>CM010316.2:4509302-5105207 GCA_001923025.3 Taenia multiceps
TCTGACTTTTCCATCGCGTCCTCAACAACAATCCAGTGAATAAATTTCACATTGTTTAAGGTACTGCAAAGTCGCACCAAGTCCGCTTTCTGAGTCCATCGCTGATAAGTTGGTGTAATAACGTAAACTGTTGTTTTAAGAGGGTTAACGGGATCGTTGATGAGCCTTATAATCATCTCCCGAGTAAAGTTGCCGGACTCGTTGTGTAACTTGGGCTTTTGAACCGTATAGAAGCAACGAACGATAACCAATAGAATTATCGTAGCGACAGCCACAAACTCCACTCGACATTTCATATCTCCGCATGACCTTAGAAGTGCATTTGTAATAGACTACTTAAGTTAAAGATTACTACAACTACTTGGATATCAACCAAGCAAAAATTTGTTTGCTTCCAAATACAGTTGCAATATTCGTTTTTCTTATTAGTAAACAAACCTCCATTTGCCTTGCTGAGGCTTAAATCGCAATGATATTCTTCACGTATTTTTTCGCATGAACTTCACACATACACCATCGTTCCTCAAAAAATGAGCAAAAGACAAATTGCCTAATTGACTTTATTTAAATATTTTATTTTAAAATCTCTTTAAGTTATTATTCTTAAGCTTTTAGAAAATTGGTATCGATGGCTATTTTTAAGTTTTTGTTGTTAGGAGGCTTGCGCTTGCAAAATTGTATGTGTGTGTGCAATACTTTGTTTGTTTGAATTGTTAGTTTCGGTCACTTGGGTGGCCATATGGTACCAACCGGTTGGTCGGTCTTTGGGCCGTGCCAACAGCCCCCAAGTCCTCTGTTTTCAGAATACAGGTATTCTGCCCCCAGTACTATGCCTTCTTTTACCTTAAAGGGAATCTCGGGACGCTACATTGGTGGCTGCAGAAAGTGGATCCGACTTTATGGATTTCATCCTGCTCCATGCCGCTTCTAGCAAATTTTGGCGATTTGAAAGAAGTGCTTTTGCTATGGATGGGAGAACCCCTGGTATCTCGTAACAGAAGGGCCGAGATCGACGTCCAGCTTCGGCATCTCCCCCGCCCTCGTGTTCGACAGGGAAGCTATTAACAACTGAAGCGACACTAGCCATGAACTCCAAGTCCAGTGGAACTGCCAAGAGAGACCTGCGACTTTGTGGTCAAGCATCCTCCGTAAGCTCTCTCTCCTGTTCTCAGATGCAGAATATGCAAGATGCCATTGGATAGTATCATTTTATGCTTTGCACACTTGGATCTCATGCCTTTTGTTCCTATGAGGCCCGACCGCCACATTTGCTCGGGTTTCTACGATGCCCTTGCGTTTCTTCTACGGTATCAATTAAGCCTGGAATCACAATATGTGTTGTGTGTGTCTCGACTCATTCGAAAACTTGGATGCGTACCTCCATCTTTCATTGGATCACATTGCCGTGAGAGAGGACGGCCAAGAGGCGCGCATTTGCTGCACTGAGTGCTACGTGGAATTGATGGCACTATAGGAACACGTGCGTTCGAATCTCGACGACTGGGACGGTTAGCTCGTGGGTGCTTCTCGTAGCACTGATTACGTTGTGATGGCTGCTACGGGAGGCTGACCGAGAGGAGCGTCGGGGACGACGCTCGAAAGAAGAGAGGGGCTGTGTAATACTTTTGTTTGTTCGAACTGCCGGTTTCGGTCACTTGGGTGGCCATATTGTACTGAGCTGGTTGGTCGGCCTTTGGGCCGTGCCAACAGCCCCCAAGTCCTCTGTTTCCAGAATACATGTATTCTACCCCCAGTACTATGCCTTCTTTTACCTTAAAGTGAGTCTCGGGACGCTACAGTGTGTGCTGTAGCATCCCGAGACTTCCTTTAAGGTGAAAGAAGGCATAGTACACTGGAGCAGGATACATATTTTGAAACCAGAGGACTTGGGAGCTGTTGGCATGGTCTGGGGGTCGACCAACCGGCTAGTACAATATGGCCACCTAAGTGGCTGAAACCGGCCGTTCAAACAAACGAAGTATTACATGTGTAGCGTCCCGAGGCTCCCTTTAAGGTAAAAGAAGGCATAGTACTGGGGGTAGAATACATGTATTCTGGAAAGAGAGGACTTGGGGGCTGTTGGCACGGCCCAAAGGCCGACCAACCGGCTCAGTACAATATGGCCACCCAAGTGACCGAAACCAGCAGTTAGAACAAACAAAGTATTGGGACATGTGCCCTCACAATTTTAAAAATCTATGCTTCGTCGCTGCTTCGTGAATTCCAGTCATAACCCCGATTGCTGACACCCTAATATTTAAGAAACTTTTTGCACAAGATTTTTTGGAAGTAAGCTTTTGAGCCATATGACCATAAAATCGCATAACATATAATGTGCTCTCATTTGACGAATATATTTTTTTATAACGCCTTTTTATTCCACAAGACATTATACAAATCGATCGTAGTTATCTTCACAGCGCATCTTTTATTAATGCTGATTATTATTCTTAGAAATTTTATTCGGGCACTTTGGTTTTTAAAGATGAGGCAGTTATTAGTAAAATAAACACAATTTAATTGTTTTGACCTATACTGTATTGCGCGCCCTGGCTGTAATTGGTTCACTGCTTTGCAGTCTCATTGGTTCCCTTCGCATTTGGTAAAACAGTTCGAGTCTTCACTACGGTGGAAGTTCGCACTTTCTCTCTAACGGAGTTACTATGCTTCGACTCGCATTTTAAGGAAATTGCATAAATAACTTCACTTTCATCATGCCATTTGAAGGGGGGTTACGAAATAACTCAGTGACTTGCTCTGCAGCTGAAAATGGCCAGGCAAAAACTGGTTCCTTTACCCAACCGCCTCCTACAGTTGCAATTAATGGTCTTAAATGTGTGGCGGATGCGACCTCAAATATCCCCTCTTCCAATGTGCCCTCTACATCTGCTCGTTTGGGCAGTCAACAAACAGGATTTATGTCATTTTTCTCCACTCGACAGCGAAAATCCTCTGGTCTACCTCCACTCTCTCTTGTCTCAGTAAAACAGTCACGCTTGATGTGTGTTGCAAAAATCGACGAGAGTATTCAGGCGATCGATGACCTCCTGGACTTTTATACCCGTGCAGTTAAGGCCGAAAATAAGGTCTCCAATGCCCTATGGCACACAGTTCAGCATTCCAAGTCACGAAAGTTGGAGGGAAACAGTAGAATAGCCACACAATCTAACTTTAATGGGAGCCAACCAAACATTCTCAATCCACCCTTTAGAGCCGGCGCTTCCTCATCCGGTGATAATTCAGTTGTGGACTCCGGTATCTCCGAAATGACAACTGAGACCTCTCCCTTTTCCCGCACAAATGGCCTTCAAAGTTCCAGTGCCCCACAAGCTAAACAGGTCTGTTTCTTCTTAGGTTTTAAGTTGTACTTCTTACTTGTGCTACCTAGCTTTGATTTCTATTGTTGTAGTTTTTACAATGCTTCATGGATGCTAACAAAACGCGTGCGGAAATTGCGGCTTGTCGTGCCTCTTTTCATAAGAAGATAACAACCTATCAGTTGCAAATGGTTTCTGATGCCCTGCAACGGCTTCGATCGCTCTACATAGAGTTGGATACAAAGTTGGAGACATACTCTTCACAGGTAAGCACCGGAAGTTTCTTTTATTCCGTCAATTCATCTAGTTAGAAGCCGATGTCAGAGAGTGCTGGAAGAAGTACGCAAAGTATGCGGATAGTGTGACTCGTCTACGATCGCGATTAAACTTGCTACTTGAGAAAGGCAAGTTTATAATCGTCTTCCCTATATTTTCCCTCTTCAGGCATGGCTAGTAAACGGAAAGCTATTGAATCATCTGTTAATGAATTGGACGAGATTACTTTTAAACTCCACATGGCGCACAACACCTACACCCTTTCTCTAATTACGGCACGACAGTATCACCAGTGGCTTGTGACCCGGCTGCAACCGTGCCTCTATCGCAACCTTAATCGATGCTTACGGTTGATCGACTACGCAGTCTCCTACCTTCTCCGTCTCGCACGCATTGATCAGGCTTCCAAGGGCACCTTTGATTTTATTGCGCCACCCGATTCGGACCCTTTGGGAGTTACTAACCTCGACACCGGCTTGAATGAAGGTATGGGAACTCCTGCAGAGGACACCTTTAGACGGGCATTTCCCTTTGACTCGGACCTCCTTGTGCGTGCTGGGGATGAGGCTTTGCAACCGGACAAGATTATTGTCAACCAGATGACAGTTTATCCAGTCCAGAAGCTGTGAGTTAATTCTATGTGTTCCTAGGAAGAGAAGAGGGTTTCGTCACATCTGAGTACCTCGTTGATCTAATTGGGAACTCTATTGAATTTTCATACCTCGGAATATGCTCGTGACATGGTGCAAGATGTGCGTTCTACTACATTTCTTATGGGGCGAATGATGCATGTAGTAATGTTGCATCTACTTAAGCTGATTGGGTGATCCTCCCCATTAATCTTGAGTGTTTTTATTCTGTGGAAATGGTTATTTTCTTAGTGTGTGGCATGTAGAAGGAAAATCAGGTTCTATTTTTTTCTCCCAAATAATGGCTATGGTCAAATAAAACTTCGAAATAAAGCTCTCTGGGTTTCTCTTTCCGTGCACCATATCTTCAGTTAACTCAGTGAATACGTAAAACCACTCCATGCAGTATTAAAAGTTGTAGACCAGTAAACGTTTTGTGGTAATAATTTAGTCCTTTTAAAAATGCTGGTTGTGGTGGTTATTTAGTTGAATTCACATTCTGTAACTGGTAATGAGAATCTAGGATTTATTACGTAACAGTGCCATTCAGGCGCAATCAAGGTCAGAAGTTAAGTTTATATTTGCTGGTTGCTACAGAAACCTCTATCCCATTTGTATTGCTTATTTCATTCCACTGCTTTATCTGAGAATGATGTCCGTATGGTGGGAAACTTTCGTCACCTCCTTATTTATCATGACTTGGTAGGAATTTTTCTGGTCTTTATACTAAGGAGATTTCTCTTTCAATGTCTTGCTGCTTTGGTTTGAAGTTCAAGATTAATTCATTTTTGGAAAGTGGATTTAATTTTTTTTTGATTTTGCCATTCAATTAGGCTTAAAGACATGGCCTTTCTCTAAGCAAGCAAAGTTTTTGCTTTTCTTGTCTCTGTAATTACTTGAATTTAGTTTCTAAAGGTACAGGAGTAGTGTAAAACTGTTTCCTGTCATTCAACCGGCCTAAAATGAGAAAAAAAAATTGTGCGCCCAAGTATTTTCAGACTTGCTCTCTGACTGTAAAATCACCTATTTGAGATAACCATCCACACTGGATTAGCCTCCCTTACAATGTTCCAGATTGCAGAACCATCTCCAAGAGGTAACCAACCAGGGGAGCATAACTCAGGTGCTGGAAAACGAGCACACCAAATTGGTTTCCTCTGTATCTACCTGGATCTCAGTGCTATCCTCAGCAGGCCCAATGTTACGCGATTTGCCGACTGCTCTGAAGACAGATGAAGCAATGACACGCCTGCTGGATGAAGTAGAGGCTCTCAACCCCTTGGAGGCGCCACCCGGAGTAGATGAGGATAAGATCTTTCTGAGCGCGGCCACAAAACCCGCCACAATCTGTGCTCTGGCCATCCAGTTGGGCACCTGTGAGTTCATCCACTGCCAGTCGGTGTGCTTCGCGGACAGCCACGCCCAGATTGTTCGGGTGCTGCGACAGGCGGAAGTGGTGGCGCCCTCACCACCTCCGCCATCTTTGCCACAACCGACGGCATTGTCGACTACATCATCCACACTGCTTTCTGCCGCCGCCACAACTTCCTCCATTAATTCGGCCCTTGCTGCTGACGTCACTGGTGGTGGAACTAGTGGAGTTGGAGCCACAGGTTTGGACATACTCGAGTCGCGATTTCATTGTCTACGAGTGCAGCTGGACAACCAGGTAGGTTTTGCCAAGTTGTAGTTTCTCTTTCAAACCGATTAAATACTCTTTGACTCCATTCTGATCAGTGTCCTCTAAGTTTAGTGATTCCAAGTTTCTGGTATTTAAAGACCTATCCTCAGTTTCCTTCAACAAATCTTGTGATCCTGGAATTTGCTGCAGGTGGTTAGCTTTACGCCATTTGATGTGTTCTGGAATAATTCGACTTCAAATAGTCCTTTTTAAATGATTTGGAATGATTCTTCTCAGATGCTAGTTATGTATTTAGTTTTTTAAGGTATTTTCAACTGAGTTGTTAAATTCGCTGCATATTTTTGTCTAAGACCATCAAAAGGGTCTCATTTATTTGACCCTTTAGTACACAAAATTATTCTGTGGTTAGCTCCACCCGAATCGGAGCAAATTGGGTGCATTCTGTTATACTCAACTTTTAAATGTTACAAAATTTCACATTTTTGTGACCCTTAGCGCCCTATGATGTAGAAATTTGCTAGAAAACTTGGGTGCGAGGTTTATGCTGCATAAATGCTTTAACATTTTTATTAAGCCGCTGTTTTCTATTGCAGTGGCCATGTCTATAAGCGTACTTTGGAAACAATGATTTGTTTCTAGTGTCCCTTTTTTATTTGGGCAAGTTCTGATAAGCTCTCCAGTTATCAGTAATTTCGGGTCTAATAAGTTACCCACATTAAATTTTTCTAGAGTAGTTCTGCTCTTGGAATGTATTTTGCTTAATGCGTTCCCTTTTAAGCGGCTTAGGAATGTGCAGTGCTGTTACTCGCTAGAATTCTCAAGTGTTCCCTCGGAGTGCTTTTTCACTTCACTGAACTCAATTATACATTCAACGATTTTGACACTGCATTTGCTAATTAATGTCAGTTAAGGACCATTTTGAAGCAGAGACTGGTCTGCTTTGTTAAAGAAAGTACTTGCAATCTAAATAGATAATTACCAATGAAGCATATCTCCAGAGCTAACAGATTTAACTCAGAAGTCCCAGCATTTTGAGGACTCTCATTTTAGAACTTTATGCCATAACCAATGCTGGTGCACCACTCCTGTTGGGAAAAGAACTTGTAACTTAACAGTCTATTCATTAGCTTAGGTGTAGTGCGAACGCTGATGTTCGACGTGCGATGTATTCCAATTGTTTCATTGCTTGACGAACAGCGGAGTCGGTTGTAGTTACTAATGCTGATCCCTGTCAGTGACTGACAGGTGCCCGAAATGCTCCTTTGGGCGTCTCTTTCGTCTTTCTGAGCTGGCCCTTCAGCCGTGACAAGCTATTATTGCTTAATTAACCAAATCCTCTGTCCCATTGGTTAACTTTCTCATTTAAGGAAAGGAGAGTCTCCTCTGATCTTTTATCCCATTAATTATTCTGCCATTCGGCAACTATTAGCTATAATGCCTTATTCAAGGCCCTTAACTATGTGCATACCACTCTCGATGTTTTTGTATACTATGCGTTGTCGAAGCAACTTGCTCCCTAGTAGGTAGTTTCTATCATATCTTCAACTTGCGCAACCCTTTGAGAGTAGGCATCCGCAAATGTGTTTAGCCGAAATTTATCGTTATTAATTAAAAATTGCCTTTTGTTTCAAAGATCTTTCGCAAATCGTATGGTGGACACCCACTGTAGTAATTTCAATTGATTCTCGTCCCTTAAACATCACACATCGTTATTGTCATTTACTGTTTATCGGCACTATCTTAGTCCCCTATAATTCTTCTTTGTATGAGACTCCATCAAGTATTGTAGCGTATCTGAGGCATTTTTAATCAACGGAGTACTTTCGCGCCAACCATTACGCTGCCTTTTAGATGGCAATATCGTCGGACTCCCCTCCTAGCCAGTTAAAAAAGTCCACTGTTGTGTTTTTGAGTGTGTATGTGAAGGGACGCACACATTCGAGTGCTGACTTTGGTGTTGCTGCTGCTGATGCGTGAGGAAGGAGCTAGCTGGATGCCCATGAGGGTTTACTTCCTGCCTACTGGTAGTCATGATGGTGTTTTGTTACGCGGTGGCATATGCGTGTATGTTAGAGGGAAGTTTACTTTAACCAATGCCTATCGCGTGCATATGGGAATACAGAGTTCATGACAGCAACACGTGGGTTTCTGCCTGCTTATAATTGACACTATTCTACGGTTCCGTCAAGTATCTTTTTCATTATCCCATTTCATTTCGTTGCCTTCAGTTTGTGTTTTTTCAGCAATCAAGTCAGCAGCTGATCGCAGTAAGTTGTCTTCGGAGCTTAGACCACGGTGCGAAATTTCTCACGTATTGAATCTTACGCAAAGATTTTTCTGGTAGTATGGTGTTTTGAACACGTTGGCAATCTGCCCTTAGCATTCTTAGTGAAAGAAATAAAAGTAGACTCATCGTTGTCTCATACCTTTCTCTCTCAGTTACTCACGGTCATTACTCAGTTGCATAGGTATATACCATTCATTCCAGCAGGCCCATTGCTCTCTACACATTCCGGTTTCGTTTTCACAGGCTCAAAGACTATAAATTTAATCGGTTATCGTCCCCTCAATCTGATACATAATTGAATTCTGGCATTAGTGGCTTCTCCACTCTTTTACCTGTTAATGCAGCGAATTATTCATTTTATTTACGAAAGCATCGGTGTGATTTAACTAATAGAATTTCCACGCACTTTAAGAAGCCTGGCCTGTTGCACTGACCGCTGACATTCGAAGCAATTAGATAGCACAATCTACAAAAATGGTTCTGTGCATCAGGTGATGTACTCTTATTAGGGGGGGGGGGGAGTGTACTCTGACAGAAATGAAGATATTTTACTGCACACTAACTAAAAGAACTGAAGAATTCTCTGTAGCGAGCTCCACTTGTGTCGATGTTCTATCAAGAAGAAAGCATCGCGAAAGCTTTATTCATGAATGTACTTTTGCTTGTTTGTGTTCTCGTTACTCTTTAATTTGTCATCTCTGCATGTGCATCTCTATGTATGTGTATGTCTCCGAGAGAACTATCTTAGCCTTAAAGGAATCTTGGTCAGGTTCCATTTATTCAAGCCTATAAGAGGCCAAGCCTTTCTTGCTTAAGTGAACTACTTCATATTGAGAAAGTCTCACACTAATTGGAAAGGATTAAAAGAGGAAGGGGAAAATGCACGGTTACATTCAGCTGAATCCACTTTGTCTTTCATGGCGTAAAGTTTTTTTAATTATGTTATGCTGATCTAGGACACGCTCTTTTACTTACTAGATGGCTTCAAACGAAACCTTTATCATCCAAAGCGTAGTAGAAGGATTAGAAATTTTCGAGTAATCTCGGAGTTGATTGATTAACAAAATCCTTTCATTGAATTCATTTCCATTACTATCAAGTTAAATTGAGTCTCCAGATGTGGACCTCAAATTTTTGAGGTGACTTAAGATGCGAGCGATTTGGCATCTTTCTCTTGTATCCTCGCTAACACATGGGTATCACATTTCTACTCTAGTGGTCTTCCCTTCAATTGTGTATTATGTATGCATGTGTGCGTGTGTATGTTTCAGGCCAAGTGGCGTCAATACTAGAAAAAAAAGGCTGGTTCTCACATCATTTATTGTCATATCTTTGAATTTTTATGCGTGTGCAGGCATTTTAACTTTGCGGTATCTGACTTCAAACGCCACACTTGTGGCTCCCGTCTTTCCACTCGCGGGAAATGGAAAAATAAACAATTTCGAACCTTCCCTTTCTTACCTGAAGTAGGTCTCCTTATTCTCGCTCTTCCTTGTGTAGACTTAGAAGTGCTCCTAAAGAGGAGAGTTGTTGAAGCATTTTTTTCCTTTAAAGGTGAATTGAACTATGCATTTTAAGCAGGATGTATCTAATATCTGGGATAAATATCTACGCATGTGTCTGTGTGTACAATGGGTGAGAGGAAATCGTGTAGGGCTCATTTTTCACTTGAGTGCTCTTGATGCGACAGCCACCTTTTTTTTCTCTGAAATCAAAACAAGCAAATTTTCACTTACAAAGACAGAAAATGACATTCGCCGCGGCATGTGTGGCGAAATTGATGTCTCAAACTAAAGGAATGTATTGTAATTAGGCCCGTAACAATGCAGTAGACAGCCGCCGATTTCACCCGACAAGGTGTCATATTGGATGTCTGCGCCTAAGCCATCGGTCCTGCAATTACCATAAATTTACTTTAAAGTGGCTTTATTGCTTTTTAAAATGAATTTGGACTTCGAAATTTTAAACCCGCCTAATCTTCATTGCTTTGTTTCAATCCAATAGATGCAAACCAGCATTATCCGGTTTTTGAAACTGGAATTTATCCAGCAACTGGTGCTTTGTGGATTACCCTACTATCTGTTGACGACCTCCTTGGCGTTTGGGCAGGTCACTCTCACATAAGTGGACCCATTAACTCTAGCTAAATAGCCTTCCCATATCATCCATCTATCTCTTGATGTGCTCTCAAAGGCATCAAAAATGATGAAAAACATACACATATTGATATCCTCTACTTGTTCTTTTTATGGTACCTAGGAAAAGCTTTAAGTAAAAGCCGAAATCAACAAGACTCATATTGATAAACAGACATCGCAATGTTTTTACATTCGAGACTTTGCCTCTGTATCACTTGTAATCGAAGAGCACACAAAACCGAAGCATAACCCTTTTACCGTTAATTCACACTGACACCTTTTTCTTGCTCATACTCGAAAGAATTTGAGATCACACTTTGAATTGGTCTAGTAAATTCTTCGTTTTTTTCTTTTTCCAAACAGGACGGAAGCATTTCTGTTGGGGGTCGTTCCAGTCTAGGTGAGTCCGACTCTGAGAATGATGGCTTTGGTCAACACCAAGCAGAAATGGCCGGTCCGTCCTCCACATCCCCTACCACCCTCGCTGGCGCTACTTTGGCGCCCCAACGTCGATCGATAAAAGTCATCAGGGAAGATTCTCACCGCCAGACAGTGACGGCCTTTCCCAAATCTCCATTCGCCCTTACTGACACCCGCTCGACCAACCGTCACTCGGCTATTGTGGGCGGCAAGGCTCTGCACAGTTTTCAGCAAAATCGAGTTTTTAAGAAAGACCCTTCTGCCACTGCTAGCACCTCCTCTTCAGTTGCTCCTGATACCTTTCTACGATCACGAAGTGAGTTGGGTGTAGTTGATCCATCAATTAATTTTGCGATTAACATACCCTGAGCTACTGTTATTGTTAATGTGACAGTTGTTATTTATCACTTTGTATTAAGCATTCGCACTAAGTCGCATCACAAACAGATTGATGGCAAAAAGGAAATATCTGTGAAGCGTCCTTGTCCTGAAGATAATTACCCTTTTTATTTGTTGAACAGTGCTTGATTTGTTTAGTAGAAAAGTCTACGCTGTGGAGATCGAATTCCTCCCTAGGGCCTGAGAGAGAACCCATAAAGACAGCATGTGGTGTGTCGTAGGTATCGTTAAAAATGAAGTTTTATGAGTTGATAAGTAGAAAGAATCATAATTAGTTTAAGCAGGCTACATCGCATATCCCGCGGGAGGTGGAGTTGGATAGCCTAAACTCATTCACAGTACTCTCCATGTCTTCTAAGCTGTTAAAAACGCTCTTTGACAGTCCCCTTCATCACTGCCTACATGAATAAATTTTCGAGAGTGGGATTTGTATCCCCAAAGTAAGTAAATGAATGTTGTGATTTGATGCCTGAGAGACTGGAAGGACGCCTGCGAAGTAACAACTTGTTTGAAAAAGTGGTGTAAAAGAATATATTAAATGGAACACCAAAAGGTATTGCTGCTTGAGATCCAACCTAATGACCTTAAATACGAGTCACTAAATGATGTTAGTAAATCGGGAGTGATAAGTTCAGCAGTGGACGATTCGGTAACTTGGAGACTGTCCTGCTCTGGAATACTTATGAAATGCTTGAAATGTGGATTTTTTCTAACTTTATTTCGAAGACGTCTATACGAGAACTCTTATGTGTAGTTTTAAGCCTCATTAATGAGATTCATTTCTCAAACTAGAGAATCCCATCTTCTACTGGATCTTTTTCAATAACGATTCACTTTTAATGCAAGTGCGCGTCATAAAAATTGATTTAAAGGTAAAGGGAATGCAATTTTGATCCCTTCTAAAAGTTTTTGCTCTCTAAAACGGAACCAGAGTATCAATTTCTCAACGATTTCTGACTATTCGAACTTTGGGTCATTGAATCCAAGAATCCCTATGAAATATGGCTAAATTTTATAAATTTTATTGTGGAAAGTAATATCTTGTCTCATTGTGGTTATCCCTTACGGGAACGAATTGGCTGACCAATGTGAAACTGGTTCAAGAGAGGGAGAGAGAGGGAGTGACGCTTCGAATGAAGGAAAGAAAAGAGGCATTCTGGCTTTAGCAATGTCTCCTTTTTGGCGCATACTCGGTTCCACATTTTCCCATCCTCCCAATCATTCATCATAATCAGTTCACGCCTTCCTGTCTCTCTATCTCTTCCCCTTCCTCGGCCATTCATTCATATCAAGCCAATAAACAGGCATTCTGGTGGTTGCACAACTTCTCTCCCATCCATCTGTTAAAGTAGCTCGCTAGACGTGGGAAAGTGAATGTCTTGTGTTTTTTTTTTTACTCAATTTAGAAAAAGCTACCTCGGTTATTAGTAATGTAAGTCATTTTGTGCTCTCGTGATGTGTTTGGATGATTGACGTCTAATTTAAATCCGTTTTTGTATGTTTATGAATAGAGCAGGAAAATAAAGGTTTTACAAGCCCCCTCACTTTCTTAGTTCTATAGCTTGCAAAATGAACGTGCATCTCACATTCCTACCGCCTTTCCGATTAGCTAGAAACTTTGGAGGAGGATGGGAGGAGGAGTGAGAGGTCACGTTTATTCCTCACTGCTTTAACCTTTCTAAAATCGTTTATTGATGCTCGGTGCACCTCCTTTACATTATGTACGGATGCATTACATTGAATCCAGCCCTGCTTTTAGAAAGGCATCCTTCTCAAAGCTGTGATTTTTATCTTGCCTTAAGTCGCATTTACGGAAGGCATAAAAAATTGTGTATTTAAACTCTAACCGTGTCTGAGAGGGGTCGTTAAATCTTATTTTTAGCCAGCATTCATTCTTTTGCTTCATTTTATCTTAATATGGCGTTTTTTTATCTAGTCTACCCATGTGTTGCCGCTTAAATCCTCTTATCGAAATCTAGGTGTTTGCTTTATCATTTGCTTTCAAATAGCAGGTATGTGCGTCTAGGGCCTCTGATTTGAGCACACAAATTAGGCGACTTAAATAAAATTGTCAAACATTAGCAATTTTTTGTTTTGGAACCCATTGTCCATCTTACCAGTCTCATTTGCACATGCCTAAAGGATAGTCCTCTGGGAGACAAAGAGCATATCTATGCGTTCCATTCTCTTTTGTTCCATCCTAGCCAACAGTGGCTCGTCGTCAGTGGATCAGGATCAGTCTGGAGGAGCGTTGAGCAGCATCTCTGTTGAATCTATTCGCCAAATAAACGGTGATGATGAAAATGATTCTCCGCATCGAGTGGATCAGGTGCGGGTCAGCCCATTCATATCTTTTTTTTGCAAATTTATGGTGCAACGCTCTACATCTCATCATTGGGTTTCTGTACAGTCTTCAAGGGTGAACTGTAATTATGTCATTCGGATGTCAGTAATTTAATAATAACATATGTGTAGCGTGAAACCTGAGAGGTAGAGCTTATGACTTGATTCTGTACTTTAAAATCGGATAAGGCTACCCTGCATGTTTTAGCAGATGCATTCTCATTTTCACTGTTATTTTAAATAGACAATCCGGGATTCTACCTTTCAATAAATCGACTTTATGAAGTGCATATGGTTAAATAAGGATATATATTTATATATATTTATATATATTTACTTTCATCGTCATAACTTGGTGCCGATTTTTGGTACTCTTTCAAATCATTTCAATTGAGAGCTCCAACCAAGCACAGTCCAAAGGACCACCTTACCTAACCTATTCTTAATTTTTCTTACTTCTTCAGATTTGAAAGTAGATCCCATCAAGGTATGCAAAACACAAAGTGCTACCTTTTGTCATTACCCTCTGCCTGATTCCACTTGCATGTGGTTGGTTCGGCCCCATTTTCTACTGATCACGCGTTTCAGTAGTATGCATACCTGCATGTCAAAACGATTAAATGACTCATGGTTCGCGCCTAGTTTGTTTTGCTTTTTTCTTCGGCTTGATTAATATTTTTTCTATCAAATAAGAAGGGAGCATTTTTACTGGTTCCCCCTCTCCTATTTGAATTGGCGAATTTTAAGTTATCATGGTCCCATCAGTGAATCATTATGACCTGATTTTATGGTGCTTTTTGGCGAGTCCCGATGCTATTTGTGTTGCTGCTGTATAATCGCCATCTATACTGTTTTTCGTGTGACCTTTTATTCCAGGATGATGTCGATATCAACAAGGAACCATGGTTCCATGGAGTGCTACCGCGAACAGAGGTTGTCCGGTATGTTCGATCCATCAAATATTTCCACTTTGATTCTCTTACTTTTAACTCACTGCATTTATTTCAATCTATTAGTGCTGTTACCTTATATTCAAAAAGTTAAAAAGTCGTGAATTCACCCTTTTTTCAGCAGAGCTGAAGACTTACATTGAACCAGGAAAACACGCTATCTCGGTTCCAATGTTGCATCCACACTTCCTTCTTTGAGGGCCATATGTGATATTCATAGGCAAAAAAAACATCTCTTTGAAGAAACAGTGGGATATTAGATGATTTACCTATTGATTAATGTTTTTACCACCAAAGTACAAAAGGCATGGGAGGCAATAACCATGCCACCAAAATGGCAGCAGAGCCCGTGGTGCCTTAATTGACGACATATTCAATGTACGAATGGAACAAATTTCATTAAGACAAAGTTGAATTTGAGTGCTTGTACTTGTAATTAACTAGAACACTGTGCATGTGTTACATTTGGGTGTCATTCTGAGACTTCTGGCAATCGCCTTCAACAACTTCTGATAGGCAGAACAATTGAATTTCCTAGTTCAAAATAGATTTCTTTTGATTTACTTCCATGCGGCCTTTCAGTCCACGGGTAGGAAATGCTGAGCGAATATTGAACGCCAATATCCTTTTCCACAAATGTTTCTCTCATTATCTTTATCAAGGGACTCAGTGCCGCTTTTGACAAATTTAACTCATTTGCGCAAGTCGCTACTCCGCTATTGCTTAAGCCGATGAGAAATCTTTTCAGCCAGAAATGTTTTACACACAATATAAAGCAGAGAAATTACATCGAACATGTTAAATACACATAATTTATGTTCGGAATGTCTCTTTCGGCTTTTCACAGCCCTTGCGATTACTGTGAGACTACGGCTGATTGCATTAACAGTGGATGACTTTTCTGCAGTTCTGTTTGAGCCATGACTGTTGATGTAATTGTCTGCATTCATTGTCGTCCTTGAGGTCCCACTCACGTCACCCATTCTTCTATTGAGGCTGCCTTCCAGGCACTGGGGTTGTTAGTAAGGTTGTAATAAAACTTCCGAAGGCGGGTAAATTCTCCAAAGTAGGTTGTTCCTCTCTCATTTTCTGTTCGTGCATTTTATCTTCTTGGGCCTAATTCCGAGATTTCTCAAGGGCGAACTTCAGGATTACGATTTCGCATAGCTTTTGAAATCTCGCATTTGTGTTCTTGATGCTCCTTTAACTCCTCCGGGCGTTTATCAAAAACACTTTTTTCCTAACCTTGTAGCTCACTTTTTATTGGTCTCCTACCTTCCTACTCAGATGAAAGAAGTAGATTAAACCAGCCGTTTTAATGCTTTTCATTTCAATTTATCTAGTTAGATCACTTGGATGCTTCTACTGGAGCGGCCCCGAGCATACGTGGTCATACATTTTTTCTCACGTAACTTCCTATGCATTAAAAATTTCAATTTGCACCTCCTTTTAGCAATATTTGCTCACCAATGCTTTGGAGAAAAGTCATATAGCTAAGATCATTGCACAGAGTTTTGTGAGAAGCTTTTCCTTTCGAGAAATTTTCTATTCCTTTCACGTCTGCTTCTTTGAAATCGGATATGGAGTTGTATACATTAATCACTTTCTTTGGTGTAGCTTTTGACAGTCTCTATGCGCAGCATTTTTGGAGAAAACCTACTGCTTGGGATGTTTTTTAAGTCCTACGGATATTGAAGCACAGTTAGTTCCGACAATCGTTCAAAATGTGCGAAAATGTGACTTGAATGTCGGAGTTTTGACCTGGTAATCTCCGAATGGCGCAATAGAGTATTAGTCTTTCTACATGATTATGATTTTAAAAATTTGATGGGTTTCCTTTGTGTGCATTTAAGTTAAGTATTTGGTCGTTTTGGAGACAGTAGCGTTTACTAACTTGATGGACTACAAAGGTGGATTTTGTAAATTTCAAATTTAAGCTGCACCATTTAACTCATTCGTTTTGCCGTTATTCATAAACCACTTCTCTCCATACACATAATCCACGTTGCTGCATTATTGGTGGTCGTGTAATTCTAGTAAAAGCCTACTTCGAATCTAAACAAGGATGGTCATCAGACCAGGTTCAGGCATCTTTCATGCTACCGAAATGATATCATTAACTGGTTGTGTCGTAGAATCAAGACGGCTTGTGCCACAATGGAAGGGTTCATGCTTAACAGTGCTTTTTTCCTACGGTCAGGCTTCTGCAAAATCAAGGAGACTTTTTGGTCCGCGAGACGAGCAAAGCAGCCTCCACCTCCCATCTGGCACGTCGTAACCGCGGGCACCACCACCGCCAGCGTGGCAGCGAGGGACCCTCGCTCACCAATCTCTGGTCCTCCACCACTGGCTCCGTTTCCGTCGGTGCAGCCTCCTCCTCCTCAACCGTGACGCTGCTCGGCTCTCAGTCCACAGAAGATCTACGCGGAGATCGAAGTGGCGGCAGCGGTAGTGGAGGCAAGGTGGTCGTCACCAAAATGGTTCTCTCTGTCTACTGGAATGGCCACAAACACTTCATCATCCAGGGTGGTGATGAGGCTGTGGAAGGCTCTGGCGATCTTGGGAACCGACGCGGGGGATGGTCTTTTGAGGATTATGAATTTCCGACTCTTAGGTGGGTTGTCAAATGGAATTCTGATTAGATTCACAGGGCTTTAATGAACGAGTGTATTTTAAGCCACATTCGCTCGTTCTGTGAATGGATTTTGTGCAATTTACTTGAAATTGAAATGCCTTGATTTATATTCTCTATTAACTTTATTAGATTCGTTTTCTAGCTGTGTGTTAACTTCGCTGTTTATCTCAAGCCTGTGTGCCATGGCTCGGCTTTAGGATCAGTTTCATGAAAACACTAACTGCTTTTTAGCAGGATATGGTGGTTGTTTTTTGGTGGGGCTGATAAATCATTTTAAAAGTTATCTCAGATTGTCATTAACACAAATATAGGGTTCTTTCATCTATGCCCGACAAAGAGTTCATTGAATCCAGCTCTTCACTCTTTAGAAAAATGCCAAATACACCTCTTAGGTTCCCTCACTAAATAAATCAGTTTTTTGGCGATCACTGGGATGAGGTATGAACCCGCCTTCCACTTTTTTTACGTTTTCAGCCCTACGTTTTTCTACCCGCATATGAATCGCTTTCATAAGTACTTAGAGCATGCGAATTGTTAGGATGAGTTGAGGGCATGAATTATCTCCGATTCGATGATAGTTTTTTAAAGCGTTTTCTGGTCACTTTAAAAACCGTCAAGGGGGCTCGCTGACTCTTCTACTAAAGTTTCATTGCCATCAGTTTATACAAAATACCACTTACTGTTATTCACTGATCCAATTCCATTGAGTTTATTCCTTCGAATGGAATTTATTTCAAATTATTTCATGATAGGCTTCTTGTGATTGAACCAGGAAACAGGGTTTTGTGTGTACCTTCGTTTGATGCAGGCGGATTAAATGGCTAGACAAATTGAGAGATGAACAGATGATGGTTTTTGATTCCGTGTAGCCTTTGGGGAGGGGTCAGAATACCTTTGAATTAAAAGCGTATAATCTCTCAGACAACCTAATCAAAATATTTGTCTGGTCAATTCTGATCCTCCGCTATCTGAGGAAACCGCTTTTTTTACAGATGCTGAAATTTCTTAACCATTTTATGGGAACTCTGATGTTAATTTCCACATCTAGCTGTTACATTGGATAAACAGTTGGGCCGTTGGGGACAAAATAAAAATGCTGGCAGTAGATAGACACCTTTCATGCAACTCAGACCCAGAAGCGAGTCAGTGCAGAATTTTTACTACTTCATTATTCTTCTTTCATTAACCCTAGGGACCTCATTGAATACCATATGCGAACAGGTAAACCGGTTACTCATTCCTCTGGCGCCATCCTCCTTAACCCTATCTCACGACCAGACTGGCAGCTGGATAATAAGGATGTCATCCTGCTAGAAAAGATCGGACAGGTGAGCCAAACTGGATAGTCTGTGGCCTTGGCTGCGCCGCATGTTAGGGGTCGGGTTGTGGTCAATGCCCCCCCCACACGACATTTCGTCTCCTTCCACTATTTCTTTTCCAATCTCAAAGGCCATTTAACCAATTCTTTATTGCGTCTTTGCCGGTGGGAGACGACGAATCCGTGAATTAGATCTTCCGTTAACCTCTCCACTCTTGGTACTCGAAAAGACCTCTTTTTTTGAAATTCTTGGTATTTTGAGAAAGCGTCGAAGAATTACAGTTCTGTGAAAATCCACAAAAGGGTATTTGCATTTTGGAAAATTGTTGCCAGGAAGAATCTGCTCAAATAAACAGTTCACGTCACTTTCCTTACCATCAATTACATCTTATTGTGATTTAACTGAAGTTTCCTCTTCCAAAACTGATAAGTCTTTTGTTGTTTAATAAAAGCTTGATTTCCGACTGAGATCGCTTTAACGGGAGTAGGAAAACTGCCATCAACCGTCAATAATGATGTAAGAGCGACTGCTTGATGAATAACTTGTTTAGTCTACCTTCAAAATCTCATTTAACCATGGAGGTGTTTGAAGTCAAATTCTTCATCGACTGCTTTTGTATTTTTTGATGCGTCCTAGGTTTTTGACAGGGTTTTGTGGAGCCAGCCAGTACTTCGGGCTTTGATTTTGAAAGAAAGCAGGTAATTGAGGTTTAAGTTTACGAGTGTTCACTTCGAAGTTCATCATCTTCAGAAAACTCGTCAGGTCTTTGGAATTGTCACGATAAAATTTGCCTTTTCATGAATTGGCTGTAATCTGAGGTGGGCGTTTTGTGGTTCATTTCAGCGTAGTTCGTGTGTTCTGAAGAGAGTTTTTTAGTTATTAATCCCAAATGTTGCCTTAAGAATTCCCTTGTAGATTCATTTTCCTGGATTTGAAATGATGCCAACATTCCAACAGCCTGAACTTACCTCTGGCGTAGAGTGGTTGACCAGAGTCAGGCACTATTCGAGGAAATCGCAATTTATTCAACAGAGAAATTGCAAATCGTTGTGTATGCCTATCGTGGAAGCATCCTCTTATGCTTCATTATGAAATATCACGAACTTAATCCGCAGCCAAATCGATCAAATTCATAAGCCAACTGTATTGTCTCTTCATGAAGCCTTTTCTTCTGCCTGCAGGGCAACTTTGGTGAGGTGCATCGTGGCATTTACAACGGACGCGAGGTGGCAGTGAAGACATGTAGAGCAGGCCCAGCGGAGGTGGAAATCAGACGCAAGTTTCTCCAAGGCGAGGCCACCGCTCTCAACTTCTTCCATCCCAACGTAGTGCGTCTGTTGGGCATTGCTGTTCGCTCCCATCCCATCATGATTGTCATGGAGTACGTTGCCGGTAAGTAGTTACGTTAAGCCCTGGCGCCTGAGATATTCTCGAGTGCGACGTGGGGTCTTAATAGTATGAGTATAGGTTTATTTATAAATTTGCGTCAAGTGGTAACTGAAACCTATGGGTGCTGAAGAGCTTGCGTGGTTAAATGTCTTCTGTTCTATCATGTCCTCAGTGTGTACTTAACCGTTGTACTTTTGAAAGTTAGTCGTTTTACTATCAAGCTCAACGTGTGCATACTGAATTGTTTTCTTGAGAAATCCAAGGCTCATTGCCTTCGATAATCTTGTCATAGAACTGATATCTTCTAAATTATGCTACTTAGGGATTGATCATGCGGAATTCTTAATTCACCTTCTGTGCTAATACTGAAAAGGATCTTGTCACAGTTACCCAATCTGTGCATCCTTGGACTAAGTGCTCAGATGGAACGGTTGTAACCTGACGGTAACCCATGTGGGTACACTGTTAGACCTCCCACTGATTTTCTTCTTTAACCTGAAGCATCTAAATGTTTACTTTTTCGTTTTAAAGGCGTTTTTTGAGCATAGGCAGAGTATTGTGATTGCTATCTCCCTCTTGGTGTTGTAACTTAATGATAAGTCAAGCAAATAATGCTTGGGTAAATTTTGTTACCACTCTCTTTGCTTTCATCCTAAATGGGTTTCCTACATTATATGTCGTTTGATTTTTTCACTTGAAAGAATGAATTTGCAATAATGTGGAATTGAGCCTGACACTGCATAAGTCGCGTCTGTCATTCTATTCCTTTCTTCCTTTCTTTGAACTGAGGTACAAAAGCAATTAATTTTTAATAATCCTGTCTTTAAATAGATTGTATTTTTGTTGGGTCTGGTAGTCGATTTGCATGAGACCTAGCCAGGAAACGCAATAAACATGAACAAATCTTGCCTGAATTTTTGTACGCTTGGGGTAGCATTTATACAGTTCTGTTTTTACGCGAAATTAAATCACCAAGCGGGATGCTCAATGCCTTTCATTGTTACCTTCTACCACACTGCGGATGGGCTGAAGCCCGACTTCAACGTACGCCGCTTTCACTGATTGCAGATTATGCTTGTAGTTTGACTTATTGGTCAATCTCTTCCCTCTTTGCCCCTTCCCTGACCTCTGCTGTAGATGGCGAGGATGTAAATGTGTTGATAGATAGGCTATTTTGCCAGAAACCACTACCGCTTTTTGGCTTATTCACCGCCTACTCCACGTTCTCACGCTCTCACGGCATTTGTCTTTATTTAATTTGCGTGCCTCCACTCCTTCTAGCACCTCTACTCGCACATTATTCACTCCTCTTTAACTCTCTCTCCCGTTTTTGAACACCCTTTCATTAATAGCCTAGTGATTTGGTCTGTGGTTCGTGGTTCCTTACACTCCGAGAGTGGAAGCTCGCGAGAGGTCTACAGGCTCGCCAAGGAAAGAGGTCATGATTGGGTTATTAAACATGAAATAAATAATTCACACCAGTTTTTTCATAGGTGTGCTTCTCATTTCAACGGTGGGTATATGCTCTGTGGCCTCCATCCACCTATATTTCTCGTCTTTTTATCCAGATACACCGATCATGTCTGCTGTTACCATAACTTCCCCCCACTCCAGGCCTCCCACATAGTCCAATGGTGTGATAGGCGTCCGCATTGCTGCCTTGATTTATTTCATTGGTTCCACGACATAATCAAAGGAATATTCTTAACCATCATGGCTTTCGACCTGATCTTGGCTTCCAAGTATCGCTCCTGAGAAGGGCAATTAGGATTCGGGGTCAGTCAAGGGAAAGAATCTAATTGCAGAACCTGGATGCTCACTACTCTTGATTTGCCAGCATGCTAAAACCTACATCTAATTGCTTGCTTTTTGGAGGCAAACACGCAACATTCATCCTGAGAGGTAGAGCGAGTGAGGGATGAGGAGTGTTATGTGATGACGTGTATCTTTTTATGCCACTTCTAATCTCATTAATGACGTTTATACCAGGCTTTATTGCTGCCCGTGAACTGCTTACAACTCTAGAGTATGGCGTCTAAGACCATGCAGTGGATCGCTGCGTGCCAGGATCTGACTGATGTTTTTTTCGCCGACTCTTGGGCTTGATGAGATAGGTTATTACAAAACTGCAGAAACTAGAATAAAGATTGTGATAATGGAGGAAAATGATTGGAACATCTCTTACTACAATTTCTAGCGTCTAAACGAGGTCATTTTTAACTTTTTAATTTCAAAGTAGATATTCCCATTCCATGATCAATTCTTTGTGTGAAAAATGGATTCTGAAGTAGGTAAAACGTGGTAGCTCATGACCATCTGCCTTTTTCAATAACTTAGGTGGATCTCTGTTGTCATTTCTACGGAGGAATGGTCAAACTGCAGACACTCGTCTTCTCTTGAGGATGTGTGTCGACGCAGCCAATGGAATGGCCTACCTTGAGTCCAAAAATTGCATCCACCGGTAACTTTTCTCTCATTTCAGTAGTATATTCACCTTACCATTGCTACTTCTATGCGCCTATCTAAAGCGTTAAACTTGGTAACCTCGTTCCATTTTTTATTTAGCGTCTACTACCTTAGTATATTCTTTGGGAATATGGAGGTCGCGGGACATTCCCCTTATCTAATACTACTTTAATCGAAGGGATCCTTCGTACTCTCCCTCGACCATCTGAAACGAAAGATTCAGTGGTTATTGTCCTGTATTAAGCATTGCACTCACTTGGCCTATCGATGCATAGGAGCATCTTTATACAGTCACAACAAGAAGAGGGAATAACATTTTTACTGGAAGTACTTTTCAATGTTAAAACTTAGCATGTTTTCAGTACCACTCATTGCATTCATTCATCTCAAGTCAAGGTATTGAGTGTCGGCCCAATGGTTCGCTCTAATGGTCTATCAAAAGTAGGAATTTGTGAGTGGCTAAATGAAAGGTGCCTCGTTTGTCCTCCTCTCACATCTAATGCACTTCTGGTACTAGTTTTCCACTTACTTTTTCATCAATCACTCCATATCAAAGGCGATTTCATCCGCTAGGATAGGCAAAAAGACTGATTGATAGGAAGCCAAATGTAACTGCGATTTGATGAGTGCATGATGGTTGTGCTGTTATAATTGGAATTATCAAGGTAAATTCGTGTAAGGCCAATATGTGTGAGGTGACACTACTGTCATTTTCTTCCGAAAGAGCAATGCATGAAAGTATAGTGCAGATCATGGGCAAAACGCCAATGGGAGGTGGGTGTCATTGATGGGGCCGAAGCAAAACCTCCTTTGCAAATGGGTGATGATTCGTTGTATGGTGTTGATACATGTTGCATGGCCTTTTTCCCCTTCTACCGTGGTGGAACGAAGTGGAACCTTCGTAGCTATTTGGAAAGTGAATTTGAGCTACGTTTACTCCCACATATCATATAATTGCGCTTCGAGAAATCGTATCACTCCGGGAGTAAAGCGGAATTAACTATCCAACTAGCTGGACAGTTGAATTCGGGTCTTGTTCACTTCGAAATCACATAACTGGCTACTCGAATTGGCGTCAGCTTCAAGATTCTGCCGAAAAGTGGACAGGTGAAAGTCCGACTTAAAATCTCCTGACGAAGATGAGAGGAAATAGAGAAATCGATTTCTGTTTACCAATCCGCACCCTATCTTTTGTCCAACCATTTGGAACCCGTTCCACTGTCAGAAATCTGCTTATCGTATCAATCTGGTTTCCAATGAACCGGTTGTCTAATGAAACTTGCTTATGTTTGTTTGCTAAAATGAGTTCCCTTTATTTCCACTGTGATTTTGTTTCATACCTCATTATCCCATTCCCACAAATTCTGCATAAAGCATCCCTTCTAATGCATCGTTCCATGTGCATGTGCAAGGTTGTAGGTGTTGGTCGTGACGGTGTGTTGCAGTTAACTCTGATATAATTTACTGCCAAAATTAGGACGATCCACATTGTTCTCGAATTTGGCGCCTATCCGGGTCGTAGGCAATTAAATGTTTCAACACTTCTTATTACCTAAAGGCTTTGGGGAGAATTCTAGTGCCAAATATGCTGACTATTTAGTTCGCATTAGCCATGTTCAGGCTTTGGGGAACAAATTGGTTCCTCTCGCCTTAATGCTATGTTTAGATAGCTTTTTGCCGTAGTGCTTGATCCTTTACTCTCCTAACCCATGATGGATGATTTTCATCTCCCCTTTGCCTTTCTCAGGATCATTTAAGGTTTTATCATACTTATTTGCGTAGTAGAATTTTGTCTCCATCCCTTAAAATTAATTATCTTTTTTGTAGATGTTTTAATGTGACATGATCTCTTTGACTTGAAGCATTGATGGCAGTTTCCCTACCTACAGCGCTTAAATCACACACCTAAAATGAGCATCAATGTGCGGCATTGCAACCAATCTCTGGTTGTTTAGGCGGTAATAATTGAGCAATTATGGCATGGTAGCTTTGGTAGAGAAGGGGTAACGCACACCGGAACCGTTTACTGGACTTAGCAAATGTCTTGCCCAATTTTGACCGCCATATTAGTCAATATATGGTTAAAGTTACACGCTGTTAGAATTGGTTTCTCCACCGAATATTCCTTCATCGCTTTTGCTTTTAGCGACCTGGCAGCTCGAAACTGTCTTTTAACAGAGGACCGGGTGTTGAAGATCGCCGATTTTGGAATGGCTCGTGAGGAGCATGTTTATGAGGTTGGTTACCCACTCGATTCCATTTATCCTCGCCATTTGCCTTCTGATCTCGCACTTGGTGAGGGCAGGATTACTCTTCCTCTAACATGTGTAACTCACTTCCTTACCCTAACAAGGTCTCGGTGAATCAGTTC
Source organism: Taenia multiceps (assembly GCA_001923025.3). Classification (NCBI taxonomy): domain Eukaryota; kingdom Metazoa; phylum Platyhelminthes; class Cestoda; order Cyclophyllidea; family Taeniidae; genus Taenia; species Taenia multiceps. The sequence goes on from CM010316.2 coordinate 4,533,884, forward strand.
CGACTTAATAACATTTCACGTGTTTCTTATCTGACACATTTTCTCCAATTTTTGATATGAAACTGACCGATTGAAGTACGAAAATGTATCCAAGCTGGAATTTTTGTCAACGCTCAAAACGTCGTTATGTTCACTCGAAAAGTGTCATTGCGACGTAATAGGATACAGTTATCTCATCCCCAGCCATTTCTATCAATCTTTAGATACTAGACTCTAAACCCACTAAAAGTAACTCCCGAACACACAGGCCCATTTGAGACCCAAATTTTTCCCACCTGCTTAACAGCAACTTCAGAACAATCCCCAAGATGGCTCCTTGTGGTTATTCAAGGGTTTTGAGTCGTATAAAATCTTGAGGCAGCTAGAAACTTCCACCAAACAAATGGTTTCAAAGCTTGTCATAATTTTTTTCATAGTAGGCATTGTCGCATTCACAGCATAAATTTAGCGTCTTCTCCCATCTCTTTCGACTAGGGCTCTGAAATGCTATTTAGAAAGACGATAGGTGAATTAGATGAGCTAAATAACTCGTAAAAAGTATTCGAACTGACAGTGCTTTCGTTATTGGTGACATTGGGTGCAACTGTTCTAATCGTCCGCCCTCCCGCCTACCCCTAGCCCGGGCAGTCAGCAGAAGAGGGGGAGAGGAAGCGACACAAAAAGAGCAAGAAGGTAATCCACCTCTCATTTAACCTCTCTCCCTTTTCCTTCTCGTTGGAGGCAGCAAGACCGTGTTTTCCACTCCCCACCCATCCTAACATCCATTTGGCCTCCTCGCTCCATCGTGACCCTAACATTCATTCATTCATTCATTCATTCATTCATTCATCTACCAGTAGTGAGCATTTCTGCACCCGAGCGTCCTGCATTTTTTTTCGCTGCCGGCAATGCCGTTACCATTAGAAGAGGTGAAAACAGTGGCAACGTTTATATCTCTTGCCCTTGTCTTTTGTTCCCCATATTCTTTGTGTAGCTGAGCGACCGTAATGGGCCGATTCCGATTAAATGGACAGCCCCGGAGGCACTCTACTCAAACCGTTATACCAGCAAGTGTGACGTCTGGTCGTTCGGCATTCTATTGTGGGAGATTTTTAGCTCCGGTGATACTCCCTACCATGGACTCACCAACAGCGAGACTCGTGATCTTGTAGAAAATGGTGAGTGCTGTCAGCGCTTGGTTCTTGGTGGAATATATTCCCCGTCCATATGTTACGACCAAAAGCAAAATTAGTTTCACGTTTTTAGTTCTCTTTTTATATTTCCTACCTAGGTGTCATATCCACTCTTGAATCGGGGTTCAATTGTTTTGCTTCTTTACAAATAAACACGTCAAAGATAAAACTTTTCTTCAAAGTAGTAATTACGTATCCTGTCCCACCCTCAATAGGGAGCTGACCTACATTGGACACCACAGAACTCATAAGTGGAGTAAGCAGGAAGTGCTTCCTTATCTACTATTTCAAAAATGTTTATGTGAAGTGCTGGAATAAAAGGTCCTTCAGTGTTCGACCAGACATATTCCCTCACTGCATATCGTATGACCTACTTTTTATCAAAATTTTTCTGTTTTTTCTTCTCAAATAAGTGTTGTGCTGGGAGAGCTATATGCGTAGCTAAACTTACACTGACTCAGTTCTGACGTCGACTTTTCTTTCCAACACACACACACACACACACACACACACACACACACGCATGTGTAATTTGAGATTCATACGTCTCTTTCACTGCACCTGCTTTCGGCTCACTTTTTGATCAAGATCAAAGTTTGCCTGTTAGAATGGGGCTTCTCATATAAGTCATTTAATCACTGGGCGCTAAAATATTAGCTACTGAAACGGCATTTGAAGATGTAATTTACACCTTTAATGGCACGAACTGTTGAGTCATCTCTGATTTTCAGACTCGACGTCCGTAGCGGTGAGGCAACTCATACTTAATCATTCAATTTTATCTCGCTACTCGTAGACTACCTGAATTGAATTACCATTTGGTCTTGATCATACATTCTTTCAGTTTTTAGTGGCCAATATGCTCTGCTCAAATGTTGTTCAATATGCATTTGTATAGCCCTTTCATGACCAATCATTACTTCGGTTGTTAATCCAATAGTGAGTGCTTTCGTCTCTGTAATTCTCCTCGTAATTGTCTAGTGTTTTTTATGTTCATTAAATCATCACCGACAGCTGCGGCCGAGCAATGCCTATTCATCCGCTCCTCTCTTTGTTCTTAACGTAGCTAAAGTTTCCGTTTTCTTGGGATTTCTTGCTTTTCTGTTGTCACGTATCCTCAGTGCTGCCTATTCACTCAGATGTACTCCTTCCAAGTGATGGATCGTAGTTACTTAACACCAGTATCGCTAGTTCAAGCCCACGGTTTCTTTCCATTATTGGGGCTTTGCACTAAAAAAAAGTAAGCTTTTCTTCTGGTGTGCATCGTTGGTGTGTATTTTGCGGTGTCACGACAAGAGGGATAAAAATTGATGGAATTTATGAGGCTCTTGCAGATTTTGCTCGGTTTTACCCTTCATCAAGGACTCCAAGTTCTGAATTCTCTCCAGATTTGTTGGGAGAATAATTATATCATTCTTGTTCCTGTTTGGCCCGTTTAACAAGTCAGGGACTTTTAAAACATTGTGAAACTCCTGAATTGTGCGCGTTGACTAAAATCGTCGTACCTACTGCTTCCAAGCATCGCCATTAAATACGTAACAATTTCGCTAATAATTTCTTCTAATGCTCTTCGCGTGCTTTAGTGAAACATTATCATTTCGACATCTATCAGCCATGCTTTCCCCCCTATTGTGGGTAGTAAATGTTCTACCACTCCAATGCTACTTTGGGTGCCCTTCATTCTATTGCAGAAAGCTAGTACTTGACACATCCATTCGGCTCTGCAAGTAAGGGGTGTGAAGGACTTGCACAGAATTTAATTCAATTTATTTTACCGCATACCAAACACTCAACCATTAATAACTAATACACTTTGCTAAATGATTGTAATGAGCATCATCTATCAGTGCTTGGCATCTCCCTTAATTTGTACAGTACGGATGACTTGCCTCGAGTTAGTATTGTGGTGTTTTGATAGCCACTTTATTGTCATCAAAGTTACTGGGGGTCCATCAAGAGGACCCTTGGAAAATCTGTGTTTCGTTAATAGCTCATTCTGCTGCAATAAATTACTTCAAAATGGAGTCAATCCACCCTTTACTCGAATGCTTGGGAGCAGTGAAGTCTACCGGATGTCGGATTGGATTTTAATGCGAAGCGGAGGGTTACTTTACCTTACTTTTATTGCATTGCAAAGGGGGAGGAGGTATAGTGGAAAAGGCTTTTAAAATACCTTCACTTTGCCTTATTTTTATGGTATCGCTTAGCCTAACACACTGATCAGGGCGTAAAATCCAGAAGGGTCAAATGACATTGCAAATCCAAACGTAACACATGATCCAAGGGTATTGTGAACCCTCTTTAAAACGTCACAGTCACTATTTGGCATGTTACAATGTTCTCCGTTGACAGCTTTTTTCACTAAACAATTCAGATAGGGTATTTTAGAATAGTAGTTCGTACGGTGGAGAACATTTGGACTTAAAGTTTGTTGAATTTTTGGTAAAAATGACCCATTATGGAATTACTATCATACATAGTTTTTAATAAAGCAATGCCAACCTTGCCTCCTGTAGCCCTTCTCTCTGCCCAATTTTTTAATAAATTGGCGTGATAAGGTGAAGCAGATCCCATCTTTGTGCGTAGGTCGGGGCCATCACTATCACGTGTATGTATCGGACGCCTTTCCGTAGTTGCGATTCCAAGCTAACCCGTGGTATCTTTCAATCGTTTTACCTGTGGTTCTTCCTTTTCCCCCTCACACTCCACTCTTGATCGTTCTAGCAGTAACGCGATGTGTAGACACGTCAGATAGGTAAGCTGCTGTCAGTGGTGGCGTATTTGGACCGACAATTTGACCTGGCCTCTGCCTCAGACGCCGATTTAGGCTATTTTAAGCCAAACTCTACCTAACATCGCTCCCATTCAACGCCACCCACTCTCCTTTTCAGTATTTTTGCGTTACATTTTGGCACTTTTGAAATCTTTGCAATTCTTCCCTCGGGTATAATGCATTGTTGTTTTGGACCACACGCATGGGGTAATCTAATAACCCCACTTTTGATTTCAGTGTTTTAAGCTCATTTTGAGCGTATTATATTCGCACCTCTACCAACTGTGTGCCGAAGTGCTGATTAGAGTTATTATGGGGACATTTTCTGGTGAAATAAATTTGTGTCAATGTGGAGTCATTGCATTGCGTCAACTTAATTTGGCAATTGAAAGGCTGTGGGTTCTACTACTCATTGAAAGCCATCTTTCGTAGTCTTTTTCTTGACTAAATGAAAGCATTTCAGGCACTCCATGCAAGTAGTCAAGTAAGACCTTCTCAATAGAAGTAATCTTATGTCCTGTTGCTCACTGTAAGTTGTCATTTTTGAATTTGTGTGGAATCACTATATTCGTACGTCAGCTTCCCATTTTAAAAATTCTTTTTTCATACTCTCGTTTACTTCATGTCAAATATATATTTTAAATCTATTTCTACTATGATTTATTGCCTAAAACCAGTTATTCATTCGTACTCATCCCTTTCTGTGTGGATTTTCAGCTGAGCCCTACAATCAGGTTGATGAGTATAACTGGAGGTTTGTATTCCACTTGCGTGTAGGATACCGTCTGACCACACCTGACCGAATGCCACGCCAACTGGGCAGGCATATGCAGTCCTGCTGGCACCAGAACCCTAACCGACGTCCCACCTTCGCCAGCCTCGTGGTTACCCTTACCCAACTGAAACGTGACTTCTGTGAGGACATCGACCTTCCCTCGCCTGGGGAATCCAACTCTTCCACCATTGCCAGTGCTGCCGCTGCCGCCACTACCGGCGTTTCGTCCTTTCAACAGCATCAACAGTTAGCAAAAGTGTCTACGTTGGAGCAGGATCGCTTGCGTTTTCGACCTCCCTTATTGGCTGTGACATCACCCGCTGAAGTTTGTGCTCCACCTCCTTCCTCTACGTCCCCCTCTTTCTCCACCTGCGTCGCCACCTCACGTCTGCCCCGACTCAAACCAGTGGCTGCCACCTCTGAAAAAGCGCCGGGTGACGTGGAAGAGGTGAAGAAACACTCTCCAGTTTCTGACTCCAAATCCGATGAGGAGCGTTTCTAACTGCGATCTCTTTGTCACTCGTGTGACTGATCGCGTCACGTCCATGATGATTTGGTATCATCCCTTCCCTTTGATTTCTCTCCTTTTTCTTCTTCCTCCTTCCTCTCCTCCTCCCGTTCTTACCATCTTGTTCTATCTACTTGTCTGTTTATCTCTATTGTTTTTATATCGAAAAGCAGAAGATCATGTGTAAATGCGTGTGAGGGTGTTGTCCTGGAGACTAAAAGTCATTGAAATGGCATCTACCACCAATGGTTTGGAGCGCAATACCAGATATGGGCTGTCATAAGTTAATTTCCGTAAAAGGAAAGTTCCTCCAAAGATTCAACGATAACCATTGCTTTTTGCGACGTCCTGAAACTTCCCTACAGATGGGGGTAGACACAATACGCAGCGGAGTATGAATTGTCGACATGCAGAAGGACTTGGGGCTACTAGTATGTCCCTGGGGTCAGCCTACTCAGCGCAGGTACAACGGAGGGGCACCCGCATGGTCCATTTACCAAAATTGAGAAGTAACCAAACATCCAGTGTGTGTGGGGATTTTATTCTGAGGATTGAAAGTCATTGAAATGGCATCCACCACCAGCAGTTCGGAGTAGTGTCAGGTTCGAGCTGTCATAGGTTAGGCCTTGTAGGTGAATAGTTTCATCGAAGGGTCGGCCACAAATACCTCTTTTCCATATATTTCACTTGGTCATTGATTATTTGGGTGGAGACGCTTGTGGTATGGAAGGCGATCTTCAATTGCGTCGAAGGAATGCACTTCAAAAGGTTTTAAGTGCATTTACTTTTCACAGTCCTCTGTTGCGCTTATGCGTTCAATTAACTCCTTTGGAGACTTCGGCACAGGTGGGATTTGTCAGTGCTGCGAAGCCGTTTTGAAACAGTCCATTCCACTCCTTATCGGCCCTAAGCTTATGTACCATCTTTTCGGAATTTCAAACATGCATGATGGTTGTACTCATCCACACCACAGAGGGGTTTTTCCCTTGTACAATTTCAACATGGACTGAAATTTCATGGGATCTTCACTGACGCATGAACGTTTTTTAGTATTCCATCACCGCGTCGTGCCTGTACTTGAGGTCTTGGTAGCTATCGGCAGGTCCCGCATCTTGGTTGGTGAGAGCCTGCATTCATCACCACATGATGCTGTGTGAAGGAACTACAACTATTCCCTGGCCTTGCGATCGCTAGTATCTGGACTGGCCCAGGAGGAGTGTATCGGTTGTAAGTAATGCAGTACACCTGCTACTCTGGAACTCCGATTGGTGGATGTAAATTAACTGTTAGCCTCGGATTTAAGCGGCTTTGAAGCTGTCACGTCAAGATGTGATGTTTGCCAATCGACTGAATTGAAGATCTCGAAGGACAACACAGAAGTCCATAAACCAATGTATCACTGTGTCCAAGAGGTCAGTCAGAACATCCACCGGCTCGAAGTAATTTTTGCTAGGTCTTCAGTATCGCTCTTGGTGCTCCTTGCCGTCCCTTTTTCGCATGCAATCATACAAGGCAGAAGAAAGATTATTTGCATCAAGGTAGGATTTTGGTGCTAGCAGTTCGTTCCATCGTAAAGGATATGATTTCGCAGCACCATTTCTGATTACTTTTACCTTTTTGATACCGGCTTTTGTAGACCGTATTTCATGAGAGAACCACCCCAAGCCGTATTCATGGAACTGGACCGGCGAATTAACTCAAAATGCAAATTTTAGAGGTTGGACGGTACTCATACTCGTTTCTTTAAGACTCAATGCATAACGAAAAAATCTCTGACAGGCTCCATAGTTTGATTGATGCTTTCAAGTTCTACACTGATTTCAATAAAGAATTAGATGCGATTACGTCGATGTACTCTGCCAGTGGAAAAATCGTAGCATCTGTTAGAAATGCTGCTTGTCACGTACAATCAAACATCTATTTGGGATGAAATTGCAAAAGCACCGAGTGTGGGTGCAACGATGTTCTAAAAAATGAGGTTCAGTGCAAGCAAATTCGTTTCTGCCAAAATAAAAAGTGGAACAACTGGAAGGTAATGGTTGCCGCGAAGGGTGATCATCACATGGTGCGACTGCAGCGTGATGAAGGGGGAGGCTTCGCGGCTTGAAGTGAGGAGCTCACACAACTATTCCATGTTCACATAATTAAATTTACGCGGTAAGCCTTTACCCCAAAGCAAGACAAGCTACTCGAGAAGGCGCTCTTAGAGGGTGGGTTTCGCAACAATCTTGCCTGAAGCAACGCTAATTAAGTGCGTCAGTAAGCTTGGCGCCATTGATTCGAGAGTCCAACCCCACCGATTTTCTGTACGCGCATCTAAATTGCTAAATGCTATCTGTGGACGTCTGATCGAGTTGTTTTAACCAAAATTTATTGGGAAGGTTGAGGTTAGGGTTGCACTTGACAAACTTACCAGAAAATAAGCACTGATGTAATCGCACATTCCATCATGCATTATAAGTGGGAATCACAGCCAAATTCAGTTATTTTCGCATACTTTTTTCCGAGGACATTTTGGACAAAGTTTTACCTAGGTGTCTGCATTCTATCTCAGATAGGCAGTTGTTACTCACAAAAACTGTTCGTACAAAATTTCTTGGAGAGTTTGGGACAATTAGTCTAATAATGGAATAATATCTTGTAATAAAATTACAATTATTTTAATCCCACACTTAACAACGCGGACACGCCGATCTCTGTGGTTTCGCGTCCTGTAGTGATGCCGTGACGTTCAGCTCGTGTCACTTTTAACAATAGCTTGACGTCCCTTTTGCACATGTATCGCAAAATTCCCTCCAGAATTGTATATTTGCCAAGGTCGTCTATGAGGACTCGGGCGCCGCAACATATTCATCGACAAATTCGCTATTAGAAAAGCTGCCAGAAAAAAATTGAAATAGAACTACGGCGACAATGTTATTAAAGCAAATTAAACCCTAATAAAATTAACATCTTGCTTTGATAAAGCATTGAATATATGCAACCGGGAAATCCTCTTATGAAAGTGAATAGAAGTAAGTTATGTTAAACCAATTCAGCTAGCAGCACACTCATCTTATTATCAAAACCTTCGCTCTAGTTGGAAAAAAACAGTTATTCCCATGAACTGGCATTTTGTGTGATTCAACGCCCCCAAATATGGTCTACAATTGCTTATAAATTGGCAATGAATTTGGGGAAGCTGAATGAGGTATGTGAACTTCCCTTAAAAAGACATGTCAATCAAATGATTCGTATCGAACTTTGTTTGTCCAACCTTCTCTCATGTAAGAATAGCGTCTCCAGTTGATACACGCGACATATTACGCTAGTGAAAACGCACACTACTGAGCCTAACGACGGAAGAGTCCTGACCCTCCTAATCATGGTGCCCACGATACTTCGATTCCAATTATTTGGTAGCATGGGAAAATGAGGTGGCATCTAACGAATACATCAAGTCACTACCGTGCAAAAATTCATTGTTTGACTTTTGAATAAGGGTTACTTTGTATTTTTTAGCCATTGCACCTTCGCCGGTGGGCTAGCTCCTTTTTCGGTCTTCTTTCGACTTCAAAAATGTATCGAGGCGCCATATTGGTGGCAGCGTAGAATGGTTTCGATCTTAGTGTACATCTGTCCTCATTTCTACCGTCTGATGACAAACGTTAGCAGGGTGGAGGAAATGCAGGTGCTGTGGATGGATAGTCAGTGAAGACTTTTGATATGAGGGCTGGAAATAATGGCCATTTTCGGTAGTTAACTTAGTCCTACTTTCTGTTTGGAAAGTTGTTTATAATAGGTGCGAAACTGGCCGTGAAAAATCCAAAAACTTTCGCTACAGAGTTGATTACTATATTAGCATCGACTATCAGTGATGTGGCACGCTAACACAGACGGAAATTATTCGGCAGTTCTAAAGCAAAAAAAACGCGGCGTGAAGGAACCAACGTAAACTATCACCTCTACGAGGCTGTGTCAAATCCCGTCCCTCTCTACACTGACCTGTTTTTAGGTCACTGCCCTTGTTTCCTATGATGTAATGTGAGAGGCCCTAAAAATCCTGATTCTCGGTTAAAGTTCTCCCAAGAAGTCTACCTTAAGTAGGCAAACAAGCAGTTTAATAATAATCAGGTCCCAATTAATAAGTAAAAGTTACATAAGAGTAATTGAGATTTGTGGTTTGTGCATTGACGATCAATAATTGTTTTAAAAGACTAAAATTTTTAAGGTCAGGTTCGCCATGTTGGCCTAGTTTGGTGTCTTGATGGGTGTTGGGGTATTCTTGTTGTGTTAAATTGTATTATCGGTTTCCTTTGCTTCTTCTGCCTTTTTATTATGACTTAGGTGCTACGGTTTTTAACTGTTAATAGAGGAATGCAATCTTACTGGTATCTAGACATGTCTATGCATTTTCACCATTCTTTGCTTTCAGTACAGCTCGGAACTTACTCTGCTTCTGATATTATTGCTCATCAAGGGTTTTATGGTTGGTCAAAGTATGCTTTTTGAGTATATTTGTGGTCAAAACAGTTCAAATTGGTTACTGGACACCCTTATTAATTTATTGTTGGATTATGAGACTTCTTTTCACTTTAGGAATATTTTCCTATCACCTTCTCGTAAACGAACATTGTTTGACCTTGTCTTCTATCATCCGATCGAATTATGTCCTATCCGACGAACTGGAATGCACCTAATGTGGCCCCACCGGGTGCTAACATTTCTGCTCAGGGTGAAGTTGTGCCGAATACAGCAATCTTTAACTCTTTTCCAACGAGTGCCCAGATTCGCCACCCTTCTATGCACTTACAAATAAATCAGGCTCATCCGAGTCAGGGTTCTACCAATTTTTGCCCTGCAGCTCCTGGAGGTTACCCATTCCTCTGTTCCCCTCTTATGGCAGCTTTTGCAGCCCAATCAGGTGCTGTACAGTCCCGTCAAACTCCGGGTTTTTGTATTCCTCAAACATCCCCGCAGGCAAATGCCGCAGCAGCGGCAGCAGCTGCCTTCAGAGGTACTGCGCTCCTCTCTTCCCCTACAACCTTTCAACCAGCTCCTCCACCACCGCCACCGGCATCGACTCAACATCAACTAGCCCAACTGCCCTACTTTCCTCCCTTGAATGGGATCCAGCTGGGCGCGGCATTTTCCGGGGCTGCAACAGCCCCCTCTTTTCCTCACACCTCCGCCCTCCCGCAACAACACGCCGGTCCCTTTTTGCCAACGCAGTTTCGTAACTATGATTCCCTCAAGCATTTTGGTGCCCTTACCCAGCCCACGGTAAATGTCGTAGTTATGGTTTGTGCTTGAAATCACCCGCCCCTTCTTTGTCTGCTAAATGCGAATTTTTTGTAACAAGTTCTAAATTCCTGTCTCTAGCAGGATGATTTTTTGCTTCGCATCACGAACTCATTTTGTTCAAATTCTATCCCTGCCATAAAGCTCGATACTTGGTGGCTTTTTCTTGCAGAATCACAAGAAGAACAAGGCCATGACAACATCAAAAACAAATTTGTACATAACGGGACTTTCTGAGTCGGACACCGATGAAACCGTTCGAGCTCTGGTTGAGAATGTCGTGTGTCCAAAGTCCTGCAAAGCCATGCTTCTCAACGGAAAATGCAAAGGTATCTATTCCTTCTGCAATTCACCTCTTTCTTTCATCCTCTTGGATAAGTTTCATGGAATAATTGCATCGATAGTTTTACAAGTAGGAAAGTATACTTGAAGATTTCAAACCAGCCCATGTGTGCCTTGTACCTATGAGGGCTTTTGAGAAGAATAAATGGGAGTCAAGGTTATTTATCATAGTAGCCGAAGTGGGCAGGAGTCACTTAGACCTTACGGTATCGCACCTAAGTTGAGTCGATGACCTCGTTGCCACCGCTTATTTCTAAGTTTATCGGCTGCTTGTCTCAAAACTTTGCTTTCAGGATCCGGTTTCATTGATTGTGCGACGGAGGAGGACGCAGTCAAAGCCCTAAATCATCTATTGGAGATGTCGAAGAATGGAGGCCGGCAGCTTGTGGTGAAATATGCCTTAGAGAATGAAAAGGATCTTCTAAATGTCTATGTGCGGAATCTTCCCAAGACGGGTTTTACGAAGGAAACTCTTTTGAATCTCTTCCGACCCTATGGACAAGTGACCTCTGTCAAGCTACTGGAGACGGATGGAGTCTACACGGGTACACATTACATGATTTGGCGAAACGAGGTCTGCGGCTTTTGGCCTACTCTGGCGCCAATTCAGTCCTTTCTTTTTTTATTAAAGGCATAGGTTTCGTCAGGTTTGCCTCAGCTGAGCAGGCGCAACGGGCCGTGGATAGCATGAATGAAAGACGTTACGTTTTGGCTGGTGGTAATGGAAGCGGTGATTCACCAAACGGTAACGGTGCCGCCAAACCGATTAGCTGTAAGTTGGCGGACAAGGCGGATCCAAAGAGGCGCGCCGCAGCGGCTGCGGCAGCCGCTGCCGCAGCAGCAGCAGCAACTGGTGTTGTCGCTGGTGCCTCTTCCTCGTCCTGCACTGGTCCTTCTAGAGGAAGGTTTCACACCCCGCGCCATCATCAGCCCCCACCACAGCAGCTCGTTTGTAGTGATTTGCATTTACAGAACCAGCAGCAACAACAGCACCAGACTATGGCGCCAGCTATGTCTACCCTCTCCCCTAATCAGCAACTTCCACCCGGTTTGATCTATCAGCCTGGTAAGTCTGTGGCACCAAAACGTTTTTGGAAATCAGAGGGAATTTGCTGTGTCCAATCGGCACAAATGCTTGATATATTCTGTGAAATCGTAGACCTTTCCGACGATTTTATATTTCGAAGTTGCGTTCGTGGCTCACTGGGTTGGCGTTGAGCGGATGACACGTCTTCTTGTTAATTCAAGGATTTTCTTTCGAATTTAACGCGTTTTTAATGGATCTTCTGTAATACGTACCACTTTTATAAATTATCAGTTAAATATTTCGGGATTCATTCCTTGCATGTTTGCACATTAAATGGTAACGATGTGCTGGAAAGTTCCTGCTTAATACAACTATATTTTCTATAAAGAGATTGAAGTGCGCTGGCACTAAAAATTGAAGGGCTGACTCTCAATGCAGCCAGGACTCACTATCATTTATTTTTTTCTGCATAGGATTTTTATGAATGCTTCCCACTTGATCTGCCGTGGGATTACATTATTGCTCATAGGGGAGTGTGTTGTAAACATGCAGTGGTCATTTCGACTGTTACCCTCCCATTCTCCATTCCGCCAAATAGCAAGGAGCATAAGGGTACAGGATAGTATTAATGCATAAAATGGGATCAGATGTCTCAATTTCATTTTATTAGCAGCAGTATACAGGCGTGAACCATTACAGACTACATAGGTCATCTTATCAGAAGATTGGATCGGGTTTTGATGTGTTCATTAGGGAAAAGTGGTATAACAGGGCTCCATGAAATTTATAATGTGCTTTATACAAGTAGGCATGCTACCGGATAGTGCAGGCATGATCGCCGCCGCAGCAGCTGCAGGTGGTTATGTTCATACAGCCGCCAACGGTCCGGCCACTGCCTGCTATCCAAATCCGCCCCGTCCCCCCACCGAGGGCCATGAGACATCGCGTTCTGTTACCGCCGCCGCTGTAACTAGTGTCAATACCACTACTGGTGCTACGCCCTCCGTCGCTGGTCTTCTTGAGATGTCTGCGCCTCAGTCCCCGCCCACTGACCACCAGCAGCAACCGCATCATCTTTTACCACAGCCGCCTCCAGTGAACGGTCACTCACCGGCAGCTGCGATTGACTCGCGGTACGCAGCTCACTTGGCTGCTGCTGCGGTTGTTGCTGCCGCAGTTTCCAACAATCCCGTGATGGTGGGTCGCGTCATGCTCTGTAGTTTCTATCCTTGCTAGGCCTTGGGACTTCGTGATGAGCCTTTTTGTTATATCGGGGAACATAATCGAAAGGGATTTTTTTACTTTCGACTCTCGGTCACACGTCTTTGCTGTTGAAAGGATTCTCCCAAATGCTTTTTTGGTACTATCAATCTGACCGATTTGATCCCCACGTCAACACTTTTTGATAGCAAAATTGACACAAAACCTCGTATTCATCTGGGCAGGAAATTTAGCTGCTCAAGTGCGATAATTTACCGGGAAATGGGCAACCTTTCATACCTTTGTGACTTGATTTGGTGCTGGAAAGATAGGTCAACGTTACAGTACTCCCTCTCCATACGGAAATCATTATTCATGAAACGATCAAGGCGTTACCTATTTAGTTTACAGTTTGTGTCACCTACCTTTTCTCGCACCAATCATTGATGCCAGATTACTAGGCTTGTGTAAACAAGCTGACGAGACTGACGTCGGCATCATTTTGATGAGTTACAGAGAAAAAGTGAGATTTTGTTTTACCCACTGCAGTATTCTCCGTCCAACGCAGTAGTTGCTGGTACTCCTCAATTTCCACGGCCAACCCAACCACCTTTGGTACAGCCAACTTATTCAGTTGCGTCTGGAGGTGTTGCAGGACATCATCAGCAGCACTACGCTCACCCAAACCCGATTGATCTCGCCGCTGAGCAGTTTCAATCTCTGACTTTGGCAGCAGTTTCTGCTGCAGTTCGCCAGCCACAGCAGTTCTATTCCGAGTGGCCAACTGCGGCATTCCAGCCGGCCTCAATGGCCGCTGGTGCTGCCGCATATCAGCCTCCCACCAGTGGCGAAGCCTTTGTGGATGGCCATTCCGCAGCAGCTGCAGCAACACTTTTGAACAGCTATGTGCAGTTGCCGCATTCGACGCAGCCGCCACTGCCACCACCGCAGCTGTCGATGCAGTCGACATCACCTCATATGGTTGAGAACTTTGAGCAGCAACAAGATCAGTATGGGGGAAAGCAGAAGCAGTTGTCCGGTGAAGCAAACGCTGCATCAGTGAAGAAATCAAAAGCTGGCAACGACGATGAAGACGGTGTTAAGGTCGATGATGAAGCTACTGCAGTTGTGGCTTCGCCTGAACCCGCTGAGAAGGGAAAGGAGGAGGAAGAGGGGGAGAACATAGACGCGAAGACAGAAATTGGTGCTGTCTCCTCCTGAATTTTCTAACTTCCAGACTCCTTACTTTTTCCTCACCTCCGTTTTCTCACTTTTTTTCTACTGCAAATTTCCTTATTTCTTCCTTTACGTTAGAAGTAGTGATTGTGTGCGTGTTGGTGCTGAAACCTTGTGCATGCCTCTCCCTATCAAACACAGGCACGTACGCACACCGGCAACCTCAGAAGTGCTTATGGTAGGCCTCCCCATCTCTTTCGTCCCCATTCCCCATGTGTTCCCTCATTCTTTATCCTCGTTCCTGTAAATCAATTTCCTAAATCGTGTGTGCGTGCGAGTTTCTTTTCTTCTTCTTCTTCTTCTTAAAGCTCTCCTTTTTCTCCCCATTTCACTCTCCTCTCGCCCCCCGTAAAGTATGAAACTTTGTCTATGTTCCGTATTCTTCGAGCATTTTGCCTTCTGGATTGCTTGAAGGTAAGGGGAGGGGAGAGCTTGGTGGTAGTTGTGTTTGTATACTCACTCAGGCTGGTGGAGGCTGCCCATGTCGTGTTTTGCGATGCTTTAGTGTCAAGTTTTTCGATAGCTTTTAGTCTTGCGAAAGATGGAAGGAGAGGGATTTGGCAAGCTTTGGGCAGGTCTGACTGGTTGGACCTCTTCTGGGGAATGGAAAGGCATGTTCACATCGCCAGTGTTGCCATGTTCTGTTTCTCCTACACGGTGTTGAGCTGGGGGGAGGGGGGGGAGGGTTGATCCTCATTTCACTGTGATGTGTTTGGACCATGGTCGAGTTTAGCTGTGACCTTGACTGTGCTGTGTTTAGGGTGTTAGAGAATCAGAAGGGTAGTCTCAAAGGGTGTTATTTGTACCACCAATTTGGTTATAATGGATCCAGTCGCTGCCATCTGCCACCCTAGAAGTGCGCAAGGGTAGTTCAACTTAAATGAATATCTTGGAACCAATCAGTGCGTGGGGACCATATGTTTCGCATTGGTTCTGAGGGTCACTATTTTGGGGTTCTCGCTACACGACTTGACAGTATATTTGAGGGAACCTGGATTAGCTTGGTCCACTTTGTCATTAACAGAAGGCGAAACACTTATCTAGCCCCACTACTATCGACACCTTGGCTTTCCAACAGCATCAACATGCTGACAAATGTGTCTACTTTGGAGTAGGATCGCTTGCGTTCACAATCCCTTTTATTGACCGTACCATCTCTTACTAAAATTAGTGCTCCGCCTCCGCCATCACATCACGTCTGCCTTGACCCGAATCTGTGACCGTGACCTCCGAAGAAGCGCCGGGTGACGTGGAAGAGGTGGAGATACACTACTTAATTGTCCCCCTCCAACTCCGATGAGGAGCGTTCCCAACTGTGATCGCTTTGTCTCCCGGTCTCTGCGACTCCTCTATTTGCATGTGGGGTGTGTAATTTACCCACTTAATGTGGTGCGCTCGATCGGATTATCACGTCACCTCCACGCCGATTTGGTATCACTCCTTTCCTTTGATTTTCCACCTTTCCTTTTTCCTCTTCCCCCTCTTTTTCCTTACATTCCAACTGTCTTGCTTTATCTCCTCATCTATTTATCCAAATTTCTAGGTCGAAAAGCAAACGACCGCGTGTAAATACGTGTGAGGGGGTTATTCAGGAGATTGAAGGTCATTGAAATGGCATCTACCGTCAGCAGTTCAGAATACAGCCTCTTAGGCGGCTTTAATTGCATTAATAACTTTGACGGTCTGATACTTCTCCAAAGACGAGAGAAGGCATAAAACTCAAAAGAAGGGCTTGGGGCTAATAACATGCCCCAGAGGTCAGCCCTCTCAGTGGAGGTAGAATGGCGGCGCATCGAAGTGGCCCATTTATCAAAACCAAGAGATAAACAAATAGACGTATTAAGTTGCCTCTCTCCTCTTTCAAGTGTCATCCCCATCTTTTCCCTTCATCGACCTCCTGCTGTACGGAAATGCCTACAAATCATCCACGTCAGTCACTTAGTGTTCGTCCAAATGAAAAGATACTTGACTACAACGTCACTGACCCCTCCTGACAATCCTTCTGGATCTGGAATTTTGTCCTGCAGGGGAACTGCATCGGGATACGAGGACGGTGCTGTCCATCACTGCTTGTGGGAACACTGACCTAAAAGCAGTTATAAAAATTGGTGAGATTAACCACAGTTTGTGTGTTTATCTCTCCTTATTGCGCTGTTCTCACCTTTATGCTCTCTAGCCAGCTAGCATGGAAGTGGAAAAAGTGCCGCATCATTCACATCATTGATGCTCGCATCTAGGTGCGCAAAGCATCAATATCTTTTTTTCTGCAAAAAAAAAAAAAAAAAAAAAACGGAACTGAAGCTGTTACAAGGGATGGACATCATATTCAGCCCTCCTGGTAGGTGCCATCACTGAGTCTCCTCTTCAATCACGCTGAGGTTTATCACCCAGCAGTAGAAATCAGAATGGCTGTACTTCAAGACCAAAGTTACTTCTCTGAGGACGAAAGAAACCAGAACACTCGGTCAGCATGTATATATGAGATATAAAGGGTCAGCACAATGGCAAAGCCCCTTTGCCCAAACCGAAAGATAAACATTCAACCAGTGTCTTGTAGTAATTGCATGTACTGTGGAGTTATCAAGGGGGCAGTTGATGGAGATGACAATAGCGAATGCATGATTGTGCGTGAACGTGAACACCTACGTCACCTCTACTCTTCTTTTGCGATTTCAAATCTATGGTGCGTACACGCACACACACACACACAACTCTACCACTCAAATATTAGTGACAGTAATACTGATTACAAGTGACATCCACCCCCAGGTTGCGTCGTTGGCAGTTT
The DNA here is from genome assembly GCA_001923025.3 of Taenia multiceps. NCBI lineage: Eukaryota > Metazoa > Platyhelminthes > Cestoda > Cyclophyllidea > Taeniidae > Taenia > Taenia multiceps. The sequence continues at coordinate 4,550,985 of CM010316.2, forward strand.
TTGCAGGACTTGAAAATGTGCATTCAACTTTTCGCACTGATACATAAGCATCCCTCCTCTTTCCAAACTTGAACAATGGCAACGTCTGATTCGAGGGCATTATATCCAGCATTCAAGCCACCACTTTAGTTGTCACATTACCTAATTCAGGTAAAAATTTCAATACGTTGGTTGTTGTTTCTTTAACTCTCCATAAAGGTAAAGGTCCACTTCGTCGGTCATTGAACTTGTGTCGAATGCACTCTCCTCTAGACTATGCCACCGGCTCCAATCCCTTCTATGCATCGACAATACATATTCAGGGAAGTCTCAGGATGCCACAAAATGTCTTCGCTGTAAGATCCACAATTCGCCAGTGTTCTACCTATTCCACATTTCCAACGGTTGATGAGATCGATGGGTTTTTGAGAATTTTTAGAATCGTAAAGCAGTATTTTAAACATGAAAAACGTCATGTAAGTCTTTCCTACTCTCAATAGCTGACGCTGAAGCATCTTTCGATAAGATTACCTTTGAGAAGGAGTAGAGGCTCTCAATGCAATGCAATGGATGCTTGTTTAATTCATGGTTGCAACTTAAGCGTCACTCAGATACTCCGCCACTCTGCCTCCTGCGAGTGGACTAGCCTCTGAGCCTTGCCAATAGCCTCCAAGTCTTCCCAACTATTGTCCCTTTTTCGTCTCGGGGCGCCACACTCAATGGCAATGCTATAACCACCTCATGAATGCATAAAAAGCTTCACACTTACATCACGCAATTGCCTGAGCATTTTTTCCCACCAATTCCGCAGCCTTGAAGTCTATCCAAGTTGCATCATAAAGTGTGGCGGCAAAATAACGCGATTCCTTCATCCGAGGACCCAGACAACGGAATAAGGAGATGAATTATATTGCTGAAATGAAAAAAAAAGTGTTCCAATTTGCTCAATTCCATGATCATAATCAAAAGCTTCTTCGACATCGGGTATGATGATAAAACGTGTGGAAGTGAACTTGAAGCACAATGAAGGCCTCACACAAGACAGTGAAGTGTAGTATTAAAGTCAGCAAAAACAATAACAATAAGTCGAATAATTGTTGTACGTTCTAAACACTCAGGATCCCTAGCAGTGCTTAAGGTAAAAGCTTGTGAAAAGAAGTAAAAATACTTCATCAGTTTGTCTGACAGATGCTTGCGCTTAAGGCTGTTTGCTATCAACAGAAAAATCACAGTGCCATGTCAATCATCAGAAATTGAGGAGGAATAATTTCCATTTCTCCGAGATTGTATTGCAAAAGGCGTAAATGTGGTCGTTTGCATTTGAATTCTTTGCTCCATTCACTGAACATGTTCACACCAGACGTTGAATAAGTTCCATTTCTAGATTGTCTTAGTCGAAACTGTTGCGTCTCGAGACTTCCTTTGGGATGAAAAGCATCCTACTGAGGCAGGATATCCATACATTTGGGCAGGGGGAAAGGATCCGAGTCCAGCTTGCCCAACGGAGGTACAATGGCGAAGCACCAAAGTGGCCCCTTCATCAAAGACTTGAGTTGTAAAAATAATCCATGTATTAAAAGGTGATATAAGTTAGAAGAGGAAATGGAAGGAAAAATTGTGTTACGTTAGTTTTTTGTTTAGTTCTCGGTTTTAGTAAATGGACCACCCGGATGTGCCGCCATTGCACCCACCGAAGGCGAGCCTACCTTTGGGCTATTCCACTAGTTCCAAGCCACACCGTATTATCGATAATGCATATTCTTTTTGAGTGTTATATCTCCTCCTTCTTCTTCTTCAGCGAAGCCTCGTATTGCTATCGGATCTTAAAAAGTCGGTCCTGATGTCTACTACTGAGATGATAGATCCTAGTTGAGCGGAAGAAGTGTATATGCTGCGGGTAAGAGACTCGGTGAAGACCTTCAACAGAAGGGCTGAAAATGATGTCCGTCCTCGGTGACCGCTTTGGTCCCATAATCCGCATAAAAACTATTAAAATTTGAATCAACACTAGCCGTGAACCTTTTAGAACAGGTAGTTACTAAGTTGCTTACCCCATCTGCATGCGTGACAACTCCTCCACTTGTCTGCCATCTGAATGCAACGCTGATGGATGTGGCTGAGCAGCACTCAAGTGAGAACATCGTAGCAGGGAAACTTCACTTCTATGGAACTGTCAAATCCCGTTGTTTGTCATATAACTATGCTTTTGTATCAGTGCTTCCGCGATTAACGATGGATAAGCATAATGGCTGGCATATTTTTCCCTCCTCCACTACTCTTTACACATAAGACGATACTCCAAATCCAGTAGAATTGATCAGTATCGTAGCAGTTGATTGGGAATTCAATGACTGACGTGGTCGACTCATGATGGCTTATGGAGGAAGATGACGGATGGGAGGGCTGGAGCTGACGCTCAAAAGAGGAAAGATGACAATGCGATAAGTTGGATATGTTTAATTCTCTCTGCCTTAAAAAAAATGGGCCGCTCTGGGTCTCCCGGGCGTGTCAACAGACCCTAGCCCTAGTGATTATAGACAATTGTATATTCTGCTGAGGTATTACTTCCTCCCTTGTCTTCAAGGAAGTCTCCATTGGTGCATTTTCGACAGTTTCTAGTAACGAATGCGTACACATTGCTCAAAAGAATGTGCCTTCTTGTCGCATTTTTCTCCCCGAAATTAGGGAAGAAATAAAACAGTTGTTCCATTTAACCTTGTTCAGAACGAGAGGATATAGATGCCTTTTTTAATCCCTCACTTATTAATGGCATACAAGTGAATCAATGTAAATCGGGACTTGGTGTTGGAGGTTAATAGCATCCACTTCCCGACCTAGTTGATTGCTCAGGTCTCCTGAAATGATGCACAAGGTGCCAAAACCAACTGTGTATTGTGATTATTCAATGCAGCAGGGAGAATAGGCTAATAATAAAACTTTTTCCCAACAATCGATCCTCACATCCTAATTAAGGTTAGAATAACTCGATAAGGAGAATTTAAAAAAGTGGTCGCTGTGAAGTGCCAAGGAAGGCGACTAATATTCATTTTAGGAGAACAGATCCCCAGTAGACACCGGCCAGTAATAAACACACAACTACTCGAGTGTTAATCATCAAGCTGTCCCAATTATCCCCTTGACTAGAGCATAGTCAAGTCGGCGGTAACATTGGGGAGCTACCGGTTAACTTAAAACCAAGAGACGAAACACAGCTAATACGGTTATCATTTGAAGTCACCTTGCCACTGTTATAGATCCTCAAATCAACAACTTGGTAGCGGGGGGAGACTAGTAAATGCTACCAGAAAACGAATGGAGAGTCAAAGTAAAGTCTAGTAAGGGCGTACACTAAGCAACCAACCCAAATTCGGAGTACAATGAGCTGGAATTAATGCTACAAAAGAATCTGCTACCGAGATCACTTCGCTAAATAATTCATACATCAAAAAATGTAACAAAAGTTTTATGAAATTGATATCATCGATGGTAAAAAGACTTCTCTCAAGCTTTGTAAAATCATACCGTGTTTTCAGACTCTCCTAGAAACTCGGCCAGAATATATACATTTGACGTACCTTAGGGCTGGTGAGGAGGAGGGAAGAAGGGGCTGCTGACATGGCCTGGAGGCCTGCTCACCTTGCAAAAGTACAATTACTGAGATCCAAAGTGATTTCTTTACCAAAACAAAGAGTTAAAAATACAAGTAATGTAGTACATTGCCCCTCGCCTCTTTAGGGTGTCGTACTCGGCTATCTCCTCGGTCAAACCCACCATCAGACATCATAATCCACCAACCAATCGAATTTCCATTAAACTTGGAAGATACTTGATTGCAATGTCACTGACCTCTATTGGTGAGTCTACTGCATCTGGAGTTTTGCCCTGCATGTGAACCGCATTCAGTAACGGAAAATGTGCTGACAATCACGACCGTCCATCACTGGTCGTGGACGTATTGACGCGCTACCGTGGAGATGGGGTATCATTTCCATTCCCCTCTGCCACTTTGTTTTCAACTTGGAGCTGCCCAGTCATACCTATCCGAGTTCCATGCGGTCAATGGAGAAGTGGAGACATCTTGAGTCCACATATTTGATATCCTCATTCAGGAAGGATTGATAGCTCCATAGTAGTTTTCCCGGATAATTCGCAAACATCATCGCTTCAGTTAGTAGTAGCTTTTCCGCGGACTACAGGACTGGGTTAGCTGTTGAGGTTAGACGTCATTTTAAGTATCTCTGTTTGGAATCGTTAACGAGTCTCCCATCCGTGACACGCATCCAGCAGTGGAAATCGGAATCCGCTTTCCACTGCCAAGGGTGGAGACAATACTTGGAAATGATGTATACTACTGGCATGGTCCAAAGGCCAGCTCGTCCCACAGAGGACTCAAGTAGCCACTTTCCCGAGACTAGGAGTCAACTAAGCAACCAAAGTATTGCAACAATCTTGCGATGAATACTGTGATTCTCGATTCATTAAAGAGTGATTGCTTCAAAGTAATCAATTTGTGAATGAATCCCACTCTGATCCAAGAGAAATCTCAGACCAAAACTTTCGCAAACGGAAGAAAAACTGTTGCTCGTCTGCTGCGAGTTGACTTTTCCAACTTCTCAACTACCACAAGCCCTTTCAACCTCTACACCGAAGAAATTGACAGCTAACACCTTGAAAGAAATTCAACAACTGCAGGACGCGGACATCGCCACTACAAAACTGAAGGAGATCGACGTGGAACACCCCAAGCGGGGAGCAAAATCTTCACCGCCCAAAGGCGAACAACTGTCCGAGGGTTACCAGCGCACCCAATCACATCCATCAACGAAGCAGATCTCATGATGCAAATAGCGACGACACTTGTTCCAGGACATTGCTATTCCACCACCAATCCCTATCTCAAGCGACTTTTTGAACGGATCGATCCCACATGGAACCACGGTGGATATGGCACTGCCTATTTCTTTAAATAGTAAAACCACGGCGACATACCAGTGATACACAATTCCACAGCGGACATGGGATGACTTCACCCACCTCCAAGGCATGGTGAACTCCCGTCACACAACACAAACCCAAACATTACCCACTCACGATATGCAGGAAGCCACGTCATTTACTTGTTACAAAAATTGTCATTATTTTTCGGTTTAAGAAAAATTGCTTCTCCGTCAAGTGATTGACCGCTGCTCGCTCAACTGGATAAGTGGATTGACATTTTGACGACCAAAAAGCTGACGAAAGGAGAAAGCGTCTAGCGTTTACGGATAGTATTGCCAGCCCACTCTATCTTATTGGCGTTGCGAAGCACGTTGAGCCCGTCCTCGAACGCCTCAGTAGAAACCATGCGCTCGGAGGTGGCACGTAGCTGCTCCAACACGCGCGAGTATGCGAAAGTGATGACTCGTGGACTCTGCTCCAGAATTGCCCAAATCGCCGTCGCCATCTCCTCGCGTCGCTTTCGCATGCTACTGCTCATGCCTGGAGAGGGAGAATAGATGCAAGGAAAGACGAGAGTTCAGCCAAAAGCAGCGCAAACAACCGAAACAATGCTACGATACCATCACTGAGACAGACATCAAGCGTTAGAGGCACACCCGAGATGGTCAAACTGTTCACCGGCCAGTCAAACACCGATGAAAGTCTTTATCACCTAAGCTGCTAACTTTACAGTAGGAAGTATTCCGTATTCCGCTTGACTTAGGGATATCGCCGGTCTCTAGCATGAGCAGAACCCTACTGAACCGTTGGATAGGCCAAGACAGTTCTCAAACCGGCTGAGAAGAATTGAAATTGACTCCAAGTCGTCAAATTGTTATGGTTGACAATCCAGTTGAAACAATTATGGATCTATCTTAGACACTGCAAATAGAAACTTGATATCAAGTACTGGTACAGCTTACACTTGTAATGCTACTATCAATTTAGAGCACAGCGAAGACCCCAAAGGGCTACCGAACGGACAGTCAAGTGAAACAGAGCCATGAATGTGGAGATCAAACAGTTACAGTCAGTCTAGGGCAATGCAAACGGATGAAACGACATTACCCAAGGTATTATTGGCAACCTTGGGCCTCGTGAGCACATCTGACCTGACGGAGTTGAAGCATCATTCCAGCCATCCGTTGAAGGTAGAAGAAATAAGGGTGAATCACGCCTCCGGCGCTATGGCCTGCGAAGGTTTCACACATTTAATTTACACTTGCGCAAACTTTCATGCCATGACAGCCGGCTCATTAGCAAGCACAACACCAGTCTCTGCATCATCACGATCACACCAATTTAAAGCAAATCCTTTATGGGTAACTCGTGTTTGTTTAGGCAATAATGACAGTTCTACAGAACCCGAAACTACAAATGTCCAGCAGCGGTGTGCTGTCAACCCTCCAGAGCAGATTAAGTTAATTAACATATATCAGGTCTCAAATACTTGACGGCAATACAACGATAATGTTGGCGCCAACCAATATGGCTGCCGCAACTTTTGCGGGCGGGAATGGTAATAACTGCGACGTCTGTGATAGTGAATATGATCGAAATGCCTTCACGACCGATCAAGGGAAACAGGAGACAGGGACGTACCAGTAGTGAGAATACTAATATCGATGGTCCCAGTAACCGGATCGATAGCGGCCTGCTTGATAGCCTCGCGCTGCAGACGTCGGGCTTCGCGACAGTCGTCGGCGGTGACGAAATGCGACAAACGCATTCGAGCGTGTGCCTCGGACAGACGTATCAGAGACTCCAGCTGACGTGGATATGCCGAGATCTGAAAGGCAATGACGACAACGGCGTGGAACAGATCTGTGAAATGCTTATCATAGCGACAGAAAGTCATGGTATTCAAAGCAGAAATATTCGAGACGAAGATGACCTCGTTATAGTCTGACAAGTCGAAGAAAATGTGATGGCATCGAGAATTTCGCCACAAAACCGATACAGCTGGGCGGAGGCTTAGCCGATTGGTTAAATCAAGTGAGAATTGAAGGCAAACGATGATGAACTGAAAGTTGCTATGCCGAGAACGTTGGATTTACCAGTTTGAGATGAAGAGCTCAAAATCAAAGGAGCATTTCAAAAATAAATGGGAAAAGGAAGTAGGATAATTAGAAAAATAGACTTTACTGCACAAAGTAGAATCTTTTCGCTTCAAAGCTCGTGGTTTTTTGTTCCCTTACTACGAAGATCATTGCAACGAAACTAATACCTTTATGAAACACGCGTTAGAGGACAATATAGGACGGTGCCGGGCTGTTGATAGGGCTTTAAATAATGTATCAAAGCGGTTAGTGGTCTCAAGCTGGCATACGAGCAAACGACTTCCGGTCACTCGTCTCCAACCTGCCAAGATTCACAGATGCTTAGGTGAGTATTCTGATGAACTACGCAGCTTTTCCCGAGAGAGGACTGAATAAACGCTTGAACTGGAGTCATGCATACCACTCTTGATAACGCAAATTATTCAATTACAAAGTGCAGGAGATTGGATGGACTGCATCTTACTTGTCCGTGGCTAGAACCGAGTTTGCGCATTTCGACATATTCACGGACCAAATATTCGCTGGCTTCTTCGCTCAGCTTTGGATGGTACATGGCCTAAAGTAAAAGAAAAGTAAATCCAAATTCCGAAGGTCATATGATTGGGAAAGTCCAGAATAAGCCACAACAAAGAGTGAAAGACGTAAATTTAGCGGTTTAACTGCAGATTAATCTACAATAATCAAGCGTCGGAAACTGTGATTCATCAAGCGGCAGACAGGTTGGACTCACCTTGGCATAGGCAATGTAGTCACGCAGCATGGCAGCTGAATCGCCATGGTAGACGGGATCATCTTCATCCAGATCCATGGGAGTGGTCATGGTGGCACCGCTGCGTCGCGAGCGCTCATTGGCTGTACCCTTATAGTAAAGACCAACGAGATGACGAGCCAGTCGCGCATCATAGATCTCATCTTGCGGGTCGAGGATGAGGAAAATGAGGTCGAAGCGCGAGAGCAGCGTGTGTGGCAGCTGTATCAATGGCAAAGGAGTATTACGATGATTAGTGAGGTTGACTAAGTTGCTCCGCATTTGTCAACACATTCGTCTCCCTCGGGTGCCATAGTATTGGTATTGTCTCTTTTCTTCCAGCGAAAAAGGAGACATTCAGAAGACCTTTTAGAAACATCAGACTAATGAGGGGAATTTTACAATTTTAACCGACAAGTTTCAACACCAGGAGCCAATAAAATCATGCTTTTCAGATAATAGTTGACTCTGGCGAGTGAGGTACTTTTGTTATTTGTTGATGTGAAGATGATCCCTATTTATCTCTTAGATAATGACGACGTAAACAAGAGTCTCGAAGTTTATTTTCCGTGAATTCATGTTTGAAGCCAATCAAGACAATCGAAACCAAAGGAAAACGGAATCCAAAATAATCGTAACCCAAATGAAGACCAGATCTTTATGAAAAAGATTTCAGAGGGAGGAGGATGGGGCAAATTCAAATGCCCAGATGAAAGGAGAGGCACAAACAAGCTTACTGGCCGACAATCGTTGAATGAGAGAGGTATTGCGGTCGGGTAGGCGCACACATGCATCCCCAATGTTGCATTCAAAAACGTGTCAGATTCCGGACAGTGCATGTGTCAAACTTCTGTGGCATTACTCGAGTAAAGTGCGGTTTAACAAATTAACGCCTTTCCGTTTCTGCGCACACAGAGGTGATTAACCAAAAAATTCAGACAGCAAAGCATTCCTATTCAATAGCTGTTTCCATTGCTACTGTTGCGTAGGTCATCACTAGTATGAAGAAAAAAGTAAAGTTGCACCAACCTGGATATTATCGATAATGGTTTTGGAGGGATCCCATTTAGAGCCGACGGGATTGGCAGCAGCTAGAATGGCGGTGCGAGCATTCAATTGGCAGAGTATCCCAGCCTTTGCGATGCTCAGAGTTTGCTGTTCCATCACTTCGTGCAGGACGGAACGAGTGGAGTCGGTCATCTTGTCGAACTCGTCGATACAACAGGTCCCGTTGTCGGCGAGAGCTTGGCAGTAAAGGTGGGTGACATTAAGCTACCGTTTAAAAACGCTAAGGAGTACATGGCTAGGTATGTACATGGATTGTAATACACACCGGGGAGGTAAAAAGCCTGACATTACAGATTGATCAAACACAAAAATGGGAAAGTTATTTCGTACACAGCGAAATCGGGACTTTTGGATTTGATAAACGAGACATCGTATTACCTGAAAATATCGTCCCCTCGGAATCTGAAAGAGAGGCCAATGACTTCAGCCAGTACCAAAATTCAGTGAACAGTTATTAATAAATGCAATGTAAAGTCTGTCAACGCTCCGAAAGAACACTGGATTCGCCAAATGGTACGCAAAACGTCACAAGCCAGGAAGGACATATGTAAGCTCCAATTACACAAAACGAAAAATGACGTTTATTGTGGAAAAATACCATATCTGAAATGTTAAATACATCGAAACTAAAAGCGTCCAGGGGACAAACAGCACGCCATTGGGCAACTGAAGCTGATTTGTTCACTTAACAAAGAAGCCTACTAGAAGTGTAAAACGAGATAAGGTAATTAAAGCATTTAAATTTTAATGAAGAACAACTTTCCCCTGCACACAAAAAACTTGTTACAATGCCGTTTGCTGAATTAAAAGCTCAACACTTAATTTCACCATATGGACGCATGAAAACAGCAATGTGGACAAGCCACAAAACCCAACCTTGATATTGCACCTCGATGTAACTTCAAAGTACACGATAATAGCCAAATTTGATGAGGCGAAATCTTGAGTGGACACATTGAGCATTTGCAAATGTTTAAGAGACAGACAAAATTAGTGGTTGAGTGCTGATGGAAGTCCAAACGCCAAAAATATGACCCCGATCCCTCTCTCACACAAGGATAATAGGGAGCCGGCAGTAAGAAATGACGACCTAAACACGTAGCGGAAGTGAGGATACTAAAGGGAGGGGGTAAATACTCGCATTTGCAGCAGAGGCGTGGGGATGCGGGGGAGGTGATGGTGACGAGCCCAGATGAGTCATCACATTCCAAAGGCGAAATTTCAGTAGTGACCTCAGAAAGAGGATGAATGGACGAGTGAACTGGTAGGACTGTATTGACAAGCTCTTAGAAGGGCATCGCAGAGACCAAGGTCACGTAAGCTATTTGTGCGTAACCAAATGGGCAAAGGACACAAGAACGCTTGACCAACAATTTTCATAACTGATGGAACGTAAAAGTACGAGGAGGACATCCTCCAGTGAACACATTCGATGGGTAAATGGCATACCCACACAGAACCAAAACTTTCACGTTTTGTTGCATCAAACACGCTCCACTGTGGAAAAATATCTTCTCGTTAAATGAAAAAAATTATGGGTGGTCAGATCATCAAGGCCATATCGGGGCGTAAGTAGAAAAAAAAAACGGGATAGACGTAAGGACTGGTTGGGAGCATTTCATCTAAAATACGAAGAAAACCGACCTCTTGGGAGATTCAGAGTGATGATCCAGACCCCATGGAACTCACCCAAAGCACCAGTCTGCAATGAAACCTGTCCGGTCTCGGGATCCTTGGTGACATAAGCGGTTAGACCGACAGCTGAGCTACCCTTTCCCGAGGTGTATTGACCGCGCGGAGATATGCTGTAGACGTACTGCAGCAGCTGAGATTTCGAAGTGCCAGGATCTCCACAAAGAAGAATGTTAATTTCCGATCGGAAGTTGCCTCGACCCTTCGATGCAAAGTCCTTTCTCGTACCACCGAAAAGCTGACAAAAATAACCTTATAAGTAGCGCTAAAGATGCCAGGCAACAAATAAAATATTGTACCTTACCATACAGAATTTGAGAGCTTCTTCAACTCAATGTTAAAAAGGTTCCATTAGAAGTCGAATGGAGTGCGTTAAAGGACAAATAAAACAGATATCAAATTCCAAAATGGGAGCCAAAAGCAACCATGGTAGAGGGAGTGGTTTGAAAAACTACTTGGACACCTCACCGTTACTTTTGCCTTGGCAACAACTATAAACCTAAATGCTATTTGGCAGACAAAAGAGTCCGTGCGGTTTTTGGTATAGGTAACTGCAATAATTATTCATAACTCATGGGCATTGGAGCTGTTCACGCGCAAAATCTACCGATGCTCCTTATTATCCTGTCACTTTCAACGGCTACGAGGCGTCAGCTGAAATTGATGTAATTTAATTTTGTCCGCTTTCACGAATTTAAATTGTATGTCGGCTACACTGGATTTGGAGAAGTATGTTAGCAGAAAGCACCCCTTGGAAAGGGTTTAGAAAACTTGATTCTGGTACTGAATCACTCAAAGACCGGTGCATCGGACTTGAAGAAGAATAGGCCTGACAATACGTTAATTCGAAACTAACACAAACAGAGAAAGTTATGTCGCAAGCAGAGCAGACGAGCATTGCAATTCACGCTTTATTAGGTGTCAATAAACTCAAAAATGCCATCAGCTTGTCCTTCATTTCATTAACCCCGTAAGGATGCACCGCATTTGGATGGCTGGGCCAGTTGTGGCGAAAAATGGCGTTTGCATTTCACCGTTCTTTAAGTGAAGTGAGCAACACAGCACTAGTCAGTTTCCTCACCCCTGATTCAACCACTCCTATGCACCCTGAGGAGCATCTGTTGGGTGCGACAGACTGCAGGAAGCCAAGCAATCACAGCTCAGATCCATCAACTTGACGCAACTTAAAAGGTGTAAGAAGCAGCCCGGACTTACCAGTCTTATAGCAAAAGACCCGACACCACTGGAAAACTTGCGCATGAAAAACTTGGTCTTTGGCTAGAGTAGAAGAGACATACTGCCTAAAACTCCACATCCTCCTGAGTCACATTTCTCCAAATAGTTATCACACTTTCTTGACATTTGCATTGGACAATCACATGATTTCATGCAAAACCAGACAGTAGGGAAAATAAAAGCGAAATGGAAACAGACACGAACCTAGTCAGGTTGTTTGCTTCCAAGGACAAAATGTTCTGCAAAGAAAATCCAATGATAATTATTTCAAAAAAATACTCAAGTAAACTTGCTACTTGTTTCGTTTCGACCGTAGGAAATCGCAAATACTTGTTCAATTACTTGTTAAGGCTTTTCTTAACCTTTCCATTTCACCCAAACTTCATTCAGACTGAAAAATGCATTAAAATCGGTAAGAATGAAGTAGCAAGAGTAGCAACCAAAACTCGATCCCAAAAACACCATAGCCGAGAAAGCCCCATCCCTTGCAGCCGAGAGGGTGCACAAAAGAAGAGCCCAACTAATGCATTACAAAGCTGTGGATTGACGTAATCTCGAAACTGAGTTAGGCAAAATCGGTCTATCCAAAAAAAAACAAACTGATTTCGATTGAGGAAAAAATCGCAAACGAATTACGTCACAAAGCTCAGCACAGAAATTGGCATTGCCTCCACAAATAACACTATCGTATGCTTATTTGAATCTTAATTTTTAATGAAACACGAGCATAGGGTTACTGCAAAGACGATAAAACAATATTTGATCCAACAATCGAGAAGAACGACCGCCTCCGATGACTTAAAAATACCTACCTGCAAAAGAATACCCTTTTTCACATCCTCGTTTTCGTAGATACTGGGTGCAATGGCTGCAGAGAGCCGCTCGTAGAGATCGGGTTTCTTTGATAGAGCGATGATCTGCGTAATGCGCTCCTCACTGAGGTGACGCATTGTATCTGATGTAGTCGTCCCCCCGAGCCCTTCCGCCCCATTTTCACCCTCCTCATCGTCGATCAAAAGGCGCCCTGACAATTCCTTCCTAGAAGTGAGGTTGGAGCATTTAAGGGTGAAAAGTGTCGTGAGCCCTGTCTACAAATTAAAATTCCCACGTGGTAGTAGGTGCATGCAGATCCTATAATTTCTTTCACGATTTTTTCAAATCTTCTACATCATTACAACAGGTTATCCCTGGGCCAGAGTTGTGTTTATCTTCCGGGATAACTTGGAAGCCGATTATTCCCTCAGGAAGCATTGAACACAAGTGAATCGACTAATTACTACACGATATTGTCGAGCGCATCTAATGGGAAGAAACCAAAGTAACACAGAAGTCCCAACGCCAATATGTTTTAAGTATCTTTGACGGAGGAAACAAAGCAGTACAACCCAAGCGCAAAGCGACACTGGTGTGGGCTAGAGTATTTGAACTGAAATACATACAGAATTTTAATCACTCCAAATAATCTGCGATTTCGAAAAGAGGAACATATTTACTCCGCAACTGTCCAATATACTGCCTGCACGATAGACAACAGCTTTGCTCGCAAACCTACGCGGAAGTTCAGTTCCAGCAAACAGTGATACCCCAAGGCGAACCCTGCCAAAGATCCCACATAATTTGCTACCACCACAGGGTTTGCACAAAAGCCAACAGCGTACTTGAAGTGCAGCACATCGATGTAGGTCTTGTAGATGGCTTTCAGAGTTCTCATGCGATTAGACAATTTGAGAGGCACAGCTCTATAGATTCCGGTCACACAAACCCGATCACCAGGCTTCACCTTGTCCACGAGATCCTCGTGAGCGTACAATGCAACCGTATGCGGCGTCTGACTCGCTGGCATGTCTTCAGGAGCCTCCTACAACAAGAAAGACTAATATGCTACTCACATGCGGTTGATAGCAAGGTCGCAAATGCGACCAGCAAAGCCGACCTGAAGTTTGATGAGCTGCTTGTCCACGAAGAGACATCTGTTGTGCTGCAGTTGGGCGGTGTGCGCAGCATGACAGCGAGCACAGGCCGAGGGCTCTGCCACTCGCCCACGCTCACACACGACGCTCGACATGGCACCGCAAACCGCGCACTTAAATTCCGCTCGCATCATCTCGGGGATGAGATTGGAGAGGCGGATAACGAGACCTGTTATTGATACGAGTTGATCTAAATCTTCAGGATTTAGCTCACGAAGAGAACGCGACTTTCCGCTGTTAAATGGTCGCGTCTGCATGGAAAAATAGAAAGCGCCATAAATCTTGGATCTAGTGGACCCCGAGTGGGACCGACCCGCATTTACCTGCAAAGGTCTCTCCGGTCTAGCATCTCGAAAGCGGTCGATAAAGAGAGCATGAAGAGAGGCGTCGCAAGCGGGAATAACTTCTTTTGGGAAAGTGATCAGTTGATTATAGAGTTCGGGTTGTACCTCATGCAAGTGCTGACAGTCAATATCGAGAGTAGTGACGCCCGACACTGCCATATCTTCCATTCTTTGCAGGTAGAGCGGTCGATTTGGGTCCAACGGTGTCCCCGTGGTCAGACCCGGCTGACCTTGAAGATCGCGGGGCGTGTAATTGAGAAGGAACCGTTTGAAATGTTCCATCACTTTAGCGATATTCACATTGGTGCCCCAGATTACTGTCTGTTCCGCAAAAGAGTAATGATAGGACATTTCCAAAGCCACAAACATGCAAACTAGAATGAGCAAACTTACCTGAGCACCAGGTTCAGCAGAAGACCCAGTCTCGGTATCTACAATAGGTCCCATTGGTCCAGAGGCGGCAAAGTGAGACCTTGGTGTACCGCCTTCGTTAACTCCGGGCCGCATTGAGCCTACCGCATCACCAGCATGACCACTCCCAAAGCTAGACATATCACTGTAAGAGAGCGGACTGCCGGGATCAACTTCAGAGGTTCGTAGGCCAGAGCGGAGGTCCTTGAGATGAAGGTAGAGTAAAAAGACTGACAGTTGTTTTGCAAATACTAAAAGGCGCAGGAAATTAGGCGCAAACTCACTGTATCCGACTGTTCATGCACAGCACCTCTTCTTTGAGAGCTGGAAGAAGGATTACCCTGAACCTCACCCACTTCGGCGTCAAGTTGGGAAGTGCCAGTTGTAAAGAGATCAGTAGACATAGGTTCAACGGATGGCTGCTGTGAGGCTCCGCCACCGCGACGGCTTCGAACTGAACGAGAACTCGTACTCGACATATTAGTTTCTCGCGGTCTTTACTAAGTCACTGAAAGTCAAACCAAGTGACGAGTACAATAAAACTGCGATCGGCAAAAAAGACAAAAAAAGGCAAGAGGCGAACAAACTACAGCCCAAAGGATATAAGCTTTACCAGATTTAAACGGAGTAAGCGACTCGAACAAATATTGTAAAGTTTTAGCCATAGAAAACCAAATTTCAGCATCATTGAGAAACGGCGAAACACAGAATTATCAAGACCAACATGTCTGTGCTTATATCGCAAAATTAAACTGAGATAATCAACCCCATCAAAGCCACCTCAACTACTGGCAGACCAAGAATCATTCGACCCGCCCGCCCTAATCAAGAACTTCGTCATCTGACCTGAGATAAACATGATACCAAAGGAAACAAATTGCCTGACTTTAATCAACCAACCAAATAAATAGGTAGAGAAGCCATTGATCGATTCTAAAACATAAAAGGCTCAGCTTGGAAATGTAATTAACAATTACCTCCAAACTTTTTATGAGGAACGTGTTACCGCCAACAGTGCTCTAATACTTTTTATGTTCGAACTGCCGGTTTTGGTCACTTGGGTGGCCATATTGTACTAGCCAGTTGGCCGGCCTCCGGGCCGTGCCAACAGCCCCCAATCCCTCTGGTTCCAGAATATATATTCTGCCCTAGTACTATGCCTTCGTTTAACTTAAAGGAAGCCTAGGGACGCTACAGGTGTTACTTTTCAAATTGCACAACGCAAACGATCGGTGAGACCTTAGAACGGATGCAGAGTCTACCAACAAAATCACAAATCCGTCACGAATGTTGACCTCCGCAAATTGGGTGACAATTCTACGTGTCAGACGAGCAACGTAAAAGGATAACCGGTGGGAGCACAGCATATTCCAGCCCATTTACACCCCTCGACTTTTAAAGGGCAAACGCAATCAGATCCAGCAAGGCAGGGCACCATCCAAGATTGCCCACCCCTTCCTCTAGAGCCATCTTAACAGTTGTCAAAAAGTCGACCAATTTCCTTCAGCTCCAAACTTAGCTCCGACGCAAAATCACTACGAAACAACGAATCCAAAGGAAGTTCACTTCGCCACAGGTGCACACTGCAACCTAGCCGAATACAAGAAAGTAGCAAGACAACGATTAGCACAGCCAAAGCCAGTATCGTTTACTGCCCTTGCGATGGACAAATATGGGCGGCATGACTGACGGCAGCGGCGCAACGTGCCAATTCGAGGAGAAAATGAAGAAATCTTAAGGCTGATGAATTAAACACCTGACTGGTGGTACGGAACAGCTCATAACAATTAACCAAACCTAAGGGAATATAAGGGAACAAGTCAATTGTGACTGAACAGTTGCAGATGTGGAAAACCGCCAAAGAACAGGAGCAAGAACACCCAACCAGAGCCACAATCACGTGAAATACAGCCATGGATTCATCAGCGATAATTAGGTACTCGCCCTTGTAAAAAAATTTCACGACGAAGAAACAAGTCGTTCAAAATATCTATTAATCAAGCTTTTTGAAGCCAATAAGTGCACGATATTGCCTGAAGCACTGACGGCACATGTTCAGGCCATATTTGCGGATGAGACCGTGCCTGTTGGAGCAAACCCGACAGCAGCGACTTCCCTGACCGCAAGTTCTGGGGTGAGAATAGTTGATACTGTCGAAACCCATTACCTGACGTCAATAAAAATAACACAATTTCACATACAGCAAGGGATTTAAAGAAAACTAAAGGGAATAATCGAAAAGCTAAACAGCATTACATCGAGATAAGATCGCTAAAACCCACTTACGCAGACCAACGCCTAAACCAACGACGGTACCCCGAATACCGTACGCTTTACAGATGACTGATTATAACAAAATTGCATTCTACAAAAGTGTACGAACGAAATAACCTCTAAAATGAATTTCACATCACAAACATTTTTGCAACCTGAGACCTTAATCTTGGAATGCGAAGTAATTGGTAAATTGCTTACAGGTTTTTATCAATTAGAATATCAAGGATCAGTCCATGCATCTTTTAGACTTTAATTTACTTGTCTATGACCTTCATTGCTAAAAATCAAATTACATTTTAAGTAATTTCATCGAAAGTCATGGTGAATATGTTCGACTATATTTGGAGGACTGAGCTGTGGAAGTGCTGCCAAACTTGACCGTTCACCGCATTGCTATCTCGTTGACCTTAATTTTTTCCCTTGTCATCACACAGTCACCTACCTTGTACTGTGAAGTCGTTATTGCATTAACTTTTACAATGCTCGAGATGGCATTCAGGATATTGCAATTCACCTTAACCTTTTGAACAAATACCATGTAGGCGTATCGGTGCCATGGATCTCCGCCATGTCATCTCAGCTCAATCCACTAGTTCTTCTATGTGTTAATTTCCTCATTTACGCACTTTAAGCTACCTTCGCTTTAGCAACCACGGCGATTTCCACCAATGAAGACCGAGGCTAGAAAAAGAAAATTCTCGTTGGATGGATCTCAAGAAAACCGGATCACTTGGAGCGGAGCGACTTTACTAAAGACGGTGCTCCCTAACTGACTTTTTCGCTCGCCTAGGCGTTTCTCTTATCCATCCTGTATAATACCAAACTGCTGATTTCGATTTCTGTTATCGTACGAGATTCGGGCGTTGACAAATAATGCTATCCCGAAGAAGCCAATTCACCCGTTCGGATGATTGCAATTTCTTAAGTACGAGTAAGAGTGGATGCCTCAGTGACATTCAACATTAGCGCATTCTTCACTTGGTATGGATGACATCCTGGAGTCGTTATTGGGTGCATATGTACAAAGCCATGCGGTAGAAAACAGTGAATGGCCTGGATGCCCTGCTCATCAACACCTAAACTCTACCTTTCTTTAAAAAATTACTGGCCAACTTCCATAGCACTCCGATTCCTAATCTAACAGCCATATAAGTACGCAGTCTTACAAGGCTTCGCAGTTTGAACTCCTCACCTATGACATGACCTCCCAAACACGTCCAGGGCCTTCAGATCTTTCAAACGCTCATACCAATGCTTACTATACCTTCGGGGGGAGACTCGAGCACTACACTTCAAACGTTCCACATGTGAATAATGAGAAGGTCAAGCAGACAATTTAACTACTCGAAAGTGGAAAAGTGGCCTGGCTTTGTTCACATGTTGCTGTCGTGGAACAGCTATAGGAGGGCCAAGAGGTTTTACCCTATAAGTGTTGGTATCAATAGGTTTGCAGTTCATACCACTTTCACCTTGTGGTCAGGCCTTTTAGCCCTGGTGCCACCTAACTAAAGCACTCCCTCCCTCCTCCAATACAAGATCTTACTGCGATTAGCAATACACCGTGACCACAGCTAAATTAACAATGGGGAAAGTCGTTCGCGTTGTGACTTCAGTGTCTACTGCTGCTTTACCCCTTCTGGACTCTAGCTGCCAAAATCCCTTCAAAAGTACGTTCGCAAGGCCAATAACGGTCCAGATCAAAAGTTTTCGTGAGGTGACTCAACGATGGGTTCAGCCACAAATTCGACAATTTAGCAAGCGGCCAAAAGTAGAATGTTGTTCAAATGTTGTTAAGTATGTATTCTCAAAGTGTTGTTTAGTGCTAAAAATCTGTTGCGAGTCAAAAATAAGGCAAACGAACTTATGGAAGAGATACGAATAGGAGGTACAACTGAGAAGACAATGACAACTCAAGTGGACATGAATATGCAACCACTTTTGTGTGTTTTAACCTGCCAGCGAAACAGTGAATTAGTCACTCAGCCACTCGCATCCACGCCATTAAATTCTGCCTCAAGTCTGGTGATAGCAGTTATATCGTAAGTGTGAATAACAAGGGCCAAGATTGGGCACCAGTGCATTTTATGCTTGCGACACAGATGCCAGGGTGCGAAGTTCCTACCAAACGTCCCTAATTACGTACAGAGAACAACCAGAATATCCTACACCAATCTTAGAATGCTAAACGGCCCCTCGGGTAATGCCTACCGAGGCTGGATCCGAACCTACCTATCACGATCTTTAACTGCTGTTGCATGGATAAGAAAACACGACGTCTAGTAAGCGCTAGAGATGAACCGACGAATTAAACATGCTTTTCCGAACGTAAGACAATGGATACGATGCGACACACGACACCAAACTACAACATGGAGATCCTCAATCGCAATTCGCCCAGGAGCCTCCAGACAAGCACCATGTTCTGAATTTAAAAGGTCTAAAAATTGACAAAACCCCTATAAACGCACAACCAGACAACACACCATTTCCATCTAACTTCCCAAGTGAAACAGGAATAGCCGAACTGGATAGAGTTGAAACGAGAGTGTAACCGACACCTGGTAGTATATGGAAGAGTAACTCGTGACCGCCGCATGATCCTGGCCTCTTCCAGAACATAAGTACTTTTATGAGTCATCTTTCGGCCTTAGGGACAACTCATGAGCTAAAACTAGCGCAAGAGCCGAGCTTCACCTAAAGCTACCACCACTGGTGACATCTAAAGCTCAGATTCAGGCTATGCACCAAGGACAACCTGCTCTGGGAGAAGCAGAACAAGTCTCCCCAAAGTTAGAAAAGTAACATAACACCACATAAACTAAGCAATTATTCTATCGTAACCATCAGTCTGGGCACATCGTTTCATGAGATCCAAAGAGTATAACGAGTGACAACTTGCGCGAAATAGCGACTTATTCGTTGACCCGACTTAAATTAACGTTAGCAAATAAGCCACTGCAAGAATCCACAATAAGACGTTGCAATGGCGAAAGTACGTGCTGCGCCTGTCCAATTGGGATGTACGGGACTGAACTGCTATGGAGTCTAGCTTCACTCTCCAGCATGCCTTAACGGCAGTATACCAGCGAACGACAAAGTACAAACAGTGAAAATCTTCATTGCGACAAGTTCATTCAGAATAAAATGCGCAAAAAACCAGCATCTGTTGAACGATATTGGATGCAGATACTTATAGTGAACTCAATAAATCTCACAAGTAACAGACCAAAGTGGGAGCCTGATTCTCAACTAACCATAAAGCACATAACTTCCTAAATGAGGTGCATAAAACAAACCAACAAGGACAATATTAACTAGTTTACGTGATGCCACCGGTAAATCATCCCTTAATTACGCAAAAAGCTTACGAAATACGCCAGATAGTTACATAAGGGGCACAAAATAATCCATCAAACGAGACAATTTAATCAAGCTTCTTGAAGCCAATGAGTGCACAGTATTGTCTGAAGCATTGACGGCACATGTTCAGACCATATTTACGGATAAGGCCGTGCCTGTTGGAGCAAACCCGGCAGCAGCGACTGCCCTGACCACAAGTTCTGGGGTGCGAGTAGTTGATCGCATCAAAGCCCATTCTTCAAAGGAGGGATATTATAGCGTAAAAGGCAAAATAAGACGATAATACCTGAGGACCACCAAACCAACGTGATACCTTCAGAAGTGCGCGCCAACGCAGAAACTCATTATAATAAATAATAAAATAACTTGATGCATCTGCCTTTAGAACCAGTTATTGGATTGTCAATAACCAGGTCGTCCCAGCATTTCTTTTCAAACATTTCTAAGTAGGGCAACTTAGCTGCAGTTACTCATCTTCTTTTAAAGCACGGCGCTTTATATTTTAAGATAACAAGGCTATTATATCAGTCTATGCAGCTTCTAATAAACTTTATGCGATCAGAATACAAGTTTACTGATAATATTGTTGATATTCGATAGATAACGGTTGCAACCATATGGAATACCTTAAGAATATCGAGAAGATTGCAGAGTAGATCCCATAAAATAAGCGTTTACTAGATTTGTGTCCCACTTGGTAATAGGTTTGCATAAAATTTTACTGACCTTCGTCTATAATCGGCCAATTTTTCTGCTCAATGCCACAAACCAGACTTCTGTATTGATGTCCTTACTAAGACCCACTAAAATGCTTTAAGCTTGAACTAAGATGCTTGGCTTTAGCTGCTACGAACTTTCTGCATGCTTAGACAACAACCAGGCTATAGTTTCTTACAGTGCATATGAAAAAATTTAGAACCACAGGCTCTCATTTGCAATCGAAAAGGTAAGGGCACTACAGATGAGTGATAGTTTTGCCGACAGAAATGAAATTCAAACGATCAAATTGAAAAAATGAAAAGCTCGAGCAGTTTGTTGCATTACAGGGTTACCCACCGAGGTAACATGGTGACAACTTCTAGCTTCTAGTTTAAATATCGTTCGAGAAAAAGGAAAGTGTTTGATGCTGCACCATTTCACCACCAAATGCAGGTTATGTACACGATTTACGGAGACAGTAATATGTTAATAGATTTATAACGTGATGACCTTACCACTGGCACAGGCACTTACACAGCCCCGTCAATCTACAAGAGACTCTTTTAGGAATGCATGTATCAACTATTTTGGCTTCATTTCTTCGTTATCATCCACTGAGCCACCTTCCAAACCGGTTTATGGGATCCACTCCTCAGACCTTCACGTCACACCATTGAATGAGGTTCTGGTGGCAGTTATAGAAAGGAAATCACAACTTTTTTATCATAAACAGGGAGGATAATCGCCTTACCTTCAGCCTAAGGTAGAATATCCCAACATCTACGACTTAAAGTGCAGAGCACATGCTATGCAGCGTGATTTCTTTAAATCTCTGTGCCTCCACTTGCCTGATATAAACCGGCAGCACATCCCTGCAGAATTCCACTTTAATCCCTACTTTGCGGTCTTTTAGAAAACGGTGATAAACTCTGGTTGGAAATGATTTGCATGTCTCAAAAGTTCTGTGTTAAAACCAAATGCGGATATTGGGTTATCAGGTTAATCAGTGACGAAATCAGCCACTACTACTAATCATCAGTGTTGAGCTTTACAGATCGCCTTAATGGAAGCAGAGGGACCAAATTTGCAGGCTATTTGCTGTACTCTCTTCAAGGGTCCAAAAGACTCATTCACGATATGGTATTTGGTTGGTAGATGATTCAGCACAACTTACTCTTCCTCTCAACAGAATAATCAAGTTTCACGTCACTACTGGTCAAGTGAGAGGCTCTCCTTAGCGGTACAATCGGTATCACATTTGGGGGAGGGGGGGGAACAAACTGTTTCAAGGGGCACCATCTGATCGTATGACTATGGCACTGTGTTTTATACGTTGTAATACCGTCAGCAATACTATAAAACTCATTTTTGAGGTTCGGTCACAAAATGAAACCCTTGTAATTAAACGTATTTAAAAGGATCTGCGAAAGATCACAATCGGAAGGAATTGTTACATGATCAAAGGTTGGTAAATGGAAACACAATTGTCCGTCTTGCTAATAATTGAATGTCACATCCCTTCAAGCTGGAAAGGGACTTCTTTCGGCTAACCTGTGTACCTGCTGCAATGCGCTCGGCCTTTATCTCTTCCACTCGGCTTCCATTCCCTTGAAAGCATTAGACCGATTAGACAAGAACATTGTTTATTGGTAGCATTAAAAAAAGAAGCACAGTGATCAGGTTCATGCATATTCCGAGCACACGTCTTCCCCAGGGGTAGATGGCGTCCGTTCCCTGTTTACTGACCACCTCTCGTCCGTAAAGTTTTATTCAAACAAAAATACACTACATGGCCCCATTGCCGTTTTGAGCACCGATCCTGGTGCTACCCTTGTGAGCGGTCTCTGGATTTGCCATTTACGGCAATTCTCCTTCCTCCTGTTTGCACGTTGACATTGTCTTCGTATTCGATCAAGGGTTTACCTCTGTATGGAAACTTTTTGCTGTAAAGAACGGTTGAGAGGGAAGAATTTATTTGCAGACGGAATGGTTTGTCGGTGAAACGGTGATTGTCATTTTGATTGCATCACTGCATCTCGGATGATAAAATCAGCAGTGTACCTCGGAAGGTAGGGTAAGCTTGCATAGTATTGCTAGGTCTCCTCCACGATGGACGCTATTCTGACCGTGTTTAGTGTACTGTCTCAACTGCCAAATTCGTGGTAGTCGTCGCTGTCCTGTGCGACATTAAAAGTTCGTCGTATTCCTGCATTCAGTGGCAGAAAGTACTCTGGGGCTTTGTGGACTGCTGTGTCTCTGTTTTGTAAGAAAATATCCGTTGGTACCTGTGAGCATTTTAAACGATATATCGTTGGCTGATGCGTGGATTGTGACCCTGTAGGCAAGGAGGTACTGCTTAAGACTCGAACCCCAGTCTTCCGTTTCATGATTGCTATCCCTTGTAGCAGCCGCTACGGCGCGAGCTGACTCTGCGTGGAGAACAAAGACGGATTCACTACGATTTCGAGACGTCTTCAAAGTGCTATTACTCACTAGAGTCGTTAGCTGCCGTAGAATTCGCAGACTCTGTGAAAAGGTTAAGTCTAATCAACGAAGTTATTGACTCTAACTTTCAGCCCCAGCACAACTGAAGTAGAAAAGACCGACAAAGGCCTCTGACAGCGAATTCAAGGCGCTTTCTGCCATTGATAACGGCGACTCTCCTGCAGTCTGAGAGCAGGCGGTGGCAAAAGGGTGTCGAAACGTGGCCATGAACACAAGCAAGACGATCCGCCTGGGTTTCTCTAAGACAACAAACTATTAACCTTCAAAATCAAAGTAGAAATTTACAACATACTGAGTCCAATGCTATATTGCTTCGCCTGGAATTCGAGTGCGCGGCATACCAAGGTCGGGCGAAATTGCTTTAAGCGGTGGAGGATATGAAGTAGTAAAAAAATATGATGCAATAAAAAGGATCCGGATTCAAGCGGCTTAATAGCTGCTTAAGGAATCATTACTCTGGCAAATAAAGCTAAGTTAAATTAATAAAAGATAGCTGGCGAGACTGTAGTTGGAAATGTAGTTGTATTCAGGACTAGGATGTGAGATCGAACGCTTCGTTAAAATAGGAGACTTAGTAGCTTACGTTGGTAGGGTTGAAGTATTGCTGTTTGCAGTTGTAGCGTCCCGAGGCTCCCCTTAAGGTAAAAGAAGGCGCAGTTCTAGGGCAGAATATATATATTAAGGGAACAGAGGACTTGGGGGCTGTTGGCACGGCCTGGAGGCCGACCAACCGGCTAGAACAAGATGGCCACCCAAGTGACCGAAACAGGCAGTTCAAACAAACATAAGTATTACAGCAGTGGTGCGAGACGACAGGCATGATGAAGCAGTCAAAGACAAATAAGACCTCCGCGCCACCAACTGTCTCCTGAGCACCAAATGAGCCCTCATATCGTGTTCATTCGTGTCTAGAAACGGCAGCTAATTCACCTTAAGAACCCTACATACGATTTCCTGTTGAGAATGACCATTGTCTACTTTATCGTAGATATGGGGTAAATTTTATTTTACTTACAAAGTTGTCAATATTAAGTGTGTAAAGCGGACAAAAAATCACCATCTCCCTCCCTTTACAAATAGTATCGACCTGGTCCTATACAAAGAAGTACGCCTCACTTCGAGAAGGCTCTACGACTTTTGCTACCACTCTTCACTGTTCCACCCTCAATCCAATGGGCAGGGGCAGCGATACATTAGCACTCAAGAAATGAGAGAAAGGGTCGACGGCTAATGTCCTACAAAGGTTTAAATTAACATAACCGACAACTTCAAGGCGGTAAAAGAATGCTCCCAAAGATTCCGTTTAAAACCACCAGTCATCAGCCATGAGGATAATGGGACGCAAACTTCGCTTCTCAACGCAGCCGTGGTTCCAATGCCACCACACTGTCTCAAAGCGCGTTTACCGGAAGCTTCAACCCATACTTCTGCGATTGTCGGTCGGGGCAAGGCCATTGGTAAACTGAAAAGTTTTTGAGCAAATTTAGGGAGGTCAATTCTCCCACGCCTCCTTCATGTGTGGATTCTAATCCAAAGAGGAGAAGATTTAGGCGGGCTCGCTCTGTATACCTTGATGATGGTCCAGCATGATTGAAAGTGAGCTTTGAGCCACCACTCCTGACTTATTCACATGAGGGAATTCACTGGGAATGTCTGAAATGCAGAAAACGCTCCTGATCCCATTCTTCGAAAGTTTTCTTACCCTGGCTCACAGCAGACATATTCCTGGCTTACTTATGCTGGTCAATAAGGTCAAAATTTTCACTCAAATCTTTGTCCCCTGCTTACTTCAATTAACAACTCGACAGACTCCAAACACACCCGCATACACACAAGTGGGCGGTGATTATTCGAGAACCTGCGTAAGATTCAATGCTGAAAATAACCAGTACCTACTCCTTTGGCAATAAACCCACGGACTTCTCATCACAAATCTGACGAGAATGAACTTGACATGCATTACTCTCGCTATCCAACGTCTCATGTGTCCATGCAGTCGTATTTTCAGTCACCTTGATTACGGAGAAAAACGTGTTAAAGCCAAGCTAAATGACAGAGCAGGATTGTTGCCTATACTGAACCATTATGAATGGATATTGAAAATAGCACAATTTGAAGATGTATTTTGATGGTTAATCCAAAAGCAGTTAGATGGTTCTTACCGAAGAGGGCTAAATCAACATTATTAATGGGTGGGCAAGTCGGCACTGATTAAATTAATGTCGCCGTTGGCTACCACTCTACTCAAGAGGCTCAACATTAAAAACCTGACAAAACTTCTGGTCTCCACTCTCAATTCGCTTGGTTAGGTGAACCCTTTGGTATACAGATGAAGCGCAACTTGCAAGGTGTTAACTGACTGGCGCCCTCAAGTAGCCAATCAAATTCCCCCACTCGTGATTGGCTACTTCCATCACAGTGATTGGCATCTCAAATTCATTCACAGGAATGCAGAGGCGAGATTATGAATGAATCTACGTTTTCTCCCTTCCTTGCCGGCTGGTTAATTGCAAATTTAGCATTTTTAGCTGTTCTATGGAGCTTCCTACCAAACAAGTCGACTAGTACCGAGCAACTTATTTATAGGATTATAAAAGTTTTTAGCGTCTATCAAGACCAACTGCATCCCTACCATCATGTCCTCGAGCAGCTTGAGTGGATATCAGATTTTTCTCACAATGAGGTAGCACATCAAAAAAGTCGTTTATTTCTCAGGTTTAAAATAGTTGCATACTAAGCAGCATGTCCTGACGCATTTGTTTCTCTTCAGAGCGATTTATCCATTGTCAAACCGCCAAAGATTTTTTATGACAGACGTCTATTGTATCACGTCACCGAATCGCACGGATGTCGTTATAAATGCGAATATCCCGACTACTTTCAAGACTTCGGAGCAGGTGATATCGCGGTCTTTTCGGAGCCATTCTACACAATGGATGCGGAATACCTAAAGCAACACGGTGCCCTTATCGCCTTCGAGTCAGTCGAGAGTCCTGTGCATATGCGAGAATTGACTCAAATCCAAATGGAGCAAGTAGGTTTTTTCTTACACAATTCCAACTTAAACTTTTTACCAGTGACTGACCACGTAGTTACTTACGCAAAATATGTAGCCCGTCAACATTGTGGAAATGTTTTCATACATTTACATTTGACGAAAACTTGGGGATATCGAAAGTAAAGAAAAAGCTATTTCCATTTTTTTGATCCATAGGTCCGCCTGAATATTTCCATCAAAGCCTACTTATACAAAAAATAATAATGGTTGAATTTTTGGTCATTTAGGTGGATATATTCATTACTTACATGCCGTGGTCCCAAGTGCCCTACATGTATCCAATGTTCTTGCGCAAGACAAATCGTGGAAAGAGATTTACCAGAAGTGAAATAACCGCAATTGTGGCAAAAAACAGCACTCATCTACTGCCAAGCAATCACAAGAAAAGGAAGAGATTAATCGCCTGGTTGGTTTCCAATGGATCACCAAATAATAACAGAGATATCATTGCGCTTTCAATTTCTGCTCTCATACCGGTAAGCAGTCAGACGTCAGCCTTGTATTTTTTTTTAAATGGGACTCAATCCATTTTACCTGCAGTTAAGGCGAGAGGTTTGAATTGTAGATTGATATTTACGGTGGCGTGGGCAAAGAGACGCCACCAGGACGAGATCCTCTTCAATGGATCTCTGAGCATTACAAGTTCTACTTGGCTTTCGAAAATTCCAACTGTAGATATTACATAACGGAAAAGGTGACCTACAATGCTCTAAGGTATAAAGATCTACTTAAGAGGCGAAACCAATTGTACGTCAAAAGTTTGGGGTGGACTCCCTCCTTCCCCTTTTAGGTACGGCATGGTCCCCATCGTACTGGGTGCATATAAGGAGGATTATGAGAGCGTTCTACCACCCCACTCCTACATCAACTTGGATGATTTTAAGTCCATTACCGAACTAGCCGAATATCTGCGTTACTTGGATAGAAATGACACTGCTTATGCAGAGTATTTTGCCTGGAAGGAATATGGTGACATTTACGTGAGTTTGTAACCCTTTTGGTACCAAGAGCGGTGATGGGGGACCCACAATGCCCGAAGGTCTTGATCATTATAAAATCTGCATTAAGAGTGATAAAGAGAGCTAAACCCAAGCTATAGCTAGGAGCAACCGAAACTCTGAAGGTACACAAAGACTGCTTCCTTCCAACTGAGAGTCCGTGTTTGCACAGTAATGATCAAAAAGAGGTTTTTGAAAGGTCGAGAGGCCCATGTCGTTTGTAAGGCTCGTAGTCGTGGAGAAGATAATCAAACGTTTTATCTAACATAAGCGGCAAAACAAGGTTAGGCATTAAAGCATTGATAAGACGTTGACCTGAAATAGGAAGACATCGCCTGTCTTAATTTATTTCTTCCGCATTAATCAAAGAGATGCGACTGAGAAGGTGATGATTTGGGATCAAACCCAATTGTTAAAATGATTTATAGATGGGTTTTATCAAGCCATTAGGATTGGCCCAACCGAATCAACCACCGTCCCTTCAAAACAAGACCCAAAACATTTTCTGTGATTTGCGAAACATTTGGAACTTTCAGTTTGATCTACTTATAATTTTGTTCCACCATCAAGACCTTTAACAAAAGTGCAGCAGCAGTAAAATGGTTTAAAAGTGATTTGTTTTAAATATCTTTTGCTTAGGTTGAGAAGAGACTGGACTGCCGACTCTGTGGTTTCATGCACCAATTTAACGCGGGATTGGTGAAGCTGAGCAACCATTCTCCGAGCCGTTTCATGGATCCTTGGAGCCTATGCTTCTATCGGGATCTGATGCCGCTTGAATGATGTGAACTTGGCAAACCGCCGTCACTCCGAATTCCTTCCCTTTAACACAACTAACTCAATTATATTTCAACACAATTTTTGTACAACGTTGGATTCCGTTCTTATGCCAGGGATGGGAATGCGGCAGTTGAAATCACAGGCTGCGGCGAATTTCAAATGCTAAACGAAGTGAACACTCAGCACAGACTAGTTTTAAAAATTTGGACAGCTCTAACAGAGCAGTTGAATAAGCTTTGCGTATCCACCCATCCAAGCTCGGGGAGAGGGAGATTCCAACGTCATGACTATCACCGGCTCTTCTTTGAAGCTTGTCATGGCTCCACTTAGGGTTTCTCATCCACAAATTTTGTCAAATATAAGTGTACGCCAAAGTAAAAGTCAAAATCTTCCTAAGCTTTCTTTCAACACTTTCAGCTTGCCTTAATTAGTTTGTTCCCGCACAAAGCTGACACTTCATGGAGGCGTATGAATTAAATTCGAGGCTACCAGTCCATCATTATCTGACACCATTTTCAGCGGGGGTGAAACTACGTTAACTCAATTTGCCGTTGAAGTCAGCAGAGAACTATGGATTTGAGTGAATGGCAAGGAGATTTCTCCGTTATTCCTCACTCCCACCGTTCAATTTAACATATTTTACAGGAAAACAAATGAAAGGTAAACATTTGGTGACATTGTAAACACCGTCACAAGGGTATCACGGGACTTTGGAATTTTGAGACTATGGTGAATTGATTGTGAGATGTTGGAATGTGTTTATCTAACAGCAGGTGAATAGACACGCCACTAAAGCACCTCACGTGAATCTACTGACCTACCTACCTACCTACCTACCTACCTACCTACCTACCTACCTACCTACCTACCTACCTACCTACCTACCTACCTACCTACCTACCTACCTACCTACATACATACATACATACATACATACATACATACCTAATAGGGTTATAAATTATTTTTTTGTTTGCATTATCACTTTTATCAAAGATGTGCACAGGAAAGAGGCATTTGTCAATCACATTGTGTGATACATTGGCATAGCACTTTGCCTTCATCAAAATAGTTGCGATAGGTTAAGGCACTAATACGAAATAAAATGATCATCCTTTTGTAGTGCTCGAATGCCTCATTGTTGCTGCTAGCAGATTTAACACCTTTACCCATGCTGACTCAGCATCGGGATACAGAAGATGGAGACAGAATGCAAAAAAACGAGCTAAGTCTGTCCTTCACCTTACCTGAATTTTTGTGACCCATCGCATTTTAAGGACCTTAATTAAGCCGAAATGGAGCCCAAACACTGTCACAAAGTTGAAGAAGTGCGACTTCAATCAGCTCATGATGGCCGAGTTTACAAATTGCCACATGTCTGTAAAAGATGGTTCTGTCAAGACTGCTTGGTGTCGGCTCGAGGGCTCACTGCATTGCCTCAGCCATTTTGGTCAAGATAAACTTCGATCCGGCAAATTACTTTCGACTAAGTCACTGCTTCACCTCAGACGAATTTGAGCAGCTTTAAATTGAAGATTAAAAAAAGGATGCAATGACCTTTAAAAGTAGAAGTAAAATGATACTGTGTAATTTTATGTACCCAGTGGCTGATAGCTTATTGATGGCGCCCTAAAGTGCATACCACGTAGCTAATGCTGTTTGTTTGTGTTATCCTTACAATTTAAAGCCGCAATTTTGCCTTCCAACTTTCAAAAAAATGCACTTTCCATTTGGTACTGACGAATAAGAGTGTGCGGTTCCTTCAAATCTTATCAATCCCACAGTTTGCTTTGATGATCTTAGCAGCCACCTCAAATTGATTAGGCTCGCAAGTGACTTAAATGTGTCTACACCATTTACAGTCGTGACCTCTTGTGTGCCTCTTCAAAAACGTTGCCAGATGCCTTGAAGTTCGCGTCCTCGTTTGCGCCCTCCTGATTGGTCGAGATCACGTGGTTGAAATAGGAGCAATATTAATAAAATTTCCACGTTGTTTTACACTTTAACAGACCTTGCCCAAAAGTAACTGGTGGAATATGGCTTATTTTTCGTGGAATATAGAGATATGAGGGCAATATTCCTTTGTGGTTAAGGAGTCTTGTGTCACTTCACCCACCTTTGTGGTTATCGTTTCGATTGGAACTCTGTCAAGTGATTTTGACACCTCATTCCATTCCTCCTATTCACCAATTGCTGGATAAACTCTCTATTTCACTCCATCGACAATAGTTGTAGCAGCCTTGATCATTTCCTTTGCCTTCCCAGCAGCCGTCGCTCTTCTAATGTCTATTCGACGTTCGCTTCCTGTCACAATTTCTATAATGTGATCCCCTGGAAAAGCCGAGACGAAATCGGATGACAATTTGATTGGCTATAGAGTGGTCTTCCGTTAAAGGATTATGGCATTACTTGAGAAAAACTTGAATCAAGTGATTACAAAATACGTCAAAGAAATTCATGGAAGACGTTCAATCCCATTTTTAAAATGGCAAGAATGCAATCTGAATGACCTGATATCTTTTAAAAATAAAGTGTAAGCAGGTGACATAGACTCAAATCGGGTCTCACATTACTATGCAAACTCTCATTTAAAGCTCACACTAGGAGCAACTCTCAATTGTGCTTAATTAAAAAGTAGAATGGATAACGAGGAAAGCAGGATCGCTATGCATTGTTTAATGCAATCTGGCAAAATGCATGAGCATTGAGCAAATTAACTCCTAAAATGGCCACGAAGCAATTTCTACTGCAGAGTAAAGTGGGGTTCGATTACTGAGTGTCGAGGAAGACGACAACATCTTACAGTGATCGGCCCAAGTGAGCAGGCTCACAGATTGAAAAAATTCACGGATTTGATCAACTGTGACGAAGTTAATGAGGAATTTGCACCCGATGTCCAATGAAGCTAAACTTCACAAGCACTGATAAATTTTAGGTAATTATTGTACTCTCGCTCCCCTACATAGGCACAATACTTGATTTCTAAAAAACCCTTCCAACGGCGCCATTACACAGAGCAGAGTAGGTGTCATTACTAACAAAATCACATTCCGAGTTGTAGACAAAGGTGCGTGTCTTGTGGATCCGATTCCTCTACTAACCTTAACGGTGGGAGCAAAATTCTGGATTAACTGTTTGCTTTACGCCTCCACCCGGTGTTTGATGGTCACAATTGCTCACAAGGTTCTCATGTAAGTAAAGTCAAAGTTGTTTAGGAGGTGTCATGGGCAAGGGTGGCTGTTTTACGATCAGATTTCCTCTTTTACAAGGAGCGTCAGATGATTAGTTGACGTTCCGGGTGTTTTGACTGTACTTTGCTAGTTCCAGATTCCTGGATTGCGTGGATTCCTAGAGGTGTCCTATCCATTAAAAAAAACAATACTTTGACTAGATCCTCTTTCTTTATTTTCTAATGTATTTTATTCAAGTATTTAAGATAAATGCCCTCCCAAGCATAAATTTTCAATAAAAATTAAGCCAATTTAGAGGCAGTCAAGAAGTAGTGTTAAAAACACTTAAAGTTTATCTGCCACAATCACTTCTCGCAGATTCAAGCTCTTTGTAAGACTGATTTGCTAGTAAAATGAAGTGCGTCGGAGTGATGTCATGCAAACACACCTGTGACAAAGGCACCAATTGTGAGAAGTAAAGCCGTCAAAGGAAAGCCAAAAGACGAGATTGCTCGCCTTCTACGTCAAAAGGTAACTGGATTCACATCCAGCTGAAGTAAACAGTGAGGAAGGCTTAAACCGGTCAAGTAATTTATGTAGATGTATCATTATCACCATACTCCGGATTCAAATTTATTGTATTGCTTTTAGTCACTCCATTATTGCTATTCTTTACACCACTAACTTCGTCTCATTCCTCTCGTCACTCGTCGACACACTTGATGAATATTTGAGTTCCTGACAGAAGGTTCATTAATGATTGATGACCATGAAAAATTTGGACACATCTTTATTCGCATGCCAGAGAATCAACAAACGAGAGTAGAAGAATACTTTTTCTGTTACTCATGACTCCTCGTCCCCAGACTAATAGTCCTTTTTCCATTTTTGTGACTGATGTCAGGGATCCGGTCAAAGATCAAACAAGGAGTAAGTGCTGACAACGCATTTCTGATATTGAGCCAGTAATCTTAGTGGTGATTTGATTGAGATTTTAGCACCTCAGATGGGTCCAAGGTAAATAAGACTGCGAAGGCTCCATGAAGAGACGCCCCCTATTGCAATACAGTGTGATTCTGTGGAGAGATAAAGTGGAATGATCCAATATGCTAAAAGTGTAGTATTGCGGCAATATTTGCATTCCCTGTACCTCAATCCTATCATTGTTTGGGAAGGAAGATGGGTAGAATGTTTATTTCAAACTTGAATGAGCATTGAAATACGGCTGTTGATGTTCCATGGATAGCACTGATCAATCCACCTCAAATCCAGCTAAGTGGAACTCGGATATGCATGCTGCTGGACATTACTGTAGCGAAAAACAAAGTGGAACTAAAGGTTTGATACGAGGTTTCATCCTTTATTAATTTATTCTGCCTTTAGGCCAGTATTCTTGCGACTAGCG
Source organism: Taenia multiceps (assembly GCA_001923025.3). Lineage (NCBI taxonomy): Eukaryota > Metazoa > Platyhelminthes > Cestoda > Cyclophyllidea > Taeniidae > Taenia > Taenia multiceps. The sequence goes on from CM010316.2 coordinate 4,583,722, forward strand.
AAGAACGTACGAGCGGACTTCCACATTCCCCTTTCCTTAATTCAGTTCCCATAGAAGACGGATCTCTCGATGCATTTGGATTGCCTTTATAGATTCGCGAAGCTGTGATTAAACAGTTTCTTGGTTGCACACCTATTTGAGTACTTGTTTAGAGAGATTTTTATCAAAAATTACCGACTGTGCTACGATAGTCGATGCTAAAGGCTGACCAGGAGGAGCACAGGGATGACGCTCAAAAGAAGAGAAGGGCTGTGCGAAATTTTGATACCTTTTTCACTCAGAATTTTTGATTACGCGGCACTTAAGGTTTAGCCATTGTGCTTCCTGCGGTTAGCTTAAGCTGTGGGTCAGGCAAGTTGCCTCTAAGACCTCTCGTACGCCAGAATGAGCTCTCTACAATAGTACTGTGACTTGACTTCCGTAGAGGCTGGAAGCGATGCATAAAAGCGGGTTACCTTCAAAAATATATTTGAAAATTTCCTCCTTTTTAACCGTTAAATGCATAGTGGTGTCAGATGTATTCATTCCTCCAGATTTGGTTCTGCATTGCAACAACCGATTGGTTGGCTACCATAAAGACTTTACAATGGGCTCTAATGTGTTTTATCAATAGAACTTTAACGGTACCGCTTAAAGTGAAGGCAAAATCTCACCTAGCTTTATGCACTATTAGCCAAGCCCAAAAGTGCAAACGTTAAATTCTTTAGCGTCACAACAATACAAATGCGTCAATGGTTGTCTAGCGTTGTAAAATCAACTTGAACTGCACTGACTGACCGATTCCTAAGTAATTTACCATTGCTTGCTTGATTACTGGCGGCCTTTGTAAATGTAAGCAATTTAAACACATGGGAAAATGAAAGTAATACGATACGATGACTAATCCGCAGTGCAATAAAGCAAGTAAAGACTAAGCCAAAGTACCCATCTTACAGATGGAATTAACTCAGTACGCACCATTAGGTGAACGGAGGAAAGGCCCACTTACACTACTTCCTTTACCAAAAATTCACACGCCCTAAGTAGCAATTGTTTGTGAAAGCTTATTTTAATAGTTTTGGATTAATTTAAAGCAGCACGACAGCTTACAATGGCTAGGGGGATAGGTGTGCCGAGATTCTTATTTCCTAGAGTGGAATCATTACTGCCGCTCCACACCTCATTCCTGTACACCAAACTGCCTTTGGAATCTTGCCTCTTAGACACAAAAGCGTCGGTTAAACACTACCACTTCGAGCTTTTGTCGTTAATTTAATGTGGACTCTTAAAAATGAGTGGTTAGAATATTCAAACTTGTTTCATTCCTTAATAAGTACGGGCCTCCTTTACTCACATATCCAAGCCTGGTTAGGTCTCGGTGGCCACAAATCGCACTGAATAGTGTCAAGGTTTATTTTCATTTTCCAGCCGACACCGCTAACTTGCTGCTTATATCCGAGTAACCCGGTGTGTGGGAAGGGGAGGGAGGTTTGACATTCCTGGAGGCGCGCACATATTTCTCCAGGGCAATCTAACCCAAGCTCCAGAATGGTTAAATGAACCAGATCTTGGAGTAAGCACGGGGTTCCGCCAAAGTGCTTTGAAGTAATGTTTGCAAAGCGTTTTGCAAATGTTTTCATTTTGCCAGAGCTTTCTATCGTAAAAGTACCACCATTAAGTGGGCTTTATCGGGCGGACCATAGGTGCGCAATCACTCTTGATGATTCCTAGCCCTTATACCACTTTTCACCTGATAGATCTCCACCTCAACGTTTCAGAGCTTCTTAAAAATGTTTGCATGTATATAATCGAGTGATCCTAAACCGGATCAGCAAAGCTCATAATAGATCCAAACTGTACGTGAATGGGAAAAAGGGCTTTTTGTTAGTGTCAATTTAATTTTATCCCAAAGTTATTCAAAATACTATCACATGGGTAAAGCTACCCACTTTGGTGAGCTCCATTTCCATATATTGTGTTCTCTAAAGTTAACTAAGCACTTTGTATTCTACGTTGGCACGGCTTATAGCTCTGTCATTTCATTATAACAAATTGCTAGCTGGATGCGGCTCTTTAGACACATTGGGATAAAATGTGCTCCTAAAAAAATCAGTTGAAGAAGCTATCTTAAAAATAAGGGGTCATCAGGCTGTTGAAACCACCATCTTTTCCCCCAAAAGCATTCTCAAGCTTAACAAGGAAGTCATCTACCTCTGCAAATACTAGATAGCTTGCTAAGCCTCAAGAAATGGCACCAAGTTAACCGCAACTTGGCGCTACATTAGCGAGTCGTTTTTTTTTGAATGCCTAATGCCATCGCTTTTTATGCATTATATTAAATTAACAAGATTATAAAGGGTTATGATAAAGTACACTTGCTTTTCCGCATTTGAGACACTTTAAATGGACAGCAGACCTAACCATTATCTCCAATTTAGGAAAGTGATTTTAATGTTCTCCATAAAAATGAACGCTGATTAGCATTTAAGTAGCACTTTTGTGTGATTGTCGGAAACCAAATTTTGTAGGATGCATAAACTTATCAATGCGAAGTGCATTGTTGTGGAATTGGACACAGCCACCACGATCGTTCCCAAGGCTCTGGGATTTTAAGTGTCCATTTTTTTAATGGAATCCATCAGAAACTAACTTTATTTATTCGCTACTATTATTCATCAATTCGCTACTTAGTCTTATTATAACCAAAGATAATAGTCATTGGACACGATCATCAGTCTAGCCGTTAAGTCTGTAAGTTAATTTCGTTTCATTCTATGCGTGTGGACGCCTTGGGCAATACTTTAAATTTGGACCAAAAAGAAAAGAGCTAAGGCAAACAGATTCATATCACTAAATCGATTCAAGCTACCTCTATGCACAGGGTTGATGATGCTAAAACTTTGGTTCTTCAAGAAACGGAAAGGTAATGTGAGGGTTCGGACCAGGCAAAGAAACAAAAAAAAAGCCAGATTTAAGATCTTGACTGTCGATCGTCTGGTTGTGCGCACTTTTTCGTTATACTGGGGTGTTTGTGCGCTATAGCGCACCCGCAGTCATTATTTGCCCGTATTTATGTCAGTTTGAATGTCCTTGACCTCATAGTGAGCATTTGTACGTTTAAAATAAACCCTCTAAGTGATAGTACCCAATCATGGAAACTTAAACAGAGGCGCAAATCGTAGATTGCTTTACTATGTTCGAGAAGTCGGTGCTAAAGTCGATTACACAACTTCCGAGAAGGATTGTCACAACGAGAGTGTTCTACTGTAGCTGAAGACATTAACAGTAGGGAAACAGAAGCTCAGCATTCCTATAAGTCAGCTTTGTGACCCAAACAACATAGGTTAACTGATTAAAGGAAACCATTTAGCCCCACTCTTTTAGGGAAATTGCTCAAACGTTTATTATTGCCGTCTTTTTGCATCACAGTATGTACAATATTTGGATACCTTAGTAGCTCCAATCACGTTGTAAATATCGTAAACTGATACATTCAAAGTCCCTTATATTTGTGTCCGAGGACTAATGATACATTATCGAAACCCTTAAGTAGTATGTTCTAGGAAGTGGGATGTGATGGACTAACGTATGGCTTCTTCCTATTTCATGCTATAATTTGCCATAATTTCAACCGAAACGTCTTTTAAGTATGCTCTGGCTAGGCCACCTCTCTTATCTTTTTATGTGTAATCGATTTTCTTAATGGAAGTAGCAACGACAGCGATTTGCTGGAACTAGTTGTTTTAAGAAAGGCAAGTAACCTCACTGAATCTTCTGTACGCTTCCAATGATGCATTGTTAATGTGTCACTAGGCTCTAGAGAAATCCATCAAATTTCAACGGAGAGGATGGTATGAAGCAGGTAATGGGAGTTTTATTAGGTAAGACGGTGGATATCACTTGTGAAAGAGAAGTACCCGAATTCAAGGCATATTTTACCCCGAAATGTGCGTCTGCAAAGTGCAACTCAAGAAGAGGAAGTAAATCTAAATACTATTTTCCTTGATAAGTTTTGTGGTAGAGGATAAACACATAAATCAGAGAATGTTTGAAGTAATTAATAGCCTACTCTAACAAACATAGTGGTTGGGAGAACAATCGCCAGTCGCATTGTTTGGATACTGTACATATTTGTGACGAGGAGGCTTCCCTGAAACCCCACTAAGCCAAAGCGTCACAATGAAAAAGGCCTAGAGGCTATTTGTATTCTGCTAACCGAAACAGTTAGAGCAAGTTTGACAATACAAATAACCAAATTGTCCAACCACTGCATAGCCCTTTTTCTTTAAACGCCTTCTCAGTAACTCAGGACTCCAGTCACTAACTGATACGTCTCTTCAAATCCACTTTGTCCTCAGCTTCGTCTTATTTGTGAACAGCATTGGGCGAGGCAGGAATGGATCGGCTTCGTACTGCCAAGAGCGACCGAACCTCCACGACGAAGACATGACGTAGGCTCAGTTCCAGTCATTTTATAAACTGCAAGACTTGAAGTATCAATTATTCTTCACCTGTTCTCCCTTGCCACTTTGCCCCCATTTCAATGCTTTCCAGACGCCTTTATATGGGTAATGTAGGCAGCTCCAGAATGGTGTTTCCAGTTTGTTCATGCCCGGTGGCGATTCGGTTGTTACAAGCCGAATTCAAACACGCGTTGGAGATGACCCTCTTCCGTGGTGTTAAGGTCCCGTAATCAACCACAGAAATCAGGACCGTTGACCTATTGAGTTAGTCTGTTCTATTCGCTTCCCCCAGTCTTACCTGAATTCACATTAAGCCAAAGCTGTATGGCACAAAAGAGCTGGACGACTACGACAACGGCTCAGGGCTCGGGTCACATAGCAGAAATACAGCCTACGCGGGCTGGGTAGGTCACGTAATTAAACACGCAATTTAACAATAGCGAAACCCTGCTGAACTTAAGTGGGCTGCGCACTGCATGTAAAATTGTGGCAGAGTTACTAGTTGGAACATCTACTACATTGTCACATTAAAGCGGCTTCGAGTCCCGTGGATCTTTACTTTTTAGTTTCTCACCAATGAGATTTTTAAAATTTTACTCAGAAAATCTGTCAAACGTAATAAAATTGTTTGCTTTTAATGTTCACATCCAATCATGGAGCTTAAAACATATTTCATTTGCATAGATCAACATAATCCATGGAGAATACACGGCGCTTTATCACTGCCAGGCTTCAGTGAAACTAGTAGGTGGAACCTCGCATACCTTCCATCTTGGGATGGAACTGTTAGTAGTCAGGTCAAGACGCGGATAGTTTTATTTGTACACCTTAACCAAAAGCTAATATGCTTCTGGCACTCCACATCGGTCCTAAAGCATAAGGATGATGCGACTGCTGTGACACTTTGTTTGTTCTATCTGTCGGTTTCGTTCACTCGAGTGGCCATATCATCCTAGCCGGGTGGGTTGGCCTCCGGACTATGCCAGCAGCCCCAGTCCCTCCATTTGCTGAATATTTACATACATCTTCTGACCTAGTAGTATGCCTTCTTTTACCTTAAAAGAAGTCCCGGGACGCTACAACTGCATTCATTGTTTATTAAGCCAGCGCGAATTTCGTGAGATTACCTCCAATTTTAGCATGTACATTCGTTTTATTCTCGAGATTCAAAATTCTTAAAAGTTACCTAATTTTATTACCTCTAATCCTGGTTTGACTTTGCTTTTCTCTTTGGTCTTAGTGAAAGAAATGTAAGACTGGGTGTTTGCCTAATCCTGAGAAGTTGTGCAATCTTAATGAAACAGCTCACTAAACATGTTTCACAAGAGGTGCCAAACAATGCTTGCAATGGCACTGAAAGCCATAATACCAGGGTTAATTAAAAAAAACCCCAATGTACCCAAATGGCATCTTCCAATTTCTTTGACCTTCTACCATACCATGTGCTACAGGCGAGGGGAAGCAACATGGATACACTGGGAAAGCAAGGAAAGCACAATAACTGTGTGGAAGCAAGTCCAACTTGTATACATGATTGTTGATGGGCTTAGTACAGTTAATTAAAGGGTTTAAAGGGGATTGGATGGCGAGGCACAAAGGCAATGATGATGATGATGATGATGTGGAAGATTAGTGAAGAGGTCCTATTTAAACCGGTATTTTTTTGCTACACCCATTAATCAAATCATCCAACAGCATTCTACTGTCGTACTTTTGGCATAAGAAGTGTGCTAATTATTTTTTAATTTTTATATTACCCTATGATTTGGGCAACACTTATCAAACCTACACAGCTTGACTCCGTTAGTTGGGCAAATGCTATGTCTGCGGCATTTGTCCGCTATCTAAAGTGGTCTGAACGAATGAACTGCGCTTACTAATCACTAACCTTACTATTGCGTTTATCCAAACTTGCAACTTTGATGGAGAAGCATCAAAATCATATTCGTTGATTAAAAATTCTAAGATCACGGAATTGTACATCAAGAAATATTGCCACATCACTGGAGAGGAAGGAGTGGTCGATTGAAACAGGCGAGTTCGGGGTTAGTGAAATAGCTCGGGTTCGACTTAGGAAAGGCAATCCTTCCTGCATTGAGGTGATACATGAAGCCACAAAGTCGGCAGTCAGGTCTGTTTATTGTCTACAAGATCAAAAATGAAAAACCCTGATTAGGAGTAAACAAAGAGTATAGTATTCACTGGTAGAGAGTGGTGCCAGTGACGTGAATATCAAAATGAAGCGTACAACAATTTTGCCGTATTCCTTCCATGCAAAGTACGAAGCATAGGCAGTGTCGTTTTTGTTCAAGTAGGCGAGATAATCAGCTAATTGTTGAATTGACTTAAAATCATCCACATTTATGTAGGAGTGTGGAGGCAATGCGTTCTCATAGTCCTCTTTGTAGGCGCCCAGAACAATAGGCACCATGTCGTTTCTGTAGGTCAGTAAATAAGTCATTGTCAAGTGAAGCTCATAGAATGATTTTCCAATGGCACTTGGAAAGCTCATTTCTTCTGGGTTACTCAACGCTGTATGAGCTGAAGCAATGCATGAGTCAAAATAGTGCCCAAAGCTGGTCTGCATACATGCATTCCCGTAATAGCGATTTTATAACGAACAGGTTTCTAAATTTGGACTAGTATCTTCCATAACATACAATACAAACTTATTAACTTCGGGTCTTCGATTGGTTTTATGATCTAAGCAGGTACACGAAGGGATCACAAAGCTGAAAAGACTTGCAATTAGTAATAAAGTCGCTTACATCAAGAAAATGCGAATAATCTTTGGTGCCTACCTTAAAGCATTAACATATGCTTTCTCTGTAATGTAGTTTCGACAATTGGAGTTTTCAAAGGCCAGGTAAAATTTATACTTCTTTGAGAGCCACTGAAAAGAATGCGCACTTTTCTTTAACACCATATTCCCACGACCATAGATATCCACCTAAAGTGAAGGAAGCCTATTTTAAAGCATTTTTAGTTGAGGAGTACACACACAACCTGTAGGTCCAAGTTCTCATTTTAGTAAGCAAATTTGAATTCAAAGAGCCTTTCTTCACTTGCATACCACCTAATCATGAGCATTGAGTATTTAAAGCAAGCGTGGTTAGTAAAAAGTCTTTCTAAGCATTTAAAAATAAAACTAGCAATAAATCAGGGTTTTGACATGGTACTGTTTTCCAATCGTCCGAGATTGTGGAGGAGTAAGTTTGCCTGAGAGAGAAAGTATGCTTGCATACAAGGCGGCATAATCCCTCCGATCTAGTAAATCATTGGAGTTTGTTAATCAGCTACCAAGACTACCATATTCGTTATAAACTCAAGAAGCAGGAACCAAATTTAATCGCTCCAATACATTTTCTCACCTTAATGAAATGGGAAATCGCCTTGGCAAACTCGACTCGGTTATTACTAGGGTGATTGTTGGAAACGACCCACGCGATCAACTTCTTGCGGTTACTATGGGATGGTGGCAGCAAGTGGATACTGTTTCTTGCCATTATTTGGGCTTTTTCAAGCTCTGAGAATTTGTTCTTCGGATTAATATCACGTACAAAAACCGAATAAATGTAGGGGACGGGCGAGGCTGCCATGAAGGAGATGAACAAATCGATCTAAGCGAAGAGGCAAAAGAGAGTGACTTATGATGATTAGGGCGGCAAGCACCAGATCCCTTCCTGCCGACAATCGAGCTAAACTGTGCACAAGAACTAAGGCATTCAGGCTACTCATGAATGTCATAAACTGAGATTTTATTTCCATCAGTTAAATGGGAAAATCGGATTAAAAGGAGAAAATGGGGAGTTGCTCACTTGGCTCAGGTGGGATTCTTTTAAAGGTGGCATAAAATAGGGGCATTCACCGGATTCAAAGGCAATGAGTACACCTTTGTCTTTAAGGCTAGCTGCTTCGTGTGGAGGAAATTGACTCGAAAAGACCACACCATCTCCTTTGCTCAGGTTGAGGTAGCTTTCTGGAAAGTGACACTTATAGCGACAACCATCAGAGGTAGTTGGGTGATATATAATTTTTCTATCAAAGTAGATGGAAGGTACTTTACCAAAAGATAGATCACTCTAAAAATGAAATTACTTGACTGAATTACAATGATTGATTGTGTCTTTACAATAAAACTTAACGAGAACTTGCATTATTCTTTGAGAATTCGGAAATCCACTGTAGTTGATCAACGACATGGTGATAGGGAAATTGATTGCTTTTAAAAGTATTTTTCTTTAACCACAAAAAGGTCTGAACGCGACCAACCGGTGATTCCCAGAGAACACGCAGTACTACGATCATTCCCAGTAGCCCTACAAAAAGTGGAAATTTAATTGCAACGGGAGACCTCGTCATGTTTTGGCAGAGAAGCGCGCTACATTGTTTGCTGCGTTGATAATTTATGGCTTTATCTGACCAATCGCAGAGGCCTGTATCTCACTGATTGGCCCGTGTCGACAAATGCATTTGGTCCAATCATGTGGATACCAAATATTACTTTTAAGTAGTAAGTAGAATTACATCGGTTGCAAATAGTTCAAGGCCTGATAGAATGTTGGAAGTAGCAACAACAACAACGGCACTAAGCTCCAAAAACATCCATAGTGGACTTTGACACTTTCCTTTCCACAGACTAATTTTCCTGTCACAGGTGGATAATCCACCTCGTAGAATAATGTAACTTTACTTGATTTAAGTACTTTTCAGTAAACTACAGCTAAGCGTACGCCTTAATACACTTCAAATACCACTCTATTACGTTTAGAAATCCCTGATCTAAGTGAATAGATAAAGTAAATAACCTCAATATTGAAAAAATAAAGTCTGTAGTTAGAGAACAAGTTGCGACCATTTTTTAGGATGGGTTCGAAAAGGCACAAACTAGTTAATTGGAGGTTTCAGTCGACTACCCCTGGGGTGAGAAGGTTGAATGTTCGTAGACTTCTTTATCGTGCAATGTGAAGCAGGCAGTAGATAAAGTATTAACAGGAGTGAGGGGATAGGAATGTCTGCATGGGGAAAATTGACTCCCTCCTCCAGAACCAGATTCCAATTTTCCTCTCGCCTCTCGTTTGCAAAGAACGTTTAAGTAATATAAGTATTGCATAGACCCCTCATTATTTGAGCACTGTGTCCAGTGATACTCTTGTGGGTTGCCTTTAACTATGGCGTTGGGTGGTTTTCTTTCTTCTACTAGCGCAAAGACTTCATCTTCGTATCCTACCGATAGAGCATCTTTGTAGAGGTGCACCTTGTTGTGGTGGACGCCAATCGGCTGGCACAGAGTTTCGCAAAGCAAATGAGGTAGTTTGTAGGTGAAAGAATCTTTACTACACGGAAAGGGTCTTTGCGGTGAGTTCCGAGTGAGAGAATCGGCCTTTATATTCGCACAAGGTCTCCTTCGCGATTAACGCTAGTTTGACTATGCCTTTCGTAATATTTCCCCTATCTACCATAAGATATCTGTAAATGTTTCCTTGCAAAAATAATTGTGTTTCGTATGCCTTCTTTTAGACGCAGTATGTACTTCGGGGCATCGTCAGTTTACACTTCCTTGTTTGGTGGGGAGATATCAGAGGTAACTCGCGAATCACTGCTCGCCAGCATCTTGAACTGTGACCTTCCAATCTATGTGTGGTCTGCAACCTTTAGAAGTCCGATGAGGATACGATTCGTTCCCTCCACCTGTCCGTTGCCCTGCGGATGGCCAGGTGTTGTGCGCGCCTTTGAGATCCCGAAGGTCTTGCATAATTGGGTTAAATGCCGATTTTGGAAATCAGGATCTTGATCGCTAACGGCCGGTCCGGGCACTCCATGTTGACAGATTCAATAGCGTAGGTTCAAGTTTCGATCTCTGAGTATCATGCACACTATGCACTAGCGAGGTTGTAAAATTTCTGCATTATTTCAACGTGTAATGTTTCTGAGATAACCCCAAAATGAATTTTTTCCTATCACTGAAGAAAAATACGGTACCGTAACTAATAATACACTGGTTTGTTACTACGGCACTTTCCAAAACCTCAAGCTTGTTTTACATATTTAGCAGAAAGCATCATGTTAGGGCAGTGCCGTACTTAAGCACTACAGAATAACTAATTATTTTAGCAAATATATGGCTTGCTGATATATTGTCTGTCCTTTTCGCCAAGAAGGTTTGTTCTGTAAAATCGAGTTAGATTAAATCACATCAGCAGTTCCACTTGACAATCCTTTGTCAACACAGATTTCTTCATGTATCTCGACCACTTCGACACACCGATTTATTAACTGTTGCAGCATTGCCATCTTGGAGCCACCGCTAAAGTCGTTTTGCTTCACTCCAATTGAATAGAAATGATGAAGGTCTGTACTCATAGTCTGGGGTTATGCCAAGTAGAGGAACAACCCCTCAAATGGCGCGTAAAGTTGAGAAGAAAGCAGAACTACTTTATAAAGAACACTAGAGAAAGTCAGTATAAACTTTTATAAAGGAGAGTTTTAAAGGACCAGTGCTTGATTTTATGGTGGTATAAATCAGTATCAATCAGTCTGAATAATTTCTGTAATCCTCTATCTTTAATGGATTACAAGTTGGCCTGTATAAAAGGCTAGTTCATTTTGCTATTTATACCCTTAAAACGTACCATAAAGCATCAATTTCGGTATCACTCTCTCCGCCTACATCTGTTATCCATTCAGTGCTATTGGTAACCAAAAATTCTTGTTCTTTTTTACGCCAAACTGTATCGATATGCTGTAGAGACTGGTTGGCACCGCTCTCATTCATTAGCCCATGTCTTGCGTTAAATAAAGGCAAGAAGTACAGCATCGCGATCCAAATCAGCGATAGTAAACTATTCTGTACTGGTTTGCCATCCGGCACCATAGTGCCAAAGGTCTTCCACATGCTTCAACGGTCGGTCAAAAACCATGGCATCCTGCCTTTCTGCTAAACTGCAAAACAAAGTAGCATGTATTCACCTTACTGAACTCTCTCCATAATTCAATCAAATGTATTCTATGGATTTACAACGTCTCGCAATTCGACAGAGTAAATTCAATTTACTTAAAAACGCCAATTTCTAGTCTCTTCAAACACACGATTGCTATTTGAAGGTTTCTGTTGACATGGAGCTAAGTACAAGAATATCACTAATAATATTCTTGGTGTAGACTTTCATCTATTTTACATCCACACACACCTTTGATTCATTCTAAAGCTGTTTGAAGAAGCTAGAATTTGAAGTGCAATATTTTACAAACAAATTGCTGATTCAAACGTTACACATTTTCTAGGTTAAACAAATTACAATACTACTGTTATTTATTTAACTTTAGGTTCCTGTTACGATTACTTGGTTGACTATTTTTGCCTTTGCCGGGTTGACTGGTCCCTTCTAAATACCAAAAAGATGCAACCCACCCGAGTACTATGTCTTCTTCCATCTTCAGGAAGTTATGAGCACGGGAAGCGAACCTGCTCTTAAATGACTTACATCCCGATTTCCACTGCTGGGGTGGAAAAAGTGCACATACCACAAATGGGAGAATCGCTGATAACTCACGGCAGAAGAGCTGAAAATGACGTATTCCTTTTTGAACTTCCATTACTAATGGAATTGACACTAGTCGTGAACTATCTGAAAATATTTCGTGCCTTAGCTCCCTTACTACACCTGCATGAAAATGTAGACACTGTGAACAGAGGCGAGCCTCTCTCACCACGAAACTGCGTTCAGTCCCGCACTCCGTTTTAAACATCCACTTCTAGGCCAGCGTTTCAGTGTCTTGTTGTATGCACGCATAATGATTAGGAGCAATTCTCGTCTCTAAAATCTAGTTACGAAACCGAATGGAAGGCCAGATTTTAGTGGAACGTCTAAGAGGGATCAGCAACGTTGTGGTCAAGTATCTCCTTATTCGCGTGGGAATTTGATGGCTGGCACGGTTGACTTGTGGGTGTTCTAGACCCGAACTACTTACCTTTAGATGGCTGACGCTGAAGGTTGACCAAGGGGAGCGCCAGGGACGCCGCTCAAAAGAAGGGAAAGGCTATGTAATGCTTTTTTGTTTGTTTAACCATCAGGCTCAAATGCGGCCGCTTTTTGGCCATTTTGCTTTCATGAGCATTAGTAACATAAATGGAAGATGTATAGTAGTTTTAAAACATTTCCTCCCCGCTTTGGGTCTCTCCACAAGCCATAGCTTACACTTTTTCGCAACAAATGCATTACCGCCACATTTAACTATGTTGGCTTCTTGGTCAAATATCTGTGCACACAAAAGTGTTCTAACACTGCCATAAAGTTCTGCCCATCTGGCATACTTTAAAAATGCAATCCTTCCGTTGATAAGACATTTTTCATTTCTCTCTGACCCTAGTCAAGCTAAAATCAGAATTTAGGTGATGCTTTCATTCCAATCATTCGAAGGCTTTCATTCAAGTAGTGCAATTGTAGAACATTGCGAGCCTTTTTGGTACGCTGCTTACGGATCATGTCTTATGCGCCTTAAGGGACAACTTGGATGATACTGTACTGCGCTTCCAACCAACAAAAGTCTTGTGTGGAATAGCTACACAGTAAATCCTTTTCCCATTTATTAATAAAATGGTCTTTAATGCGTCGCGTCGGCGCCATGGATCACGAAGGTGAAAGCTTAACTAGGTGGTGTTGTAGCGCTCTGAGGCTTCCTGAGGAGGCCATGACGTGGCTAAGAGGCAAGCCCACCCGACGAAAGCACAGTAGTGGCACACCAAAATCGAGAGTTAAGCAAACAACCAACGCATAATAGAAGCTAAAACTTCAGCAGAGTTTTTTGCTACCAGCGTAACCAACACCTGCATACTAGTTTCGATGTTTGAAAGTTACATTATTTTTGAACAGAATAAAACAATGCATCTTTCGTACAATCCATATTGAATTCAGCATTCATTTGCACTATACCTTTCCTTTGGTTCTTTTTGCCACGCATTAGTGCAAAGATGGTGACTCTTTCGACCGGAAGAACTAAGAAATAGACTTTAAAAGCCAAACTCAGTACACATGAATTGCGTTTCTGCTGTATATAAGTGCTGGGGCACTAAAATTATGCAGGCGATGGTAACCACCCTCTCAAACCCGTCTTTTGAATGTCCTTGACCGCAAAGTTCGTGCTAAATGTGTGTACATTGTTACTTTGACCTGTCGGGAGGAAATCAGCGAGTGTGAACTGCAAAGCATCCAAGGTTGCTTGCCTGTGGGACGTTAGCCCAGAAATATGAGCATTCTCAACACATATAAGCAGATTTACTGGCACAAAGACCAAGAATTTAGACAGCTAGCCTGTTGCAGCAGTTTGCTTCCCTAGCACTTAAAATTAACCTACTTAAGGACTGTGGACTTTAAAAAACCCCATAAGAAAAAAATGAATGTCTTTACTAGGCTGTCATCTCAGTGACAAGACATTTGATTCTTCTGTGATCTGTAGCTTTGTGCAAACTCAAAGCTCTGCATAGACTTATAAGTTATATTCAAGGAAATATCTCCGGATGCCTGTTGCAGGAGATAGAGACTATACCTCATGTAAATAATATGAGCATTTTACCTATGCTTTCTATACTTTTTGATTTTTCCTCGGGGTCAAAATTTGGCATGATATTGATAAGTACTTTATCAAGAATCGGCTAACTTAAATTTAATCCCCAGGTGTCTTCCTTTGGAAGAGTTTATGCATGGTTTTTACCTAAGGATTTATTTGAGGTGTCGACTTGTGAGTGCTTACGCCAATGTAGCGACGGGACCGGTAAGGCTCAGAAGAAATAAAAGAATAGAGCCCTTATTACACGTGTGAGTAAGAGGTTAAGGAAGATCAAAAAGGCTATTTCAAGTGCGGAGCTGAAACAAGAACTACCGCTCTGAATGATTCAGTGTTGCTAAAGTGACCACGATTTTACTCAACTCAATTCAGTAGACATTATGTAATGCATTCCTGCAAAATCCTTTCACGATATTAAGTGTTAAGGTGAGTGGAGAATTGGGAGAAGGTTTTACTCAGCTGTAGGTAACTTATCAAGGTTCGGAGTTGGATTTATCATCGTCGATCCATTTCCTGACACCTTCAACATGTTGACGAAGATGGACGATTTGTTTAACAGAAAATTTAAAGTCTGCATGGAATTTTTTTTTTTTGTAAATTCCGTGCAGCTTGACAAGCAACTTCAGCCTGATCCAATGGAACCCAAAAGCCTACCCCAATTTGGCACCATGAAGTTGTTTTATTCAGGACGAATACGTTTGAGACAGTACTAGATTGGCCATTCCGTTTGCATAGACTAAAGACAACTTTTCAGAATTAAAAGCCACTTGTTCTTGACATATTAAAGCGCAGATTTTATTATTGCCTACTAACTACTTGAAAAGGATGTGTTTGATTGACATGCACAAAATTATTTGGCAGAAATCCCTGAAATAAATATTTTTGAAGTACAAATAGGGTCAGTTGTCAATTTTCTACCCTTACTTCTGCAGCAAAAGATTTTACTATTACTTTCACGTTTTAAATACTACTTATTTGGTGCACAGAGCTAAATTCTGAACAGTAACTATGATTTACGCTTTTTTGGTTCGGGTCCACACTGAGACAGAAAGAACCTTGATCGGCTAGGCAAAGTTGGCCATTGAAAATCTTATACAGAAAAACGCAATTTCATCTAATTTGCATAAGAATAGATGAAGTGCAGGCGGGTGAATAAAAGGCCGAGTTCAACGTCTCATACTTTTTTTTACTGACGCTCCCACCATTGGTTAACAGTATGAGCGAAAATGTCGAGTCATTGGAGTTCGCGATTTCCCGATTGGAGGAGGATTAGTGGTGTATCTGTTGCCTCTACCCTCTCTCTCTCTCTCTCACACACACATTATCCTCACCAACCGCGTAGCCAAGCTAATTAATGCGTCGGTAAATGCAAAATTGAAAGTGAGAATCGACTCATGACTCCCAATTCAACTCAACAATTGCTCACTGGTTTGCGACGATCCTGTTTGGCGAAAGGGTTAATAGAGTGTAGTTTCTAAGCTCTATTCATTAATGAATTTGAATTTGTGAATTTTGTCCTGTTTTTCATAGATGTTGACGTAATGCAAATTTCTCATGTAGGCGGCTTTTCAAATTATATTTAAACAAAAGAACCCGAACCGAAAGTAACTTAAACGCTAAAAACTTTGCTGCTATACTTTTTTAATTATGTAGGACCTACTTCAATCGGTTCCCATCTCCACTTTTACCTCGAGCCAGACTGACACTGTGGATTTATTATAAGGGATTAAATACCTAAAGCTGTGCCCGGATTACGCTCACCGGTGACAAACCTCAAAAGGAACCCTTTTGAAAACACTATTACCGAATGACTACCTTCTAAACAAATATCTGAGCGGGTTTTACACTATCATAGAAAAAAATTGAACCCATAATCCGAAAAAGGATTTTTTGTCTCTTATTTTGCTGTCTTGTAAAATTAACTAAACAAACATGGTCAAGAATGTCCACTCTCTTAGCTAACGAACCTTTGTCCTGGTTGCCTTGATGGGATGCATTAACAACTGCATTAATCTCAACGACCTCTAAAAAGTTACTTAAGTCGCTTATTGTTCTAATTCACATTACGTGCAGTGAAAGCTTCGTCATTAGCCTAAGTACGTGAATACCACAACAGCCAATCGTGGTCAGGTTGGCTAGTTCCAGCGGAGTGATTGGTCACCCACTTCCTCCCCCTGTTGAGGAAATGCGGACAGGAGGGTGAAAAAGGGAGAGGGGGATGGGAGAAGGGGAGGGAGGTGTCCCGGGGCTGGAGTGGGATTTTGCCCTCTCAAGCCTTCCTGCCCCGTTCCTTTTGAATGAGTTGATGCGTGAAGGTTTCAAGTGCCAACCTTTCTGCGCTTGGGTTGGAATAGTGACTAATCGCTATTTAATTGCAGGTGTGAATACTGCCTGAAGCGAATGGTAGAATACCGGGGGTATGAGTGGTTGTGGATTGTGCTTGTCTTTTGTGCATGAAGCTGGCAAACATAGACTAGTCTCAACTACTGTCCACACTTCAAGTCACATATTTTGAAAGCGTTACAACAACAGTCAAGCTCAAGAGTTAATACACATGTATAAATAGCAGGTGTCTAAGGCAATGCTAAACAAGTGTAAAGGTGCTCATGTAATTTTGCTAGGCACAAAGCAGTAAATTTTAATCACTCTGGTCATGATCCAATGGCTTGTGAACCACGTAGCATCGGATTTAAAGGAGAACGAGACGGATGTGTCTAGTATAACTGCCAACATTAAGTTACATCAAGCAATCAAATTAACATATTTGTACTAAACTGCATAGTTTTATTAGAGAACGGATGGGACGTAATCCTTCCATAGCACCATAATTATTAATTAAGGCCAATAATACAGGCAAGGGAAGTTGCGACAAACTACAAACGTAAGGCAGTAGAAATAATAAGGAATACCCAAATAAATTTGATGGGCTAAAATTCGAATAAATCAGTGAGTGGAGTTACGAGCGCCTCTAAGTTGGGACATCCAAGCACCCAACCTAGCAATCGCCTATTGTTTTGTTAAGGCCCATCATTATCAGCCATTTCCTTTCCTGTCAAGTCTGCTAATAGCTAAAGCTAGTCTTTCTATGTGAGTGATTAAAAATAATAACATGGTTATATTCAGCACCGAAATTTCTCATTCACTTATGCTAAGATCGCAATCGTTTAGAGAGGCGAACCTTGGTCACAAATCCTGTCAACTCTCCATTAAGCCTATGAAGTCTACCCATCAAAGAAATACGAGGCTTTGTGTATTTGAATAACTTTGCGCAACGCTTATTCATTATCTTGTTTTGCTGCAGCAAACATTTTTTCTCGAGTAATGAATTAATTTTCGTCTCCAAAATTTTGCCTGAGTAAATTGCGCCTTTTATCCGAATTGTTAATGAGGCAAATTTTGTCCGCCATTTCTGCATTCAAAAACGCGGTAATCTGAAGTGGGACAATGAAGTGAATGCAAAATTACGGACTTGCAAAGTTATGTTTGTTTTTAATTTTGCACAACAGAATAATTCTACCGAATGATTTCCTTACCGTGCTAATTTTTCTGTCTGCAGTTAGCTAACAGGCCTCTACAGGAATGCGACGGGTGCCCCAATAATTATTGCTGGCAATAGACAACCCGTACGTGCCAAACGCGGCTAAACTTAACGGTCATCCAAATTTTGTAGGCCAGTAATCGTTTAAAACAAAAGTGAGGGAATACTTATTTTGCCAAAGTCTTAGTGGTTTTGTTTAGAAGTCACCACTTAGTTTGACAATAACATAAATCGACAATGCTTCAACCTGTTGCCGTGGTACTTTGTGACTTCTATGCAGCGACTCTGATCTTCTGAGAAAGGAAGCTTAGGAAGCATCCTTCTCAAATGGAGACCACAACCCTTCAAATTTTCTTCTCAATATGATAAAAAAAGTAGATTATCGCCAGTTTATCTACTTATCTCAAAGATTGGCCGGTAAATTAAGCTTAAAAGGAAAAAGTGCAAGATATTACTTAGCGCGCTACTATAGCTTGAACAGTGATTTGCAAGAGGCGCATTCACTTATTGCTGGCTCCCGTACAGTATAAAATATCGAGCCACCCACATAGCCAGATTGTCCTTTATCCATTTTTTTCCCCGAAAGTGCTTTCAGCGCAGCTAACGAGGGATGGGAACGATCTGTGTTGAAGCGTTGTAAAAACTCAATACACCCTTTCAAAATTCTCCCATTAACACAATTGTTTCTTGACAGATTTGGATCTTGTTTCCTGCATAAACAGATTTCACAATTTTATTTCGATTAACCTAGGACCGTTAAAGAACATACCCATACAAGTTTTTAGATAGGCCTATACCGGAAGGAAGAAAATGATAAGAAATTCTGCATGAAGAGCATCTCTTGAATGTGATTGATTTAAAACGGTGTAACTCTGCGTTTGCCTTGACTCCAAATCATGGGCAATGGCCAACTGAAAGACGAGGGCCATTGGGCCATTACGAATAGGCTTTTCACGTCACCCTGACTACGCCCACACCACAATCATCGCCTCTCCGTTACTAGCCCATGCCGGAGGCTTACTCCAAGTCGGCAGGAAACGGGCGTCAACTCTGGACCTAACGAAGAGATTACTATTTAAGGTAGGAAATTGTGTGCCTGCAATGCACCTACTAACACTCTCCATAAGTCTCACTAATATACGGGTTCACGGTTTTGACGGAAACAGAGCATTCAAGTCGTTTCAATCCATAATATGCCTCGGTGCAAGTTTACACAACGTGTCGCCTCAGCAAACAAAGCAAACAGCACAAAGTGTGGATTTAAATGCTTGTGATGCGTACATGTATCCGATTTCCGAGCCGACACACAGTCGAAACACGGACATCGCACGGACACAGGGAAACGCTACGTTAACACATAAAACACGCGACATCCAACGGTCCAGGTAGTGGCAACTGTTACACTCTCGCCACCTCATCCCAGACGCTTTTTCTCCATGGTTGTTTGAATTCATTAGTAGAATCAAACATGCTGGGCACAGGAAGACTAAGCAAAGATTCAGTGAGAGTGGAGCCTCGCATTTCACTACATTCAACCCCATAACCATATATTTGCTGAGATGCAGTAAACCAAAACCATGAATTTACTACGTTAGCCATTCGGTTGATTAATCTTTCGCCATGAAGTGTTTGCGGTGTGGTTTTCATGCTGTTCCATTCAATCTAACTTTTCTAAACGTATGGCGCCGTCAACTTCGGGCGCTGATAAGCTACTAAGTAATTCAACTGCAGTGGTATTGTTTCGTAGAAGGACCACTTGAATAGAACCTTATCTACTTGCTAAATGCCATTCCAGTCAACACATGTCGTGCCATTGCCAGACATTCCAATTTTAATGGCCCCAAAGTACCAGAGACCAAACAAGCCCGGTAGACGTCCCATCCTCCTCAATCATCATCACGTCACGTTTGTTCACAGAGCCTCCCACACAACCCAAGTCCCATTAGTCATGCATCAGGCCAACAGCTTTTGATTTGCTCCACGCAGCAAACCTGTATACTGCCGGAAGTAGTGCATCCACTTTGGCCAAATACGCATTTCCCTTGGCCCCAATTACTGACTCGCACTGCACGCCTCGCATTTCTGCCTGTGGTGTGTAGGCCACTGATCACATTTGGCAGAAAAAAACCAAACTAAATCCTACGCTTGCGTAAATACACACACGCATACACACACACACACACACACACACAAGCATCAAGACACTGCTTCCGAACTTTGATCTCAGTTGCTCCACGTGGATGTCAGGTGGATGGAGTCCGACAAGTGGAACTACCTCCTATCAGGATAGACAAACAGTTCATTCGCTAACTACTGTGCCCACTTCTCTGCAGTGGACGCCTCTTTTGGGAGTCAAACGACTGATGTGCGCCAGTGAACAGGACGATGACGATCCTAGTTAGCGGATTCAGGTTGACTGTGGGCATGGTGAGGGTTTTCTTCCCTCCTCGTGGAAGACCGCCTACCTGAGTACTTGCGGAGTCGAACGCTCAATCCATACTTAGATTTTATGATGAATTTTCACAAAAGTCGTGCCTAAGAACTAGTTTCAGAAGGAAACACTTTACTTAGACGGTCCCAATCAGAAGCGGTCGTTTCTGTTGTTACTAGCTCTGTCTATAACTTTTTAATAATACACTGATGTAATGAACTCGCTTGCGGTACCTATGCAATAAGAAGTCCTTCTAATTACAGTCTCAAAAGCTCAATCGGTTTTGCAGCCTCAGCCATCAAGCTCGCAGCTATGGAATGTTAGTTATCTCAGTGTGTCAAGACCTTATTCCACACTTACCCGAGGCTTCCTCCAATCACAACTGAGTGATCGACATCCAGGTGAGTGTTGCAGAGGAGGTCGTACAATTCCGTCAATTTGGATGTCCAATCGAGTCAAAACAACAGATTAACTGTAAGTGAAACTTCCAAACTGCTTTCTAAAATGCGGAATGAAACGATAGGAGTGCATTTTAAGGCACGTGATTCCCTTGTGGATGAAGAGTCAATCAAGTGTCTCTAGGTTCTTTTGACTTACGAAACCACTGGCCCCTCCGACCAATCGAACGCGCCTCAACATGTGCCTTCAGAACAGAAAAAGGTAATTCATTGAGTCGATCCATCGCGATCACTCACACGTCAACTGGAACCAACAAAACACTGGGTGGTACAGCGACTACTGGCTGGGTTACCACAGTACGCCACAAAGGCACCAGCATTAACTCAATGTGGTCCCACCTCACTAACCACCAGAAGGATGACAACTTGCACGATGTTGGGAATCTGCATTGACAATTTCGATCCAAGCTACAAAGTCTCCCTTATCTTATCACGGTTCTCGACCTCCACATTCATCACTAAATTCAATGCATTTTTTCTTTGCAAGAGTAACCCCCATCAAGGTGAAAGTGCTTTCAGCTGTAGGACCCAAATAGGGAATGAGAGAATGGCTTGGCGCATTTATGACTTGGGTCGATTTCACGAATGAGCTTACCTATAGACCTGCCATTAACTTCAATTCGACACACACTCACACACGCCCAGTCTGCATCAGCTATCAGCAAATGTGTCCACGACCTCATTTGTTTAAGTAAATTTTACCTCCTCCTCCATCCGAGTTAGTTGATTGCACTCAGATGCACTGGTAGAAGGCCTCCGTTATTAAAATCAGCAACAACTTGGTGCCTCTTAAGTCACATTCCAGTTACGTGATGGGATGGTTAAGACGGTAGGCGTTACCTGACCTTCGCACCATCGCCAATGTGTTGACGTGCTACTGACTTTCCAACTCGACCTTTCCAGTGGCATTTAGGAGGGCAACAACCACTTCCCTGTCCAAGAGCGCCTCCCACCACACCGATTGACAGTGATTAATTATTCACATGATGACTGTTGTGGTGCGCCCATCAGCGCTGGCAGACAGTCCGTTGACATCGGGGGTGAGGGCAGGAGGTTACTGCGAGGTGTTTATGGTGGTTCATGACTCAGTAAGTGAATGAATTTGACCTTAATTGGGCAAATACCTTTTGCAGTAAAGGTGTACTCTCTTTCTGCTTTTCCGTCCCATCAAATGTCAATAAATGCGTATTTTTATGTTGATTTCAGGTCAAACCTAGATGGGAAATGGACGGTCTCTCCCCGCTTCGATGAAATCACTACATGAGTCATATTTCATGCACTTCTGAGGTTTGCTACACCTTAACTTTCTTTCTATCCATCTGTACGCTGACAGGGACCGCTTGGTTGCAAAAAGATGCACAAAATGTTGTCACAATCTTGTCAACAGTCTTCGTGCCTGCCAGCTACCGCTGCTGATTGTGGGAAGATAGGTTTTAATGATTGGTCAGACAGCCGCCACAATTAACATAAACAGAGAGGTAAGCCAGTGCAGGAAATGCAGAATATGTTGGGCAATTTGTACTGTTTTAGAATCGCCAACAATAGTACGAATGGGCAATTTTTAGAAAAGACGGCAAAACGCATGCAAAAAGACTCCGCAATCTGCAACTCAAAATCATTACTATGTATAAGTAAGGCGCAAAATCTAAACTTATATAAACGGTCTCCATTTCCATTATGCCACGCCTACGAGATCTGTTAGCTCTACAGCCTTTGTTTTCTTTAAAAATTTGACAATCACAATACCTATGTGTTTTTAGGGGACAAAATGGCATGATCAACCCACGTGGCGATTGATGCAAGAGGCCATCTGTGGTACCTGACCAAACACTAGTCCAAGCACTTTAAATAATTACCAGAACTGATTATTGCTTAACTTTTCTTGTTAGTTAAATCACTTATGAATAGTGCTGACAAGCAATGCCACTAAGCACAGTGCCAGATTTGTTGGCGTTTGACAGCGACAGCTCCACAATTAGCTCCTGAATTTGCACCCTCATTAAAAGCATACTACAACTGACTTTTTATCTTTAAAATAGGTCTAAAAATTCTCCGTTACTGTTCAAAAAGCCAAAAAAACCATTAGAATCACACATCCTTTAATTAAAAAAGTTAAATTCCTTTTCTATCCAAAGTTAGTTGTTATTTTTGAACACACTGATGTTGAATACTTTGTGAGCTTACTGAGTTACCGAAATAAAATGATATGGATGAGACAGAAAGACCAAAATGACCCAATAGACAACCTTACTCTAATTAGGTCACAGAGGTGTGTCACACTGTCAGGGCTTCACCACGCCTGATCTCTGCAGTGACCCTTGGGTGGCCGTGATAATTCAATTGCACCGCTGGTGGAAACACGCTATCTGAGCTGGTTCCCGTGTTTTGATAATTTTCAAGGCAATAAGTATTTTGTGCACAGAGAAATCTTCTTTTAACAGTAAGTAAAGGCTACACCTTGTTAAATAAGCATGAATTTTAAGTAAAACCAGTGTGTTATGAAGGTGTCGGAGACCCGCTTTTAGTGGTTCAACTATTTGTAGCAAAAAGTGAGAATGGAATTTTATTTTAAAGTCATAATTGGCGACATTTTTACCAGTTTTTTGGAATGAGACCTTTTGGATATCAAAAATGCCCCTCCAAGATACAGCAAAACTCATGACTTTGATCATTTCATGATAAGGTATAACAGCTGGCTAAGAAAGATTCCAAGCTTCCCGTATCCACATTAAATGACATGCACGAATTCGTAGTTGCATACATGGAGGCAAAATACAATTCCATCAAAAATAACTGGCAAGAATCAGGTTTCGTTTGGTATTCTATGTACAGGTAACTCCACAGTCAAAGATTCCCCCCCCCCCCCCTACACGAAGATTAAAGATTACCAAATATGTTAATCCAAACCAAAAAACAGTTGTCCAATGTAAAGCTTGACATTTTTTCTTTATCAAAATCACTAGAAATTAATTGACAGGAAGCGCAGACATACGAGGCGTGGTTTGACACGTCTTCTAACCCGGTGGATAGGGCGCCACAATTTGAGTTACCTCAACCTCCTGTTTCACACCAAATCGAAAAGCACAGCGACCCTCGGTTGTTATAACAACCGTCTTAGGCGAATTACTTCCCTCGACTCTGACATGTGTCAACTTTGGCGCCGAGGGAGGTCGTGGTTTTTCCAGGTAAGCCTTTACAACATCACCCAGATCGGCCTCAATGCTCATTAGGAAGGCGTTGTTCTTGCGGCCGTCCATACACACAGCGCGAATGCGTCCGCGAAGTCGGGTGTCCACGGCGAAACGGCAAGTCATTTGGTGTTCCACGATGTTGACCTTTAAAGAGATGGTTTCAACTAAGGAACCAAAAGTTTAATGCGCATCACTATCGTGGATGAAGGCCGCCCATCTTCAAAAGAATAACCATTAAATAGTGTGTTTATGGGCGAAACTACTTTGCTTTAGATCACGACCGGTGTGATTAGATGCAAACAGTCGCCAACGCCACATTTCCGCCATGCTTTTTCTTATCCTACGCCGTCATTGTAGCTCATAGGGTTACACAATTTGAAAATAAGGGACAAATTGCCCATTGGGCTGTATAAAGACCAATATTTTGCTACCTTCCGCCAAGAACTTTGACCATTGACAAGGCTATGGCTTGCGTTGAACCTGAACTATTGGTTTAGGCTCCAAATCATATCAATATCAACAGTGATTGAGCCACAAACCTCAACATTGGCAGCCGATTTTGGCTGGACCTCCACACGTGTATCAATACCCCAGGACATCTCCTCCTCCAAACATTGTCGAGTGGCTTTGGTGAGGGATATCTCCTGTGAAAATCCAGCATTTGCCTCCAAAATTTGGTTCGGTAGCTAAAAATTGAAAAGAAAACTTTGAGGCATAGTCCATTCTTGTAAAACTGGTCGCTTCCGAATTTCCATACTACACCGGGATGCTAATAGTTCCGTCTCCTCAGTTATTGATCCTCATTTGCTTGATGGATTTTACAACTTTCAATCTCTAATTCCATGGGGAACAATGCACAATGATGCTGTAGCAGATACTTGACTGCTTTTTAGGAATCAGTCGGGGAGTCTCGGTCTACCTTGATAAATTTTTAACACGCGTTTCAATAAATGTGTCACGTACCACACTGAATTATAAATGAATGGATTTCAGCTTCGATAAAAAGTTGTGGTCTTCTTTATGAACCGGTGTTGGAATCGTTTACCTTGATATCAAAATATTCACACACAGAGGAGAAAAGAAGAGGTAAATAGACGGCACATTGATTCATTTGTATACATCAGTAGCTTTGGAAGCAACCTTTTTATGTCAAAATAGCATGGATCCCATGAATCATTCAGCGCAATTTTCACAGTGGCACACAATTTTGTCACCGTCAGTTGGAGTAGTCGACATAAGATATAGCGATCATTTAATGTTCTATGGTTTTAGAAAATTAAATCTTTATTTAATTTAATTTAAAACTGCCCAGCAATGAATCATTTCAGTCTTTACTAAATGAAATGTCAACCTTTCCAAGACGGTGATAAGAGAGCCATTTCACAGGATATGTGCCAATATTATTAAAGCGAGAAAAACAAGGTAATTATGAAGAACCTATCACAAATTTAAATGCAGCGGTCCGAGATTTCCTCAAAGGCAAAAGAAGGCATAGTAATAGGGCAGAATACGCATATTCAGCAAGCAGAGGGGATGAGGCTGCTGGCATAGTCCGGAGGTCAGCCCACCTCCAGAGAGTGGAGGAAGGGCAATCGAATCCACACAAGAATAAGCGGTTACATAAGTTCTTTTTTAGACCAGCATTTCGGTATAAATCGGGCTATCCCTTTACTCGGTTCTCCCATCATAACCAAAAACTCTCAGAAAGGTAATGTGACGCGTACAAGAATAACCCAAGGATTCATTTTGTACGCATGCCCAAATACAAATGCAGAGATTCTCCTCCCTTCCCCAAAAAAATGGATGCTGTATCATAAATAATTCCATGATATGCTGACAGAACCGTGCATATCTTTTGCTTAAGAGCACAAATCGTTGCATTTGAGGCGGGCTTTATTCGGTATATTTTTGTCAAACATTCTCTATTTTGTATTATAAAAACGGGTAACTTAATGCCCTACAGAGGGACAGGAGTTTCAAGCAAGGCTAGTTGCGTAGCTGCAAATATAAATCGGGGATTAGGGGAGTGTGATGGGGCTAGCTAGTCGTCCATAAACGCTGGGGAGATAATTTAGTACGATAATCGATGCGGGAATTCTGGTACCTTCCTTTACTAATTTGGCAATGCATTTCCAGGGAAGAGGTATCCCAGTAAAATATGGGATTACGTAAAAACGCCTGTTCGTTTTTATAAACACCGCCTTTGCTTGAACATTTAATTACTAGCTTAAATTATTCAAACAACCCTTTGAAATGCTACTGGATGCAACAATTCTTCATAGACTAAATAAGACATTGTTTTGCGTCTGAGAGGACTCGTTTTCACTTGATCCGGTTCACGCCGCTGACTGTTAATCAGCGGCTAGAGAATCCTCTGGTCATCACTCACCGCCTTCAGCCAAAAGGCGGTTTTCCAATTGCAATTGCTAACAAAATAACGCCCTGTAATGCCTGTTTCAACCACTCTGAACTAAGCTTCAACCCCAAATAATGAGACGGATTGGTTTAGCTTAACTATGATCCAAGTTTGGATGGTTTTTGTTTTTCCCGAAATTCCCTTCAGCATAAATGTAGGATGAGAGCCACAGTTTGATTTAGTTTACACCATGAAATGTTCCAAATAACTCATTTCACTTGTTTTGAATAGATTTTCTTCATGGTCAACTGCCAATGAGACATGGATAACATCAATGAGGTTTAGGTCACAATGGAACACGCCTGCTTGGCTTTCTTACCTTAAGCAAACAGGAGCCTAGAAATGTACACATTGGCTTTTGGTTACATGGCACAGGCACCGATAACGTATGCGCAGCGTTAAATCACAGACGACAATCGAGTACACAGGCCCATCCACGAGTCCACAGGTAAGTGCGTGGTCCAAGGTGAGTAAGGTGGTGACAGGTCCGTGCTCGGTTTTTCGCATTCAAATGAAGTGTTCTTCGGTGGCTTTTTTAAATTCACGAATTCTGATTAATCGTGAGAGCTCTCTCTACATCCATTTTATCGGTGGGCGATAACCCGACTTTTAGAGACACCATCAGGGGACTAATAATGTTGGTCGCATTTAGCCAATTCCCCAAAGAAAAGTATTCCCACATAAAGGACATGGAAAGGAGGCTATCATGTTAGCTTGGATGTCGCAAAACACGCTTCATGATGGTTTCGATGACGTTGCTTTTGCATAAAATCAAATACACGGACAATAACACCACATTAAACAAAACAAGGGCTTTTATGAGTGCCTCTGCCCTTCATGTTGCTGGTTGATTGATGTCGCCCACTGCCTTCGGTCATTCAACATTTTTTGTAGGGCAGTCAATTGATTTTCGCCCAAGGCGATTGTAAATCACTTCGTTTGTCCCCAAACTGTGTAGAGAGCTGTGGTGCTTTACTAGTAGGAGGATTTGGTGAATTGTGGATTTAACATACAAAAAGCAAACAGCATTATTTAAGTAGAAAACCGTGGTACTCTTTGAAGTATGGTTAAAAGATCTTTAATGTCTAGATGGAAGTTGACTTAGAAAGCGTACTTCCACATTGTACAAATTGGTTTCTTTTATGTGTTAACGGGGTGTAGCCACGTCGCGAGGTAAATTATTAGTCCATTTAGATGTGTATGCACGTCACTTCAATGCTTTTGGGATTAAACCACTCGAGAGCTTCCATGTTGACCTCCACAGGCCAGGGGACCCATACCATTCGCCTTTCAACTTTAGGGAAGCCTCGTATACACTTGGATGAATCAACCCATTTTTTGTTATGGCAGACTAAATTGTACTTTCTGGATTCTTAAATCATGCTTTGGGCCTTGAAATCTGGTTGAATTCTACACACCTTTAAACATTACCTGGAAATTTGGTTAATAGGATTATTTGCAGGTCTCAACTTTAGAAAGACTAGTGCAACTTGCTTGCTTTACTTCTACCACACAGGATTCTGTCAGTCCAATGTTATAAGCTTGAAGTTCCGACGTCTTGACATCTTATAATAAAGTCTGTAAAAAACTCAGCGGAAAAATAACTGAATTGGCGGTGGTGAGCGGCTATTAATTCTTATCCGACAAAATGCAAATTTTTTTGGCTACTTTTCCGATTGTGTTAATGAGTTCATTTTTTGTGGAAGTAGAAAGGTCCTGTCAGCCACTGGAATGAAAACTTCTAGTTTGAGATCAGAGATAAACCAAAGAAGGCCTAAAAAACTTCAGTTTTTCTTGCTGAAGTGATAAATAAGGATTAAAGGCTTCGTAAAATTTGCTGAGAACTAAATTAAAGCCGAAAGCAACTCTCCAGATCAGCTTGTAATAATTTCATGACAAATAAAATCTAAATGCATTTGAGAACAACTTTTGGCCTGTTCTAATTCATTGCCAAAATCTTTCGAACCGGAACCTTTACCATCATAATGCCTTCGTGGTAGAAATATATTGAACTAATTTAAGAACTCTGTGATTAAATTTTTTTAAAATGTTGAGAGCTTTAACGCTCACTCTTTTCTTTTCAATTTGAAAAGTGTATGAGTGGATCAGGATTCATCGAAGCCGAAATGGAATTAGGGGCGATAGGTGAGCGAGGATGTTTCGGAATTAAATTAGGGGAATAATAAGGGCTATATTCTGGATGTAAGCGGGATTCGAAAGGTTCAACACTCGCAGGTCACAACTTTTCTACATCTACATAATGGACGTTGACAACAGTGCTGGGGAGAATTCGAAAAACCTTTAGGGAATCTCTTAAATCTCTCGGTCAAATACCTTTTAACTAACTGAAATAGACGTGAAGAATACACCAGAGCTCTCTTCAAATAAAGGTAGCAACTAATTAGACTGTGAACAAAAAATACCTTTCCGGACGAGCGGCACAAGGAATGCAGGAAAGTCAAAAACCCTTTCATGCAAACTGGCTTAAGAATCCTCGGTTGAATTTTTCAAAATTTTACCAAAGTCTTTCATATTTTATTTATCTCACTATCTTACACCAAATTGGCTAAGATGAAAACTGCAAAAATCGCTAGGTTATAGAAACATGAGCGGCTGTGAGCTGAAGGCATTGAAACCTTTCAACAAAAATAGAGCATGTGATAGAAGGAAGGAAATGGATTAGAGACTCACCTGCAACTTCACACCAAGTTCGCGATGGGCACTGAAACCCTTGGAAATCTCAATTTCCGCAGTGGATCGAGTTGAGCGATCAGTGCGAAAGTTGTATTCCTGTACTCCGTCGGTATCGTTGCGATACGCTGTGCTGAAGAGCACATGGGACTTAGGCAGGCGTACAGAGTGGCTATCGGCGAAGGAGGGAGCGTCACTCCAGCAGACTACATCTTCCCACACCAACTGAACCTCGAGGCACCCTGTGGCTCCTCCGCCTCCCCCACACACATCCTTTCTAGTCCGACTATCGGCGGCCGCCATGAAAGCGTTCACCGCCCATGCGCGAACAACGGCGGTAAGGTCGAAGAGCTCCGCATCTTGACGCGCTGGTGTCGGTGTCGGCGTCGGCGCCTTCGGGGCAGTTGCCATAGCAGTGTGAAGTATAGCGGGCATTTGTGTGCGTTGGGCGGGTGGCGTTAGCGGGGAGGGGGAAGGTGGCCAATCAGAGAGTTAGCGTTACCGCTAGCCAATGAGGAGAAGGGTGGGGGTTAGAGGTTCAAGAATAAATTTTTCAGACACTTTTGAGCTCTGCAATTGTTGTATGATCGATAGTTGATGCTTCAAAATGATTAAGCACCGCAAAAGTTTAATTTTATGAGAGAAGTCAATTTAAGAATTGCGGCGAAACAATTGCTATTTAATTTGTTGTAGTAACGACCATTTTATAGAACGAGCATTAGCCTTTCGAGTCGTCAATGTAATGCATTGAAAGAAAAAATGGCTAAAGGATACATTCAGATAATACCTACGTGGAGAGGAAAAAATCCCATCGCAATGACAGAAGCATTTGGCATTCCAGATTCATGTGCATTTCGGTCGATGCGATAACAACCAAAGTCATAATTTCAGTCAAAGTGTAGACACAATAACAAGATGATTTCAAATTCACAAGTAGTAATTTATGGCTGCATTGGTATCTCAGTTAGCAATCTTTAAGCATGCTGCCAACTTCGCTAATACTGACTTCAAATTGCTTTGGGATGTAACTAACCCTATTTAATTGTTCACACAAGCACTATGAGGTTTTGCAAAATGAGAGACAATCAGTGTAATAAGTGCTGGTTTTTCGATCACTTGGGTGGCCACATTATACTAGCCGGTTGGCCGGCCTCCGGGCCGTAACAACAGCCCCGATCTCTCCGTTTCCAGAATATATATTCTGTCCAAGTACTATGCCTTCTTTTACCTTAAAGGAAGTGTTGGGATGCTACAATCGGTATGAGAATGCAAAATGAAGTCCATTGTAAAAACGGTTCCGGATGTGTTAAATTCGTAAGCTGGGCAAAATTTAAGTGCCTATAAACAAGATACAGCGAAACTTACTTCTGACGCACTTAAAATAGGATAAACAGCTATGGATAGTACAATTAAAGAGGCTCTTCCTCATAGTGAAATGATCACCTCAGTGCCTGTTAGCCATATGAAACTTCGTTCAGCAGAGTTAAAGCTGAGCATGACGATGGTCCTTTGTTAATGACTCAATTCCAACGGGTTAGTGCAACTACTGGCTTATTACTTTGACAAAGTAGATGGAATAACCTCTCAAGTACGCATGGTGGCCATTAAAAGCGTGGTGAATTATAATACAATCTGTATTTTGTTTAAAATGTATCTCTTATAAAAAGGTGGAGGAGCGACTTAAACCTCCTGCCAGATGAGAACTCTGGATCCCCGAAGTAGAAGGCAGCCCAGCAATCCGTTCCACTTGAGCCTATACAAATGCCATTTGGCGCAAATCAGTAAATGTGTCATAGTCAGAAGTTTATTCGGTCTTGGGGTAGTTAGCGGAAAAAAGTCAAACAACGAAGGTGTAATACTTTTGTTTGTTTGAATTGCCGGTCTCGGCCACTTGGGTGGCCATATTGTACCAGCCGGTTGGTTGGCCTCCGGGCCGTGCCAACAGCCCCCAAGTCCTCTGTTTTTAGAATATATGCATTCTGCCCCCAGTATTATGCCTTCTTTTACCTTAAAGGGAGCCTCGGGACGCTACATTGGTGGCAGCAGAAAGTGGACCCGACTTTATGGATTTCATCCTGCTCCATGCCGCTTCTAGCAAATGGCGGCGTGAAAGAAGTACATGTGCTACGGATGGGAGAACCTCTGGTATCTCGTAACAGAAGGGCTGAGATCGACGTCCAGCTTCGGTACCTCCCTCGCCCTCGTGTTCGACAGGGAAGTTATTAACAACTGAACTCCAAGTCCAGTGGAACTGCCAAGAGAGACCTGCGACTTTGTGGTCAAGCATCCTCCGTAAGCTCTCTCTCCTGTTCTCAGATGCAGAATATGCAGGATGCCATTGGATAGTATCGTTTTATGCTTTGCACACTTGGATCTCATGCATTTTGTTCCTATGAGGCCCAACCGCCACATTTGCTCGGGTTTCTACGATGCCCTTGCGTTTCTTCTACGGTATCAATTAAGCCTGGCATCGCAATATGTGTTGTGTGTGTCTGGACTCATTCGAAAACCTGGATTCGTACCTCCATCGTTCATTGGACCACATTGTCGTAGGAGAGGAGGGCCAAGAAGCGCGCATTTGCTGCACTGAGTGCTACGTGGAATCGATGGCACTATAGGAACACATGCGTTCGAATCTCGACGACTGCGACGGTTAGCTCGTGGGTGCTTCTTGCAGCACTGAATGCGTTGTGATGGCTGACACGGGAGGCTGACCAAGGAGAGCGTGGGGGACGACGCTCGAAAGAAGAGAGGGGCTGTGTAATACTTTTGTTTGTTTGAACTGCCTGTTCCGGTCACTTGGGTGGCCATATTGTTCTAGTCGGTTGGTCGGCCTTTGGGCCGTGCCAACAGTCCCCAAGCCCTCTGTTTCTAGAATACATGTATTCTGCCCCCAGTACTATGCCTTCTTTTACCTTAAAGTGAGTCTCGGGACGCTACAAAGGATCTGCATCATAGCTTTGCGCATTTCTAAACCTAGCTATAGAAATCAGTTCGAAAAATAGAGCTGCCCAGCTCAGCTTGAGCGAAACTATTTAAAAAGGTTGTTGTAGCGTCCCAAGGCTCCCC
Organism: Taenia multiceps; assembly: GCA_001923025.3. Lineage (NCBI taxonomy): Eukaryota > Metazoa > Platyhelminthes > Cestoda > Cyclophyllidea > Taeniidae > Taenia > Taenia multiceps. The sequence continues at coordinate 4,615,522 of CM010316.2, forward strand.
TTAAGGTAAAAGAAGGCGCAGTACTAGAGCAGAACATATATATTCTGGGAACAGAGGGCTTGGGGCCTGTTGGCACAGGACACATGGGGAAAAAGAGGAGCGGAGCATTTTGAGACGACGCCTTTAACTAAAAATATAGCACTGCCAACTTGACACATACTTTTGTCGCTATTCTATTGGCTGAGATGCTGAAAATTAAATGGAGCCAAATTGTATCCAAAATTTTCTAATTATTAAGCATATGCAAAATATATCAATGCATAACAGCATGCTTTAAGACTTAGAACACTTATTTAAGTGGTGAAGTGAAGCATTCGTAAGTAGCATCCTAGGAAAAATGCAAATGCATAGGAGCAGAAGTTATGTCCCTAATTTTTTAAGTTAACATTATCTGAGTTTGCTCTTGTAAAATTAAACCAATCAAATGAGAGAGTGGCACTTTAGCCTGCGGGTAGGGGCTGCTGGCGCGTGTTTGGACGTTAGAGATTCGCAATGGGCCCTCCACGCAAAAAAGATACTGTTAATAAGGGGAAGCATTCCCTTAACCCTGGTACTATGAATGATTTTTACATTTGTACAATGTAGATCGAGGCAAACAAGAAAAGGGGTCCACCATGCGGACGAAAAGTACAATTAAGCGCCTGAATATGTATCGGAATTTTAAAGCTAAGCGGTAAGCTGCCATAGTTATTAATCCAACTCAAGTGATAAGAAGGGTAAAATAATTCGTGCTGCGCCATTTCAATCTACTGTGGCATCTGGGGCGGTCTCTCGTGTTGAACCAAATCGTCGCTGGTTCGGTAAAACCGGTTTCCTGCACTTTATAACGTTAAGGCAACACGAGGGTGATTTCACAGGATTCTCTACAGGCATTCAAAGAAGCGATGAAACTTAGAAATCCCTATGAGATTATGCTACGCCAAACACGGCTACCTATTTCTCTTCTAGACGAAAAGAAAATAGTGCGTTTGGTTTTTTTTCTATATGAATGACTTTTAGAGGAAGAAACCTGATATTCTTGCCGCCGAAAGTTTCGAGTACGTCTTTGGCAAAAAAGCTAGGCGTAAGCGGCCTCATCTTAGTTGTGACGATCTCTCTGTGCGTTTGTCTTCCACATGTCATTGGTTTTCCACCAGCTTATTTGAAATAAACTCCGTCCTTTGCTTACAGTCTTTGGTTCGTGAAGCGGAAACAAGTCGTCACAACTACCTCCGAGAGAAAGACGGTAACCTCCAGCGTGACAACGATGGAATACGTGACCTAACCAGTGACCCTCATTTCAAGGCAGGAAGCTCCAAACGCCTCTGGAACGAGCTTTTCAAGGTTATCGATTCCTCTGACGTAGTTCTTTATGTGCTTGATGCTCGCGATCCTATGGGCACTCGGTCGAGGTACATAGAGCAGTACATGAAGAAGGAGAAACCCAATAAGCATCTCATTTTCGTAATTAACAAGGTGGATCTGGTACCTGTCTGGATAACAGTAAGTCTGTCCACTTCTTGTGTCACTTCTACCCTATTTAGAAACGTTGGAAAACTATACTGTCGTCTGAGTACCCGACCCTCGTTTTTTACGCCAATCTGACGAAGCCCCTGGGGAAAACTGCTCTGATGAGCCTTCTACGTCAAATGGCTGGTTTTCACGCTAAAGATCGTCACCAAATTAGTGTGGGTGTCATCGGTTACCCCAATGTGGGAAAATCGAGTATTATCAATGCTATGCGGTAGGCTGTTTCAACCCGATGTGGATTGTTGTTTTAGCTCCAAGAAGGTATGCAAGGTGGCACCTTTGGCTGGTGAGACCAAGGTGTGGCAGTACGTGACCCTGCTTAAATCAATCTATCTCATCGATTGTCCTGGCGTTGTTTATCCAGAAGGGGATACGGAAGCTGAGATGGTCATGAAGGGTGTGGTGAGTTTCTTCCCGTTTTCAATTCCAAAAATTTTGGGAGGAGTGCGCCTTGGTCCTGGTGCTGAGGCGCACACAATTCAAAACTTCACTGATCCAAGTATTCTCACGGCTTTAACTTTGCGAATGCGTTGCATATTATCCACGAGCTGTTAGCATGTTGACCGTCAATAGCGTTTGACTTACCAGCCACGATTAGCGCGGTTAATTTCCCAGCAAACCGGAGTCATTTTAAACGGATTGGTAATGCAAGATGAATTGCGTGAAATGGGGTCCCGCAAAGGGAATTTTGTGTGTAATGCTTTTCTTTCCTTGCTATTATGACGATCATGAATTACTTCAACAAGAGTTAGTTACTTCTGACGAACGGTGGTGGTCTTCAACGTGCTTTACAATGGAGTGTTTTACAACCACATTATTCGTTACTGTCTCGTAAGTCTGGATTTTTCAGATTGAGTGGAATTGTAGGTGAAAGCAACAGAAGCTATGCTTCTTCATGGATTGCTCAAATGGACAATAGCGCTGTTGCTTTAGTTATGGGTGTAAGCTCTGAAGACTGGGTAAACAGTAGATGCTGTATTAGCTGACCAACTGTGCAAATTATATTTTGCATCTTTGTCACCCGTACAAGTCTCCGATGCAATAATTTTTTCCGTATTTAAGATAACAACTACCAATGCCGTTTATTACGATCATAATTCAACTGTTTAAGCCTAGTTTTCTTGAGTGATTTAATCGAACGCTCGTTTTTGAAGTTTGACAAAGTATTGCTGATGGTCTCCCTGGTGGTATTATACATTGCCCTGAAACAGCGGATTTCGATTGCAATCACAAGTGAGTAGGACTGTGCCCAAGTGATCGAGGCCAACCACCGGAGACTAGCTAAAACAGTTCACAAATTTCCAGTTTCTTGCCCTGCTCACCAGACAAACTATCACAGCTTGCTGCCGCTGCGGATAGTCAAAGATCACTTGACTTGAAAGTGGCTTGTCTATTCTACCCTGTTCTGCTTGTGCCTCAGGTGGCCTTTTTACCCGGCCACGTAAACATGGGCGCTCCCAGTGATAAAATACCGATTGTTTGGATGCATTGTTTTGTGTACTCAATCTATCAAAATAAGTTTTTGCTCGAAGTGAAGTTCTTTTTATGCGTCCAGGTGCGAGTGGAGTATTTGCAACAACCGGAGATGTACATACCCGAGGTATTGGAAAGAGTGAAGCCAGAGTTTGTGCAACAGCGCTATGGGCTTCCGATTTTTGATCCCACCTGCCATCCCCTCTCCGCCGAATCGATAAGCGGGCAAAAACTGGCCGAGGAGGTGACTGCTGCTCCGGTTATTGAATATCCACCCAATGCGAAGTGGCCCGTAGACGCCAATCTCTTTCTTGAACTCGTTGCCAAGAGGACGGGCAAGCTCCTCAAGGTGTGTTTACTCGAGATTCATTTACCCTGAAAAAACTACTGAAATTTTTATGGCTCTATTGTGAGGCTACTTTGGGTTCATTTTCTAAGGCGGAAAGGTCTGTGTGTTGAGGGAGCTTGATGTTGCTTCGAAAAAGACTAAAACTATTCCAATTATGCTTCTTTTTAGATGTTTTGATTGGTGGGCTAAGATTTTTGCGATACTATGACTTTGGTAGTTCTCGTTTAATGCATCTCCGAGTCCCCAAAACCTGCACAGTCTTTCTGTTTCTTGTATCACATTTGATTGAGGTGACTTCTAGGATCTGAATTTTGAATTACTCGTTCCTTTTGGAAATTTCTATGAAAGCCGAGGGCTGTGGCTTGATATTACGTCACCTTGCTTCCTTATGAGCTGCTCTATCGTAATCTTAAGAGGCACACGTGATCAACTTACTAGGTTTTTGTCCGTTTTCTTGGATACCTTTATCATTATTCTAATACCATAGCAAAAAACTTGTCACAAATACTTGAAGAAAAACAGTGTTGTTGCAAGGTCAAATGTCAGTAGCTCTAAAACTTTCGTCTCTGGGTCGTAAGCCTCCATTCAGGAATGAAACTTGGTGAGGATTAGCTTTCAACACTGCTTGTGTTCATAGGGAGGCGAACCAGACATCGTTACAACAGCAAAACGTGTACTCAACGACTTTCAGCGTGGAAAGCTCCCCTACTTCGTGAAGCCACCTCCCCTTGAAAACGACGGTAATGGTGCCAATGCTGATTCTGCTGCAGGTGCTGCAAGGAGTAATCAGGAGGAGACTATACCAAGGGAGGAAGCACTGGAACAGGTACGTCGACGTTTATTCAATTTCAGATGTTGCCATTTGTTTAGCTTCGCCTTTCGCGTCTCAAAATTCTGGTTTAAGAACTGTTTCGTTGAGTTCCTGTCAAATGTGCGGATGTAATTTTCCTCCACTGTGATTTGTCACTCATTTCAAAACTGTCAAAGTCAGCAGGAGTGCTTGACCCAATGTATGGGGATGGGATTATTTGAATTTCATGTGTCAGAGGCATCAAGAAGTGAGGCGGAATGATAGTGCAGTCGACAGATACCATCTTACATGGCTACTACTACAGCTTGTATTCCTGCTGATTACTTCGGCGATTGTTTGAATTCAGTACAGGTAGAACGAGCTTCTATCGACTCCTTCCACACATCTCTTTTTTCTCCACCCGTTTCTGTAGGGTGGTGTCAGTCTCCTGGCTTACTGGTTTGGTGGGGGTACGGAAAAGCACACCTCAGCTGCCTAATTGGGAGCAATGTTAGTTTTTTGAAGCTTCCACAAAATCGTTCACGTGCAGAATTCTCGACCTGGTAACCTCATAGTGATTTTTGTGAGGCATTTTAATGCTTTCATCTTTCAGCTGGTGGCTCATTCGTTGTGAAGATTCAATAAGAAGTTCTACTTTGAGCCATTTAATATGCCTGTTTGATTAGACAGCCTGATTCTTCACGAGCAAAACCCCCCTCCGGATTACTTTTTTTTGGACCATCGTCTATTTGAAACTGTGGTGTTGTGGGTTGGGCTCAAAGGCGGGTTATGCCTTGAGCATATGCTCATGGCGAGAGCCTTGTTGAAGAAGGCATGTACCAACATTACTACAATCTTGATACTGCAAGAACCTTATTTACTTCCTGCAGGCATTTATCGATGCATTCAACGCTGAACCGGAGGCGGACCTTGATGAAGAAAGCGTGGAGAACAAAGTGAGTTACATTTTACATTCATAGTACTTTTTTTCACGACGGTATTCTCGAAATGGGCTTGTTAGCGTTGTTTAACAAAACGGAGCAACTGCGCAAGCAAATACCACCCAGCGATCACTTGGTAGAGCCGCTTTCGTTTTGTTCGCCTACTCCATTTCACTTTCAACAGACTAGTCTAGGATGTATTGGGACTCTAACTGCTCTTCCTCATGCCAAGGCGAACGATGAGGAGAAGACGGTGAACGAAGAGGAGGGGAAGGCAAATGAGGAGAAAAATGAGGCCGAATGTGTGGAAGGGTCAGACGCTGGTTTATTAAACCTCCTGCCCAACTCGGAGGACGAAGCGGAGGCAGCTGCGGAGGAGGAAGCTGCGACATCTTCGAAAGGCTTATCAGCGGCTCGCAGGCGTCAATTGGAGCGAGCCCTGCGAAGGAAGGCCGGCCGTGCTGGTCGCCACTACTACGAGGAGGTGAATGTGAAGAACAGAAAACGTCGTAGCGGCGGTGGTAAAAAGTAGAATACTAATCCGGTCGCTTGTCCGCTCTGTAAATAGTCACCCTCTATTCGCATTTGAGCTTTTTTTGTGCGGTGGTAGTGAAGGATAGACTTAACACATCGACTTAGCGCTTGGACGGTGTTGTGGATGATGGTACTCCACTGGACGCGATACCCGGTTCAATCGTTACTACGCTTCACTCGCGACGTCCCGGGATTCAATTAGTTGGCTTGTGATGGATCGAGGCTACTCCGGGGAGATCCCCACGTGAGACGACTTATGGATGTTGTGGTGATGATGTGCAGCGGTCTGCACTTTTGAAAACCGGGTTTTCTAGAACTAACGTAGTAGACAGTTTTGAGCCCATTTGGGTTCTCAAAGCGTGTAAGCACAATTTCACCAGCATGCAGTTTAGTATCGGCCGCGTGAGTCGGTCCTGCGTGCTTGTGGTTGCATAGGGCGTAATCAGTCTCGGTAGGGCGCGGATAAAACATGCCAACTTACGATCCTCGAGGATTTGGTGTGAAAAGCGTGAAATGGTGACCCAAGGACCACCCAAGCTCCTGGGCATGTATTTTGCTTCCGAGGGATTCATCGAAGGGGTGAGGTCCGGGTTATATGGTTGAAGCGGAGCGGTCTTTCAGCTCGTTGATGTGAAATCCTCGACCGGCAACGCTGTAAACCCTGTTCCGGCGCCGGGAGGATATCATGACCGAAGCAAATACGCAGGGATAACAACTACGAACTGTTACGACACCTAGGGATAAGGACCAGCGTCAACCCTCTTGGATACCTTCATTTTGTAGCGCAATCAGGAAGTACCCTCAATAAGTCTGCCAAATCTAGGTAACGGAGCATAGGGCTTAAAGTACGTCGAACTAGGCTGAGGAGCTGCATAAAGCCAACTCGTCTCAACAATCTTGAAGCCAAAGCACCACATGAGCCGGTGGTGCTCGTAAAAGACACATGACCATCTGCGTACTCCTACCACCATGCCACAAAGACATTCTAGAAAGCGACCACCTACGGTGAACTGGTCTTTGACCAAGACAGTCCAGGGCAGAACGACAGCAAAATTTGGTGAAGCATGCTAATCCATGTCAACCAGATTGTGGTGCGATCGGCAACGCAAGATTCCGAGCTCGACAACAGTGCCCCCAACCCAGAAAAAGACAGCTGGTGACCGGATATTTTACCAGTAAAAATAGTCAAACCGCAGAGGAGGACCGTCCAAAGTGCCCAATTAATGGCTAATCAACGAAACCCGTTAACGACTTCCATGGATATGCCAATAGCCAAAAAAACCCTGCTAAAAACTCACAAGAAACAAGACTTACATCAAAATCTCTTGAATAAGCATCACAGTAACAAGGGGAAGCACACGCAAAAAAATGTGTAAAAAAATACGCCCAAAGGCTAACATCCACTAGGACATCCCACCTTAACAACCAATGATACGATATAAAGAAACAATTACAACAGCTTTAATTGACCATTGAGAGATGTAGAGGAGAAAATGTACCGGAGATCTATTTGGTGATTTTGTTTTTGCCGGAGCCAAGCGGACCCTTCTGAGCTACTTGCTTAGCAGCAGCGAGCTTCTTCTGCTCCTCCCTTTGCTTCTGCTTGAAGGCAATATCCTCCTCGTCTAATTCCTTGGCCGGCTTCTTGGGTTGTTTCAGAGGCTTCTTTTTACCACCTTCACGATTCATCCCGACAGAACCACGCGCCCCCGCAAAGAAAAAGTTGTGAAGTGAAACAAGAGTTCCAAATAAGTCTTACCGATTAAAACAAAGGTTCGTCTAATTGATTATTGTGCTTAGTATCAATAACAATTAGGCTAGTTAGTTTTCATCCTCGTTAAAGCAATATTTTAGTCTCACCTTAATTTAGACGGATGATAATAAGATTTGTATCAGAGCCACGAATCACCCTTTTAAGAGTTTGTAAATGGACAAAATTCAAACGTTATTTGTAAATCCATCGCCAAACCAATGCGCATAAATCAATTAGAGACGTCTTTGAGGACTACAGCTTTTATCACACAGTAGGGCTTCGGCTAATGCTATCTAGCGGAGGGCAATCAATCCGACAATGCTCCCACGTAACTGGGGAGCTACGTGACCGCAACATCACTAACCTCCCTTTTGGGATTTCCATTAAATCTGGAGCTTGGCCTGGTTCCAGCACTAGATTTATTGGCGGAACTTCTGCTGACCGTAATGCATATCCCTAGCTAGGTGTTAAAACACACGTTTTAAAGCAGATTTGTGGAAGGAAATATGAAATAGGGTTTAGCTTTTTTTCACGCTTTCGACTTCTTTATGCGGGTATGGTAGGAAATCTCGGGAACGAAATTTTTCCAGTACACAGGAACTGAGTAAATTTCAAACGTAGACGGTCCTCTCAGCCCTTCTGTTATGACACTTCGGCAATCCCTGTAATACCCTGTGTGTTTAGACTGCTGATTTCGGCCACTTGGGTGGCCATATTGTACAAGCTGGGCTGACTAGCCTCCGGGCCTTGCCAGCAGCCCCAATACCTACTTGTTTGTTGAATGTATGTTCTAACCTTTTGTCGTGCCTCCTTTACCATCAAAGAAACCTCGGGATACTGCATTGGTGGCAGCGAGAAGGGGGCCCAACTTTAATGGTTTCAAAGAAGTATACATGCTACGGATGTTTTCTGATATCTCATAACGGAAAGACTGAGAACGACGTCTGCCTTCTGCATCTACTCTACTTCCGTGTTCTGCTAGAAAGATTTCAACAGCTGAAGTGACATTAGCCATGAACTACATGGAAAAGTTTTGTTGCGGAGACTTCCTTGATACTCCTGCTTAAGGAGACGCGCTGAGGCTCGACAGAACCTCCTACTCTGAATTTATTTTCCAAACCAGGCGAAACTCCAAGTGCAGTCAAACTGCCAAGACGTTGCGGTCTAGCATCTCCTTAGCTGCGCGCGAATTTCGATGACTCGTACGGTTAATTTGTGGGTGCTTCCCCCAGCACTAATTACTTTGTGATGGCTGACTTGGGAGGTTTACCGAAGGAGGCGTCTGGGGTGAGGAGCTATGGAATATTGCGTTTATTTGGACTGCCGGTTTTGGCCACTTGGGTGGTCATATTGCCCTAGCCGGGTGGGCCGGTCTCCAAGCCATTCCAGCGGCCCCAATCACATACATAATTATAATTATAAATAAATATAGATATTCTGCCTCAGTACTATGCCTTCTTTTGCCTTCAAGGAAGTCTCGGGAAGTTAAACTCTCATCCATAGCAAATACAGTTTTGTAACGTTAAAATTTGTCTCAAGTGGTTCGCTTTTGGCCTTCACTAATGTAGCCCGCGGAGGCTTCCCTGAAAACAAAAGAAGGTATAATACTGGGACAGAATGCATTACAACAGCAGTAGGAACTCAAATTGGCCCCTTTATCCCGACAGGGTTTCTAACACCTAACATATTAACCACAGCCATGTAAACCATCTTGTCTAAAGAACTTGAATTACCGGCAAGAGTGCGAATGTCTCCAAGGTCTTCGTTAATAGGTTAGCTGTGCTTTGTACTACAAGATGAAAGTGAAAGAAAATGTTTGGGCAGGCACAAATAAAGCAAGTGGGAGATTTTTACAACAGTGTTCTAGGAAATTATTTGACTTTTATTTTCCAGTGATCGCATACATAGTGTTGTAGATTAATCATGATTGCCTTTTAGGAGTGAAAAATTAGGCTGATAGGCTATAATTACAACCATTGGCCTTATTTAATACACGTCGGATAGTTTTTTAAATCACACTGACAAAAATGTGCAGAATCCGCAATACATGTGCAGAGGAATCTTCCCTTTCCTCTTCTTCCCTTTTTTCCGCCCTGCTATTAGAAGGCAGAGTGTTACGGGACATCTTTAATGTGACTCAGTTGGACGAGTGTGGTAGGCGTATATCTACGGCGGGAGTGTCTCCGACTCCTGAAAGGAAGCACGTCCGTCCGCGACCAGGTTAAAAATTGTCCTCCCGCCTCTCGCCTACAAAGCACATTTAAACAACATAATAATTACAAAATGATTGTTTGAATGTACTCTTCAGGCTAGAGGTTTGAGGCAAATATGACTTTCGGGAAAAAATTAGACATCACCAGTTCTTCAAGCTGGAACGCACCCCAAACGCTCTCAGCTGTGCTGCCTTCATCTATTTTAGCATTACTAGCTATACAAGTGCAATAAGTTAAATGTTTATTTAATCCTCGGCGTTGGTAATGGACCACATGGAGGCTCTGCAGCTGAGCCATTTACCGATAGATATCTACTTGAAACACTCGAAGGTATGCTTTACAAGCTTCCGCAGTTGACCTGCTGCATCAATCGCCATGTTGTCTGGTCATGTCATTTTGTTCCATAACAACAAATAAGCGTTGTGATTGTCATTTTTTTCGAAGAGTTTGTACTTATGATGCATGACTTGGGTGTGACATGAGAGAAATAAGGATTGTGTAGGTGAGTGTCGACTTCACAATTTGCTTATAAAAATAGTGACGTGTGGTTGTGGATCATTTGAGTCTTTAACGTTGACGCATCCACTTCGTTTAAAAGGTGCCAAATTGTATCAAGCTACAGAAAAAAATCTCCAACTTCGCTGATTGTAGTAAAAAGCAGCTTTCCCAGATCTCTCAGTAGTAATAGGCAAGCATGAAGTCTAGTATTAAGACCTCAATATTTTTATAACGACTTTTTGCCATAATATAATTCATGGTCTGAGAGGAGGGTAATGCGTACTCAGCCTTAATCGATACCTAAATAAGGGCTTACAAAGTAAATTCATTTAAAACGAGGAGACGCTGTTTATTAATCATTTAGACCCAGACTAAATTCCAAGTGCAACTACACTATAATTAATATGCCCATACTGCAAAAGGTATTTGCCCAATCAAGGTCAAATTCATTCACTTACTGAGTCATGAACCAACATAAACACCTCGCAGCAACCTCCTGCCCTCACCCCCGATGTCAACGGACTGTCTGCCAGCGCTGATGGGCGCACCACAACAGTCATCATGTGAATAATTAATCACTGTCAATCGGTGTGGTGGGAGGCGCTCTTGGACAGGGAAGTGGTTGTTGCCCTCCTAAATGCCACTGGAAAGGTCGAGTTGGAAAGTCAGTAGCACGTCAACACATTGGCGATGGTGCGAAGGTCAGGTAACGCCTACCGTCTTAACCATCCCATCACGTAACTGGAATGTGACTTAAGAGGCACCAAGTTGTTGCTGATTTTAATAACGGAGGCCTTCTACCAGTGCATCTGAGTGCAATCAACTAACTCGGATGGAGGAGGAGGTAAAATTTACTTAAACAAATGAGGTCGTGGACACATTTGCTGATAGCTGATGCAGACTGGGCGTGTGTGAGTGTGTGTCGAATTAAAGTTAATGGCAGGTCTATAGGTAAGCATGAGGGTGGGAAGTTAAAACAGAAGAGCGGCTCATTCGTGAAATCGACCCAAGTCATAAATGCACCAAGCCAATCTCTCATTCCCTATTTGGGTCCTACAACTGAAAGCACTTTCACCTTGATGGGGGTTACTCTTGCAAAGAAAAAATGCATTGAATTTAGTGATGAATGTGGAGGTCGAGAACCGTGATAAGATAAGGGAGACTTTGTAGCTTGGATCGAAATTGTCAATGCAGATTCCCAACATCGTGCAAGTTGTCATCCTTCTGGTGGTTAGTGAGGTGGGACCACATTGAGTTAATGCTGGTGCCTTTGTGGCGTACTGTGGTAACCCAGCCAGTAGTCGCTGTACCACCCAGTGTTTTGTTGGTTCCAGTTGACGTGTGAGTGATCGCGATGGATCGACTCAATGAATTACCTTTTTCTGTTCTGAAGGCACATGTTGAGGCGCGTTCGATTGGTCGGAGGGGCCAGTGGTTTCGTAAGTCAAAAGAACCTAGAGACACTTGATTGACTCTTCATCCACAAGGGAATCACGTGCCTTAAAATGCACTCCTATCGTTTCATTCCGCATTTTAGAAAGCAGTTTGGAAGTTTCACTTACAGTTAATCTGTTGTTTTGACTCGATTGGACATCCAAATTGACGGAATTGTACGACCTCCTCTGCAACACTCACCTGGATGTCGATCACTCAGTTGTGATTGGAGGAAGCCTCGGGTAAGTGTGGAATAAGGTCTTGACACACTGAGATAACTAACATTCCATAGCTGCGAGCTTGATGGCTGAGGCTGCAAAACCGATTGAGCTTTTGAGACTGTAATTAGAAGGACTTCTTATTGCATAGGTACCGCAAGCGAGTTCATTACATCAGTGCATTATTAAAAAGTTATAGACAGAGCTAGTAACAACAGAAACGACCGCTTCTGATTGGGACCGTCTAAGCAAAGTGCTTCCTTCTGAAACTAGTTCTTAGGCACGACTTTTGTGAAAATTCATCATAAAATCTAAGTATGGATTGAGCGTTCGACTCCGCAAGTACTCAGGTAGGCGGTCTTCCACGAGGAGGGAAGAAAACCCTCACCATGCCCACAGTCAATCCGAATCCGCTAACTAGGATCGTCATCGTCCTGTTCACTGGCGCACATCAGTCGTTTGACTCCCAAAAGAGGCGTCCACTGCAGAGAAGTGGGCACAGTAGTTAGCGAATGAACTGTTTGTCTATCCTGATAGGAGGTAGTTCCACTTGTCGGACTCCATCCACCTGACATCCACGTGGAGCAACTGAGATCAAAGTTCGGAAGCAGTGTCTTGATGCTTGTGTGTGTGTGTGTGTGTGTGTATGCGTGTGTGTATTTACGCAAGCGTAGGATTTAGTTTGGTTTTTTTCTGCCAAATGTGATCAGTGGCCTACACACCACAGGCAGAAATGCGAGGCGTGCAGTGCGAGTCAGTAATTGGGGCCAAGGGAAATGCGTATTTGGCCAAAGTGGATGCACTACTTCCGGCAGTATACAGGTTTGCTGCGTGGAGCAAATCAAAAGCTGTTGGCCTGATGCATGACTAATGGGACTTGGGTTGTGTGGGAGGCTCTGTGAACAAACGTGACGTGATGATGATTGAGGAGGATGGGACGTCTACCGGGCTTGTTTGGTCTCTGGTACTTTGGGGCCATTAAAATTGGAATGTCTGGCAATGGCACGACATGTGTTGACTGGAATGGCATTTAGCAAGTAGATAAGGTTCTATTCAAGTGGTCCTTCTACGAAACAATACCACTGCAGTTGAATTACTTAGTAGCTTATCAGCGCCCGAAGTTGACGGCGCCATACGTTTAGAAAAGTTAGATTGAATGGAACAGCATGAAAACCACACCGCAAACACTTCATGGCGAAAGATTAATCAACCGAATGGCTAACGTAGTAAATTCATGGTTTTGGTTTACTGCATCTCAGCAAATATATGGTTATGGGGTTGAATGTAGTGAAATGCGAGGCTCCACTCTCACTGAATCTTTGCTTAGTCTTCCTGTGCCCAGCATGTTTGATTCTACTAATGAATTCAAACAACCATGGAGAAAAAGCGTCTGGGATGAGGTGGCGAGAGTGTAACAGTTGCCACTACCTGGACCGTTGGATGTCGCGTGTTTTATGTGTTAACGTAGCGTTTCCCTGTGTCCGTGCGATGTCCGTGTTTCGACTGTGTGTCGGCTCGGAAATCGGATACATGTACGCATCACAAGCATTTAAATCCACACTTTGTGCTGTTTGCTTTGTTTGCTGAGGCGACACGTTGTGTAAACTTGCACCGAGGCATATTATGGATTGAAACGACTTGAATGCTCTGTTTCCGTCAAAACCGTGAACCCGTATATTAGTGAGACTTATGGAGAGTGTTAGTAGGTGCATTGCAGGCACACAATTTCCTACCTTAAAGAGTAATCTCTTCGTTAGGTCCAGAGTTGACGCCCGTTTCCTGCCGACTTGGAGTAAGCCTCCGGCATGGGCTAGTAACGGAGAGGCGATGATTGTGGTGTGGGCGTAGTCAGGGTGACGTGATGTCTTTAAGTTGGACATTGCCCATGAATTGGAGTCAAGACAAACCCAGAGTTAGGTTGCTGTAATTAGGTTCCAATTATTGTAGGAAAGTTATGCTGTTTTGCACAATCAAGTGAATCTTTCCATGTCGATTTTTGCCTTATTTTCTCCCCTCTGCCGAACCATATCCATAAAATTACACGAGTGAGAGGGTTTCTGAACCTACACGGCTTAGTACTATTCAAATTATTCGGAACAACTGGTACGCCTGCTTATACTTTCTATGCTTTGACACTAGGAACACCGATAAATTTTGTTAATGATTTATTATTCTGACAACAATAGCATTTAACAAGGGACTACGATTCCTTGAAGTTATGACTAAATAATGGAATGTCTCGGAGTTTTTAGTATTCTTTTAGACGTCAATAAACAGCGAAAGTTTAAACCATTAAATTTTTGCAGTGAAATGTATGCATTTACATCGCATTAACGCAGGGAATTTTATCATCTCTTCCTCTTCCTTTCGACCGCTCCTGACGTTTGAAGATTGAAGGTTCTTCGACATCTTTATTGTATTAGACGAAGCAACTGGTAGGTAGCATATTCACAGAAGTTATAAGGTGAGTCTGCCTACGTATAAAGGATTAATCCTCTCGTCCAGGACCAGATTCTGGTCTACAAAGTACATCCAAACCTTATAGGTGTAATACATTGTTTGTTTGATATTGTTTCGGCTACGGAGTTGGGTAGTTGCATTGCTCTATCCGGGTGGGCTGGCCTCTAAGTCATGCCGACAGCTCTAATCCCTCTATTTATTAAATATATATTCTGCCCTAGTCTTATGCCTTCTTTTACATTCAAGTAAGTCTCCGGAAGCCACATTGGTAGCAGCAGAAAGCGAATCTGGCTTTACAGGACTTCTATACCGACCTATACTGCCTGTGACAGACTACAGTGATGCGAAAGAACATAATGGACTCGTTGATCAACAAGTATTCGATTCGATTTTGTATCGAAGCGCAATCTAAGTAATAATTTAGTATGCGGTCCCAAATCAGCAGAGACCTTCAAGCAGCTGCCATTTGTTTGAACAGCCTAAAATTTGGCCCTACAAAATAAATCAAAATCACCTTTTTAAAGGAAAGAGTATCATGATTCTATGGAATATGTTTAATTGATTTATGCTGGAAAATTTAGCAAGTTGAATGGAGGTTGCTTTGTTTTACAGTCCGACGAAAATGCAGACTACTTTGAGGCGTCTGGTATTGGCAGCCTGGTGTCAGATAGCAAACTAGAATATAGTTCAGCGATAGTAAGGAAAACGCTATAGCTTTTTCCATCAGATTCTAGTAAGTCTTAACAGAACGTCAGACTCATTATTAGTGACTTGAATCGCCACGCTGCACTTTTTGCCTTTATTTTTACTTCAGATACGGGATAATGAAAGAAAAAGTTGCCAATATCACTTGATATATATCTGATGTTGTCAGGTTAAGATATGCCTCGTTCTGCTTAGCTCTTTGCTGTCTTACATGGGCTACTCAGCCTGAGTAGGTTGTACCTTTTCTTCTTGACGTAGCCTTGGTCAACCATTTTTTGCTTTAGGAATGCATTCTTGGGGAACATTCTGAATTACTATGACTTAAACTACCATTCATTAACTTCAGCACAGTAATAGCTAATGTGTAGGTAGACGTGTCTAGGTGTTGAATGCGTGGTAAGAGACATAAATGATCTTGTGCTAATTAGAGACGCCCGAATAATCAGCATTTTTGGATATATTTTGGTAGTAAAATGCAATCTGTAAATGCTGGCTTCGTTTTCACAAACTTTTGTCGGTTGGATATTGTTTGCAATTGTCTACCACATCCAACGATTTATTTGAAATTCAAATATGTGCTTTTTCATAGTTCTGTACTTGTTCCATACAACCTACCTTCACGTTGAAAGTAGGTCATAGAATTTAAGTAAGCCATGTTTTCTACACGTATAAGAGTTTTTATTCAATTCCCAAGTGCTTGTAAAGTACTGGTACTCTCAGTTGCCACTACAACGTCACATAGGCCTGACACTTTCCATTGAGTAACAATAATAAGCACCGGCTTCAGAAAAGGGCCATAGATGGAAGCTAATACACAAATAATTAACGTGCTTCGTTTCATTCACTGAAAGGAGAGTAGTTCATTTCGTTCAATCCTGCAGCTGTTTTGCGAACCACGGATTCAACGGTAAGTAGCGATGCGGTGAATATGTCCACTCAATGGAAGTTAAAATTTTGTTAGAAAATTATTACAACAATTGTCGATGGATTCGTACCATGGCTGGGGCGCTGAGGTGCCTTGTCTAACAGTCAATTTCTATGGTTAACTGGTAGGCCATTCAGTAGCATACGTTAGTTAAGCTTTAACACTATTTAAAATGGAATAGCTTGTTAAGCCTCAAACAGAGTATCGGAAGGTCACGTCAAGGCGTCAAAGTTTATGGTAAGAGTGAATGTTATTTTAGAAATACTCTACTGGGTGTAAAAGGCGTACACCTGTCCTCTATTATGAACAGATATGGTAAATATGGAAGCATTTGTTCTCTCTTTGCCACGGTTACAAATGCATTTATGTAGCGTGAAACTCGTCTCCAATTCGGTTCTAGATGAAGCCTTATTTAACAAATGCTCGTTTCACTCGGGGAGCTAATAGATCTTTGACCTATGACCGACAATCAAACTCTAACTAGCTTTCACCTTTACCTCCAAGCATCAATTCTTAACTGCTGCGTTTGAAACAGTGACCTAGAACAGGGTTGTGGGGTTAGTATCTTTGTGTTTCAAATCAGATCTTAAAAGTATTAGAGTGTGTTCAAACAAATAAGTAATCGAAACTTGTGGTCAGGTAAAAATTGTCTTGCTTCGCTTTGCATCCCTTCATTTGATCTGCACTGAACCGTACTATGCCTCTGTCACGCTTCCATGCATAACAATTAGAGAAGTTAAATGTGAAAATCTTTTGCTAAAATACTTAGGTATCAGTAGGACCTCTTACTCCTCAAGATTGGACGATTTTCCACGATGAGTCCATCCCCTTTGCTAGTCACTAGTCTTGGAGAAAATTGTTCAAAAGTAGAGTCGTTTAATGCAAGGC
Organism: Taenia multiceps; assembly: GCA_001923025.3. NCBI lineage: Eukaryota > Metazoa > Platyhelminthes > Cestoda > Cyclophyllidea > Taeniidae > Taenia > Taenia multiceps. The sequence goes on from CM010316.2 coordinate 4,632,212, forward strand.
AAGATTTTAAATAGTTTTTCGAGGCTAATATTTGTTACTTTGTTTTTTCGCTGCTAATCATATAGGTTTCACTTTACCTAGTGAGGTTGCGGATTAGGAACCGTTTATTAACGTCACTAACATCTTAGCACGGTCTAGACGGTCACATGATGAGCTTTTCCAGGTACTTTAAGTCAAGTCTTGATTCAAATGTTAATTGGATACTGAAAGAATACCAGACTCAGGTAATTATCAAGTCTAGGTGTCACTTTGCATCCATCTGTTGGGCTTCTATACAGATTAATATTAAATGTTCTTTCAGATGTCGGTCAGTGAGTTTGATCTTCATGGTCCCCAACCCTGCTTAATTAAACCACCTTGGCCATTGCAAACGTAGTGGTCACCACTGCAAGAGGTATTGTGTTTGTAAAAGTAAGGTCTTCCTCAAGTGACGCGTAGTTTTAATGTTCATCTTACTAATTGAATTTCACCATCCAGCTCTAGAATTTGGGTCCGGAGTAAATTTGAATAGGGATTGCTTAATACTGTCATTAGTATGACGTTCTGAGTCTTTGTTAGTGTCGAAACAAGCCAAAGTGTTTAAGGAAAGGTTGAAGGCTATTAGCATGGATCAAAGGTCATGCTGTAAAGACCAGAGTCTCCATAGTCCGGGCAGCATAATACACGATGAAAAAAAGCATCCAACAATTGCATTAAGAAATATAGCTTAGGAAATCTTCTTTAGAAGTCTTGAAAAAGAGGCATGTCTTTTACAAACTCCTGGTGATTTTGTGCACTTTAAGGTGAATACTTGAAAAAAGTGGATGAGCAAAGCTATAAAGGGTTTCATGATACTTCAATGCAGTTACACTGCAAATTACTGCTACAGCTAACCCTTTAAATCGGGGAGTATTTCCTATCTTAAGTGTATTTAATGTTAAATTAGGCTTTTTGAGGAGTTTTGATAAGTCATGCAGCTTTTCTAGGGAACAGGAAAATGATTAGGGCTGTACTCATTTATCGATTCACCGTTACTCACTCTTAGATTGGGTTCATGCAATACTGAAAAAATACAATAAATAAAGCCAAGGGCATCCTACTTGCGAAATTCAGTAGCAGGTGCTAGTCCCATTCAAGTAGTTCCAATTCCATTGCTATTGCTGCTCTTACTTCAACATTTGTTGCTTTTTTATTTGTAAGATTTTAATCTTGTAGTTCATGGCTGTAATAAGGGTGCCTAAGGCACACGGTTCGGCCTATGAACGCAGGTAACGGGAGAAGAAACTCTTGATTGTTGCCACCTTTCAGAACTGATCAATGTCAATAAAACTCAAATTATCGTGTTCCAAAAGCTGCACTGGTGAAACGCACTTTCTGCTAGACCTCGAACTTTGTCGTGTTCCACTTCAATTGAAGCTTGGAACACACAACTCAACTTATGCTCCATGTTTTGCCAAGTTACTAAAATAGAACTCCAGTAAAAATCTGATCTGTGTGTTTTTTATGCATCCAATATGATTATAGTAAATTAACGGCATTGCCTTGTAAGTCTTAGGCACCAGGCCTCAACATGAATAAGATTTCCATGTAAATGGTACTCACTGTTTGACTTGATCACTTTGACGTTCGCAAACACGAAGATTAGCGTATTTGGCAGAAAGCTAACAAATCTCGCTAAAAGTAAATATTGTCAGCCGCAAGCGTCAAAAAGAAGCATTTCAAATAAAGTTTTCTTGCACTCGGGTTTTTTCCAAAGCCGTTATATGCCATAACATTATGATAGGAGAATTTTTTAAAGACTTGGCTCAATTAAGCGTGCTAGATAAAACAAGTCTTATTCTGTCCCACTGTTTAGCCCAATAAATAGTATGACATTGCCCAAGTAATTTTACCGCCTTAATTCACAATGCTAAAAACAAAAGGTAGTATAAATCGAGGGCTCAAGTTCGTATAACTATCACTCAGCTTTGAGCTCACATAGCTTCATTGAAAGGCATCACTGTAAATGGAGCATCCCGAGGCTTTTTTAAAGGCAAAAGGAGACATAATACTAAAGCAGAAAAAATTTGTTTAGCAAACAGAGGAAATATGACTGCTAGCATGGCTCAAAGGCCAGCTCCACACGGCTAGGGCAGTGTGGTCACTCTCAACACACCGTAACCGAAACCGGCAATCAGAGCAAACAAAGTATTACATAACTCCTCTCTCCTACCAAGCGTCATCCCTGACACTCCCTTGGTCAACCTCCCACATCAACCATCACAGCGTAATCAGCGCTGGGACAAACATCCACGAGTTGACCGTGCCTGTCATCGAAATTCGAGCGCAACTGAGGAGATGCCTGATCACCACGTCACTGATCCCTCTTGTCAGTCCGACTGCACTTGGAGTCCCGTCCGGTTGGGAAAGCAAATTCAGAGTGAGAGGCTCTGCCGAGCATCAGTGTGTCCAAAGGGAGAGATTAGGACACCGGTCTCCTGAAGCAGACATGCTAGGGAAATCGCCGCAACGAAACGAATCCAGGTTGTTCACGGTCAGTGTTGCTTCAGTTGTTAATAGCTTTGTAGCAGATCACGGGGTGGAGTGGATGACGAGGGCAGACGTCGTTCTCAGCACTTCTGTTGTGGGATGTCAGAAATTCTCCTATCCACAGCACACGCACTCCTTTCGCACCACTACAGTTTGTCAAGGGCGGTGTAGATCGGGATAGAAATCCTATAAAGTCGGGACTGCTTTCCGCTGCCACCAATGTAGCGTCCTAAAACTACCTTGAAGGCAAAAGAGGGCATAATACCAGGGCGGGATATGTATTAATTAAACAGAGGAAATGGAGCTGCTGGCATGGCCCGGAGGCCAGCCCACCTAGCTAGGGCAATAAGGCCACACTCAAGTCACTGTAACCGAAACCGATCGTCGGAATAAACAAAGTATTACAATAATTGCACCATTAAAATAAATTTTCTGAGGCATAAGAATTCTACAATTCTGTTTAGCAGACAGTACAATATTTTTGGTATTTGAAGTAGCCATTTTGGTAATGAAAATGCACCTAGTGAAGTAAGAGAAATGGGTGCATAGGGGTGCCGTTTTAATATATTTTCCTGCTGTATCACTAATAATAGTTTACTTTTCCACTGAAATCACATATCATAAGAAGGCCACTTTTTTTAGCATAAATGCAATGCTACAGCTGATTAATTTAAACTACCACAACCTACTTGAAGAAAATAGTCGTTTTAAATGCTCTACTATCAACTCACGACATCGGTTTAAATCACTTTTGCATAATAGAAGTTTGTACTTCTAAAGTGTTATCAAAAAATTTGGAACGCATCTATTTTTTGACCAAATTTGTGTTTCTTCGTCTAATGGTATTTAAATTCTGCACCAAAAGTGGGTTTCCATCAGATTTAAAAATGGAAGATAAGTACCAGCGACAAAAAATTGTGGATTCAATGCCTACTGTCTTATATCCAAGACGGTAACACAACGGCAAATCTTCTCATGCCATTTAAAAATACTTAAAACATCCCAATCCCTTAGAAAGCAGCAATGAAATCATCTTGTGCCAACATTACGGTACATATAGCCTCAACTTTTACCAACTGCCTTCTCAAATACACGGTTAAGTAGCGAAGTCGCCTATTTACACAGTAACACGGGTACTATAAAAGCCAGGGATAATAAATGCTTAAACAGTCGAAAAGGAATCGGTATGGCTTATTCCAGTCTGCCTCGCTCCATCTTTCTGCCTGCCCTAGTAGGCGTGCTCATTCTTGCCGTGTCTGGATCGGCTCAAGATTGTAAAACCTGCTGTCCCTACTGCTGTCGTTGTTTGGACTCGCTTCGTCAGCCTACTCCAAAACCGCAGCCTACTTCTCCACCTACAACTCCACGCCCACATCTACTACCACCTTCAGCCCCACCTGCTCCTCAACGTCTAGGTCTGCAACCGCCTCCATTTCCATCTTCTTCTCAACTTCTAGGTCTGCACCATTTGCCATCTCCACCTGCTCCTCAACGTCTAGGTCTGTATCAGCCTCCAATTCCACCTGCCTCTCAACATTTGAGTCTGCATAAACCGCCATCTCCACCTGTCTCTCAACTTCCAGGTGTGCACCAGCCTCCATCTCCTCCTATCCTTCATCATCAACACCCAGTCCTACCCCTACCCCCATCCCCACCTATCCAACCACTTATTTGCTTTCCCTTACCACATGGGATAGAGACTTACGATCAGTGCTTGGTTGGGTGCAAATTTGATCCCACCTGCAGACAATGCTGTCACATTATATTCAAAGTTAAATGAGTCCGGAACCGCAGATGCTGGTACCACTCGCACCGATAGCTGCTCTATCTCCTCAACAAGGAAGATAAGTGAGATTCCCTCTAATAGCATTCTTATCAATTAGTAATTAAATACTTACCTTTCTGCTTATCCTTTCATCTGAAAGAATTTAAATAAAGTATTTGTTGGTGTGGAGGAAAGCTTACGGAGTAATCATTTGGGGGTGGAGCACTGTTGTAGAGTCGACATTACTTTTATTCAGAATTTGTTCCAATCCAATAGCAAAACTGGTATTCAATGCTCGGAACAACCATATAAAATAGAGGGCTGATAGAGTTCATTAATAGAAGCACTTAACATAAGCGAATATTCAAAAAAACCCCACGTCTAAAATTCCAGTGCATTAGCACACTGGCCGGATTAGATGCATATATATATATATATATTATCAGCAATTTTAAAACACTCTGGATAACCAAAAAATAATAAACTTACAGTCTACAATTTGTGACTATTAATGAACATTCCCATTCCATCCATACATTTGAGTGTATGATTCCCAGGCTGTGTTCACGCTATGAAACGCTAAGCATGAATTCGCTTTGGCTGACTGTCAATGACTAGCTAAGTACATAAAAAGGCCAAACTTGAAGCACTTTGACCAAACCGATATTCTTTTGCATTTAAGACGGAACATGGACGTTTGGTTAAGTATTTATCAACCTATCCGAAGGGTGTGTTCAGTGAAATTCCAACTAAGCACTTCCTCTGACGGAATCTCATTGCGATTTAAGCATCCTGAGCTGCCTCCCTTTTGTTAAAACAGCGAACAGCTTAAAGCCACTAAGTAAAACGCTAGATATATTACTAATCTCTTGAAACAACCCTTGTGTAGTCTACTTAAGTGATGATGATACCACTAATCCACTTATAAAACACGCTTACTGCCACGCAACAAGATTGTAGTAGATGCATGACGAAAACTGCTCTGATGACCAAGAAGGAAGAGCTTTATTTTAAAAATACAAAAAAATTGCGGCTATCATGTGCCTGGGTGCATAATATGCCTACAATCACAAGGTACTGACGCCAAAATCATGGACTAAATGCCTAGATTTTGCCTCAAACGTTAATTAAAGGCTTGTGCATGTCATGGAGACAAAAGATAGGAGTGACGTGGCTAAAAAATTTTCTTACTCTGAATTATGTGTTTGAGAGCATTGATAACCCTTCCATAGTAGATAAAATCGGTTGAAAAATTGTACTGAAATGGATAAAACTAACACAAGGGGTTACGTGGGGCAGAAGTCGGATAAATTTAGACTTACTTCGTTGACCGAAACAGCGAAAGGGCATTTTTTTAATGTAAACACTTTGATAATTCAAATCAAGCCCAAAACTTCCACATTCTTAGTTTTTAGAGTCTCGCCCTGGTTTGCAGTAAGAAGGATTAATCAGGCCGTATGGCCCAAGTCATCCCATTGCTACACATTTGCTTCTTTCCTCATCAATAGTCAGGCTTTTTTACTTAAAAGAAATAAGGACTAACTCTTTAACAAAAAATTGTCGAATCAAAAAATCATTCGAAAGGCAGCTCCTAACTCGTTTATCATTTCCACAGCAATTAATTGTATGTTAGGATCAAGAGCAACGCAAAAGTCGCATTATGGACCAAATGAAGGCATCTCCAAAGGCACTCTAAGTGCCTAAAAGACTACTTCATATCATTATCGCAAATTTTTTCATATTAACTAACACGTATCATTTGGTCTTGGCTTGTTGGAGAGACTATTCAAAGGGACGGGTGTAATTGCCATTATAATTACTGCCTTGACCATTAATCTCCTTGACATCTAATTAGCTTTATAACTGATGGGATGCCAAATCCTTAGCTTCGCTATGAAAATGCAAATCTCTTCTTCCTGTAGAAAGTCAATTAAAGGTGGAGCGACATCGTCACAATTGGCAAATTTAGCTCTAAACTAGAAGAATACAATTCGGGAGTGGAGGTAGACCAATCATGGTTGAGCCCATTTGATAAGACTAAGAAGTGAAAGTGGTAAATTTCCTCTAACACTGAATAAACTCATCACAAACTCTTGCGACGGTCACAAAGCTACGGCCTCAGTTGTAATTCCCAAGGCCATGCGAGGAAAAAGAGGCAGAAGAACTAAGTCAGCTTTTGCCTATCGCCTCAGCATCACTTGAGTCCATAGCTCAGTTCTTGCCTTCATGGGAGTCAAGTCAATGTTAGTGGTAGCAGAACTTACTGAGAGGTAAAATAAATGGCTAGACAGAGGCACGTGCAATGGTCTTTAAGGTAAATTTCAATTAGTCAGTGTTTTTCTTGTTATCCGTGAACACCGAGTTTCCTAAGCAGATCGCCCTTTCGTAATTTGGGTTCGCACGCACTCCACATATCAAGCTATCTGCCTGATGTTTTCCTTGTTTTAGTGGTTTCAAAGGTGGAAAATGCCGTTAAAAGCATGTTTCACTACCGTATACAACCAAAAGCTTAATTTATGGTTAAGTGACGACTGTCCTAATTATCATGGGCCGCTAATTTGCTCAAACTGACATTTGTGCTTTGTGATGTGGAGCGAACAGGGGATGAGATGATAGTTAATAAGTGGGATAGAAGTGCGCCTTTAAAAGGGCTTTAGTGAGTGGTTGTTTAATGTGCGCCGTTGAAGGCAAGTGAATGAAGAGGTAAGCGAATGACTTAAACGTGGCAAGCTGGGCAATTCTGTAACCCTAAATACGCTTCTCATTGCGGCAATGCTTGTTCAATGAATTTGCTCACCTTATGGATACCAAGCAGATGAGGGACAGACTAATACCATCCAGCGCGGAACCCATTTTTAAGCCAGCGATATTCTCCCCACATATGGTCTCAGCTTACCCAGAAACTCTTTACCAATAATGCTAAACAAATCTGTCTGCATCGGCCACTGAATTAACTGCTGAATTAGTAGAGGAGTTTAAGCGCAAATTCTTGCAATTATCCAGTCCTTTCAGGCCGTCGTTCACTGCCGGCCACTTCTACACTTCCGCTGGAGTAGGCGTTGTATGCTGTTAAGTAGGCTTTTAAATTACCTTCACCGTTGATTGGACAGGTTAGGAGCGGGAGAATACTAAGTCAGTTTAATGGAAGAGGTAATTACTTAGTTTTGGCTCATATAGTTAATTTTATGATTCAAAATGAGACTGTCACGCAATGTCAAATGACATGCACTGAAACCAAAAGGCCAAACAACATCTCTGTATGCTTATTCGTTTTTACGTTTCACATTTGGTCGCTGCTTTATTATTGAATGATGTGCGAGGCATGAAAGCATTTTATTAATGGTTTACAGTTTAAAAGGAACTTTTCAATTACGAGTGCTTCTAGCCCCTCATCAAGCTTATCGTTCTTAGCATTTGGTTACGATTATGCATGTTTGACATGTAAATGTTGCCTGACAATATAGGAATGTTTGTTTTAAGAGAAAGAGTATGCTTCAGTAGTTTCGATGAGGATTGTCGTCTATTCACGGATGACCAAATAAAAATCCGCCCTCCAAATCACACAGACTCAGATTCGGCCGAAAGGAAAGCGGGATTTCAACTTCGCCTTAAAATTATCCGAAAAAAGGCCCATCAAAGAAATGGTGGCGCTAAACCTTTCAATTTTGTCAGAAAGGAAAACTTGGTATTTTCTTAATAAAATTTGGGTTTTTATTTCATTCGCAAGCAGAGAGAGTTGCAGACCAACTGTCACCAGCTCCAGTGAAGGCGATATTCAAGTGATCGCTACTTTTGTTCAGGATTTTTGAATAGAATTACTGACGGAATATTTTTGAAGAATGGAAAAATCCGTGCTGGAGACTCCTCTTAATGACTATAATAACGGCGCCATACGTTATCACAGCAATTTCTTTGTTACTTATGAAAGACGATTATAGCCCATTAAAAATAACTGGGTTCCTTTGATAGTACCCAAAGCGAAATCAACTACTACTTTACGTTCAGGTACTTTTTGATGACCCAAGTCTACATTGCCGCATGCCTAAATTCAGACTTTTAATGATAGAACCCATTTCTTCGTAAATTGAAAGCAAATTCTTTTGACGCAATAATTGAAGTTCATTGATGCCGACAGATATTATTTTAATGTACCGACCTCTGTCAGTTCACCATAAACTGACCCAAATTCCGATGGCATCTGTAGGAGCCAAAGCAGATGCGACTCCTCTGCAAGTCCTAAGTGCGTGACAATTCAATACCCGGATCATAAAGAGCGTAACGCATGACTCAAACTGACCACACGAAGTCCACTCAACGTCCATAATAAAAGCAAACTAACTTTAGGGATGCTAGCAATTTCAGGAGTCCCTTCACACTCCTACGCTAAAAAATAACGGTAGTTTTAAGCAAAAATGCGATCATACCCACAATTTCTTTTATCTAAATTGAATAGAATGAGGGTGTCAGATTTGTGGAGCACCATTAGAGTCTATTAATGCCCCCATTCTTACTTGTCCCAAAGGAGCAACTTGCTTACGAGGACATGACCCACTAATCCTACGTCGGTATGTAGTATTTACGTGCCGGTACAAATTTTTCCACCACTTGCTAGTAATTTAGCATGATTCTCTTTCTCATTAGTGTTGTTGATTGGTGTCGGATCGAAAAAAGAATTTTGACATTATTTTTACTTTCCATTGGCTCATCTGCAAGTGAACAGGTTATTTGTTTCAAGGGGATAATAAAAAGCCACTCCTTGTTTGAACACTAAACAAAGAAGATATTTGCCATTCAAAAGCATTTTTATGGAAAGAAACTGCCTCTAGTATGTCTTTAACAGTAAATTTATGTGTCTGAGGCTAATAATTTTTCTGTGAAGGCCAGGACCATAAGCAATCCCTATTATGTGCAACAATTTTTCCCCTCAAGTTCTCGTAAAGCCTGCACTTTCACGATGGAAATGAAAGTAATTTAAAAGCATGAGTTCCGTGAAATAATTCACTTCTAGCCTTAAAAATTGGTAGAAAATCTTAAAAAAGTCACATTAAATGTTTAAAAGTGGTTCCTTACAAATAAAGAGAAGTACCAACCAAAGCACTGAACTTAGGTTGATGAACGTTGAAACTTCAGTGGTTTAGGATTTACGTGAGGTATAAAAGTATTAGCACTGGTAAGATTAGCAAATCCGGCTCCAGCTAATCCTCATGTCGGCCTAAAAATACGATGAATCACTTTTAACTATTAGTCCAACCGCAACTTTTCGCGGTCACTTGTTGAAGTTCAAGTTATCAATCTAGAGATGGGTGCCAAGGTAATGGAAAGTGCAAAAAATTGTGGTGAATTTTGAAAGGAAAGTGTCAGAACAGTGGCCTGTAAACTCCTCAACTATTCAAAATAAATGACAACTTAAGGTAATATTACGTGGGTATGCTGACTGCCAATTTTGATGATGATGTTGATTCGATGGAGGCACCTTGCTACACAGCTAGAGGAGAATTAAAGTGGATCTCAATATGTGGTACAAAATAAATTAAACCAATGAGACAAAGATTAGTTTCTCACAGGCATTTGTCTGCCCAGCTACGTTCGTGGTCTTGTGCAGAAGAGGAATGTGTTGCATGATTTACTCTACCATATAATCTAATACCTGGGCGACCAAACAGCAGATGGCTGGGCGTTCCGTCTCACGTGAGGAGCATGTTTACATCACGTCATCCCTTTTACAAACACTAACTCAGTACTTGTCAACGATTATTTTTCTCACAAATTTTATGTTATTTTAAATTTATCCAACCTGTACTACCAGCGACTGGGGGTTTTCCATCTGTAAATGGTTAGTCCACTCTTCATACTAACTGTAACGACAATGCAGTTCTTTTAGCGTGGTTTTAGGTCCCATATAGAATAGAAGTCTCAGTAAGTTTGGTAGTTCTTACGCAATACCCTCATCGCTTTTCCTTCCCCCTTTAGTTTAGGCGTTTGAATGATAAGGTAATAATGCATTTAGTCTCTTCCTCGGAAATCGGTGACGCTTCCCGGTCACTAGACTCGGCCAATCTGCCTCTTACCACCTGAAAGGCCAACTCAAAAAAAGGTGATGCAGTTAAGTCTCATTAAATGAAAGGTTAAACTTATGTACTTCACTATATCAGATAGTGAACTTGTAAAAGCTATTCAACATTGCTTAGTCTTCCCAATATTATGATATTCATCCCCAAGCGCACTGTCGAATCCGAGAAACAAAATTGAAATATGCAAAAATAACGGATGGGACCAATAGCATGTCACTCTTTAACGGTCCACGCAATTTGTGTAACGAAGTCGCAAGCCTATTTTTGGCTCTAAGTCCCATTTAACGCATACGTGTTTGGGCGGGGGATGCTACGTTAAATGAAACAAAGAACAATAAAACTTAAGCTTCAAAATGGCGATGTTGTTCCAGACCCTTAAAATAGGCTATTTTAAGGATCATCTATGGTGCGCAATGGGCTTTTCTTTAAAAAAGCATCTGTAGTAAAATACTAGAGAAATATGAGCACTGTAATTTATAGAGTACATTTTAAGCTCCATTATGTAAAATCATTATTTCAAGTTCCCTGAGCTGTATTTTGTGGCATAGCACACTGAGCCATTCACAAAGTTGATAAAAATAATGACATTATGAAGAAATATTCATTGCTTACATATGGTCGGGCTAGAAGGCCAATGGCTTGGCTAGGTGGCCATGTTGCCGAGCGGTAGCGCAGCTTAAAGGAACCAAAGAGCCAATTCACTACGGAAGCAATCAACCTCCCTTCTACATTATGTTGTCTAGTTTGCAGTAATGAAAACATCATGAGAGACTTAAATAATTTATTTGAAAGGGACGTACATGTGACATAATTATTAGTACACAATTATATTGGCATGGTTCCACATCTCAAAGAAAGATCCTCGTAGACAGTGACATTGAGTTTATTGTAAAAAGAGCGAAGCAACGATTAGAATCAGCTCTGGCTAGTGCCTTCTGAACCCAAATGAAAGCAATGAGGACATAGCGAATGAGAGAAAAAGAATGCAGGAAATTGGTGACAGACAAAGTGTAGATAACCAAGGAAGATGCGCCTGTTTGTGTATATTTCCCTGGGAGCGACCTTGCACACAACATAAACTTGCACATGATGCGATCCATGAATAGCCAAATAGCCTTAAAAGTGGAAAACGTAGGCTGTGTCGGCGTCCATACATCAGGTCTACATTCCATTTCTTCTCCCTTCGGTTCATGTGTACCAGTACTTAGGTCAAAATGGAAACTAAATACATCATTTTAGCCCTATATGTAGGCGTATATAGGGAAATTCCAGCTCCTTCTAAATTTAGCTGCAATAAACCTAATAAAGTTATGGTTGCTTTTTTTAGGATGAAGGCGCTCATAAGGTTTTAACTGTTTCATAATATAACTAAAATTTAAATGCCAACCGGGGTTTCTGCCACAGTTTTTCAGATTTCCTAGATTGGAGCTAATTAAATTTAAACTCTTGGCAAGCTCTCAACTCCGATGCACTCATTTTGAACTTAGGATTTCTTAAAATTTTTTGCGGTTTAGGCGAAATTACGAGCCACCTACTTGCATTAGCCTAGATGATAAAGGATTGCTTTCAGTAATTATTCTAGAGAACCGCTTCCGACCTTACTTGAGCCGCGCCTAGGTGGTGGATACAATTAGTCCAAGACTCCCTCGTAAACTAGCAATGCAACTATTTTTGAATGCCTGCCCGTGGGATAGCTGGAATGAAGACTAATTAGGTTTTCTCCACTCTAAAATTGAAGGACGCCCTTTGTCCCTTAATTATCACCCCTTGAAGAAGGATCAATTTTCGTTCCCAAGGTTAGCAGGCAAAACGTTGAAATGAATCCTGAATCCCAGTGGCCGTAGTCAAGTAGTTTTGACGTGTCGAATCGTTTAAACTCCTATGAGTCGTAAGTGCGCAGTTTTGTGTAGTAAATAGATCAGTTAAATATGGTGACAGTTTTCTAGATCGTGTTTACCTTAAATGCATGAATCACTGTAATCAAAAAAACAACTACAATTCAGTTACTCATTAACCAACACCTGTCAGTTGTGCACAAGTATGCGAATCTTGGGTGCTTGAGCATACAGCGAATGGGATAACTCAAGAGGTTCTAGTACCTCCACTGCCATTTAAAAAATGTTTCTTTTTAAAGCCAGGCTTGTAAGAACAAGGATGCATGTATGGATCATTTAGGACAGTTCATGCAAGCACTCACCAGCTGTAATGTCGGAATGTCTTCACACTTAGGGTGGAATTGCAAAACACCTCACCCACAAGCTCCTCAGGCTCTATGCCGCTTGCAGAGAGTAACAGCCGTTGCCCATACTTATGTCCTTTTCAGCCTTTTACAGCCATTCCGGCAACAGCACTACGGCTCCTTCTGGATTCGTTTGAAGAACACACTACTGTCCAAGTTGTTTTGAAGGCACCTTGCAAAAACTTTTAAAAACCAAACTTGCAAATCACAATGCAATAAAGTGACGCCGAAGGGTCTTTGACCGCAAAAACCAAAGAGCCAGCATAGAAAACTCATGCAGGAGGATTAACCATTTCTTAAATTGATTTGTCTGATGAACCTTAAATTCCGAGTTGCAGCTTGTCATTGAAATAAAAGAAACTGGAAGAAGTGTAAGCCGAGGAGATTGCAATGCAGGAAATGGTGCACTGGGAGGATTTGTAGGTGTGGCAAATGAATTTTTGTTTACAATACTCCATCCATGTAAGTCCATTTTAGCAAGTACAGCTGCTGATACACCAAGAGCTGAAGGAATTGCGTCAAATACAACGAAAATTTTTGACACACTTTGTCTGCATCTATTTTCTTTCCGCTTCATATTGCCTTAACAATCATCACATATTTGACTGTACATGTCTATGATAATGCGACCGTTGCTTCCAACAATCACAATTCCCTGAATGGATCTTCGATTCTACATTGATACTTAGTACTTGCTAGTCTATGCATAAGAAGTCTTTCTTGCACTTATTTATTGTTGGTTTATGCGAATTAAGACTTCATTCCAGATCAGAGTACTCAAGCCTCAAGTAGTAAGAGTGATCTCCTAGTGGAATGATGGTTGAGATGAATTCGAACTAATCATGGTCCAGATTTTACCATCATTTAAGCATTAAACCGCTGCCTGGAGGTCATAAATCATCAAAATGAAAATGCTAGTTGTTGTTTCCTTGGTAAACGAGTTGTACTTATTTACGTGAATATCAAAGACTTTGGTAAATAATTCACACGCGCTGTTGTCACGTCCTTCTAGCATTCCGTGCAAATTGTTGCCTTGCACTTGGAGAAGCACTTTAATCTACCCATTTTGGTCGTCAAGACTCTTCCAGAAACTCTAAATAAAATTTAAATTATTCTGTTCAATTTCCTTTCCCAGGTGCCACAGAGCATAGGCTGTGAGTAGCAAACTTTGATGCTACATTAAACCTCTCAAAGATTCTTGTCTGAAGGGACAACTTTTTAACAATTATGGTCGGTGGGACTTTTTATAGCTTGAGTAGCTAGAAGATGTTCAGTTATTCTTGCCTTCGCTACTTGGAATTTGCCCAAACAATTTTATATTGAGACCGTCACTCAGAGTTGGCTTTATTTTAGGGCATCGACACAAGTTCCTATCATTCATATCTTGTTGCGTTTAATTTCATCAGTGACTTCTAAATTTCACTTGGTACTTTTAAATTTATTAACTATCCTAAATGACATGTAGTTACAGAAACGAAAATGCAGAAGTCAGATTCAGGCTGAGGTAACAATTTCCAACTCAATAACGCGTTTTAAATAATTTACTTGGTTGGAGGATTTTTGAAAAATAGGGCATTATTTAGCGTCGTTCCACGGTATCGCGGATGGTGGCTCTTGAAGCCTTACAAACCAAACCATCATCTGATGTTTGCACAACTTTTGGCTCAACAACTGATCTGGCAAACTGTCATGAAAAACTGACGTTGTTTACCTGTCGGATAGGAGGTATTTTGACCAGGTCTATGTGTTTTCGTTGAAAAAAAAAAACAAACAGGAGCTTCAATTTGAAATTCTTTAATTACACAGGAGTCAATGGACCAGAATGGAATTACAGAGCCAAATTTAATAAAGGCCACCTAGATTAGTTATGACCTTTGCAATAAAAGTGATAGTAACCACCTATGATAATTTAGAGGATGAACATGAATAGCTTGGCGCCTCCAAATGTACCTAGGCTTTATATAACTAGTCAATGCTGCGATAAAAACCCAACAAATGGAGTATAGCAAATGGGAAATGGGCACTTAAGTCTTCGATTTACTAAATGGTAGTTTGAGAACATCTCAATATGTTTTCTCCCTTCACCACCACCACAATAGTCGGAAAAGGAAACTTTTAAATGCATATTCCGTAAAAATACGAGCAGAAATAATGTTTCGTAGAATCCAAGTCTTGGTTAAGTATTATCAGGCTTGTTCTATTTTGGTCGCGAACATTCCTATCGGCTCGTTACTTACTGCTCCAAGTATGCGCACGAAAAGCTGACTTTTGATGCACAAAAAGAAGCAAACTAGGTGGTAAAATAATTGCACGCATTTTATGGGCCAGAGGACACAGTCAAGTAATCTTATCTCGTTTGAGTGGGTGCAGTCCTCATGGAGAGGAGCACCTATTGCCTCCCTCGCAAGGTAAAGAGATACTCCTCAGAGAGGAGTGATCTAGGAAAGTACTGCATTAAGTACATTGGCACTATTAAATTCCAAGAGAAGATACATCAAGATGCTTGCACTTTGCATTGGGATGTGCCCTAATTTCGCCTTTATTATCTAAAACTGGATGTCAAATGAAGTAGAGTATTTGTCCAGGAAAAATGGAGCACCAAAATTAACAACCCCTCCTGGAAAAGTGAGAAGGATTAATAATGCCTTCGGTGAATCCAGATCCAAATGTGAACTAATACCCGGGTTTAATTAACCTTAAAAGAAAATCGCAATGCCTATTACCCTAAATTTTGACTTATGTGAAACAAAACTCTATAGTTTAAAGTCAGTTTCAAAATCCACAACGTTCTGCTGTTAACCTGCATTTATCTCTAAACCAGTTCTCGCTTTGTTACATGCATGGAAGAGGAGAAGTTCTGTTAGCGGATGGGTAAGAGCAACTGCGATTAAATTATGTGGATGCATTTTCTATTTCTCTTCAAGTGGACCTGGTGTGGAATTACTCACATGATCGTGAGAGTGATGCATGACTCTCATAAAACCCTCTCAGACGACTCAGTGAGCCAACGTTAAATTTTAAGTTTGACAGGCGATTGCAGTCTTCGTGCGAAGGTAGTAGACCAAACACCCACCAGCTACTATGGATACCTATTCTACTATTGAATTCAAAATAAAAATGCATAAATCCTGAAAAGGAGGATAATCTAAGATTGAGCTTGAAATTCTCAGGGTACTTCAGAGGGAGGACAAATACTTCGATAAATCCAACAAATAAAATTTTAGTTTTGAGTTGTAATTTGTGGAAATATTGTAGCTAATCCATTTCGAATCCAGAATGTTAGATTGCGATTGATGTGATGCATTTTGCCAGTTAAAGCTAGCTAAAATTTACACATTGCGTAGATTACAGTCCATGATAAGGAAGTCGATCGACCTGACAGCCGTCCAAATCTTCTTTTTTAATTTTTAGTGGTCTGTAGCTATGCGGAATTTCAAAAGCCTAATAAAAGTGGTCGCAAAAACCACCCCAACGATGCTGCGTTGGATATGCTTTTTTGCTGCGTGTATCACGAAAGCGAAAATATTTGCTTAATTTGGAACGCAAATTTGGTTTTTGCACATCGAAATGTGTTTTAATTTTAGGTATCCAAGTGGGAAAAAGGGAGAACACATCAAAGGTGCAATTTTGATAGTCCATTCAGGATCAGTGGAATTCATTGAAATACAGTGCGGAAGTAAAAAGACCTTGACAATTTTATTCTTAAATTTATTCCACTTTAATGTGACCGTTGGCGGAGAACTGACTTTGGAGGATCAGGAGAGATAGGAAGGCGATGAAAATCACGGTTGGTGACGGAACCAAAATTTTTGCGCTGACACTCTACCTCAGTCGTTAACATTTGTCTCAGGTATGCATTACTTCGCTTGACTGCTGGTTTCGGTTGCGATCACTTGAGTGGCCATATTGCCTTAGCCAGTTGGGCTGGTCCCCGAGCCATGCCAGTAAACCCGACCCTCTGCTGAATATGTATATCTACCCTAGTGTTATACCTTCTTTTGCCCTCAAGGAAGGCTCGCGATGCTACATTGTGGTTGCCCGTATTCAGACATTTATTACCAGGGTGGGTTCTATTGCTCTATATTTGTTTCTAAATAATTAGATCAAAGAAATCCTGGAATTTAACTTTAGACAAAAAGCAGTACTTAAAAAATTTGATGGTGTACTGAACTCATTCGAAGCAATGAAGACTTTGCAGCAAGACAGAGTACCACAAATCGAAATCCTTATTTGAAATGTAAGTAGCTAGGATTTAGTAAAGCGCGCCTCAACTTTCTCCAGTGCGGTCAAAATGCTTCAATGGTTATTTACTTGCTCTGCTTCACCATCAATGGGTTAATTTGTTTTGCCAAACGAAATTGGGCGGTACCGTGACTGCCATTTAGGATGACTTTTAGGCCAAACGCTGCACAACCACCAGGGTTCCTCCCACGTGCTAGCTACAAAAGGCGGAACCTTGAAAACATCGAAGGCAAGCAGAAGAAAAGCCAATCTGACTTTACCTTTTGTGGTTGCTTTTGAGAACAATAAATAATATAGGCCAAGACTTATCTATATTTGTTTCTATACACAGATTATGTAAAAATGTTGGAAAATTTAAATGTCATCAGCTGCAGGCATGTCAATTCTGTTGACTGAAAGCTTGCCTTTGGTCAACAAATCCAAAATTGTGATTTTTTACCGAACTATGGATAGTGGTACACGTTTTAATTCTAAACATTAAAATTCGCATCAGTGTTGCAACAATTTGTTAGTTCTGACTGTCGGTTTCGGACTTGGGTTGCCACATTGCCACAGCCGGGTGGAGCTGACCTCCGAGCAATGTCAACGGTCCCATTCACTCTACTTACTGAATGCATATATCCTGTCCTAGTTCCATGCCTTCCTTGCCTTCAAGGAAATCTCGAGATGCTACATTGGTGCCAGCGGAAAGCAGTCCCGACTTTTGAGATTGCTTTGCTTACCTCATCTACATCGCTGGTGACAAACTGTAGTGGTGCGAATGGAGTGCGTGTGCTACGAACAGGAGAATCTCTGACATCCCACAACAGAAGTGCTGAGAGCGACGTCTGCTCTCGTCATCCACTCCACCCCGTGATCTGCTACAAAGCTATTAACAACTGAAGCAACACTGACCGTGAACAACCTGGATTCGTTTCGTTGCGGCAATTTCCCTAACATATCTGCTTCAGGACACCGGTGTCCTAATCTCTCCCTTTGGACACACTGATGCTCGGCAGAACCTCTCACTCTGAATTTGCTTCCCAACTGGAGAGGACTCCAAGTGCAGTCGGACTGACAAGAGGGATCAGTGATGTGGTGGTCAGGCATCTCCTCAGCTGCGCTCGAATTTCGATGACAGGCACGGTCAACTCGTGTGTTTTTGTCCTAGCGCTGATTACGCTGAGATGGTGGATGTGGGAGGTTGACCAAGGGAGTGTCAGAGATGGTGCTCAGTAGAAGAGAGTAGTTATGCAATAGTCTTTCTTGTTCAGATTGCCGGTTTCGGTTGCTGTTGCGGTGACTTAGGAGTGGTCATATTTCCCTAGTCGGCTTGGCTGTCCTCCGGGCTATGTCAGCAGCCCCACTTCCTCTGTTTGCTGAACGTATTGATTCTGCTCTAGTATTATGCCTTCTTTTGCCTTCAAGGAAGTCTTGGGATGCTACACTAGTATTCCAAAACTTACTTGCTATTTATCCAAAAATAGAGCAAATAATGAAATAAAATTTCTTGAAATTAGCGGACCTGTGAATGAACCAAGAGAAGTTCCCGATCTACTATTTATCATTCCTTAATTATTTTAAATGACTACAGTTTAAAAGCTCCGTTGCTAAATTGACTGAAAGTTAATCCTGATGTGCCTTCTGTTTTGATAAATTATGGTGCCGGAAATTATTTCAAATAGAATTCTAAAATAACAGCTTATACTTTGTAAACTTACACCCCTCTAAATGCCTTGTTTTCTTTTCTATCTGGACCTGTTTATACAACAGGGCTTATTTAACAGCAAAGCTGAGATTACAGACAGTGTGTTATGCATCTCAAAATACCCACCCAGCTCAGCATTTAAATATTTAAGCAGTGGAGATGAGAAACCCTAGCTTAATTTCTTAAATTCAACATTGCATACTGAAAACAGATATGCTTGGAACGGTGGATATATGTGCTAGCTTAACCTGCATATATTCCCTGTGGTATTTTGGAGAACGCTACAAAATTTGTAAACTGTCACTTAAATTCTGTGCCTTTATGAAATGTGAGAAACGGATCTGTTTTTTTCACAGAATGCATGGGCATCAGATCCTACATGCAACATTTATTCATCACACACATTATCCAAATCCATTTATTTTTTGCCTTTGATTTTACTACAGAAATTGATGGGCATCTTCAGCCCCGTGCCTAAATTCCCTTGAGCTTTAATTATTTGACGAGCCCAGGGAGTGT
This sequence comes from Taenia multiceps, assembly GCA_001923025.3. Classification (NCBI taxonomy): domain Eukaryota; kingdom Metazoa; phylum Platyhelminthes; class Cestoda; order Cyclophyllidea; family Taeniidae; genus Taenia; species Taenia multiceps. The sequence continues at coordinate 4,651,243 of CM010316.2, forward strand.
TATCTGTCATGCGATCCTAATGCTTTAAGTGACTAATTATTTCCGCTTTCAGATCTGCTCGAATTTTGTATGCAAGTCACAGTCACAGCTTGAGGAGCTCTCGTTGATGGTTTTGAGTTGTCGCCCTCTAACTAGGTTCCATACTCTCGAGGTCTACTGCTCCAACAGCTACTTCAAGCGAGCGCTTTAACAAATGCTCGGTCTTTGCTAACCAACCCAACCTTCTTGCCCCAAGTATTGCCCCAGGTAACTAAGGCCACTGTTAAAAACTACCTCCCTTTTTAATGGAGTGAGTATTATTGCACCAAATGCAACTTCTGCAGCTAGCCCACTTTATAAAACAATAGGAACTTATAAATTTGAGAAAAAGGATATCCAGTTATGTACCATTTGTCTTAAGACATTTTACCGTCATCCATTGGCCGCATGTGAACCATGTTAAAATGAACACGATAAGTTGGCAGCTAGTTTAAAAAAGAATACAACCGCAATCTACACAAAGAAATCCCTCAATTCACCTCACTAACAGATCATGATGCACGTTGGAAGAGGGCTGCATACATCACCGATAGTACTATTGGTCATTAGGGACCAAAATTAACTTCTACCATAAATAATGGTTTAACAGAACAAGGCAACCCTTTTTAAATTCCTAATTACTGCCGCAACAATTCTGTACTAGTGGTACTTGATCTTCAACCTGGTGTCTCAATTTGGCTGGTTAAAAACGGATCACACAGAAGCAACTACTGTTTGTCATGCCTGAGGTTCGCTGTCGAACCGATTCGTGCTTTGAGATTACAGAGCAAGCTTGCATACTAGGTAGTTCTGTTTGACCTTTTCCATGTATGCTTTTGACAAGCTTGGTTGAAACATTCACATGAAGCTGCGGAAATGGGAGTTTTAAGTAGACACTTATAATAAAGTTTTCTCAACGGTTCCCCATAGCACGAGATACGGTGGATGCTAACCAGCCTATCCTTTTTTGCCCAAGTGTTACATGTGACAGTTTAACCCATGTTACTGAGGCTACCGTTAAATATCATTCCACTTTTTTATAAGATTGCTTAGTAATGTACCGAACTTAACTTCTGCAGCTAGTCAACCTTAGAAGCTTGTAAATTTGGAAAAAAACATCCATTTATGTACCACTTCCTTCAAGGTCTTTTGTTTTTATCCAATGGCCACATGTTAAACACTTTAGAAAATGAACACGGCAAATTGGTAGCTAGTTTAACCCAGGAATACAAGAACAATCTACGCAAAGAAATTCTTAAGTTTGCTCTAGCAATAAACAATGTCGCATACGCCCCCTTGATTTCGAGCAATTTTTTCGCATCCTTTCTTCACTGGTTGATATCTCATCTCTTCCATCAGTTTACCTTTTTACTGTTCTTAACGCTAAAGGCAATTGCTTTTTTATGCTTTTCCCATTGAGCTAACTCCAGCCTCCGCGAATGCAAGTCATTATGGCAAAGCTTTGTTTTAAGTCTTCAACGATTTTTATTGGTGACCTTCAGTGAAATCATGCGCACAATGGACTTGAGCACAGCGATGACACACAGAAGTTTGTGTCAACTTGTAACCTATAAGTTTTCGTCACTGGATTGCAAAATTGCCCATTCTTTCGAAACAAACAGCTCAAAAAGGTTGGGTCTCTGAGAAGTTGTTGAAAAATACACACTGGACTCTTATTGCAACATTAACAAATGCTTCAGTCGATGCAGTATATTCCGATTTAGGGGCAGCTGTACTTGGTCTGCCAATCTTTCTCATTAGTCAAACCGTTGGGTGAAGTGGAATAAATCTTATAAGTGAATTAACGATCCACTTTTTTACGGTGAATGCGTAAACAAAATTACGGTGCATGGGAATACCTAACATGCTGCAAACGGCTTGCTTGCACAACACACTGTAAGCATAAATTGCTCACTTTATTCGAAATATGTAGCATTTATTATGGGAATTTTCGGGAACACTGAGGGCATGCCAACTCGCAAGCTTATGGCATCGGAGCTGGGAGTTACTGGAGCTTGATGTTCAGCACATTGAGTATTTTGCGATATTTTTAAGGTTTACAAAAAACACAAAAGTTTACCGTAAGCGTCTAACAGTACAAAAAATAATTTATCCCCTAATGAACCTCTACAACCAATCTCTGTTTATTGACATGCTTAAGTTCTTTTCTGGGTTTTCCCCTCAACCTCTCTTCGTGGATTGTGCTATACACTGCCTCTACTCGTCGAGTAGGTAGAATAAACTCAATCTTCTTCTTCATTGCTCGTTATCACTAGCTCAACACTAAAAGGTCTTTTTCTCAGCCAAACGCACTTATTTAGCTCTTATTACCTTATTAAAGCTTAAAATAAGAGTTCAGAATCTTCACCACGTTATGATCTGTACAAAGTTATAAAATTTATGCGTGGGGAGACCTAAACATCAAAATCACGATGATAGTTAGATATTCTTTTTCCACAGAGGTCGTTTCAAGGACACAGTATCAAAAGAAATCTGACTGGTGTGAGAAAATGAAAAGGTAGCCTGATTTCAAGGAATTTTGTTAAGAGCTAGTTAATGCGTGGAACAGGATGAATGATCAGTGAGGGCTTCAGAAGAAGAAAGACTTTAATAATGCAGTTTGGAGTACTTTCGGAGAAGGATAGGTGCATGTGACTCTAGGGTGTTGAAATGTTGGGTGCATCAACTCTACTTTTAGTTCCATGTGAGCTTGAGACAAACGAGTTCATCGGCACATATTACGTGTAGTTAGCATGGGAATCTTCATAAAATGTTTCCAGAGAAGTAGCAAAGGTGGAATTTGAATGGCACCTCCTAGCATGTCGGAATAGGGCTGCGAACATCACCGGTAGTATTATTGGTCAGTAGGGACCGAATTTAAGTTCTATTATAAATAATGGTATGGAAGTACAAGGCAGGCCTTTTTATATTCCTAATTTAAAATTGGACTAGTTATCCCAAGTTGGTTGACGAAAAACGGATCACACAGAAGCAACTACTGTTTGTCATGCCTGAGGTTTGCTGTCGAACCGATTCGTGCTTTGAGATTACAGAGCAAGCTTGCATACTAGGTAGTTCTGTTTGACCTTTTCCATGTATGCTTTTGACAAGCTTGGTTGAAACATTCACATGAAGCTGCGGAAATGGGAGTTTTAAGTAGATGCTTATAATAAAGTTTTCTCAACGGTTCTCTGTGGTACAGGATACGTCGGATACATTTGGAAAGCTAGGCTATATTCCATCACTTAGTTTGTATTGATAGGTCGGTGAAACATTGACACCTTGTCATAACAGCCAAATTATGTGTTCATAACCATGATTTAGAGAATAAATAAAATTTCCATGCTGCAGTAATAGGGTACCAAAATTCAGTTTTGGAATGATATGCGTGGACTTTGAAAACGTTAGCTCTTTATAGGGAAAGTACAGAACAAGAAGTAACTCACGCACAATGTGAAATATTTAATGGTTGTGCTAGAAACGATGTGGTTCTACCTCGAAATCTCAAGGAGTGCAAACCAGACATCACTTGAAAAGTTTGACAAACCTTTAAAGCTCAAAACGCCCTAATTATGCAAACAGAAGGGATTTTGTAAAAGAAAAACTTCTTGTGGACACTAAACCGGAACTTCATATTCAGTGTTCCAACTTTCAAATAAATTGCATGCAGAATTGCTTAGTAGTACAAATGTAGATAAAAAACTTCGAAGACGATGCGCCAACTCTTGCGTTCATTCATTTTCAATGCAAAAAAAAAACAAAAAGGTGCATTAGAAAAGAAATCCAGCTTCAGTAATTGCCAAAAACAGCTTCTCCACCTCTTAAGGCAGCTATTAGCAGCACAAATAATTTATGCTGCTCAGACTAGCATTGCTTTGGTAACCGATATGAAGCTGCCTTCCAAATACGTTTTTTTGAGTAAAACTCTTAAGTTACCGGAAAAAGCAAACTCCAGTAATTATGAATGACCACTGGACCGGTTGATTAACTGCTAAGCCAAACACTTGGCACAATTATTTGAAATCAGGCCTTGGTATTGCATATGCTGGTGTCCTTTCTCCACTGACCTGGCCATGGTTGCCTGATCATATAGCCATCTATTTTCCCAAAATGAGAAGTCCATGTTGAGACAGTTTCAAAGGATATTATTAAAACCTGAAACATATTTTTCTGATACTTGACTGGATATTCGCAGTGGCAAAACGTCATCTTTAGCATCAGTTTTCTTTTTTTGCCTACAAATATGATGCTTAAGTTCTTTAAATGTACTCTGCAGGCGGGAGGCGGGAAGACGATTTTAACCTGGTCGTGGGTGCACGTGGTCGCTCTCCTGAGGCTGGGGCGCCCTCGTTGCAAATACTTCGGCTCCACTACCAAGCATTCCTCCTGTACTTGTAATAAAGATGTCTAGAAACATCCAACCTTCTCATGGCAAGGGTGGAAGATGGGAAGAGTGGAAAAGGAAAGCTTATTCTACAACTAATAGTTGATTTAGATGAAAACCTATTTTCTCCTCTTCACTCTTATCGTCGCAAGATATTTTACAAAGTCTACCAAATTTTGATACATAAAATGTATGAGCCGTACCACTGTTGGTGCTCTCGCATTTCTTTGCTGTCAACAAAAAAGGCGCAGGAATTTGGTCTCTTGACAGCCGTTTGACAATTTTCGTTTCTTCTTATTTAAGTAAAATCACTCATCCATGGCCTGAATGGCTTCAGTTTAGAGAAAATAAATACATAAATGATTGCCATCAACTCGAAAATGCCTACATGTGTTTAGTCTAACCTTAGAGTCGGCTAGACATAACACTACCGACTAAAATTGTGCAAACAGAGCTTAGGTTGATTTATTTTCCATCTGAATGTTGCTTTTTTATTTGAGTCATTTATGTGTGCTTACATGAGCAATCATGTTTCAATCCCATAACCATTTTGCGCAACCGACATTAGCAGGAGGTTAAAGTTGTCCTCAACAAACTTGTCATGTAAAACAATCATGTTCAATACTTGTGTTCACACCCTCCCGTGATCAAAACAAAAAAGCGAATCGAGAATATGTTTTAATTAAATGTGTTAGAACCTTACGGGGTAGTTGTTAGTTCCGATGCGCTTTAGACCTTAGTAACTCGGCACTCCTCTGCATTCGCATTCATCGGTGCCATCAAGGTGCTGTTGGCTCCACCAGTGAACTCGCCTAAACACTGCTTTAACAAAACAAGCTTTTTAATTAACCATCTCACTCGTGCGTGATTTAAACTCCAAAATGACCTTCGGATCAAGAACTACTTAAACAATACATTTAGAGGCACAATTAGCTTGAAGGTTAAGGGGTAGACAACTGATAGCTAATCGAGAAATCGAGTAATTAATTGAAGCAATGTGAAATTTTTCGAAAGAAATACCGAAAATTTTAAAAGAAATAATGAACTCGAGTTTGTAAAACGGTTCAATGCCTAAATACGGAGGTACAGCTGGCTACTGTGCCTGGACGCCACATCACTACCCATTAGAAGAACTCGATGTTCTCCTTGTTTACAGTTTTCATTTGAACTGTACAACCTGAAGGCGCTGGTGAATGTAAACACGTTATTAAACAATAACAACTAAAAGTAAGCTTTTTTAGTTAGCTTGCAAACTGAGCTTTAAATATAAGGTAAGAGTTGCAAGGTGCTGAGGCTAGAGCCTAGATTAGCTGCAGAATTGACCACAAGGTGCCAATGGCAACTATTTACTAGGTCAGTCAAACGAAATTAAGCGATCTACTTTAATTGTGCTTGCACGCGATGCTAAGTCACGGACATTTAATTAACCATGACTCAAAACTCCTCTTGTATTTGCGATGGTTGTTATTTTACGGTGACTGTAATTGTAGAATTTCAAGCACTAATGTTACTCTACAACAGTTTCAAAGTACTACTTTGTGTAGATTTTATAAATGCAAACATTTGCGACAAAATGGAGCTGGTGTTTCGAGCTTGATCGAGTGCATAGTGTTATCGCGGTGGCAGAAAAGGCGTTGGTAAAATTTTGTCAACCAATCCTTTTGAAGTATGCCACAAAGCAGCAAAGCGGCTTTATTTGTGCTAGATTTTTTAAAGGTGTTAAGAAAATAAATGTGAATTTTGCTGGAGTAGCTCTGGTATTTTCCACAAATGTGATTCTTAAAATTTTGCCGGTTTTTAAATCACTTTCTTGGTCGAGGAACCCACAGGCATGTTATTGGTGTGATGTCATTTTTGAATGCCTTTCCTGACCGGGTTCGTCCACGTGCTCGTCCCACTTCAGTGCAAGAGAACTGAGAAGTTGTAAAGATGCGCATTTCTTCTAATTCATAACCTCATTATTCATGCGAAAGCATGTAATTAACTCGGATCCAAAAATGTAAATAAAATTAGTAACAAACATTTCTGGAAGCTAGGGTTTCCTTTGTGGAAGACATTTTGGAATAAAATAGGAAAAGCATGCCAAAGAATGCAAAATATCAGCACTAATTGTAGGATAACCATTCTTCTTCATTTACCATTAGGACTCTGTTTAGCGGACCAAATTTTATGTGATCCAGTGATGCCAAACTAAGGATTCGAAAATGAAGTAATTCATAGATTTTGTCCCTTACTTTTGTTGATTCATTTTAACTTTTACCAAAAAAAAACAAATTGATCGCGGTTCAAAATTTATTTATAAGTCCTTCAAATGGCTTGGTCTATCTAATTAGCACTGCCTTGAGCTCATGAATGAAGCATGGTGGTCTACTGACTTCATTCGTATTAAATGCAGCTTTAACTTATTCAGGACCTTTCATAATAAAATTGCACGTTTTCTGCTGCAAGTAGATCCATTTGTAAGCTCTTATGGTCTGTGAACTAGCAATGCTGAAAATAGCTACCAAATGCTTTTGGAAAGGCAGAATACTTGCCTTTTACATGTTTTATCGCAAGAAATCCTTTCTTCTGTTAGTAGCAAAGAATAATTTTAACCACAGAACAGATTCAATTATCGACGCCCAGGCAGTAAATAGTTAAAAGAGTTTTGAATTTCTTTAGAAGTTCTGTACTTCTAGACGGGTTATTCAGTGGTTGCAGGCGCAAAATCGCTCGTGAATAAAAGTGGAGTAGCCAATGGTGACAATGAGCACCATTGGCTACTACTCCACTGAAACAATGCAACATTGAAGGTCCAAAAGTAGTAGCTTGAATCACCTGGTGCGATAAATTCTCATAGAAATGACATAGCTGACTGAACCTTTGATTAAGACGCATTTCGCGGAGGTGGTACTTTAACGGGAGCTTTTCGAAAATATTTTCGGCCTAATTAGTCAGAAACTCGTATTACTAGCACAATTCAAATCGTGAAAAACGCTTTTTAATACTTGAATCGCACATCAAGAATAATGGCTCTGAACAGAAGTACTGAAAGTCCACCCATTTGGGAAGTTAAACTTCTCCAGTTATTGCGATGTTATGTCGGGAGTGGAGCTGAAGAAGGTAAACCAAATCCATTTTGCACTGTCATGGGATGTTTCCACACCTCAGGAGAATGACCTAGACCTAAATAAAGACCATCCGGCTAAGACAATACAACAAGCAAAACTCATGAACCGTAACTTGGAAAAGTTAGCTAGACAGAACTTCGAATAATGATAATGTTCAACTTTTTTTTGGTGTATCAAGTGTAGGATCGTACGATGAGTTTACGCACTGTGTACTGTCCACAACACTATCATAGATATGCTCTTGGAAAGGCGCCACTTTCGGAGTGAGCGAATTACTGCATCTATATGGAATTTGGCTTTCCATAAAATGCATTTTTTTAGCAATATAAAAGCGTTCCTTGATTATATCAACTGTGGCACAGTCTTACAATATAACAAAATGCATTATATATTAGCAAGCATCATAGATTAGGAACTACAAGGCTTACATTACCTCAGATTTACAAAGCAAGGTTTGCTGAGTGAGGTGAATGTTTGAAAACAAAAATCTTACCTTTTAAACTGGTGAACGGATTGTACTTGTTGAAAGGCGGAAAGTACACCAGATTATACCGACACCATGACCTCAAAATATCTGAGCAAACTCATTTTTCTGGCCAGTTCATTTCCTTTTCAATTCCGGAGGAAAATGCCAGAAACGAAAAGCCTAGGAAAGAAATCAGCATACCTAGGGCCCAAACCCTTTTACTTTCCAACCATATTTATTTAAAGAAACCATTACTCTTCACTGGGGCCTCATCCACGCGGTTAATGGTCTACGTTAAACCGTTGATAGGTAAATAATACATAAAACTGTTTTGGTAGGCCACAGAGTTGAGTACTTTAATGGTCAAAAGTGTAAGCACACCTCGTACACCACATCCACCCAGTGGGTGTGTCAGTTGGTCCTGTTTGATGGACAAATTTAATCCGCCCAGTATTGAAACCACAATACCATACATCGCATGCAGAAAAGAAGAAGAGGTTCAAAGTGTTGCAAAGCTGCATAAAGGTAGACTGATATGCTTTTTTCAAATAGGGGCCGATTTTGTGTTTCAAAGTGGAGGAATAAAAAGCAAGGTAGTAATACAATGTTTAAGTTTGTAACTGTAATTGTCATCTCCATATTTGCTTCGACAAATGGGCACTGAAAACCAACTGCAACTGAAACACCTTGAATCACCCCCTTCACCAATGGGGAATTTTGCCCTGTCCTTGTTATTTTCTTTCGTCTATTCTATCTGTCCGGGAAAATCTCACGCTCTACAGATAGGTAAAAAAGGAACCTTATGGCATTTTGCCTTGATTTATTAAATCCATTACGTCGTACTTTCTTCTTTGACGATATTTGCACTGGCTTAAACGGTTGCATAGATCATTGTGACACCTTGAATGCATCTACCTCGTCCAAAATCCTGTAATGGATTGATGGTTGATGGATTTCTTTTTTTTTTTTGGTAAACGTACCTAACTTTGATTGCTTCTCGGACATACGAAGCATAAACTTGGATGCTATTCATGCTTTAAAGCCAACAATAGACTGCAATTTGCTCCTACAATTACATTCTCGGTGCATATTAAAAATGTGTCAAAATTTTTTTTTATTATGTCATTTTACCTCAAAATCTCTATTATTTTTAAGCTTAATTGGGCTTAGAGAGGGTTTACCCCTCCATTCCTGCTACTTTACAATAAGTTTGGGTTGTGTTCCCTAGTGCTTTTGAGTGTCGAGGGAAAAGTAAACCACAACAAATCTCTATCATTGCTATTTAAAATTAACAACCTTTCTCCTCTAAGGCCCATTACTAAAGGGATGGAATCGCATAGACAATTATGCAACGCAAAACAATGCTAATGGCGCCCTCCTATGCTTTGATGGCATAATGCCTGTGCTTCACTTTTTTAACCAGTTGAAAGTATGTCTGTGTCGCCAAACCTCACTTCTCGTAACTCATACCTTTGATAAATGATTTCGACAATATCAACTTTCATTGGAGGCGTAGCACAATGCATCCGCCTTCCACTATGCACAGCTTGACTAAGTACACAGAACGCTGACTGTGTGAACATTGTAATCAATGGATGTTTTTTAATAGTCGAAGTTATCTCTGCAGTGTCTTAAGACTTCCTTGAAGGCAAAAGAAGGCATAATACTAGAGCAGAATCAATACGTTCAGCAAACAGAGGAAGTGGGGCTGCTGACATAGCCCGGAGGACAGCCAAGCCGACTAGGGAAATATGACCACTCCTAAGTCACCGCAACAGCAACCGAAACCGGCAATCTGAACAAGAAAGACTATTGCATAACTACTCTCTTCTACTGAGCACCATCTCTGACACTCCCTTGGTCAACCTCCCACATCCACCATCTCAGCGTAATCAGCGCTAGGACAAAAACACACGAGTTGACCGTGCCTGTCATCGAAATTCGAGCGCAGCTGAGGAGATGCCTGACCACCACATCACTGATCCCTCTTGTCAGTCCGACTGCACTTGGAGTCCTCTCCAGTTGGGAAGCAAATTCAGAGTGAGAGGTTCTGCCGAGCATCAGTGTGTCCAAAGGGAGAGATTAGGACACCGGTGTCCTGAAGCAGATATGTTAGGGAAATTGCCGCAACGAAACGAATCCAGGTTGTTCACGGTCAGTGTTGCTTCAGTTGTTAATAGCTTTGTAGCAGATCACGGGGTGGAGTGGATGACGAGAGCAGACGTCGCTCTCAGCACTTCTGTTGTGGGATGTCAGAGATTCTCCTGTTCGTAGCACACGCACTCCATTCGCACCACTACAGTTTGTCACCAGCGATGTAGATGAGGTAAGCAAAGCAATCTCAAAAGTCGGGACTGCTTTCCGCTGGCACCAATGTAGCATCTCGAGATTTCCTTGAAGGCAAGGAAGGCATGGAACTAGGACAGGATATATGCATTCAGTAAGTAGAGTGAATGGGACTGTTGGCATTGCTCGGAGGCCAGCCCCATCCAGCTGTAGTAATATGGCCAGCTAAGTGACCGAAGCCAAAACCGACAACCAGAACAAACGAAGTATTACAATCCCAACCGCTAGCAACTTGTCGTCAGTGGAGCACAAAAGCGAGAAAAATTGTTGCATCCTTCAAACAATGGCACTCAAACCAAGGCGAGATCTCTCGCACTAAAGTGGAAGACCATGGCTGCAGTGAACAATGCTTTCTGGGACATTGGTCTCCCTGTCGTAGATTAAAAATACACATTTTTAAAGAGCCCACTTTTTTTGAAACTCCCAAGGACTTGGAAATTTATAAGTTTCTCTTAATTAACCCAAGGATTCGTTTAAAATAGACTAACCTTCTTTCGGGAAAGTAGTATAAACAAGTGACTAAAAAGTAAAGTTCAAGGTTTGACACCTAGACGATGGATTAACGGACAAGTGTGGTTCGAAATTAAATCACTCCAATTTGTTTTACAAACACTTTTTCATGTGTCCGCATTAGTCAATGTGTTAACAGAAAAAACTGGTAAAATTTAATTCACCTGATAAAATTATGCTTAAACAAGTGTGCTATGGGAAAATTGAGCAGCAAAAAAATTTGCGTAGAACAAATAGCACATTCTGTAGGCAACAGACAAGAAAATCTTCGTAATTTCTAGTTTGTTTACAGAAACGGTCCACTTAGGGCTCCGGTATTGTACATCCACCAGTTCATACCAGTAGACTCCAAGCACTTCCGAACGCGGACAATGCATGTTCTCTCCAACTGTTACGCCTTCTTTCATCCTAAGGGATTTTGCTTAAAGAAAAGGAAATAATAAACTCATCGGACCTGGCGGTAAAAAAAACAAAGATATTCACTCTATGTATTCAAGACAATTGCCTGCACAAATTTGACTCAACGAGCCAACGCCCTTATTACCTGCTTTAGTCTCCAACCTACAGGGGTGGATCCACCTCGTGATCCGCGAATTCGGGGCTTTGAGCCAAGCCAGTTCTGTCGAGTCTCCTCTTAATCAAAGCACACAAGTGTGTGCTAGGCAAATGCAAACATTCGCCGCATTGTCGAAAATATTTTTTAAAAATCCTCCAAGAGTGAATAAAGTTGCACAGAAGGTAAGTATTTAATTGTAAAGCAGAACTTAACAAAATGATATTCATGATTGACAAAAAGCTTTTGAAAGAGTAAATGAGCATCTTTTGAAGCAGTAGGTGTTTAAAGTGGATTACTGGCTATCAAAAGGTACATTTGGAAAACTTATTCGTCGTCTAAAACACATAAGATTATCAGACTACGTGGTTTGTAAAGCATCGAAGTCGGCGTAGTACCTTTCTCCATCCATTTCTCTTCCCCGAAGAACTCGAATGGTATTTTTGCTGTGGGAATGACCTTATGCCAATCTGTTCCCGCGAATAACAAGCTGAACACAGAGAGCGTTGGATTTATGCTATGCTATCAGTAAAATCTCCTGTTTAGTTACGGTTTCTCTTTAAGTTTTCAATCTGTGCAAAGGTACTCCACAATGCAGTATGCATGCATTACTTGATGACTTGCCCAGTTCACCGTAATGTAAAAACTTTCTTGGCTAACACGGTCACTTTTTGTTCCAAATTCTAACGATGTACCAACACACTTAAGCAATTAATTGTGCTACCAAGACTTCATGAGGTCATGATTTGTGCATTTACGAAACCGAACAACATAACAACATGAAAACCTGTTAAGCCCTTAGACAATGTAAACAATGGAAGCATAACAGAAAGGCTATAAATTTTGTGTCAAAGAGTGCCTCGTAGAGATTCTCTACGCAACTGGCATGCTGTTATCAGAAAACCCTCACCATTAGTTTCTGCTACATTTCTGTTGAACCTTGTCTATTTTATACTGGTTTCCAAGTTGAGCATATCTTCGACAAACGAATGATGCCACCCAAATGGTTATTCAAATCCTAGTTTCTGTGTCGCGAGCTATAATGACTTCCTTGTACTGTCCTTCAGTGTCCTCTGAGTTGAATCCTTGTATCGAAAAAACCGTCCATTGAATTTTCTGGACGCAATTCCAGCTTGTCTATGGAGGCGACTCTTCTTCCTCCTTATTTTAACATCTTTATTGTAAGCACAGGCCGGATATATGGTAGCAAAGCCGAAGTGGTTATAACGAAAGTGCCTGGGACTCCGGAGATTCTAATTGTGTTCCCGCCTCTCGCCTACAAAGTACAAAAAAACATAAGTATCACTGTAATACTTTGTTTGTTCGAACTACCGGTTTAGGTCACTCGGGTGGCCATCTTGTTCTAGCCGGTTGGTCGGCCTCCAGGCCGTGTCAACAGCCCCCAAGTCCTCTGTTCCCGGAATATACATATTCTGCCCTAGTATTGCGCCTTCTTTTACCTTAAGGGGAGCCTCGGGACGCTACAATCACAGTCTAGTTTATAAACGATGCTTAACACGGTCCCAGATTTGTAGAACCCTCTCTCTAAATTAGGAGAAATAGTTTAAACAAATAATTGCATTGACAAACTCACAAAGATAGATGCTGCAGTATGTTTGAGACAGCCTTCTTTCCTGGGCAGAGAGGCTGCGTGGCGCTACTGGCATGCTAATTTATTAATAACCTATGAAAAACAGTTAAAAGTAGTTTTTCATCGCCTTTAAATTACTAAAAATTTGCCGACACCACAAGCATGAATTTTAACAACGACCATTTTGTTTTCACTCCGGGTTATTTATGCGCGTGGGTGTTTGTTTGCCAACTGACTGGCATGTGGCACTGCGTGCCCCGTTCATTCAGCTATCCACCACTCCGTTGTCCGTTTTATCTACCATAAATTTCCTCCTAGAGACCAAACAATTACGGAAATTATCTATTTAGTCTATATAATATGCATATAAGGTATGCAAATAAAACTTCTGCTTGATAAGCGGGCAGGACCAGTGAGGGAGATGAAAGGTAGCGCAAAAATCGTCTCGGAGACATTATATGGTGGATCTCAAAGCAGATGGTCGAGGTGTAGAATGAGGTAGAAGAGGGTTCACTGCAGCAAGTATTTTCACTTTTAGCCACAAGTGGTTCTAAAATAAGCCTGGTGCTCAGCATGCATGCTTCCTGTTGGTTTAGCCTCATGGGGTCTAAAAATAACTATTTTAGAAGGTAAGGTATTTTGAGAAACATGCAGCAATTTTAGAAAAAAAGAGGCGAAAAACTACTCGATTGCCATAACTAGAGCGGAACCAATGGTAGTTTAGTCTAAAAAATTGAAGTGGGCGTCAACCGACGCATGGGAATGAGATAGGTCCCGAAGGAATACATAACTTTTCCCACGCTTCGAATTAAATTCTCAGTAACTTAAAAATTCACACGAAGTTGAACAGTATTTTAATTAATAATGCGTTTTGAGGTCATGTAGCGCTTCGAGATTTCCCTGAAAACGAAGAAGAACATAATACTTGAGCAGAATATGCATTGCCGAGTTATGTAATGGGGCTTAGAGGTGCTGACTTGACTCGAAGGTCAGACCGTCTGGTGGGGATACAATGGCGGGACCCCAAAATGACGCGATACCACAAGTGAGATTCGAGCAAACGATCACAGTACTATAGTTGTGTTTATGGTCTATGTCAACAAAGGAACTGCATTTGTTTGATGAATTCAATGTTTTCTCGCATTTACTTTGGTAGAACTGAAACAGCATTTTACAAGGTTCAACTGACCTACACAACTGTTTTTGCACAGGGCCAGGATTACCAAAGGTATTTTTCAACATCCGCTTTTTCCTTTTGGACATAGAATGCTGAAATAAAGCGATTCTCTAAAATAAGTTTCTGAACTACGGGCACTAAAATAAGGCATTGTGATTAGTTATCGTTAAGGTAGTCAACTTTTTTCCCTCCCAAAGTGATGAATCTCTTAGGTCTTATTGATAGGTAAGCATCTATTAAAAGAGCATTGCTTTGAGCTATATAAGCTCGAAATCCAACCGTATTGGTCGCATCTTACCATTTTGCCGCTAATTTGTGGCATAACTGAGGCAAACATACATACGTGGGGCATTTTTTAACATTCCAAGTCAATCTTCGTGCTTCAGCCAATTGAATGGGGGAACGGCCCGTTTGACCTTGAAACCGCAACAAAGCTTCTTTGTTCGCTAAAGTAAAAATGCTGAATATTTCCTCTGCCTCACGAAACATTGCGTCATCTCACACTTTGTGAGGATCATTTAAAGGTGCGGCAAAGATAACTACATGCATACCATCAGATTCCGGGAGGTAGGTAACGGTTTCAGCTGTAAACCGAAATCACTCAAACGTGTCAGGGGCCTCTACAGACTACTGCACACTCGTGTTACAGTGGAAGCTTATGAAAGATCGACACTCGACTATACTGTGCGATCACCTGAGCATTTTGACTCTACATGCTGAGCCATCCGCTATGGCACATGCTAGAGCTGCCACATGACTGGTGTCGACAACACATACGTGGGTGCTAGCATAATTAGACGTGGGTGTCAGTATAAGAAGTAAACGTGACAAGTGCAAACTTAAATACCTTGATTTTAGTAATCAAGATCTAGCAAATATTTCCTCATAAGACAATCCACTTCACACTAAATTTGTGATAAATAAGTGTGTTGGAGTTCATCATGGATGCCTTCAGAGCGAGTGGTTAAATTTAGAACCCCCCATATTGGAAACACCTATCAAAAGTTCCACTTAGGTTGGATTGCCAAAATAATTCTCTCCATCTTGTCGATTTCGTGCCATCAGATTCCGCCATACCAAGGCCTTCATAAATGACATCTATTTGCAGGTTGATTATGGTGTCAATGCTAAACATCAGCAATGCTACATCGACTCGACATGCGTTTTCTGTTTAAAGTGACCCCAAGGAGACATACCTTCAATCGACTGTCAAAGGTGGATGATGATCGTTGGCAGGGCTTTAATGCTTATCAGTAAATTTTAACAAGATGAGAGCTCACTCAGAGCGAAGTGTAGTCTTGCCAGAATTTAATGCATTTTCCATCTAGCTATAAAATTACCACACAGCGGAGCACAGAATCTATCATCAATCTAGGTCATCATCGTGGGAGTAACTGCGTTTTTAGGGCGGGCTTGACTAACCCAGAAGAAGGTAGATTCGGCTCTAGCCTCTTCACTCCACTCAGATAATTACAAGTTCTTAAAACCATTTATTTGAATGATGAAATTGCCATTCCTTTTGTTACCGTTTACCTTCCCTCCTTTTATGAAATTTGGTGTATGGTGGACGTTGGACGAATCCTTCAAATGTCAATATATTCTGCGGTTGAAGTAAACTGTTCTTGTAGCAAGGAGCCGAACCTAGTGGTTTACAATATTGAGTCATTTCATCATGATTTAATAGCAGCATGATATTTTGGCAGGAACCAGCTAAGTGAAATGTCGCGCCGATGTCTAGGTGCCTAAGCCCCCATACGGACGCCATGGCTACGCCCCCTTGCGTGGGTGTTGTTACAATGCCATAAACTGACATGAATCAACCAGATGCATTCACGCTTGCCGTCTCAGTCCTGAATTGACTATGTTCCAAGAAATCCTGGCTAACGCTGCAAGGCCAGCGAGCATGGCTGGACTCGATTTCTCGTCCACATTAACTATTCAGTGGACGCAACTACCTCAAAATTATACCCCGGTGTTCTATTCAATCTGCTTTTGCAAACCAATCCATAGCATCTTATAATTCCCTAACATGTTCCATTTCTTACTGACCTTGATGATAACTTTTGACCCTTACAATGGTCATTATAAATCCATATCCGTGGCTTGGCCTTGACAACAGGTAGAAATCGACAAATACTTATGCATATAGCCGTTTCTTAAAGAATAATAAACGGCGTTCCAATGTAAAATCAAAAGTATCAATAATTTGCCAACGTTCTGTAAGCATAGAGCGTCGCCTGCTTAGCTGTCAAATAATATTTATAAACAGTGTCCCTGTCCTTCAACTCTGAAATACGGGTTAACGAATGAATTTGGAGAAGGGTGCAGAATTTTTAACCATGCATAAGGCAAGGGTGAATAACTACGTTAATCTTTAGCTGTTAAACATTTCCAAGGCATCATTAACCACTGAGCAACATATTTTCAATGCGGCTTGCGCTAAGCTGCCCTGGAATCCGACAAAACGCTCCACACTTCACTCATATTCATAAGGTGATACCAAACTCTATAATTTTTTATCATTTTCAACCGACTTGGCATGCCTACAGTTGGTGTAGATTTGAGAGAAACTGTATAGCAGTCCAAATTTGCGCTTGAACCAATGGGATGTTGTCTGAGTCTTCAGACGACCTTGAGACTATAACAACACCTCGCTTGGCTTGGACGGGTAGCTCAGAGATCTTTGATGCCTTACAAAAGTTACTGTGGTCACTGCAGCATAGTCTAGGCATATTTTAGCCTTCATGTTGAATTCAATCAAAGCCAACTTTAGCTGCCCTTGTCTTGGCCGGACTAGACACGGGTCAATGCCATTGAGGTAAATATTAAGGACAGTTCATGTTTAGCCAGCAGCTGTGATGGTATTTGCTTCCGGACACTGAAAAGGAGGTGGCTCATGCGCTGGTGTCATCAAAAGATTAGGGTTGCTTGGAGAAATGGACTACACTGAACCTGAGTTTAACTAGCACCGTATTCCACAAAAGTGTGGACTCGAATGAAGTAATTGTGGTTTACAGAGTTAAAAAATAGACCAGAACCGATTGTTCATTTAATCTTCTTGAGGAAGATATGTACGTCTGGAGAGCTCCGAAAATTATTAAGTTTTCATTTACTTCTATGACTTGGAAGCCCCTAAACATACAATAGTTAGTGATCGACTGTCAGCAAGATCCTCTGTTAGGCAGTTTAGGCAATTCCCACTCAACACTACCCCATGCCAAGACCGCATTCGAAGCAAAGTATTCACCCAGTTCCCAACTAAAGTTCATTAAATTTTCCCTGAGATAAGACTGAAGCATCTCCCCCTCTGGCATAGATCCCGCCCACCTCTCTTCAGCAACAAAATTTTCCCAAATAGTGTTCATAAAATAGGTATCTATTTAACAACGTTGTGTACAAACGGCCATTAGCAAAAGGACTGACGGCCAAAGACCGGTGTGGGTGCCTACGTTAGCGCATTGGGCACTCAGAAATACGGAAAAGACGGTGCGAGAGAAAACAGAGACAATTGCATTCTGGTGAAATCCTGCAAAGGAAAAAAAACGGGGATTAGATCGGTTTGAGAGGGACACAGGAAGATGAGGAACCAAACGGAGCTTACATTAAGAGGCTGCAACTTGCTGGCGCTCATCATCTAGCGTAAGTGCAATATCATCCTTAAGGAGGTCGAATAGCTTTTCATAAGCTTCTTCAACGTTGTCATTTACAATGTGGGCATCGTAGATACGTTTGCCCTGTGAGCTGTTGGCAAATTCCATGTCAACCTTGGCCCGTTTAAGACGGGAAAGGATCTTCTCCTCTGTCTCTGTACCTCGATTACGCAGCCGACTCTCCAGCACCTCTATCGATGGCGGACCGATGAAAATGAAGCGGGCGTTCAGCGGTGGTTGAGCGGCGTAAATGCTGCGAACGCCGTTGGCATCCACATCCAAAATGCATATCCGGCCACTTTCTAGAACCTGAAAATAATAACCGGTAAAGATTAGGAAGATATATGGAATCGATTAAATTAGTTACGCAGTGCCGCACAATTGCGCATGTGACACACGTAAAAAGCAATAGCTGAGTCTGAATTTAGAGCGACAAAAGATGCCAGATGCGTACATGGTACTGAGTGTTCCACGAGGAGAACAGAGAACAAAAATTGGGTCGCACTCCAGAAATGAGAAACCGTAACCACTGCTGAGTGGGTTTGGCATAATAGCGGGGAAGAGTGTAGTCAAACGAGGAACGCGTGCATGGCTGGTGAAAAGGAAGGATAAAGCACGTCCAGACTTTCGGTCAAAAGGAAATATGTAATAAGCAAAGCATTAGGAAAGCACACGAAAAACGAACAACTAGGAGACAATTTTGTTCGAACTGGGTACACACAGATTGGAGTCATACACAAAACTTACAGCAGTTACCGCCTCACGGGGGGTTCCATAGTAGTTGCCTGCAAACTGAGAGTATTCTAAGAACTTGCCATCGGCAATGTCCTTTAACATCTCTTCTTCGGAAACAAAGTTATACTCTCTGCCATGAACTTCGCCAGGTCTAGGTTTGCGGGTGGTGTGCGAGACACTGAAGGCAAAGCTTTGTGGGAAGTTCTCCATGAGCATCTTGAGAAGAGTACTTTTACCAGCCCCAGAGGGCCCACTGAGCACAACAGGACGAAGACTCGCCATTGTAAGAATTGAGAGACTCCAGCCTCCCGCAAACCCGACCGAGGCAGTAGAGTGAAGGTCGAGAGCCAATTGGCAAATACGCGAACCAATCAGTGTTTTGTAAGGACTATCAACTTCATTATTCGTGAAATTAATGCCTAAGATATATTCATAAAAAGGCTCGCCACCCGTTAAAGCAGAACAAAAATGTTACAGCTAAGTAACAAAGCATGCACGGCAATGGAGTCATGCGTATACATCCACATACATGTAAAATTGTCTCGCCGAGTATTTCAATAATGCGGAGAATGTGATAAATACGTAGATGATTTAACAAATTTAGCCCTGGCAGCAAATGTGAGTTCAGTGCAAAATGCAAATACAGATCACATTTCTTCACTTTCTTTATGAAAACTATACCTTCCGCACTTGACTAACACAACCCAGAATTAATTATGCTGCTTTTGATTCCTAGGAGAAGGCCACCGCCCACATTCAATCGGTACAATGCACCTAAGAATCTAAATTTGGATTTGAAACCAATTTGACGTGCTCTTGATGACTACTCCCTAGGATTCAGACCATCTCGAGAGGACAAAAGAAGATCCCCTCCCAGCTGCCTAGTACACATTAAGTCAACACATCGGACCTCAACAAGCCAAAGCGGTTAAGCCTTTAAACGCGGCGCCCCCCACTTCCTTCCAAAGCAACTCATGCACCCCACCCCAACTTGCAGCCATAAATACGCAAAGACCCATCTGCCCCTTTGAAGCATAATTTTATCAATCGCTTGCTGCAAGTATGAAGCCCATAGTTCCTCCCCATCGCAAGGCCCAAAGAAGAGCAGGCGGTGAGACCAACGCCTTAATCAAACTTGTCATGGATGAGTGAGGAAGAAAGTGAGAAGGGAAGTGTAAAACGACGCACATTGGCGGTGGTTTTAGTAGTGATCCCAGAGGAAGTTGCGGAAGAGGATGAAGGCAGGCAGTGGTTTGTCCGCGGGCACCATATGACCCGCACCACGCACCGTCGAGAAGGTGAGAGTCGTATTGGAGACCTCCGTCAAGAAGCTCTTCATGTAGCCGCCGATCTGTCTGGTACCGTCAGTAGCGTTAAAGAACCAAGGATGTCGTGGAACTTTCAACTTAAGGTGAGAAATACACATTCAAAAAAAATGTAAGCTTTAATTTTGAATAAAAATTGGGTTTATTCATTGCATCGGCTGGCAGTGGGGTATGTGGCAGGCAGATGTAGCGAGATAGTGGAATACATTTTTTGTGTAGCTATGGCTGACAAACGACGCCAGAAAAGTGCGACAATTGGTGAAATGCCTGATAAGCACGACAAGATTACAAAAAGCCATGCGAAACAATCAATTCGCTCTCATGAAAAGTATTCGCATGCCTCTTACTCATCACTACAGCATCAAAGGTATCCAAGGTCCATCTGACTCATGAATCACGAGGGATTGACCAAATCTTAGCAATTTCCGAAAAATTGACGAATAAAGTTGTGAAAGGCAACATTTTGAATAAAAAAGTGAGACTAGTCCACAACTCACAGGTACTTCTAGATCGTTGACGAACCACTCGTCGCCAATGGCGTTGCAGGCCATGTCCACGTCACCGTTGAAAAGATGAGTTCGAATCTGAAGGATGGAAGCACTTACATAACTTTTTTTCCAAAGGAAACTATGGAAACGTTTAAAAAAGCTGTGCAAATGCACCTTTTAACACCGCAGGATAAGGGCTCAGTTGGCGTTGTGATTTAGAGAGAAACTTCAACTCAAAATCCCCCTTTCCATGTTGAGGGTCGAACAATACAAGTAGCGACAGTAAGCAGACGAATGAGGGTAAAATTAAGACAGCATTAAATGTTTGGAAAATGAGAGATTACTTTCCCATAGGGCAAATTTTAAGCGAATTTGTACTAAATTCACGGCCTGGCTCAACGTCACACGTTTATTAAAGCAAGGGATTACTCTTAGAGAATAAGATATTAAAACTGTGCATTGTATTAAAATATGCGCCTTCTCAAAGTGCTATTTTGTTTTTGCCACAACAGCAAGTCCGTCTCTGTAAGTCCCTATTAGGCCATAACGTGGTCTAGCTGCATAGCAAGACTATCTTGAAACAATCGAAGCAACACCATCCCTTGAAAGCCGCGATTGGTTGATAGAGAACAAGGAAGGCAAGACATACCCCCTTTTCCAACAGCGTCCGGTACTGTTCACTTAGGTCGAAGTAGACACGCTTGTACTGGGTGTATACCTCTTTGTCACAGGTTGACCACTCCTGAACGCTCGGAGGGATATTAAGAGCCGATCGGACCACTGGCAAATTGAGGTACTCTGTCTGAATAGAATCGTCGGAGCAGTCAAGTACCAACTTCCTGAAGGCAGGAAGCGAAATATGAGGTCAAATCCATGGTCAAATAAACCATAAAACCTCAAGCACCGAACCCAAGCATTTATTTCGGGTCTGTGGTGGTATAAACAAACGAGAAACTCTACAATAAGTTACTTTAAGCGTTTATAATTTTAAAATGCTCTTCATGACTATTCTGAACCGCTTCTGTGTAAGGAATGAAACCGACTTCACGGTTGCTTGATGATTTGGCGAGTCTATCGCGTTAAACGCATACCAAGCGTTAAGTCATGGCAAAATTACCCCAAAAAATTCACCATCCCAAACTAATTTTGACCAAAATGAATTGGACCTAGCAAGGAACCAATCAACTTCGATTTGGATGGCAGCGTGTTGCTTCAAATAGAGCATGCTTAACCAATGAACGGAACCAAAGGGCATTGCCATGGATATGACGTGTCTTCGCGTTTGGAGGGTTAAATCAGTCCCACTTCAAGGTATCAAGGCTAGAGCCCAATAGTGGGAGTCGACTGACCTCTTAATCCTTCACACTTTAGTAAATTTAAGAGAAAACCCAACCGAATGCCTATTCAAACGAGGAATCCTGCAATAGCAAAGTGAAAGTGGAATGGCCCAGAAGAGGGCGCTAGACCAACCAAGTTTTGTCAATCCAAAACAGTTAATTCCTGTGAATGCATAAAAGCGTATAACACACCCATTGAGAGAGGTTTCATTGCGCTTTAGCAGGAATCTGAATAAGTTGCCCCTATCGACCTGCTCCCGAGAAATTCCACCCGATTGACGTCGTTTCACGGAACCGTAGGAGAAAGCATGCATTCTGCACGAAAAAAAAGACATTAAGACAGTTGTGCAAAAATAGGTGTCCCAGATTAAACAACCTTCGTATCCATTGGTCGTATCCGCGGTTAAGTCTCGTAATAATGTCGCGCCAAGAGAATAGATGCCTGTGAGTTGGATTCTTCTTTGCAACCCCCACAGAGCCATTTTCGGGAACACCGCCATCACAGGGAGCGTAGAGGTTGTACACATTTAATCCATACGACAGGATACTGTTTGCGCTCTTCACCTGTTATTTATGCAACAAGTGCTATGTTTGTCGCTTACTTGATGAGGAGCAAGGGAGTTTACCGGTCACACTTACGGCGTCTTGGCATTTGGGAGAGCGATTCAATGTGAACAGACAGCGACCAACCAGCTTACCATCACAGCAGTAGTTCACAAGATCTGCCCAAAGGCTGAAAATTAAAACAATGAGAGATGCTTCAACGCCTTGGATCATTTGAAAGAGTGATTTGCCTACAAAACATGGAGGTTCGTTTGGGTGTAACCTAAAGTTTACAGTCGAAAAACGCACCTTGCATCGATAAGTGAATGGTAGTAGGCAAAGTAGAGCAGTGAGTTATCATTCAGGGTGTAACTCGTGAGCCCATTGTCCACCGCGATACCCTGAAAGGAATCGAGACAAAGATTGGCAAAACAGTGTAATGGGAATCAGAAGCCTCTGTGTTGTCCATTGCCATTCCGACTTTTAACCCACTTGATGGGACTTTAATACTTTTGATAAATCTAAAACGCACTCCTGACAGCGAATAATGCGGATGAAGACTATGTGGAAACAAAATGGGGAAGCAGGTGAGAAATGACACTGCCGTCAAGGTACTATTTCTGTCTTAAATGATGACGCCCAATGCACCATCATCCCTCCTTTTTCGAATCCCACACACTATCTGAGGCCGATAATTACAAACGTCCCGTCAACACTGCATTCGAATGTAATCTTGAGTTCGTTCAGATAATATGTGACCATCAAATGAACTTGGCCACAAATGTTAATTTGGCCCAAATAACATTGCTTCTGGCTCTTAAATGCGTTTTCGCCCAAAAGGTTTCTCGACCTGGTAGGCATGGATGAAAGCACAGGTTTGTGCTGCGTTTCAGGCCTGGCAAATATGGTTTCAAAATTCAACGGTCACAATTCAGATTAATTTCTGAGAAATAGTGTAAATGACTTTGGAACAGCTCAATTGTTCCTCTAGGCACAATCCGTGTTACTGATAAATTATTTGCGTCCCACTAAAATTTGGTTTTTTTAATTTTTTTACTGCTTCTGAAAGCTGGGAGGGTCAGTTTCTTCCTAAGACTACGGAGGACAAAACACAGAAAGTCTAAAGAAGAAAACACCTTAATGAAACAGGGGAGGTGAACGACTCATTCCGCGCTTTTCAGCCGAAGGATTATAACCGTGCGTTGAATAGGTGTTTTAAATAAGCATGCAATCTATCCTCCGAAGCTTCCCCGCAACGATATACACAGCAACCGTTTGTAAGGGATTATGGGCAGGTCTATCCAGACGACAACTACTTCATGTAGATGTAAAGAAAGGTAGGAGAAAAATACATTCCACAATTTACGCATCAGCGAAACATAAATCACCTTGGTTCCTCAGGTTGCCAGAACTGTCCCAAAAAAGATCCTACAACAATCTAGCATCAAGAAGTGTTCACTTTTTACCAAAGGCATTGCTTTCCTTACATCCAACTGCAAAGTATTTCCATGCTGTAGCAAGGAAGCATTTCAAAACTATTTACCACGAAAGTAGTAACTGAGAATTCCTATGCTTCTGTAACGAGCAGAAACCCACGTACCACGAAGCAGGATCCCAACATACCTCATAAGGACGGTAAGCACATTGACCATCGATTCAACCGCCTTATTGATAACTAGATGATGCAACGGTTGCACAAATTTACCATTGTAATCAAAAAAAGAAAACAGACCTTGAGCTCCATTTCAGGGTGATCAACAACACGAAGGGCCAAAGTGGGCACGTAGACTCCGCCATAACTCTCCCCAATTATGTAGAAGTCACGACCCTTGAATTCGGGAAACTTCTCAAAGAAGTTGGTCAGAGCGAAGTAGTTATTGTCAGCGACCTTGAAAAGGCAATTTTCGAAGGATTAAATACCGAAGCTTTTGTTACGCAGTGGTGCAAGACAAGCCTAGTCTCCGGAGCGCATTAGCAGGGCGTTTGCTTGTTCAACGAGCATAGCTAACGCTGCTACGTAAAACCTTCTAAGGCATAATTTCAAACGCAAATATTTAATTCCTAAAATAAACTATATTGTCGTAAAGCATGCATACAGACAAGGGACTCCAGATCTCAAATAACGACAAATTGAGGAGTATTAACCAAATACACTAATAGCTTGAAATAAACCATTCGTCCAATGCAAGCGTTGAATTGAATGCCGTCTAAAAGTGGATCGTTTTACACATCCATGGCTTTATGAAAAGTGAGCAGAGTCCGCTTAATTTACAAATTCTGAGAGATTCCACCCAGTATCTTCCGAAAGGACCTCAAAGAAGAGCTCATTCTACCTCCCAAAGCTCCTACTGCACGTGATGCTAAATACAGTAAACACAGGATTTCCTTCGAAAACATGAAAAAGAATTGACACAAGCCAGAGAAATGATAACAAAACTTCAACATGCCTATGAGATATTTAAACATCCATTCCAGTGGTACACCACCAATCCCAAATTCTTTCCCTTTTTTGCGTGACCAAAAAGATGAAGCAAGGCTGGTGGGTTAGAGCGACATCGTTTGTGCGCATGTGCCCAAAACTAAATCTCCGAGGAGGAGGAATTCGAATGCCTTCATTTGATTAAACTTGCATAGCATTTGAAACAAAGGGTACATTTTACTTAACCCACTCACCATGTCGTCGTCCGTTGTGACGTTGCCGTCGCGAGAAAATGAAAATCCTACTCCAGCTGGAGCTTCAATGTAGACAACGTTTGCATGCTGCAAGCAAATTCAGAATAAAAAACACTGCTCTTGTGGCAACTTCCAGCACTATTCTTTGCTAGTGCGCTACTTTTGCGGCGGACAGTTCAGTGGTAAACGTGTATGACAGCAAGAGTTGTACTGGAAAAAATTTGGACCCAAAGTAGGTTCAACAAAGTTTGGTTTGAGGTATCCACTTATTTTCTTGTACACAATGAATGGGTAGCTCAGCGGGTAATGAGAGATCCTATGCGCATAAACAATACCATAAACAACCAAGTAACAGGCCAAACATAAACATTTTTAATGCAGTCAAATGACGCGGAGAAAGTACCACTTTTTTTAAAACCGATTCGTTTACATTTAACATTCCATAACTTTAATAACACACAGTCATGGCGAGTCGCCATGTTTTTGTTTATTTAGTCAACTGATAAAAAGTGAACCAAAATCATGGGGAAATTAACGAATGAAGGTGCCACCAACCTTGTTCCATGCATACTTATTTGACGCAAGTCGGTTTCCTCGACGAATCTAAAAAGAAAATGATTCCTTTGATTTGATATACCACTAACGAAAATAGGGACTGGAAATTTCACACTTGAAAGATGCTACTGAATAAGTTATGATGCAGTTGACAAAAGTGTGCCTAACAGACGAAAAATACTACTCATTTTACGGAGAGATAGAGGGGCCAGAAACAAAACGATTTCCCCGGTTAACACAGGTCAAGCACAAGTGAATATCTAAAGCAATAGGCATACTGTGAAGTGGATTGGGCGCCAAAATATTGCTCTAAACATGTTAGAAATTCACCTAATTGAATATTATGTGCCCATAACGACAGCCGAGCTTCAAAATAAGTCTACTGTTTCATAGCCCATCCATAAACGAGTACGGACCAGCGTTTTAGCATATTTCCGCACTTCTACCCAGCTGGGACCGCTATTAGTGATCAAGTACAAGATGTCAGATGAGAAGACAAGTGTATAATAAACCAAAAGCACTTTAAGTAAACTAAGGAGACACCACAGGAAATGAACTGCTTCGTTATCAACTGCAAAAATGAGAACGGTAGTCAAAGCTCTGGCAACAAAAATAACAGCCTCAAAATACACGATAGGACCCAGCTTAGTGAAAATGCCTTAAATGTAAGAAAAGACGTGTCCACTTATAAATAAGCAAGCAAAAGATTGGAACTCTTCAAATGGATTATAACACGGTTTGTAAACAGCCTTGATTGCCTAAACTTTACTCAAGTCTGTCACACCTTAAATCAAATAAGCAAGATAAGTTCGATGAAGTGGTCGATGAAAAAGTTATGAACAAGATTTCCCAAGCACTTTACTGCTTTTGATTGAGTGAACAGGAGAAATACATCCAAGTTTAGTTATCGATGAGTCCCCAAGTTGAACCTTAATCAGTAAAGTGCATGACTCACAAGAAAAGGCCCGTTTTCAGAGAACATGCCCATAAGAGAGGAGCAACCAGGTCCCCCATTGAGCCAGAGAACAAGGGGTGCGGTGGCAGAGCTATCAGCCGCCTCAACAAAAAAATAGTGAAGTTGGATATTGGGAGTCGCACCCTGTAGGTAACCCGAGTACATTTCGAAGGTGAGAGGGCTGGGGGAACCGGGTAGGTACGCGACACGATCAGCGCTTGGGCGACCCCATATCGGTATCAGGATCAGAAGCAGTTGCAACCACAATCCTGAGAATTCCATTCTCCAACTAGGAGAAAGGGAGACGAATTTTGAGATACTGACAGCATTGGAAAGGCTTAGATAAAATAATTTATGAGGACACATCAGCGATTTCTGCTAACCGAGTCCGCTTGTGATGGACAAGTTAGACATACACATAGAAAGTGCCAAATGTACAACTACATCTCTCATCACCAATCAAGTAGACTAGCGTAGTCGGAATTTACACCAGACGAACCACGCATAAATCACTCACTTGTTTAAACAATTAGGTGAAGAGCCAAACTGAGCTACTGTAAACGATGCCACAGACCGTGTCGAAATGGGAGTACAGTAATAAATCCTCCCTTATAAAATGCATCGTTAGATGAATAAAGCGGCCACTCCCCATTATTTTGCATTAATCGGCAAAGACAAAAGGGGAATAACAGAGGAGGTTAAAAGTGATCACTACTACACCGATTTTGCTGGAATAGCTACAGATTCACCGCTTATCAAAAAATTTCAGGCAACTTCCCACTCAGTGGCTATAGAAGCAGATAATTCAGATGAAAAAGCTGCTTGGAAGGGCTAGCAGTAACCGCGGCTCCCCTAAATACGCCAGTTTACTCCTACGAACTCTGAACGAGAATGAGCTGAAGAAATAAAACCAGGCGAATTAATTGTACTCAATTAGGGATGATAAGTGCGGAATCGCAATAGTGACTTCTAGGCCGTCTCCACCTCACCAAAAACACAAAACTGCGCTGCCACCCAAAATGAGACAACACATACCCCCGTCGTCTGGCTGAATTTCAAAAGACTAACAGACCCGCCAAGTGGGATGTAAAAAGTTTGAATTAGCCAATAAATGCTTAGATGGCTCTGATTGGTCAACTCCCCCAGCCAATTCACTTTGGCTAGTGAAACTTGCATATAAGCAAAGCAGACGCTACCTTAATAATATAAGTAGAACAGGTTGGCAAAAATAAATTTTCGTGAATTATTAAAAAGCGAAATTGTTAAATGCATCGTGACATTTTCTCGAACACTTAGAAGAACGCGACCGTCGGGAACGAAAATAGGCTTTAAAAGCATTTATTCTTAGCTAAAGAAAATACGCAACAATAATATTTAGGACCAGGCCCGTGAGCAGGAAAGAACGTAAGGGCCAACGAGAATGCCTCAACTCATATTATCGTCCATCACGCGGCTTTTTTCTTAACTTTCAAGATTTAGTCTGAAATGGTAGTAAAATATGTTACTAGCAGAAGTTCGCGATGTGTACCGAAATACATAATTTTTCAGTATTTATCATGTTCGGTTATTGTCTAAAATAAGTCTCAGCCTTTTCCACGAACCCTTTATCTTATAATTTGTTTCGTGAAATTGGTTTAAACAGCTTCAGTGTGTAGCCTGCATCTCTAAACAGACTTGCGAAAATGGAATTAGCTTTAATGAAGTGGCAAATCTCGTCGCTCCTACTCTATTTGGGGCAAGCTTGTTGGACTTAATTGCACTAGTTTATTACTAAGCATTATGAGACGTGTTAGAAAAAAAGGTTCTTTTTTTCAGCCAATCGCATGCGGAAAGCGTGCGAGTAGAAATTGTCTCGTAAAGATCGCTACGCGTCTCAAGAATGCACAACATTGGACGGTGAACGAATTTAAAGTTTTCAGTCTTGACAGGAAGCAGATTCTCCTGAAAAATTGTTTAAAGTCACTTCTGTTGGAGTTGAGAATTTACGGATCAAGGAAATACAGCGTCTTTGTGCATTTAGTTTATTAATCGACGCATTTTATCTACTTGGGTGACGTACGGATACACAAGCGCTAAAGCAATCCAGCTAGAATTTGGCCTTCCGTTGCTCTGCTTGTTGTTTGAAGAGGGAATGGACTTAGCCGATTTAACATCATCCATTGAATGGCATGCAAAAATCACTGTGAATTAAAGTGATTCCTGGAGTGCAGTAAAGGACATTCTACAAAGGGAGATGTCATTCTTGCACTGCATACTCATGTGTTGACTTTGGGACTAGAATATTACTTAGTTTAACAACCACGTTTATCCAGAGGCTACAGGTCTTCTGTGCTGCTGTCTCGTATGTGTGAATTCCCTTTTTTCGACAATGCTCATCCTTCTTGTTTAAGGCAAACTGTGCTACTCCGGCCAATTCGCCGACCCAGGAAATTCGACAGAGGCGTTTGTGCGCCATGAGATCAGTCCTGTTCGCTCGGGTCACTTTAAACAGGAGCGTTTCTTCATGAACACAAACTTAAGATGTGCTTCGAAGAGAGTAGTCGGCTTCCTCCCATGAACCACAGCTGGGCTTACATTTTTAGACATAAATTTTGGTAAGCCTCACACCAGCGAGCGTTAAATTTTTACCATTCTGCCTCACTAAGGGCGGTTGGTGGCTTTGGAAGCCATACCGCCGAAGTGATTCATGTGATTAGTTTATTTGGTTTACATTTGGCAAAATTGCAAACGCCATTTCCTATGGTAAACACTTTGCATGCATAAACAGAACACATAAATGAGCCAAGTGATTGCACAATACTTGGGTGGTTCAACCAGGCAAGTCTTTGTTTGTTAAGGCATTCAAGTTCTCTGGAGGTTTGGGGATTTTTGCGGCTTGACTTCACGTTTTTTAATGACACCTATCACCAAAGCTACTTCCAAAAGGCTTAAATATTCCGCCACCAAATTTTTATGCAAAAGATTAGTTTGTCCGGACTTATGCAGTTGTTTTTTACATCCCTTCGGTTTGAGGCGTAGATGTCAATCTAGGTTTTGTACTCCTGCCGGTTGGCATGGCCTTCGGGCCAGACCAGGAGTCCCCGGCCCTTCTCTACGTCGGCAGTGAATAGTCCGCCCAACTATTGTGCCTTCCTTTGTCCTCAGGAAAGTCTCGAATCGGTACAGTACAAATAACCTAGCATGAAATAGAGTTAGAAATTGAGATGCTTGGACTAAGGGTTAAAAACAAGGATTTTTGAAAAGCAAAGAGGACAGTATTCGGTATATGATAACATCTAAGGACAAGCCCTGGTTTATTGTCGGACATAGCTCTAATCGCAAAATCAGGGGCGTAAAAATGGAGTCGTTCAAAACCCCTAAAGCATTTAGCATTAAATTTTTAAGGGTCTCCATTGCACTATTTTAGAACTAAAATCCCGATTCTTTTTTAATTTCACCTTTTATTTCGACTTCTAAAATGGGATTGCTATTTACAAAATAGACCATTTTCTTTCACACTTTTTACTTGCACTTGTGAACTGAGGATCATTTTACTGTATCAGCGTTGTACAGAAACAGAGAAGACTTTAAAATGAACTGGACGAATTAATTTACGCATTTGGGAACTGATCGAATCCGATTTATTAAATGAGTGAAAAAGAAATGTACTAATGTAAGTGGGACCACTTCTAAACCTTAACTTAGACTTCATCGAAGACGAAGGAGGCCGTGATACTCGGGCGGAATATGCATTGTTGACGCATAGAAGGGCTTGAAGCAACTAGCATGCCCCAAAGGTCAGGTGGCTGAGTAAAAGTACAATGGCGGAGCTATAAAGTGGCTTTTTTTAACAAAACCGAGAATTAAACAGCCAAACAACCTATTACATGGACCCTTTCCCCTTTTGAGTGTCATCCTGGAGCTTCTCTTCGCCATCCTCTTACATTGGCCATCACAGTATAATTGTTACTGCAAGGAAACACTCACGAACCAACTACACCAGTCGCAAAATTCCCACCCAATTAAGAAGACATTTGAACGCAACATCTCGTTTTCACTGTCCTGAGTGGGGAACGGATTCAAAGGCGAGAGGATGTACTAGTTATTACACGTGTCCTTCTCCGGATGTAGAATGCTGGCCCAAAAGCAGTCTTGTAACAAGGGACGGGATCGAACATGGTTCCTTGGAGGCGGTAGGGCTTAGCACCGTTTCATTTTTCGCCACCTTGTTTTTACTCCCTAGCTACCCAGCCTCATCTATCTGGGTTCCATCCATCTAACAGAAAAGTGGAGGAAGTATAGCACTGTTGCACAATTGATATCCTTATTCAGCTTCGTAGTTTCCGGAGGTAGACGTCACTTTCTGTCCTTCCGTTATGACTCGCCACCAATCCATCCATCCGTAACATGTAACTTCTTCCATCCTGCTAAATCAAGGCAAATATTTTTTTAAAATAAGTCCACTTTTTTGTTTCTATCAATGCAGTGCTCCAATGCATCCCAAAATACAGAAGAAGACATAACGCTAGGGCTGAATATATGTATTAGACATAGAGTAAGGATTAAAGGCTACTGGAATAACAAATGGTAATCTAAAGGCGCTACGAAATCTATGTAATGCAGCAGAATACGTTTTTTCGCCTTCAGTGGTCTTATCCATAAAAAGTCATGGCATTGTTTGATAATTAATTATTTGTTGTTACCTTTAAATCAACCTAATATACTTCATTCACCGGCGGGTAGCGACTTTTCCGAGTTAAAATAATTTGCATAGCTAAACAAACTGGAGTCGAACAATCTCTTTGGAGGAGGTGACAAGAAAAGTGTCACTTCTGCTATTTTACAGTTGTCTCACCCAGTTAGCTGGGAGTGTTGCGTGCATCTAGGTTGTAAGTGATTCATGCTGGAAGTTGCATGTCTCAGTCCATTTGCCCCAGCCTGAAAAGTCTGTATCAAGGAATTTCACTCCAAGGATGCATTTTCTGTAAATCACTTTGAAAAATTGGGTCAATGCTAAGCATTGGTCCCACCCATTTCCATGCTCACATAAAAGACTTTCTTTAGGGTAAAGTAAGTTTAATTCGGAATTATGGTTTACCGGTTTTTCTTCGATTAGGTCTATCTAAACCATTTGGCAACACTAAATCTTGCTAACAAGAATATAAGTGAACGTGAAACCCATATCATTCTCATTCCGTCTAGCGGAAGAAGGGAGGACAAATTAACGCGACTCTGTCATCTACCCGTCTCGAGTCCCATCTCCCACCCACGATCTTCTCCACAGTTTTCGCTCCCCTCAATTCACATCTCTTTTCCCTCCAATTAAAAGATCTTTGCACACACCCTCGAAGGGACTCTTCATCCAATGGTTTAAAGCTCTTCAAGAGGTAGCGGAGACGCATGTGACTAAGCATGAAGAAGAGGCAGAGGAGAGGGATCGAGTGTTTAGTAAGCGATTGTTCTAGAGAGAAAGTAATTATCGTGAATTGAAAAGAAGGTTTCTTTTGTCAATATTTAGCTTTTAGAAGGCAATTTTTTCCATAAATTATTCTGTATATTTAACGTGATGCATCCCTCCGTTAAAAAAATCTATGTTTTGATATATCCAGCATTGGGATATCAACATTGTTTTCACGGAAATTAAGAGTGCTGATAAACTTAATGCAAGTTTTCGTGGTCACGAAAACTATGCCGGTTATTGATGTTCTGTACTACCTTGTTTGCATGTTTTACCTTCGGTTTTGGTAGCAGTTCCACTTCGGGACACCACTACCTGTGGATTGTCCTCTAAAGCATGCTAGTAGCCCAACTCTGCCGCGTCTCGGAAATGCATAATCTGCCTTACTATTAGGTCCCCATTCGTCTTCAGGAAAGTCTTGGGGAGCTGGATTGGTGCCAGAGTGAAACAGCCTCGGCCTAGCACTGAGTGATGAACCTTAGTGAGGCGAAAGAAGTTAAATGACACAGTTCGGAAAACCGGTGATAAGCCATACAAAAAGGGATGAAAATGATGTCTGTCTTCCGTAAACACCCCGGTTTCGTAGACTTCAGGATAGTTATCAACAACAAAAGTAGCGTTAGCAGTAAATTATCTGGAAAAGTTTCGTTACTAAGTAACATATTGTAACTGTACGAGGACTTCAAACATGTTAAAACTCAATGCCTCCTTCCCTTCTGTATTAGCTGCATGGAAGTCAGATAGATACAGCTAGCCAAATCTAAAGTGAAAGCAACACGGCAGGGAAGAATTGGCGCAGAACGTTACCTCAATGAAACTGTGTTCAATCTCGTTCTTTGTTGTACGACTAGGCTTTTGGCTGGTGCTCCTACGTCTAGTGGTGAGCACGCATGATGGCTAGCGCACTCACTGGTCTTCACGTCCATTCCTCACACAGAACGGAACTCCAGACCTTATGGAATGGCCAAGAGGCACCTATGACGCTGCTGTTCAGTATCTCTTCGCGTGCGAGGAGAGTTAATGTCTGGAATAAATAGCCCTTAATTGTTTCCTTACGGCATCGAATATATTGCGATGACCAATGGGAGTGTTGGGAATGATGTCTGAAAGAAGAGAGGGGTTATGCAATACGTTACCCATTTGTGTTGAAGTTTTGGTAAATAGGCTGCTTCAAAATCTCCAGTGGCTTTCATGACGTTAATGACCTTAAGCTCAACTGTATGTTGAGCATATATATGTGTTTTGTCTGAGTAGTACTTTCTTCTTTCAAACAAAAGTCGGGTGCCATATGTACCAGCACATTTTTTACCTGGTTTTGGAAAATAACACGCTGCATCAAGAGCACCTACTTTAGACATCTAAGTCAAAAATAAAACCGTACCAGAGGCTTAACTATCAATCAAACTATAATATTTAACCCAAATGCAATGAAGTTGGAGGGATAAGTGGTTACTTTTAACAGAATTTTTCTACTAATTAATGCTTGATAGAATATCTGGTCTCTGAAAGGCTGAATTTACGAAATAAAACTTCCTGAAACAGGTGCAAGAGAGTTTAGAGAGACAAAACTTGCACAAATTAAACAAAATTTTACACTTCTACCAGTGTGCTCCACTTCCGTTTAGCCACGCAAATCAGTACCACCTGGACTAGGTAAATCATACAAGCGCTTTTGAAGAATTTGTGAGGCATTTTTATTAGATTATGCTATTTCAGTGACAGATAGTCAGTTTGCACCAACCTTGTGGTTGGGTGGACATTGTCAAGCCCCAAGGGGTAAACTACCCTTGATTGCCCATGAACTTTGATAATTTGTTAATCTCCGCCATGCTACTCAAATAGATGGTAGTTTCCCACCCAAAGTCTTCTCAATCCTGAGGTCTGAAATAGGCGATAGAAGACAGAAACAGCCAAGATATTTTAATGCATCTTGTCAAATGAAATGCGTGCATGTTCGGATTTAATGATTACGAATCAAGTACACACAAAGAATGGAATAGTGCTAATTAAATGGCTCCCAAAAAGTGGAACTTATCAAAAATAAATCGTTTTCAGTTTTGAAATTTTGACTACGACTAAAACATCAATTCAGCTAACACTTGTGATTGTGTACAGATGGAAATAAAGTCGGGACCACCATCTAGTGAGCACAAGTAAGTGAAAGTTGAAACCAAGGAACCTCAAAATGATTCTAGCAGAATGCTCAAGTTGCGTAGGAAATCGCATAAAGTGGTTCAGTGATGAAAAAATACTGCCTCAACTCAACCAATGTAGCAGATGCAGAAAATAAACTTTTTAGCTTCTCTTGCGGGGCGACCCGCATCACATAAGCTGTGAGGTGCTTAAAACCGTAAAAAACTGACATTTAATGACTAACTTGACATTTTGCATGACACCTGTTTAGGAAGATGCATTGAAAGTGGGAATTCTCATCTCCCTTTCACGGAGTTACAATTGGATGGGAAAGAAAAATTTTACAGCTCTGAAGGCTCGTAATAATGATAGAGGCTACTAAACCATAAGGCTACCTTAAGTACGTTGAAAGACCGACTATTGTGTCACATAAGTTATTTTTTGTTGACTTAAACCCGGTTATCATTAATAGAGCATTGACAGGAGGGAACAAGTGGGTTCTGTTCACATCTTTCTGGATTCTTGAGCACTAAGTTTAAGCAAAGTAAACTCTATATTCTACTTTACACACGACCAAGTTGAATGCTCCTCTCCGACACCAATAGGAAAATTGTAAAAAAAATTAATTCCAAGGTGTTTAATTAAACCACTTGATAATCGTGTAGATATTCTTTGCAACCATAGCACACTGAAGTTGTTTCCTCCATTTAGCGCACAAGTCCTCCCCAACGCTCTCATAGCTTGGAATCTCCTCTCACGCTTGGTAAATGCTGCTTCAACATAAAAAACTGCCATCGCTTTACACAGTCGAAGTGTCGCCTTAAGAGCCTCGGTAGGACTGGTTTCCAAAAGCCTTAGTTTGCTTAGCTTTAAGCGACAAAAACGAGCATGTTCGTTTTAAATGCATTGGGGTTTTTGTTCGTTCAAAATGCTTGGGACACGTACTTCACCGCCTATATGTTGGGATGAAAAGCACGAATTTCATAAGACCATTCATTTTATTCCCAATGAATTTTTAGAATATTCATACACCGATAAGTAAAGTTGATTTAAAATTTCATCCAGTGGATTTAAAGTCGTACCTTAAGATAATTTAGTCTCCCAGTTTAACGCCACTGTGCCAAACGTTCAAAATTACTGCCCCACCTTTAACCTCTCCTAGTGATACGAACGCAGACTACATTCTCGCTCCTCGAGCACCATCTTGCATTTAAAAATAGTTTTAAAATATATTTAATAAAATGAAGCTAGCTAAAATCTACTTGCTTCACATTCTGCGTGGACGTAGGTAAGAGCTGTCAGTTTTGATAAGCGATGGAATAAATCACCTGCTCACTTTGGCGCAATAACTGGCAAAAAGGCGTGAAACAAATTTTTTACACCTCGTCATTTTTATGCCTGAATTCAAGCAAAGAAAAAGGGGAAAAATTATTAATAATCAGAATGGTTCACAAATTGAGATTAAAAGTAGGGCCATTCACAGGTTGAATTTATAAAATACGGTGACCTTTAAAGCAAATAACATAAGCTGCTAAAGGCTTCCGAAAAAAATGCATCTAAAAATTCTATGGTCTGAAAATGATTCAAAAGCAGACGCACCAAGTGTTTAGTGAAATTGAGAGAATATCGTGCTTTCGTACACTACAGGAATTTGCTATGTTTTGGTTAAGCGAAGCATTGTAACGAAAAATTCATTGTCTCACCAAAATTGGGACTGAATTGTATCCAAGCAACATAATTTGAGGGTGACACCCTTGGGAATAGTCCGGACACAGGCCTCGAGGGCAGTACTGGTAACGATGTAGTATGACTTGTTGTGCCCGCATTATTAGCCTATTTATATACTTACTAAAATAAGTTTTTTGGGAACTGATTTTTGAGCTAAAGCAGGAGAATTTTGCGCCGGAAATCGTATCTCTTAATCCAAAAAACTGCTTCGCAAATGGGAATTAATCCATTTAACGGATCCCCTCACAACGTAGAAAAGCCTTCGAGGTAGGTTTTAATTTAAAAACATCATTCATTACAATTGCGAGTAGAACTCAAATGCACGAACGAAGTCTTAGAGGAGCATTAAATCCGTCTTTAAGCTTGGCCGATTCTTCCGTCCGGGAACTGAGTCAGGGCATCAGTTACAAGCTTAAGGTCAGGCTGAAATATTTCGGTTCAGGGACCATACGTCGGGTCGGGTACGACGTATACTGTTATGGAAGTAGATATCAAGCGATTTGATTCCAGCTTTTGGAATAAGCTAAACCTTGGACTTACAGATAAATTATAAGACACCTCCCCTCGACGTTACTCAATGCAGTGCACTAACGATACAATGGTAGTCTGTGGAAGCATCTTATGTTATCATACTCATTTCAAATCTGTATACATATTAAATTTATGCATTTGTCTAGCATGTCAAATAGCAAAGATGACATTTTGTCCGAATTCCTTGCCCCATACACCGCAATAGCCTCTTTTGTAGTAAACAGGTTAACCCCTCTATCCAGGCATATCCCATGTCATTAACAACTTGTTCACCACTTTTTAAAAAAATCGTGTCGATATGTAAACCACAGGAGCTGCAGATTCAAACAAACCACTTCTGGTAAATGTTGGACAAAAATAATTCTGCATGGCAACTTCACAATTTGACATGAAATTAAAATTAAATCACAAAAATTATTAGTAACTCAAGGGATCAGAGAGTCTCTATGTGCACACAAAGATTTTAAACTATGATTCATCGGACACCTTGTACACAAGTAGCAATTGAAGTTTTTATAAATCAAATAATAAAAACCAAGGTGGGTAAAAGCGCACCTGTTATCTGGTGGTTTCACGTGGACCGTAGCTTGACCGACAGGTGTTCCTGGAATGGCACCACACTGCACAGCCACTGACCTCCACACCTACACACGCACCGTCATCAATGATGCCTTTGCGGATGCTGCCGATGCTGCCTAATCAATGATTAATACAGGCTCCCTTCTTCCTTCCCAAGGCTGCTTCCAATCCCCCCAGCATCATCACCTCCACCTCTGCCATCTTGTGCGCACGCGTGTGGTCGAATCAGATGCACCTGTTGCGTGCGCTTCTGCGCGCAAACCCGAGTCTCTGATTGGCTCTGAATGTGGTCAATGAGGTTGGTTAGGTCTCGTCTGACTTCACAAATACACGTGGATCGTGCTCGGTGCAGTGTAGGTTCTTTTTTCCAATTCTCCAATGATTTTTGCACCCTTGAGTCGTTGTTGCTTCCCACGCTCCGTGTTTCGAGCCTTTAAATTTTTCGATGTTGAAGGGCTTTATTAAAATGATTTGTTTTAAATTTAACAACAAGAACTAGACAGAATTATGCGGGATAATAGTGGTACTTTGAAAAAAATATACCAAGGGTAGAATTTAATGCCTCGATGGGAAGGCACCTGCTCGCTCTTGTACTTCCGTGGGACTGGATTTTCGACTCGCCCCTCTTTGTTCCCTCCCCAAGCAGCCGCATCCATAATACATTTTTGTTTGGACCTCATTCGATTTTGCTGACCTCTCTATCAGCTACAAGCTAAATCCATGTTTTTTCCGCAACAAATTTTCATCAGCCTTTTTTTCTCAATATTTGTAGCTCATGTCGAACCCTTCGAAATGCTATTGCATTGATACTTGAATGCACCCTCGTTCACACTTCAAATATTACTTGCTTTTAATATTTATCGTACTTTTACAGTTTTAAGCTTCTTTGTTTTAGTTGGTAGACCACTTAGGCTCCAAGGGGAGCATGATAGGCTGAATGAACACAAGGTCATTATATGGCACCTATATGTTCTTTAATATTAGCAAGCCTCAGTCAGAACTTGATTTAGTACAATTTATTTAAAAAGGCAAAAATGTTTCTTACCACATTTACTGTCTACGAGGCCTTACATTAGGAAGGCTGCTTTGCTTCGCTTTTTACTTCCAAGTAATCAGGAGATGGAAGATAGCTCATTTTCTACAAAGAGCATCATCAAAGCCGGTGACTGATGTCGATTTAAGCAGAAAGTAGGAAGCACTTTGTGTAAACCTACTCACATATGCATAACGTTCTCGATTAGGATAAACATGTCTCATACAAGTTGGTTTTGTATGCTAAAAATGAGGCATTCACTTCGGTCATTCACGTCGGTAACCGAACCCAGGCGAAAAATCAACGAACGTCAAATTTGATGTCGCCAAGGAAACGATTAATGAAAGCATCGCCCGAATCATCTCTGTACTCCCTCTGAGCAATGAGAAAAGACCCAAGTACTTAGGGCAGATAGGAAAAGTTAATGGCAAATTGTATCCCAAACGATAGGTTGAGAGGAGAAATCATCTACGAATGATTTAATTCAGGTCCATTTTTTAATTGAAGAACGAATTTTATCGTCTGCCTTTTGGTCGTCCATACTGCTGGTTACAGGGAGAGTTTTATGACATCCCTACATATCACCGATTTTATAATTTTAAAATTGTCCTAAAATAAACTTCGCCACTTAGGAAATTTCGGTAGCGTCCGTGCTTTAATAGGCGACGGGTCGGTTGGCTTGAATATTCGTAGGCTTTTTTAGTTACAGAAGATTTCAGATCGTCGTATTTCATTGGAATTTACTAAATACTTCACCTACAGAAATTTTAATTTAAAGCTAAATTTCAGCTTATTTTAATAACCTCTAACGCAGAAACATTGCTCACCTAACAATCAGAAATCAGTGAATTTAAAAAAGGGGTTCCACATTGATGTGCTTCATGGATAGCATTGGTTAAGTTGTATGAATGCACCTACCGACTCTTCTCCAAAAGCGTAGCAAACCAAAGCTACTCGGAAAGCGTATGTGTAACTAACGTGAAGAGGGATCGGAAAGCTACTGACTGGACCACGTGCGATTCCCTCATTGTCCAACTCAGCGCTCGGCAAAATACCAGTTGTTCAAACTACCGAATGATTTGCTTGATAATAGTATGCGTGATTAAGTGTTTCCGGGAAAATTAAAGCCAGATCAGATAGTGCTTTATTTTTACTTTGGATTAGCAACGAGCACGATCTTAAACATGATCACATTCTTGTTAGAATCTTAGTTTTGAAAAGCTTCTTTTTTCCAAACATTTTAGGAACAAGATGCTGGACACGTATGCATTTTCTTAAACATGTCTTGTGGCCGTTCTTGCGGCACGGATGGAAATTTATCCTCATACAGTTAACTTTAATTCAATCGACTACTACAGACCTGGAGTTCCATGTTTAAAACTTTTTTGCCTTTCTTTCTGACTATCTTCCACATTTAGTTGGCGAAATGCCATCAATAGAGACGGTGGACGTCTATGATCTTCTCTTCGATTACGTTCGCAAGTTTCCCTTCAAGGAAAATGTGCAAAAGCGCATTGATTTTGATAAACTGGACGCCTCTTGTGTGGTGGAGGCAAAGCTTCGAATTCGTAATCTCGCCTCACGCCACGAAGAGAGTGCCTGTCCTCCCTCTACCGGCGTGATCGGCCGTCCTCGCACTTGTATTATCTTCTCATCCACTTTTGACAATTCTACTTCATCCGAACAGACGCATAGCCTGCGAGCAGAGAAGCGTACCACTGCAACATGTCGTCTGCAGCTCACAAAAACAGTTACGCGTAATGGGAACATTAGCCTGCAAGTCTCTCCACCCAACACCATGATCCAAGCCAATGGGGGTTTTTCGAAGGAGAAGACTATCACTTCGGAGAAGGAGGAGGTGATGGAGGAGGAACTCTGCTGGTCTCTTGACACCCAGGTAAGTCAGACCTTAATTTGTATTTTGATTGATTCGACTGATACTGACGCAGGTGAAGATAGCTGTACTCATTTTTAATGCACTAACTCCATCTTCGCATCATAGTTTTACCATTTTTAGTAAGAGCAATGCTTGTTTGACTGCATTAACACTATAAACCATTGCTTTCCTTCGATGAACGCTCACTATTCTTTGTTCAAATAGCTTGCTCCGTAAATCGGATGGTTTTGTAGTTTCCCAAATAACTTGCTGTAATAGTTGCCGCAATATAATGCACTTTGCCTGTGAATACTGCTCTTTAAATTTTAACATCGTATTCTTTATATAAGTCCTCTGAATCAAACGCTTAAGCTGTGCCGGTATTCAATTAAGTCGGTCGGTGCAAAGGACATTAGAAGGCTTTCGAAAAGCAAATTTAATTTTTCATCCACACAAATTGAAGTATATTACTTTCAGAAGAAGGAATATCTCCTTGTCATTTGCATTTTAGCTTTAAGGAATTATGCTTTTAATAAAACTCGAGGTCGAGACTTTAGGCTCAAAGTGTTGAGTGCTTTGGAAGGTGAATAAAAGGTGACTTTAAAGGCGTGCTGCAAGATCTTACCACTTTAGTTGTCTCTGACCTACCAGTGTTTAGGTGGTGGGATAAGAGCAAGTAGAATCGACGACTTCGTTCGCTGAGGTTAAATATTCGCCAGATTTTCGATTTCCAAAAGAAATTACGAAATCATGTTGTTGCTAGGGTCAGCGCGCTAAGGGCTTGCCCTCATGCTGCCATGTTTAATGTTTAACAACTGAACATCCGCCTGACACCCACTTTTTTGAGCTCAAAGTTGTGGCTAGCCGGAGCATGAAAAAAAACTCCACCACTTCCAGTCATAATTTTGTTCACAGAAAGACCTTTTCACCCTCAAGTTAATTTTGCATCCATCGTTATCATGGACGAGGTTGAGTTTTCAAGGGAACTGTTTGAGTATAAGCTTAGAATTTGGAATGCCATTAAGATTAGACATTTTTGGCACCTGTTAAACCAGTAAAGGGGTAATCATGCACATACCTGGTTTTAAATTTCTGCTGAGAGTTCTCAGCCAATCAAATTGACTCGATTTTCAAATTCATCTACTTTGTCCAATTTGCGTCTCACGTTTGCATGCTCCGTGCTTGACGGAAGCCTCAGTTTGTCGTTGGATGAGGAGAAAAGCATTCCTTGTCAAATTTAAGGCATCCTCCCAATATTATGAATTGTAGGTGCTCCAACTCTTTGGCTGCTTCTCATCGGACCAGTTTGTTGGGCCATCTGTTGTTAAAACTGCCTTCAACTCTAGTCTTAGCAGATACCTTGGTCACTTTGGATCATTAAGAGTATTTTATGCAAACTATGAAGAGATGAGATTCTTGGAGTCCCCTCCTTTCAAATTGGCAGTGACATGGTTACTTAAAGAATCTATCATATCGTTGAGAGGTGTTCCACCTTCTGCTTCGATTATGGTGGGCAAAAGGAGACAAAAATTTCCCATAAAACTTATTACGCTATCGCTTCTGCAAAATTACTTCATTTACTTCCTATACTTAGCATTTGCAAATAGCTTTTCTCTATTACACTTTGCTATAACTGGAATATCGTTTGTCGTTTCCAAGTAAGTTTAAAGGAGGAAGTAAGTGTCTGGTTGATGTATGCATGGACAGTGAATTATTAATTTACTCCTCTGCCGAGATGTAGGTGGGCATTCTGATTCATTCCAAATTGGTTGATTTTATTTGATAAAACTACCGTCCTTTACGTTCGTACCTTAGAGAAGATGGGGCGAAATATTTGTTGCCCTGGAGTTAACACAGGCTATGGCTGCGATGATCACAACGTTTAATTTTATGCCTTTGGAATAAGTGCTAATACCACTTTTCTTTTACCTTAAAACAAGATGTTTTGGGCACATTTTGGTTCTCTGTTGAAAAGATTATCTACCAAATCACGTCCTTTTTAGCAAATGATGTGACCTCCTGCTTTTGCGACTGAAGCTACTGTGGTAATCTCCTGCCATGGCCAATTTGCATTTTCGTGATGTGTTGCACTAAGAGGTTCCCTCATTAGGAATTCACACACAGAGGCACGCACTTCACGGGATTCTCTTAAGTCAGGCCTTAATCAAAGGATTAGTGGCATCGTTAATGCAACATAGCCACTGTGTTTATGGTTTCACAAGTCACACCACCTACGCATCGCCGATTCTTTTGGACGTCCAGCGCCAGCTTGGATCCATCTTTTTTTCTTTTTGAAAGCAAAGAGAGACAATTTTAGTTAAAAATTGCTTTGAATAGGGTGGCAGGATATTTGTCTATTGAACAAATTAGAGACGTCGCTAACCATAGAAAATAAATCCTTTTATGCGGATTAGTTGATTAGAGGGGAATTAATTCACAGAATCCCAACCCATTGCTTAACTTGTACCGATAATTACGGTTCTCATCACCTTCACGCTTAATTATCCCAATTTTTACTCAGTAATTTGACCAATGATTTGTTTCCGTGTCCCCTAGCTCAAAGGTCTCAGAGAGTTGGCATATCGTTTGAAGTAATTTGCTAGCATATAGCACGTTACATCGGAAATAGTGTTCAAGACATCAAATCATTGACCAGCAAGACTAAATTATGATGCAGCATACGAGATGGGATTATTCTAATTTAAACTGTGGAAGGTGGAGCCTGAATACCGCTGTGATTCAGGAAGCTACAACGTAACTTCAAATGAGGGCATGCAGGGGCCAAAACACTTTTCGTGACTTTACAGACTACCAGATTTCTGTCTGTTTTTGAGTTACTCACATGCATTTTTATTTTGCTTTCATTTGGCTTAAAATTGATTAAGATGTGACGGACTGAATTTGATTTCTACAGGAATACGATTTACAATTTGTCCGATCATATCTGAGGGAGCAAAGCATTTACATATTTGCCTTACATTAACTAAATACCGAATCATTGATTCTGATGGTGAGTAAGGCCATTTTCGTGGCATATGGTAGACGGTAACATCTGGTATCACATATATTTGAACGTGGTTGTCACGCTCCAACTTTGTAATCATCACAACAATTGTGAGTTCTAAATATATTAAATGTATTTCATGTCGAGAACATAATTGCGTAAAGGTTCGACGTGGTGATGATCTCAACAGAATTTCTTGTAGTAAAATTAAACATACAGAATAGCATTTATTGTCAAATCTCGTCGCCCACGATTCGATGGCTTGAATTAGGTAC
This sequence comes from Taenia multiceps, assembly GCA_001923025.3. Lineage (NCBI taxonomy): Eukaryota > Metazoa > Platyhelminthes > Cestoda > Cyclophyllidea > Taeniidae > Taenia > Taenia multiceps. Next base: position 4,694,255 of record CM010316.2, read on the forward strand.
CAGAAACAGTTAAATTTATCGCTTGTCTTAGGGTTAAGTTTCGACTCTCTTAAATCTATAATTTGGAATAGGTAAGAGTGGAATTAAATACTGAATGGACATGGAGATCCATGTGGTACATAACCAATTGTCGAGGTAAATACTAGACCGCAAAGACTCATTCATCAGTCATTTCAAAATCACCAAAATGACGTACGTCATAATTCGTGGCAATAAGTTCTCTTCTTTAAATATGGCAGAGGACTGCAGTTGGAAAGGATTGGCCAAAATAACAATGCGCACTAGATAGGAAGATCCCTGTCATGGCAACGTGGATTTAAGGGCAACCAGCTCCGCTCTTTCATGTGATTGGTGCGTTCACTAATCGAGTCGCGAATTTCATTGGTTCTCAGTCAAAACGACCCGTTTTAATGCCTTGTCATCAACCCGGTTCATGCCTAGTTTTATCAACGAGACCTGACGAATTTGCAAGGATTTTGTTAAGAATAGTCTCAATAGCATGCGCTGGATCCACGAAAGTGCCATGTTGAACATCAGGGTAGGCGTTTATAGGCACTACTTCTGTTCTACCCATAATTGTGTGTCAATTACACTGGACACAAAAAATTGATAACAACCCTCCTATTCCTGAAAATACAGCCTAAAAATCTGTCGTTGTAAATATGATATCCTAGATATTAGAGGGATTAAGGATGCAGAACCTACACAAGCAATATTCCTGGGTACGGTTTTAAGCACAGCGGCTTGATTGTTTGCCCGTTTCAAAATGTTTGATCTCAAGATGCAAATTACGTAGCTGGTCAGAAAATTTATTTGCAAATGACAAATTTATGATGCTTTAGACATTCCCTTTCTTAACTACAATAAGCTCAAACCCTAAAAAAACAAAGTACGTGGTACCATGTCATTTTTAGCAGAACAGGCCATATTTTGATGACTGCGATGGTAGTAGTTATCTCAAATGTCATCTTTTCGCTAAGGGAAAGCTTAATGGACTCAAATATGCATTCACCGTAGGTACGCAGTCGCACAAAATGTAGATGCAATCTCTTTTTTGGGAGTAGTTACTGTCATCCGCGAAAACGTTGCATGCGACTGCAATCAATGCGAAAAGGCTTTTTACAGCAGTGGTAAAAACTCCTCTGGGTCCAAGCTTACGGCTAAACTGGCTTTACTGATGGATGTCGGACTCTAGCAGTAAACAATTGAGTTGTCTTGGCTTCGGGTCATTTTGCACCTACTGCAAGACCAAAGTCCAATTCGTGGCGATTGTGTTATGCTGCATCAAGTCTAACCAGATGCTTTATAAAGCGTTTACCTCTTGATATTCAGCTATGAAAAATAAGCCTCAAACTTTTCCATTGAATTTTCTCTCTGTTTAAGCTTCGTGATCCGCGAGCTACATAAAATAGCAGATACGCACCCATAATTTTAAATCACACAACTTTTATCTGCTTCGTATGCACTGATTCGTCAAAATTTTTGGTGCAACACAAAAGTAGCTGCAAACTGTTTCACTTCATTAAATTATCTCACGCATCTTCAAGTGATTTTCGCTTTTGCTCTCTTTTATGGAAATTCACCTGTTATTTTACAAGCTTAATTAGGAGTTCACACGTGTCATCATCATAAAAACTGGCTTTTTTGGCTTAGGAGGTCTCGACTTCAGTATTAATTGCCCCCATTAACTAAATGTCCACCCATATATCTGGTCAGACCAGTGTTACTGCATATGCTTTTTAATTATCATCCCTAACACAAGTGTGCAAAGTCATATTTGAATGTTCTTGAAAAATGCCATTTTAAAATCAAACTGCCTTAAAAATAGGCTAGAGTCAAGGTAATCCCTTATGCCGGAACGATTTTTGTTTGCACAATGATATAATGCCTACTGATTTGCTTTTCAATAGCACGTTTTTGATTTTTTTAAAAGGTCGTTATTAAACCCGGTCATCGAACAAAGGCTGATTTCGTTATTACTGAGGGAAATTACACCGGCACATTCAAGGTCGACACAGTGTTCGAGGGCAAGATCACTGTTATTCTTCGTAATAAACGCAAGCAACCTGTCACAATGCTCAATATTGATGATCTACGAGTCTTCCTGAAGCCGGAGCAGGGATTTAAGCCTTTGCCAGATGGGAAGCCTGGATCGGTGGTGTTCACTAACGAGGGCATTTGCAAGTGCAGCTATGGAATCGAACAGCACGTAGAATTACGTGAGGAGAAGATATGATGTTTAAAAATCAAAGCAATTTATTCATTTTGAATTTATGGCGTAATAAACAGGCCTCTTGCTCTTATTTTGCGTTTTCCAAATGGAGAACACAAAAGCTAAGTTTGAAATGAGATAGCCGTTGGTAAAATGTGGTTTTAATTTACACAATTATACATAACAAAATATATAACCAAAAACATTAGTCGCTTGGTAAAAAGGTACAAATCAGAGGTTGAAGCTAATTTGCAGAGAGAAAAACTAATGGTTAGTGTTTCTCGCATGAAAAATGCTGCGATGATTTGTATCTAACTAGCACATCTTCTGATACATTAGAAATATTACAACAACAACTACAACATTAGAAGCTCTAATAGCCTTTACATAGTGGGCTCGTGTTTCGTTAAACTGTGTTTTGAACCACACGGACACTTCGAACCGCACAAGTTTTCATTCCGCTCTGCGACACAAACTTTGATCCGGCTAATGCTTTCCGAACCCTTCTGTAATTTATTAACTTGTTTAAGTAGGCTGGTGCGATGCCATCTGTGTAAAATTTCATTAAATGGTGGGGGAGATAACAGTAAGACACCATTTACCAGATTTGCTTGAAACACTAAGAGATGGGTTGGGAATGGAAATTGTAATGCGTTGTTTGCTCTGACTGTCGGTTTTGGTTCCGATCACTTAGGTGGCCATATTGCCCTAGTCAGGTGTCTGATTATGTGCACTCTGTTCTCGTAATATGCCCTCGTTTGCTCTCAAGGAAGTCTTGGGGAGCTGCAGAAATTGTTTGTAACAGCCACTCTCGAAAAGAGTACTCAACATTTGATGCAAAATTTGTAGGGTCAATAACTATGACGCCAAAAGGCCTGAGAAAGCATACAAATAATTTTAAGTTTGTGAAATTTATATTTAACCGTTTGTAGGAATAAGGGCAGAATTTGTCATGCATGTGTAAAGCATCAAATTTGGATTGTGGCATAACTGGAAAAACGCCATCGTTTTCTCAATAAGCTTTGATTTAAGTCATTTGTTGACAGAAATTGACCAAAATATAACTTTTCAAAAATAATGATGAAATTTAAAGGAATACATGTAATACTTCATTTGTTCGAATTGCCGATTTCGGTGACTTGGGTAGCCGTATTGTACTAGTTGGTTGGCTGGCCTCCGGGCAGTGCCAACAGCCCCGATACGCCACATTATTGGCAGCGGAAAGCAGACCCGACTTTGATGGATTTCTATCCTTCTCCACACCGCTTCTGGCAAGCTTTGGCGGTGTAAAGAAGTGCATGTGCCACGGATGGGAGGACCTCTGGCATCCCATAACAGAAGAGCTGTGATCGACGCCCATCTTCGACACCTCCCTCGCCCTTGTGTTCTGCAAGGAAGATATTAACAACTGAAGCGACACTAGCCGTGAACTCCATGTCCAGTAGAACCGTCAAGAGGGATCAGCGACGTTGTGGTCAAGCGTCCTCCGTAAGCTCGCTCTTCCGTTCTTGAGTAACTCGCCACCCTTGGCCAAAATGCCTATCTGCAGATGTAGAATGTACAGGACGCAATTCGATAGCATCGTTATATGCTTCGCACATTTGGATCGCGTGCATCCCGTTCCTATGAGGCCCGATTGCCCCATTTGCTTAGAGTTCTATGATACCCCCACGTTCCTCCCATAGCATCAAAAAAAGCCTGGAATCACAATCCAATCACATCCAATCAAAAACTTGGATTCATACCCCCTTCATTTCATTGGGATACATTGCCGTGAGAGAAAAGGACTCAGAAATACGCCATTGCTGCACCGAGTGCTAAGCGGAATTGATGGTACTACAAGAAGACATGCACTCGAATCTCGATGACTGTCACGGATAGCTTGTGGGTGCTTCTCGCAGCACTGATTACGTTGTGATAGCTAACACGGGGAGCTGACCAAGGGGAGCGTCGAGGACGACGCTCGAAAGAAGAGAGGGGCTGTGCAATACTTTATTTGTTCGAACTGCCGGTTTCGGTCCCATGGGTGGCCATATTGTACTAGCCGATTGGCCAGCCTCCGGACTGTGCCAACAGCCCCCAATCTCTCCTTCTCCAGAACATATATTCTGCCCTAGTACTATGCCATCCTTTACCTCAACTGAAGTATTGGGAAGCTACAATACACACACCCACAGCATCAACTTAAATAAGATGGATGATAACGTAGTATAAAATTTTGGCTAAAACTATGCAGATATAAGGAACATTTTATGAGGAACTTTATGCTGTCTGCAAGGACAGATATAAATGCGTTAAAAAAACAACAATATCCTTACTTTAGAAAGTTCTTAGAATGGTGGGTCATTGTCCTATATTTTGTTATTGTTTTATTAACTTGCACGCCTAAAAGAGCCAATCACCTCTTTACTTTCGTGCCGTGGATATATCCTACCCTCTTCGGTCACTTACCATCCTGTTAGTGCTTCGTACGCGCGCAATGGTTTCTAACGGTGATGTTTGTGTTGAGGGTTTATCGCTACCAAAAATGGACTTTACAGCTCTATCCGGTCTTGCTGAGCAATTCGTTTTGCAGTATTATACTGTCATGAACAAGTGTCCAGAACTCTTGCACCGATTTTACGGTGAGGACTCGACTTTAATCTATGAGAGTCAACCTATATGTGGGCAAACAGAAATACACAATGCCTTCTTAAAGCTGAAACTGCGAGATACACGAGTTATAATCTTGAAAGTAGATGCCTTGAAGGCCTGCAATAACTCCGCTCTTGTCCAGGTTCTAATTGCGCCTATTATCTAAAATTTCATTTAGATATCTGGTGAAATTAGTGTTTCAAATGGGCCATTCCGTCGTTTTATGCGTAGCTTTACATTATTTGAGAAGAGTCCTGCGGATTTTTATGTCTTAAGTGACATACTGCGCTATCAGGATCGAGTCTACATTTCTCCAGATGGGGAATCCAAGGTTGCATCAAGTAGGCTGTGTTTTTACACCCATACTCCTAGATCATATAGCTACGGAGGTGAAAGAGCGCACAAAGCCTGCTTTGGAGAAGTCAGTCGCAAAAGTTTCTTCTAATGGTGCTGCTCAAGAACAAAAGCGTCAAGCCCACGAGAAGCGATCTGATGCACCTCAGACGGTAGATCAAGAGTCAGAACCGAGGGGAATAGAGGCACCAGCCCCTCCGCGTACCCCAACTCCAAAACCTCCGGCTGATGCTCCTACTCAAAGAGCAGTTGAGAAGCAGAGTGCAGCACCGGTGGTACAGTCTCAGCCGGCACCGCCACCACCACCATCAACACGACAGTCGTTGCCGGTAGCGGAGCCACAACATCAACAGCCCGTCGCACAGCAGCCGGTTTCGACTGCACCGATGAGCTGGGCGCAGAGAGCTTCTGGGAACATAGGTTCCACTCCAGCTTCTGTGGTCACTCATCGAGCTCAACCTCAGCCTCAACCCGCGAAGCCGACACCAGCGGATCATCCAACGGTCAACACCCCGACTGGCGGTGCACAGAAAGTTGGAATACCCAAGCAGTAAGCTCAATCGAAATCCTCTCCTCCAACTGTTGATCTTATTTGTTACAGAACGCGTGGTGGAGGCCGTTCACACCAAACAGACATTCGCAGAGACTCAAACGGCGATCGCGGTGATGTAAGTTGTAGCGAATTCATTGTTAAAACAATGTGCTTGTCATTTGTTTCTTAAATTGGTTACTGTGGATAATTTTGCAAGGGGATTTTATGCGACCTAAAAAGGGTGTTTTTTTTGGTATGTGTACGCGTTTTTTTGCAGACTGTTTTTATAATTAGTTTACTTTCCTTGCTATGACCTCAAGTTCAAATTTCTCAGCTGGTGCGCGTTTTCATTTTCGATGTATTTACAAGTGAAAAACTAGCGTATTTTTGGGTCTATCAGATTTGCGGTTCCCAGGCTGGCGCCTACATTGGGCAATCTTGTCGATGTTTTTTTTTCTTTCAGTACTCACAGATCCAATCATCCCAACAGCAGCAGTTTCAGCAACAGCCACGCGGAGGATTTGTCCAGTCGGGAGGTGCGCGTGAAAGCATGAGGAACAATGGAGGCGGTGCGGGTCGTGGAAATCGCGGGACCGGGCCTGCTCGTGGCGGTGGTGGCGGAAATCGTGGTGCGGGCAACCAAGCTCCAAGGCGCTAATTCAGGTGTTTGTGTGCGCGCGCTTAGTTTTCTTGGAATTCATACCCTCGCTTTGTCTCTCGTCTCCACGCCCCTCAACTTCATCTTCCTGTCTCATCCGTTTCTACGGTTCCATTTGTGAGCATATGAACCACCATTCGTCCCTGGTTTGTTCCTTTTGCATTTACGAAGGAGGGACCCTGCCCCAATGGGGCTTTTATTTCTAGATGGTTGTTGAAGGAAAGGGATTGCTTGTAATTGATAAATGCTTCACCCTCCTCGATCTCCGATGCAAGAGGTGTTGCGACACCTGGTTGTTTTTTATCGATGAAAGTCAATAAAAGTGATGGGTGCAGTTTTTTGGTGGGGCACCTGGGAGGGATCTGCGCATCAAGTTGGTTTTAATCATTTTGACTTCTGTGAGGTTTTAAAGGTTGGACAGACAGTCATGGGGCGTGGTGGTGTTCCATTAGAGGTCTCAACGCGGTTTGCATTCCCCCGTTGGTGATGCCGCTGGTATCTGTCTGGTCTTTGACCCTGCGCGTTGGGTGTCTCCACGACGGCTGGCTTATAACCATCTGGTAAATTGCGGTACAGATGATCGCATGATTTTCCGGGGGGGATCTTCACTGCGGTACGTGCAATACATGACATGCCGTTTAGCGGCTGATGCAGGCATTTCCGCTTGAGTTGCGACTAAGTGGCACCGTTTGATTGGCAAATGCAAGGGTCGAAAGGAAGAGGTTGCACTGTCGATTAAGTGAATCTCTTGGCGGGCGTGAACTTTGGGTAATTGTCGTCCGCATTACTGTGATGGCACCAAATTCTCTATTTAGATTCTCCGGCGAGGTGTCACGCCTTAGTGCGAGTCGTTTTGCATTGAAAAGTATTGGAGGCCTACACAGACGTGAATTTTGTACTTTATGAAACTGAAATGCAAGTGTAGACCCACGGATGAACATGCTTTCGCTTTCATTAGGATGGAGTCAAAATATTACAAGTGGTGTCGCGTAGGCATTCAGCCATTTTGCATTCCATTTTATTATCCTACGATGCAAATAAGCCTGAAGTTCAGCCCTAATTCAAATTCCGTGTCCATTGGCGTATTTGTGGCGTTCAGTGAATAATTTCTGCTAAGTACTCATTTGGCTGGATGATTGGGAGCTTTACGACGCAGATGAGCAACAGAGCCAACCCTAGCGACAAATATAGAACTGGTGGATCCATAAATAGATTTATTATGGCATGAACGGTACAGGGATTGGTAGGGCATATCACAACCTTCCACATAAATGCTGAAATTGGAAGTTTCCCTTCGAGGAAGTGTGATACATTGTTTTGGAATTCACTGCCACACCAGTACTGGGTTTAACTCTCCTGTAAGATTACTCCCTAAAATTAACCGAATAAATTATTCACTTACGTGAGTGAAAATGAGGCTCTTTAATTCTTAATGAATTAAGTTCTATTGCCCACTGTCTCTTTTGTTTCGTGAAGGCCTACCACCTCCAATTCAAAAATGCCTTTCGAAGTAAGACAGTTCTTTTTGATTTAGCATTGCTGTTTTCCCACTATAGGCGCCTCGGTGCAGGAGGCCGGATCCACCAGTAGATTGTGACTTAGTCAAGGAGGGACAAATACAGGGAGAACCAGATCAACGGGATGATGCTGAGAACCTATGGAGTGAAAGCAAGTGGAGTCTAGGCCTAAGATGATGGAGAGATTTGATGTATAACCGCTTAAATCCACTAGTCAATTACCAAGGTGTGTGTGTGTGTGTATGCAATGTATCTCTCTGCATCACTCTGGATGGAAAAGTGCGATCAATTCTTCCTGACAATCACATGCAGTTAGCATTGAGGTGTGAGTCACAGTTAGAAGACAACAGTCGTCCAATAGGTTTTGGGAACTTCACAGTAGCTACAGTTCTTTCTAAAACACTTCCATCCATTCTTAGCGCATTGTAATTTATTGTAAACAGTTAAGTCACACAAACGATGAAATTAAAACTGTGAAATACGGGGTTTGTCGTCACTTTGTTATGCTCATTCCACTCTCAAGGTTGCAGTGCAACAGACCCACACCATTCAAGTGGATCAATGACGGCGATGAGGCTCACTATGATACCGTTGGAGTAGACGTATCACGCGCGCACACACACACACACGCACATTGAAATGGAGTTAATAAACCAATGGCATTCTGTATTTAACAAATATAAATGCATGTGTACATGTACTCTCATTTTTACAAAATAGGGTCACATGTACAGAATGTGGGTTGCCTAGTTAACTACAAAATGTCAAAAGGAGGGATCAGGCTTGATGGTTCAAATTGGACTGAATATTAGGGTGGAGTGGGACAGAGATACGGAGGATGGTAGACGAAATAGAACTGCACTTGTCCGCTTGCATCGTCTCATCCAACTTTATTTTAATCCTTCGCCGTAAAAATTTCCGCCTCTACTCTGATCACTTTGGGTGGCGTATTTGGTCGTACTGTGCTCCTAAAATTTGCAAAAAAAAAATCTTTACAATGCTGACATTTTTACCGTGCTCCACAATTGTCTACTCAACAATGGGTAGGTTAAAATAAATGGAAGTGACTCACTGTCTAGACAATGATTATTTTTTATTGTCATAGAATCAAATAATTAATTAGCTAAAAGACTCCGTTGATTTATTAAAACATTCTCAACATTTAATAAACAATTTCGCCAAAAGGAATGCTTTGTTTGGATTGCTTGCCTAATTTGTTGCATTTTGTCACATTCCAAATCAAACCTACTGTAACTCGTTGTTGAAGAGGTGGGCACAATTCTCGATGACGCGTTTCTTTGAAAGGGCTTGCAATCTCTCACCGGCCACGAACATCAGCTTTGACTTTATCGCAGGATAGTTTCTGAGCACCTCAAAGAGGTCCTGCTGCTCCAGTGAATAGAGATTACAGTAGGTCCTCGCTTGAATCGTTGCAGTGCGTCGAATGTTGGTGAGAACCGCGATCTCTACCAAAGAATGTAATTGAATAGAGGAAATTTAGACCTTCTTTATCAGGATAGAGCAGCTAGTAGTGATCTAGACCGAATTGAGCATTTGCGAGACGTTAAGGACCCATTAAAATGCGTGCTTGCAATATCACCGCCTATTTTTTGTTAACCGCCGGTAGTAAGTTGCTGTTTGATTATGTACACCGGCTACAGTTATCCTACGATGCAATTAACACCCGATTTTCTAAAGATAAATTTTATTTCTTTGACGGGTAAAGCAAAATCTCTGTGCCGCCATCATATTTCCATGCCACCCGTGTGTTTTAAGATACGTGTAGTTTAATGACTTTGATCGCACTAAATTTATTTTAAAAGCAACACTTATAAATTTCCGAAAAAAATATATAATTGAAGGCTAAACCACCTTTGGAGTGTCACTCAGTGAAAGAATGCGTTTACGTGGCCTAGTAATCTCAAATTCAAATATGCATAACGAGTTTAGAGGCTTGGCGAGTTTTGTTTAGCAGACATTTGAGTGTTTTTTTGCGATTTGTATGAAGATAAAGGAGAATTCCAAAAACAGAAATGTCTACCAGAAACACTCTTCAGCATTGTTGCAAAGACCACTAAAAATGGACGCCATGTCTATTGTATTTTGAAACTGATGACCAAATAAGTGATGAGCATAATGACCGACGTGAGAATGGACGGAGCATGAAAATCACAGGCAAATGAAGTGGTTTAAATAAAAATTCTAGCCACCGCTGATTGGTTTCGCATGCCCACTACACCATCCGGCAGTGAGTACAGTCAACGGAATCGGTTACAATAAATCTCTAGCTGGAAAAAAATTTAAAGAGGTTGGTTTCCGAGCCCCTCACATAATATTTGCTCCACTCAAAAGAAGAAAATGAAGAGGTCCTTCTGCAGTGCTCGAAACACAGAAGGGCTTAGAGGCCACTGGCTCGGCCCTTCAGAAGGGATACAGTGGCAGGGTTCTTAGGCACGCCATTATCAAAACTGAGAGGTAAATAATCAAATCCAGCATTATAATTAGCACCATAAATGAGTGAAATCACTACTTGAAATAATCATATCCATTTGCCTTTGATCTCTTAAAAAATGGGTGATTGTTAAGAGGTACCTTCGGAGGAGAACATTGCTAATGATTACAATAAATCATCCCTAATGTTCGCATTTTGGTAAGTCCCCAAAAATGCACTAACAGATCAAGTAAAATGGCTGCTTTTGTGAAAACAAGGGGAGAACAATAAAAGGTTGCTAATGCATATTTACAAAAAGGAAGTTACAGTTTGCATTAAACAAGAATAAAGTAAGGGACCCAAGTCGTCAAGATCACTGGAATGCTTTGATTGCAAACAAGGGTAACTGATGCCTTTTACGTTATTTTTAACAGCATATAAAATCTAATATGAATTTCCAAACCTTAGCAGGGCTGATTAGCACCTTCCTCTTCTAACTACATTGGCCGCTTAAAATGATAGTTAAGTGCTAGTCTAAGTGACAATCTAACCGGGGAAAAGGGGAGGGGAGTTGCACAGCAAAACGTTCTTGTCATAAAAAGATCATGGATCCGCCTTCTCAACAAACAAGATTCGATGGTACTTTTGAGGTTAGCAGGCTAGATGGGTTTGTATGCATCCGAATGCCGTATATCTCGAAAAAACTTTAAGCGGTTTAAAAAATACGTATGCTATATTCCTTCGAGGTGAAATTTCGCAGTTCATGCCAGTGATGATTAATTGTCGCAGAAGGAATTAAACACTCTTACAAACTTTTGTGAAAATTTTGCAAATGAAATCTAATTTTGTTGGCTAATTTTAGGCAAACCAACATCTTCAAACTGCATCTTCTGACTCTATACAATAGCACGCTATTTGGAAGTCTAAAATTTGTTAAAAGACATCCCCAACGAATCGAACAACTAGTGGAAAGTTAAAAACAAAACAATCTCACACTATTTCACAAAAAAAAGCAATTCAAAGTACTTGCGGAGAGATATGATCAAGTTAGCATTAAATGCGATTGAGAAGCCTCAAATAAACTTGAACAGGCATCAAATGAGGGAATAATTTCGTCCATTTTCTAAATACAGGCGTCACTAAAATGACAAGTCTTAAACCCTTTTTACATTCATACGCATACATTAGACGGAGTTTTATGAAACTTCTTTCCACCTTTATGGCGAATGTGCCGCCAAACGACATGGGCGTTAATAGTCACGAAAGTATTACCCCCTCTCGGTGCGAACGAAAGAGAGTCTGTGAGATCTGGCTTCGCATGTTAAAGGGGAAGGAGTAAAACGTTGAGTAGGCTCAACTCCAAGTGGGGCAAAGCTTAACAGCGGTTATTTTTGGTTCATGAGAGACACTTATTAAACGCGATGTTTATGACGTCGAAGAGGATTGCAAAGCCTTAAGACCAATGGTAAGTTAACACGAACATTATGGCAAAAAATTACGAATAGGCGATTTGAAGGAATACGCAGAGTTTGCAGATGTTGATATGTACTTTAGTCAGTTGTAATGATAATAAAGAGGCTACGTCATTGGATGATGAAGTTCAGAACTTGCATAGAGTACATTCAGAGGACAGGTGACCTAAGAATATCGCCATAATGCCTTCACCGAGCAACGTATTGAACTTATACAAACCCTTAAAGTGAACAATAAAACAAAGTCGGAATAATGACATAGGGTTGTAAAGTATGCGAATGAATAAGGCGTGATTGTTGTGACAATATAAACTATGCAGCTCTAACCAGGATTGTATTATCTGTTTATAGAACTGCATCTAGGCCTCGATCAAACGAAGAGAAGGGTTCCGGACGCTAAATTCGGTTTTCCCGCCAAAAGAAACAAAACACTTTTCAGCATCCGTAAAATAATTATGCCTTTGGGAGGCGTTCGCCTCAATTTCTGCCAAAAAATTTCTAATTCACTAAAATCACTTTGATGCCGCGACTTTGCCTTCAATTTGAAATGGCCGAAAGGCCAAAAATTGCGATTGTTTACAATTTGAGCCAAAAAAGTAGATTGAATACTGTCAAATACCGAATAAAATGAAGTTAAATAAAATATCAGTTGAACCTTTACTAAGAATATTAAAGTGAATGAAGGAAAGCTGGAGACAACGACTGCATCGACCGATCCTCATTTACTTTAAATGAAACTTTTCGTAGTATATTCCAGCTTTACTGGGAATTTCACCGTAAATTTCATTTCACTTTTGGATTGCTTCGCTACGGTTTTGGGAAACTTTAAGACGGCTAGGTTCACATTTGAGGAGATGAGAAAGGTGCGCGTATCTTTCTCTTCCTATCGCCAGAATTTCTCCAACGCTGTGGCAGACGTAGGAAGATTGCATTAAGGACTGCGCCATTAAGCAGGCACATAGGCATCATGGCAGACTTAGACACAACTGCCGGTGGCAGAAGCTGGAGTTTATTTCTTTTCACTTCCCTCTAGCCAAGAATGTGGGCATTAGAGTGGTTGAGTGTCAGTTAGATTGTAAAGGAGTGAAAGTTAGGCCTCCGAGATCAATTTGTAATTGCTGAGAGCCTAACCACCCATAAGAATGATGAAGGAGAGTAGAACGTCTGAGAAAGTTCTAAAGTGATTTGATAAAGAAGAATAAACATGCTTCTTTACAGCCTATACTTGAGAAGGATAGGTCAGCCCTGTCTATTAATAAGTATGATTTCGTCAACTCAAATGTACTCTTAGGAAATATGCTCACCAAACTGCTTGGCAGGATATTCAGAGATTTGGCGACTGTTTACGAGGAATAAGGTGCTTCTAACGATGAATAAATTTCCAGCTTCAAACAGACAAACCTGTTAATTGCCGATTTATGGAAACTGGAGCAGTTATGACGAAACAGATATTCCAAAAATCAAAGGCATCACTTGGCACATTAGCTGGGTATGGGTGTTGCTATTCTAGAGCAATGTAATAAACTGGTTGTTTAACTCGAGGATTAACTGTTTGGGTCATTGTACCTTTGCTAAATTAGCTGGCCTCCAGGCCGTGCTAGTCACTCCAAGCTTTGATGTATGTCCAACATATGTACATGTCCCACCTTAGTATTATGTCTCCATTCGTCTTTAGGAGGGTCTCAGAGCGCTATATTGGTGGCAGCAGAAAGCAAGCCTGATTTTAAAGGACATCTGCTCCTTATTTTTACTGCTAAATTATAAAACTTAGCAAGGCGAAAGGAGTGATATGATACGGATGGGAGAATCAGTGACGAAACATAACAGAAGGGCTGAAAATGATGTCTATCTTCGGCAAACACGTCATTCTCATAGGTTTTAGGAAAGCTATTAACAACGGAAGCGGCACTAGTCGTAAACCATCTAAAAAAGTTTCGTTAATGAGCAAAATACCATAACTGCATGATAAAATCAAGCATATGGAAACACAGAGCCTCTTTTACTTCCGTATTAACTGGATGGAAGCCAGAGGAATATGACTAGATAGATCTGAAGTAAAAAACAACATGGCAGGGCAAATTCGATGCGAAACCCTACCCCCATGAAATTATGTTCAATTCTGTCCTTTGTTACACAACAAAGCTTTGGGTCAGGTTTCCTTACTAGCGATGGCCACACGTGATGCCCAACGTAACCCTTCGTCCACCAAAACAATGTTCATGCAAGAAAAAAATTCCAAATCCAACTAAATTGGCAAGAGGGAGGAGTGACATAGCGGTCTAATGTCTCCTCCATTGCAGGGAAAACCAACGTCTGACATGGATGGCTCTTGATTGCTAAACTTCAGCGCCGATTGCGTTTTTATAGCTGACGTAAAAGGTTGGCCAGGGAGATGACACTCAAAAGGAAAGGGAAAGTATGTAATACTCGGGTTGTTTAAATCTGGGAAACAGAAAGTAGGTCACCTTGGCTCCCGACCTTTATACCTTCGTTGAGTGATCTGACCTCTGGCTCATGTCAGTAATCTAAGCCCTACTGTATGCTGGACAGATGCATAAACATTCTGCTAGAGTATGGCCTTCTTTTGACTTCTGGAAAGATCCAGGACGCTGCAGTAATTCTCGGAATTTAGAACGACGGAACATTAATACTTAAAAAGGACAAACTGCTAAAATGATATGCTTAAGCAAATCGAGGAACATTAATGCAATACGTTAATATTAGTCGAGAAAATATCAAATTTGCCTTATAAGTAACTAAGAAATTCAAGGTAGGCGATAAATGAACCGCAGTAGAGGGTCGAAAACCGTTGTAAATGTGATCCAGGTGGAGTGCTGGCGCGTCTACAATTGCGATAAATCTCTTGCTGTCTATTAAATAATGAAATAAAAAGCAACTTGGCTGCGAGTTAAATCTTCCCCACTCAGTAAAATTTGTCTAAGTTTAACATTAACACATGGAAATACAGACCAAATACAATGACAGGACTACGTTGCTCAACAATGCAGTTTTAGGCATCGTAATTGCTATTGCAAGTTTAAAGTAAGTTAAAATGCCGATAAATAATGAATTAATAAATTAACTTTTAACCATCAGAATTCATTCGAGATGCTTAGGGGAAACAGAAGATTTGAATTTCAGGGAAGATGTTAAATGAAATTCCTGTTATAAACAAATGAAGTTTAACGCTGTTTTGCATCCAAAATGCATTGGTTAAAAAATAACAAATCCACTGGCAGCAGGAGGTTGGCAGTTGTAAACACACAGTTTGAAAATAAGTAAACATAATTTAAGATTTGTCCACTTCATATTCAAATAGTGAAGCCGTTGTCGAGGGTTTAATAAGAAGTAGCAGTTATGCACATGGCACCTAAGGGACGCAAGCAATAAACTAAAGTGGAGGGGAAGAGGTAAGGAGCTGTATTACAGGCTCATAAATACCACCTCAAAATTTTATTCTCAAGTTTTATGCCTTCTTATAATTAGTTAATTGAAACTGGAACATGAGAAGCTTGATATGAGTAGTCCCAGACATGGTCCACGTTATTCATCCGCTCAGACAAAAGATTTTGATTAATTGAGCGTGAATTTTACGAAAATTTGCCAAATATCTTTATAGCAAAGGTTACCACAATAAATCTTTGTCTCCTTTAGCATGGCCGCTAGTAACCACAAACTAACCAGCTCGTGAGTAAGTTGATGTTGAAGTTATTAGCGATTGGTGAATGCAGGAAACTGTTGCCTAGTTTGATGAAATGGTTATGTTAATGTGGGACCTTTTGATTTCATTAATCTACTGCTAATATTAGGAGTAGTAATCGGCCTAACCTCCGAAGTAGGCTCCATCAGTGAGAGTGTTGACCACACTGCCATCGGGTAGTACGATATCGACGGTCCCCTCACGGATAAAATACATTTTTGTACCGAAAGTGCCATGCTTAATGATTACATCGTCGGGTCGAAAGACTTCAAATTTTAGCCTATTAAGCACGTCCACAACAAAGTTCTCGTCTTCGTCTTTGAAGAAAGGCACCGCGGCTACTAAGGAACGACAGTTGTAGTTGATAATTTGCTAAAAAAAAGGTAGCATAAACAAGTCACACTGAAAGCCATATAAAAGGAAATAATAGCATTTTAAAGAACCTGCCGTAAAAACTAAAGAAGCTCGCTAATTTTCTGGTTTAGTTGAGGAAGGAAAGATAACAATTTCTGCCTCACAATTACTTTCAAGGTGATTGCAGGTAAACGTCTGTCCGCGACTGACTTCTGTACCACACACCACATTATGGCACTACCTTTCAGGACAAATGAGTCACTGTTGTTTAATGCTTGATGATAAAGTTGTCCACAGTACAACTAGACTAATATTAACCTTTAGGATGTTATCTGACAAATATGAAGGGCATACCAAGGAGGGACATTACAAGCTGGCGTTTAGCAGTATTCAAAGATAGTATATATTAAGGGCTTAGTAAGACACTTTGCATGGATGATTGAAATTATGGTCTTACGTTTAGTGAAGGCATTAAAATTGCGTTTTCGAGTTCCAAGAAAACTAATAAATTTAATTCAAGTTAGTAATTATCACAAAATAACTTTAGCTAAGGCGCTTAGTACCTTATCTGAAATTATGGGTCTAGTGGATATCAGTTGGGTGACGATTCTCAAGAAATAACTAAGTGACTAACTTGAAGATAAAATTTAAAATTAAATTACGATCGAGTCAATTTCCTGGGTTTGCTCTGACACATTTTAGATGTAATAACAATAACGACACACAGTACCAGCAGTGTCCACTTTGATGTAAAGAAGGCGGTGCAAATATATATCAGCATTCCTGTCCAAGCGTTAGTTCACAAGGGACAAATTCATTCAAATACAAAAATTAAAGTGCCACAGTAATGCATATAAGCCACCAATATACATTATGAAATTCAGGAAAAAATTTCATTAAACCTACATCTCGGAGGCACTCGGAAACCTCCTGAAGAATTTCCACTTCATTGAAAAACTTTCCGTTGTATCGGTGCTCGTAGTAGTCCACAATTTTATTGCGGAGTTCCCTTGGCAACTTTCTGTAGGACATATACTCCTCCACCTGCTTCATCTAAGTGCAAAAAAACCATTTATGCTACATATGCATTTGGTTCCGCAATCAGGATGGTATCTACATCAGACAGCTACACCAAAATTAACAAACGAGACACATTACGCTTGCAAACAGTCATTAAGTTCAAATTCCTGGTTTGTAGTTGCATCGATGTAAAATTTATTCTGACATGCTTTTTTTGCATGTAAAGTGAAAAGGATAAAAGGACTTGAGAATCTATCCACTTCAGTCCTCTCACGGTGCGCTTTGTTGGTGATGTATCAATCTTTCTTGGAGCAGCATTAGCTTTCCTTTGTTTTTTCTTGATGAAGATGTGAAGATTCTTAAGAGTTAAAGGGAGTCATGGGATCGGCTACCCAGTAGCTAGCACAACTCATGTAAGTCATTGTTTCCAACGTCCACTGTCTATGTTGGAAGTCAAAGGCTGTGCCAGCTATCAAAAGTCCAAGCTATAAACATACTTTTATAACCATTTTTCCGATTTAGGCTTGGATCGCTGAGCCAAATTGCTTGATCATGCTAGATATTTCACGTCACCATTTTAAGCGAAATTAGCGACGATTTCCCAATTTGCTTTATCAAGAGTTGTACTGAAAACTCCACCCCATTAGTACCTCACTTTTGTCGGTTGGGTACACGAAATCTTCCAAGTTGATATCTCAACCCTTGTTTTAAGTAATCGGTAAAAACGCTTTGCATAAAATTTCTCAAAGCGGCCCAACATTAACCATGCCATTTTAATTTTTCTCCCCTATCAAATGCGCCTTTTCCGTGATGTAAAAATAAACTTTGAAGCTGGATTTTAGAACGCTTAAGCAATGTCTTTTTGGAAATCATCTACCACTATGCAACAATTGACAAACTTACTGCCCCTGCCAGTCTCGTCCAACATCTAATTTATAATTATATTGAGGTGTCTAAATGGCGACAGTGGTGTCATGGTAGCATTACATCCAATTGGATTTTCAAGCTATTGTTCTTGATTCAGCACTTCAAAACGTAAACACCGAATGCAGCCTAACGCCACTGAAGTGATCATGTCAAAATCATGGAAACACAGAGTAAATTATACTCTGTTGACTCCAGTCATTAATAAAAGCGATTCCACAAGCTTATTTAGGGACGTAGTGAATTGTTCACGAATTCTGATTTCGGAATAATAATATCATTTAATCCTAAACCTGAAGCATATCTTAACAGTTGAATGGGCACAAGAGATTCATTTAATGCTACCAATCAGTGATAAAATATGCAAATAATTTTTCCAAAGACTTGACTGGTGAGAGTAATTCTAAACAAAGTCGGAGTTTCAGAAAAAAATTAATGGAGGTTTAATTCGCGTTACTTTGGATCTTCTAACTTTACCTGTTGGAAGGTCTTTGAGATCAGTGAGGTTAAGACTTGAAAGTCGGTAAGCCGAGTCGTTTATGATCGTATCATATCAACTTGATGCAAATCACGGTTACTCAATACACTCCGTTCCTTCGAGGCCTGATAAACTCAAATCCATCAACTAACATAGACCTTACCTTTAAAAAGATAGACTACCGGTCCTAAATAGTTTGAATAAAATTCTGGGGCTGAAAACTATTGGCAGAATTGGAACTTTATATGTAATGCTAACAGAAACGCTATCAATGGCAAATAAGTAAAATAACCAACTGAAACATGATTGTTATTTTAAATTTTAACCAAGTAACAAAAAAGTAATTGTTCTCTCTTTAAAATGCTGAATGGTATAAGTGGGGGAAGAAAAAGAAAGCGGTGTGCGTACTATTCAATGCAATTTTAAATGGCAAGGGACCTAACGCATGAAAATTGCTTAACATTTTAAGAGACCGAAGTAGGAGCTTAAAAGTTCTTTCCTAAATGTTAAACACTTAGAAACGAGAGAATAACAAAGTGTATGGCACATGCTTTCAGGTAATCACTTTGATTGACTGCACCGAAATTTCGGTTCAGTTTCTCAGAAGTGGATAACAGGTGCGAAGAGGAACGCATATAAACTCAGCAATGTATTATTTAAGAAAAGATGTAAAATCGCATAATCCAGAGTAAATATGAATCGCAAATTCATTGGTGGACCCGAGAAAGCTGTCAAAGCTTTTAAGAATTAGGGATATAAATTCAGCTTAGCTAATCTCTAGGTTTATTTCAATACAGTCGTCCTCGGAGAGCGACTGACGCCACAAAGCCTCATTCAATTTAATAAAGCTGTCACGGTTATGCGTTATTATTACTGGATATCCCCATAATTATACACTCATTCCTTTAAATTAACATCGGGAATCTACAAAAAGTCATGATTTAATTTTAGATGGTTAGAAGTGTCATTACTTCCAGCTTAATTTTAGCTTATTAATAAGTTCTAACCAGTGATGTGTCGGAAGATCTTAGTCTAGTATGGAAGTAATGTCCACTGACAGTGCATATTTTATAACTGAATATTATCCGCTTTTAGTTCTGTAACAAAGTGTGACTATCGGATTCAAATCATAAGTTGAGGGTATATTATCATGTTGCTCACATTTTATGGAAGACCCGATTTTGAATTCTACATACTTACGTTGCTGTAAAGGGACATTTCCACAGGAATCACTGGCCAGACCTAAGGTGTGTAAAAAGTATATAGAGGATTGGGAAACGCATGTCAAAAAGTTCGCCAGAGCAATGCATTTTGACTCGTTTTGCTATCTTAAACCAACAATCTTGCTCTTAAGAAGTTTAAAGTTCTCCTAAGCCATGCTTGAAGATAACTCAAGCTAAAACATGAAATATATACAGAAGTCGTTAAATTTTGTCACTAGAACCTAGGCACTAGTAAACAAACTCGTCTCAATTTGTACTTAGCAAAATAAATCAGGCACAAAGCGGTAAAAAAGCACTAAAGTTTTTCCAAAAAGTCAGTTATTGCAGCTACACACGTCTTTAATTTTTACAGCGAATTTCGCACAATTTAAGTGGGCAACTATGGGGCGCATCTATGATGTGGCGGGATGTGAGAGTACTAAAAAATGGATGAGCCTTCGAAATTTCCCGTTTGTCGAATACAAACAGAGGTGGATATGCCACTGTGTCTTGCTTAACAAAAGCCTGCTAGAAAGCTCAACCATGCAGAAGGAAAACGACGCACTTTTAGAATCATGTTAAGGAAGAGGATTATTGCAGCATCCACATGTTTTAGGAATTTTGAGTAATACTTAAAGCCAAACAAATTTTAACACACATAACTAAACCAAAATCCCCTATTCCACCATAGGATAACTCGTTGATTTTACCAATATTATACGAATAGATAAAAAATTTAGTTGATGCCAAATGTGGAAACGATAATAACTCTGCTCTTCTCTAGTGAAAACAATGGTTGGAACACGTTTTGCCATTTTGGACAAGACTTACGCCTTCACGTTGGAAATAAGCAAAACAGCAACGTTTGGTATAAAATAGGCCGTGCCATTCTCTCATAAAGTAAATGCTAATCCGATTACTTCATTAAACAGCCGATGCGCTTCAGAAGCTTTAGTAGTGGAAGTTGGGTCACTGCGATGTTACAGTTTTTATTAGATGCTACGCAATAAGGCATTCTTGTCCTACAAACCCTCCCATCCAATTCTCGGATATGTACGCTATGCTTCCACATTACTTGATCGCGGTGTATGCCAAACAGCATTCATGGTTTAGAGAGCGGCTACAATCAACAGCCCAATGCTAAGTGGATTCACTTCATTTTGGCGGGATATTACTCCAATAAACAAACCCATAAAACTATTTCACGATTTTTTAATAGATTTCTGGCAATAAGTTTTATCTGTGCTGACTAGTGCATTTTTCCACAATTTATATACAAAAGCAAAATTTTATTTTTATCGAAGTAAATGAGGATGTGGGTACAGATGCTTCACTCAAAATATATCATTAGGCCTCATTTACAAAAATGAGTTAAAATGGAGTTTTCTATGCTTTACTCTTTGTCCTTTTGGTCAAAGTCAAAGATGGTACACTAAAAGGACGCAATGCGCAAAAAAGAGATTTCCAGGCTTTTTCAGCAAAAATTAACCCTTTATTCACACACTTTGTAATTATGCAAATAAAAGGAACCGCTTAGAGACAAACGCTTCCATCATGGCATAATCGGAGGCTGTTTCCTTTGCAAACAGAAGGAAATGGTTCACAGGTGCTCTGAGTGTGGGTTGCTGTATGGCTTGACTACTTTGATGAAGGAAAGCGGTTTTATGAAAGGGGCTCATCAAAGTAAGGTGTGCGCTTAAATGGTAATCGCACTATTATAAAAGCAGTGCCTCAAGCCCTTCCTCGGTGATATTTAGCCTTAAATCTAAGAAGAATGGCTCAAGAATTTTGTCATTATTCAAGCCTTATATTTACTTGGTGCTTTGTGATTTGCAGTTCCTATTAGGAAAACATGCAAACCCTCTTTGTATCTTCAAATATGCATTTATTACAAAAATTGGTCATTTTTAACCCTTTAGTATTGCAGGTAGGGCATGCATAGCTTTCACGTATTGACCTTAATAAAATACTCCATGCTGTTATAATATACAGGGGCAAGCAGGCTTTAATAGGGGATTTTATGATCAAATAACGATACAAAAAGAAACGCGCATGAGTAAGGATATGGAATTCTCTGTACAAGATACCAATACCGTTGGGGATGCATTTAAGCCGGCAAGAGTGTTATGTAGGTATGATAAAATTGTTTTCAACCGCAATTTTCCTCCTCAAAACACATGGGTTGATGGATTATCTGCAGGTGAAGGAATCATCCCATAAATTTAATGATGCTATTGAAATTGGGCTCCATTAATGACAAAAAGGATGTAAATACATAAAGTTCGAGAGAGCACTTGAATGAGCCATCAGAATCAACTGGTTTTAGTACGCGACATAGATTGAGGCAATTTGATCTTTTCTTAAGCAAAATACTCTGTACGAAGACTTCCACACAGCTAGACGTTACTGGAAGACCTAAAGAAACTATGAACTTTGGGTAGTCTTAGAGTGAACGGTAAGGGATCGAATGTACAAGACTTAAGTGGAAATTTGTATTTTTGGGTCATCAGCAAATGACATCATCCCACACTAAAATTCTAAAAATTAGTATAAATTATTGGAGTCAAAAATGCTGCAAAAATCAAATGAAACTCAGCTTCCGGAAGTGATTCTCAGTTGCAAAACGTTATGATGGTGGTTAGGGTAATTTAAAACAAAATTTCCTTGATGTTGACAAATCTACAAGGAAATTGCAGATGATTTTAAAGCCAAATAGGCTTACGCCAGTTATTTTTTAGAGCCACTTCAAACTCAAGTTAATCCTTACAGTAACTAGCTTTTTTCGAAAAAATTCAGATATTTAGGAATGAATAGAATTGCTCCGAGTCAAACAATCGTCTTTGAGATGTTTATGTAAATTATCTAAGTTCTTCAAGATAGTTAACTAATCAAGCTACTTTTCGATTGGCAAACTTGATCAAATTTAGGCACTGAAATTAAGAATGGAACAGTCGGAGCTAGAGAAAGACACAACGAGTACAGGAGACTACAAGATCGCGTTTCAAGTAAAGGCACGCATCTGCGTAAAGAAGGAAAAGGCACTCTCAAGTCCAAAATACGGGCGATTTTAATTCTCATTATCTTAATGACAAAATGTCTTAAATAAAGAGTATTTTCGACTGTCTTGAAGCCGTCGTTCCGCACTTACCACGCTAGGACTGTTTTATTAAGATCCGCAACAAGAACGCGTAGGATGAAAAGTATATAATAACTTTGTGATGCTCCCTTGGATACGTAACATTAACCCAACACTATCCTCCTCACAGCTCAAAAGGAAGTTGTTTAAGTGGATTTACCTTGCCGTTGTAGCGAATTGCACAACAAAAATGCTGCAAAAAGTTTACGAACATGCAGCCCAATTCTTGGATGCCCTAAAATTCTTGGCATTTAAGGTTCAACCAAGCAGAAGTTTGGAAATTCAAAGGAATCATAAAGCCTAGTCATAATCATTGGCCTGATTAGACAACCATATCTAACAATACTTAAACTGTATTGGCTTAGTACAACAGTGACCCGCTTAAATAAATTACATGGCTTCCCACTTACCCTAAAAATTTACCATCCAAATTTTAACCGTTTATTAATCTGTATCCGGCAAATGAGGGGCTGTAGGAACATCCTGTGACTAACTTACCTTGTCTCTGTAGCGCCGTTTTGAAACGTCGAAGGATTGGATGAGGGCTGCGACGTGGCCAACAACCAGAGCGTAGCATGTGGCGCCAGCCATCATGCTGATCGCTGTCATCCACGCCTCGCAAAGGCTGTTGGGCGGAAAGCGTCCGTAGCCGATGCAGAGCATGTGTGAGAGCGCCTTGAACAACGCCCATGTGTACTGCTCAAACCAGTCTGAATTCTAGTAGCCGCAACATATAAAGCATGAATGCGTGTTCGTTCACCGCCTTGGTTTTGCCTCCATAACATTTGGACAAATCGTATTTTTAGGAGTAAGGGTAATTAAAAGTAACACTGACATTTTCAAACCCTCAAAAATACTTATACATTTAACTTATATCAATTGATACCCGCTTTTTGAAAGAATGGAAGGTGATCGGGCTATTTATTTCAAGTATGCGTGTCAATTTTGACGCAGATAACAGTGTAGCAATACGTCACGAAAACCACATTCCCTTGGCTCCTATTTCCAAACTTTAGGAAAGGGAAATATTTTGACGAGCACAAAAATAGAATGGGTTTTAAACACTGAACAAAGGCAAAAGAATAAAACGCGAATATAAAAGCTTCGATAAATGATCCATGCTAGCTACTAGCCTCAATGTAAAGAACAATGTGGTTGGAAAAATAGCTCACTTACACGTTCTAAAAGTAAGGAGCGTACAAGCTCCGTAAAGTCAGCCAAAAGTTCTTAAAATGGACCTTGAAAATCTCACAAAGGTGGAAGATTATTGGAATGGAAAGTGTCATCCATTTTGGGACCAAGGGGAAGCACTTATAAGTAAGAGACTTTATTCTCTAATTCGTGATGCATTTTTTAATGCAACCAAAAGCATTTGCCGATTGAGAGGTTACGTCTGCTACCTAAACGAACGACCTTAACAGACAGACATTTAGAACTGTGGATTTTCCAAACATCAGCCAATTGGAACTACCTAACCATCATTTCACAAAAGCAACACCTTTAATGAAACTTCAGAAATTTTAGTTAGAGGGAAAGAGCAAGAAAAATTTAAGTGTTTCACCGTAAATCACACGAAACTGGTTTCGTTAAAATATTCAACAAAGCTATTAGGTGAATAAGCCAACTTTCTGCACGCAATTATGCAGTGATAGAGCTTCTCAACACCTATGTCATTAATTGTCAAAAGGTGGCACTGTAACAAACCTTTCGACATTACTACTAAACTCGATCACTAATAAGAATGAAGTAGATAACTGGAGAGAGGTTTTCCGGCATCCTCCCATTTTCATTTTCTTAATTGAATCCCACTGGTGTGGAAAAATTATTTGTTATTGAAAAAGAGGAGACCGGCTCTAATACATGAAGCTTATAGCCACTTTATGACACACGAGTCAGTACTTATGCATTACAGGGCTCCTTCAATTTGGGAAAGCTGGCATATTCAAACACCTAAACTGCTGAGGAGCTGTGAAAGGGTTATGAACGGCTGTAAATGCTCTTGCTTACCGAGGATTTGTGCAACAAAAATCGTCTTAAGTAGGCCTAATTAAAAGGTTTGCCTGTATACCAAATCCAATTAGTGGAAGGCAGCTTTACCTGCTAAGAGCAAATTAATGCAGGAATTCAATTTAGGCTTGGAGAAGACAAGAAAATCTAATTCGTAAGCATACATTGTGAATTCATATGCAAAGAGGACAAATGTGTGCCCATGCATTCATAATATGTCCGTTTCGCTAAAAAGCATCATAAAATGCAACAGTATGAACGATTTTCTGACGGCGTCCGCGTTGATGAGAATAACTTCGGTCTCATGACAGTGTTTTGCATGCCACTGATGACACATATCAACACTAAGTTGAATGGCTAGCCTTTGATAAACAATGCTCTAGTTATTACAATTTCGCAAAACTAGTGGTCCACTTAACGAAATGAGTCTTGAGGAAAATCAGCAGAATTAGTTATGGTTTGGGAGAAGAGCTGCTTTATCCCTTCGAGATCAAGAATTAAACCAGAAAAAGCGAGCTAGTTGCTCAGGCATGAATAATTTATTCCAATTTACGGCCTTAAATCTGCCAGTGTAAAAAACTGATTTTATTGCTAGTTTTTCTTCACATAGATGTAGTTGGCAGGTCGGTGGATGCAGTTGTTTTCCCTAGTGACTTAAAGTTTACCAATGATTGGAGTCTAAAAGTGAGCGAAATGACATAAGTTACAAAATAACAAAAGAAACAGCAAGAGGAATTGTATCGCTTTACTCACGAAGAGTAAAATGCATTACAAGGTGAACGGAGGTGTAAGTAGAAAATCACCAAAATGTCCAAATGCGAATTTTTGCAATTGTAACACACAATTTTGAGTGCGTTGTCGGCACACATAGCGGTATTAAAAATCGGTTATCCCGACTGACATGCAGCAATGAAACTTGAGCATTTTAAACACATAGTCCCTCTCATCAATGCTGGAACCCACATTCGAGCCCATCATTTAGGCCTGGATAAAGGCTCTTTACCTACGACTACAAAGGCGACCCGATATGCTGCTACATTAAGCGTGTTTTTTATTAAAAATGTCTGATAATTGCAATAATAATAATCTAACTAGCAACTGCAATCATACAATGTTCATTTTCACAAAATAACATCACTGCATTGCACTCTGAGTCTGAGAAAACATCTACAGCACATGACAGCTTCCACGGGCGTCTGCACGGATGTGATAAGTGCTGCTAATATATTTTTTGTTTTAAAAAGATATACAGGAGAAAAAAAAGCGATAAGAATGAAAGGAAAAGTATCCAAAGAATGCAACATGTACAAATAAGGATTAAAGAAGCTGCTCGTATAGAGAGAAACTTGTACCCAAAGTTAAAATAGGTGGGGAGAGCACTACCCACTGCTAAATCGAATTTGTTATACTTGCTGTAGTATCTTAGTGAGGTGCACGATGCGGTCTCAGCTAATGCTATTACAGTGTCAATAATTTCCAGACGTGATTGGACACCCTCGCCTTCATTGCTGCGATATCGCATGACAAACCTAAATTACTTTGGCTAGACCTAATACCTTTTGCAGCAGGCCAAATTACGGGTTGTCTGAATGCATCTATTTTCATACTTACACCCTTTCGGTGGATGAGAGTGCCCATAATGTCCAGTGGCTTCCTTCAGATAAACAGGGAACGCAAAAGCGAGAGAAACAAATTTCTAGCCAAGCATAAATGTAATTAATTTTAATTGACTAACTCTGTAGATCCCTGAAGCACACATTATTTGTTCTGCAACGACAGAGAAAATAGAAGAAAACTAACAAAACTGAACCTACAGAGTTCTCTAAAGTGAGCATACCTGAAGTCGACATTTGGCCACCCAACTGTCAATGGGGAAATCCATCAGGCTTGGGATGAAAAACTGCAAGCAGGCATTCCAATGTCCCAGCAGCAACATCAGGAGAATCAATTTCAGAATTCCAATAAATTTTCCCGCAATACTCATAAACTGAATAAAGAAAATGTCGTTTCAGTGGCTAAATACCTAGCACTTATAATCTCGAGGACTATTTAAATTGTTGAGGCGGCTCAATAACTAATACCAGATTCCGCATTGAGCATCCCAAAGATTGTACACAATTTCTATTGTCTTGTGACAATTTTTGACTTATCCATTAGAACAGTTTGGTCAAGCCAATGCAAGTAAATATTTTTGGATGACCCAAGTCCCATCCCATGTATATAAATGACGGAACCGCCAATTAGGATCCAGAATAAGGACTTATAGTAGTTTGAGTCCTGAGTGTACTATTTATGCTACCAATCCATGAGCACAAAGAGTTAGCACTGTTTTGTATGCATGAGAGGGTTGACTGAAACACATTCCCTGATAATGCGTCATAAAGTTGAGATGGAGCACAAAATAATAGGAGTACTCCCACCACGTTAGAAAATAAACTGCATCAGCTGAAAGATGTCCTTTGAATTACCAATGCAACATTAAGAATTCATAACTGACTTTGATACATCCAATGAACAAGCAAATTTCGTGCAGGAGGCACCTGACACTTAATTGTGAACAACTACTTAAATGGCTCATCCGCGGTAACACGGTATCCAACCTAATAACTCATTTGACCATAATATTTCCTGCGGCCATGGCGGTGCATTAGACACATATTTTTTGGGAAAGAGATCTTGTTTTATTACCTTTTATTAGGAAAAACATATAGTTTTATCAAAACAGCTGGTTTATTTTTAGCTGTTTGGAACTATCTCAGTACTGCTTTTCCTTCTTATGCCTTTGCCACAATTCAAGGAAGTGGGAAGGAGTTAAAACCTATACGAATTTACATGAGAATCCACTGGAACATTTCAGGCGTGGGCAAAATTTTATGTGGATTTTCTCTTTATTTTCCCAAAACTCGATGCAACTGGGAATGTATAGCGCATGAGGTTGTAGTAACTGTATTGTTGAGTTAACTTGTTGCATTTTCTCACTGGCAAATCTAATGTTTTATTAATTCTCCTCCAAAAGTTAAAGTACGAAAACTGTGGCACGAAATAAGGCCAACTTTTATATCGAAACAAATATTTCCTTGGAGAATAGCAGTGAAAAGAAAGGAGCATTAGTGCCCCATACAACTTTGATGTACTTCAAGGGTATTAGTCAAAGTTGGTTTCCTTTCAGTAAATGTGTTTAAAATTAAGGTGTAAGGCTTTTGTGACCACAATAAGCATACCAGACATGTCCTTTTTGAAGAACTGTAGATGACTGTTTGCACTTGTTTGTGTGTTGAAGGAAGTGAAATAGGGTAAACATTGGTAGCATCTGATAGCCTGGACTTACCTTTTCCCATTCACCAACGTATCGCAAAAGTCGGGACAACCGCAAAAGACGCAAAAGACTGAGTAGTTTAGCAAGTCTAAAGAGTTTTAGCGCTTGACCTAGAAATACAAATGAGCGAATAATTAGGTTTCTGTGTTATGTAAGACCTGCATAAATTTTAGGTCCACGTTAACTGAAAGCACAACCTGCCATCAGATCTTAATGATACCGAATTTTCATGATGGAAGACTATCCTCAACAGCTGGTGCTAATTTTGGAATCGATGCCAGCTTACTAAGTTATAAATGCGTCCAGTAAGTTTAATGACTGTTATGCACATTAAATATCAACAATTGGTTGTTTCGCAACCCTTTCTGTGAGAAAGGAAGGGGATCAGCAAATGTGAATGCATAGGCGCCGCCCTAGTAAGAGTCATACCAGCTTGTGCAATTTGCTCGGTGCCGTTGTCAAAGGCCAGAAGAACGTAATCAAGTGGTAGAGATGAGATAATATCCAATGTGAACCACTTTCGCAGATATTCTCGTGCGATTAACCTCGGCTCCAGAATGATATCATCTGCCATGCTTTCACGCACAAAACCTGCAACAATTTTTTGAGTCACATTTTATTTTTACACACTGAAAAGATTGTCTCAAAACATCACAGCTTATTTGTATGTACGACAAGTGTGAACACAGCTGACAATTTTTAAATTATCTGTCGAATGAATTTAATAAATGTGTGTGCACATTCTACAACATAAACACACAGATTAGCCAGTTGACAATAAACCTCGAAATAACAATGGTAAATGGCACTTCTTTAGAAATGTGCTTTATTATAGCCTGAACGCAAAGTGTATTTGATGCTCAGGGGTGGTGATTATACATCAATTACACCTGAAATTTGCTTTTCGGGGAATCAGAGACCTTTGATCCTGTTGGTTTTATTGTATTTTTCATGGAAGATCATTGCACATTATTTTTGGGTTCTAAATTAAGGAGCATCACTAAAATGATACAAGGGAACGTATCGTGTAGAAGCATACAATTAATCCTCAAAAAAATTTACCATTTAATGTAGAACGGGGATTTGTTAAGATTTAATTAAAAATTTTAGTTGATCAACAGCGGAATAGCATTGCCCAGGGATTCCTAGCGTATTTGCAGTTGAGCTTGTGAAGTAGGGTTACTTTTAACTGTGAAAAATAGATTCAGAACAGAAATAAATTAATGTGTATACTAACCGTAAGTGGCAATAAGTGTTTTACTTAGTATTACCTGGTGTCCCTCTAGCCAAAAATAATTGGAGCTGTTCGGAAAGGAATGTTGTCTTTGTTCCCCATCACATGGCAGCAGGATAATGTTTAGGTTATTTTAGTAATGAAGAAAACACCCCATTTTCTGTGTTTATTTGACAACATTTTAATTAACTCGGATTTGAAGTAAAGCGCCTTCCCTTAGAAAGTGTTGCGGTTGATTATTTTCATTGTCCAAATTAACAACCTGTTAGCCAACAGTCATGAAAACTCGGACTGAATGTTTGCGTTCAGGGCTATTTTTATTGGACCACATTCAATCTCCCCCTCAAAAGGCGTCTTGAGCGCCTGTTAGTGAAGCTTTCGATTAATACAGAGGTGAAAATAAATAAAAGATTGAAAGCTCCATTTATTTTAAATGTATTTTTGAAAATTTGGAAGGAATTTATGTTTTAAAACAAAGCAAAATTATAGCGCTTAATGTATATTCACGGGCTCGTCAGAAAAGAAGTCTGATAAGTGAGCACAGTGAGGAAGGACTTATGTGGCAAATTTTATTTTCCTCGGTGTTTTTATTACGATAGTAAAAGTACACGCCATACAACTTGTTCCTTAAGACAAGAACTAGTACGGGTGGCGTTGAACGAATAACAAGAAACATCTATCTCGTTTTTCTTCACTGCATAAATAGGTAATGGCATTACAGTATGGATGAATACGGTGCGTTTAATTCTAAAATACGCTAGTTCAAATTATATTTTAATGCGTACGTGAGTTGGGTAAGGTCAAAAACTGGTTAAAAAATACCCCATTCAGCATTGCGTTCTAGGGAAAAAAACCGTCTAGGAGTTTTAAACACTTCTCAGATGGAGGGCAAAATAAATAATATGAAGGATTTCAAGCAAAGCTTGAAGAAACCTGTCACTGGGTGAAACCCCTGACATTTAGAGAGTAGAACGGTGTTCAGTTACACTTTAGCGTTTTGAAGGTTGCGCACAAAAATGCAATTCAATAGATTAATGCGATTTTTTATCGTGTTTAGATAACGAAGTCCATGCTACTTTATCAAACCATCAGTGTGGTTTAAACAAGAAATGGCTTTTATAAGGGAGTATAAAGCGTCGACATTTATCAGATAGATGTCAATAAACCAATAAAATAAGGAGATGAATTTCAAGTTATTCAAAAAGGCAAAAAATTAATGAATTATGATTTTCAACATTGGAGTTCTTTTGCGATTGCATGCTGACTCGCGAGAGTCGGGCTGTTTTCCGTAGTCCTTTGTTTATAAGGAGATATATGAATCGGCTTACTTCACCCCTCCCGTAGATCTTACAGGTAAAAGTGGGTGCATGTAAAGCACCCTTTTATGGCTTGACTTTTACCCATTACTTATCGATTTTGTTTTGTTGAAACCTAATGATGGTAGGCAGGTTTAACTTGGCAAGTTTTGCTCAGACCTCCCACTCTTACTTAATAAATTGCCATCTGAATTAGAGCATTTGTCTAAGTGTTAGGGGTTTTTGAGTCCACTTCTACCATATGTGGTGGCTAGGCTTAGACGTTTTGCGCAACTACAAAGCGCTACAGCGAATTTGGATAGTTAAATGAACCCACTTCTCAGTCATTCCTGCAGATATTATATTTGTGTAACAGTCTGTTAGTATAGAGTGAAATAAAGGACCAAAACCACATACTTATTATAAAATACATGGGTTTATAAACAAGAGAAAACAATTTCACCCACAGATAGACACGGTGGGCAATGTTAAAGTTGAAATGAAAATGTTTTCATAAGCACTTCTTTACGCCAAAAAACTAACCTGTTCTGAAGTTGACCACAATGTCTACGAGAAAAAGAGCATCTGAACAGCAACTGTAACACAACCATACAGGGCTTCGATAGCGCAGATTGAAGGCGATTGCTATTGGCAGACTGACAAGGTTCGCTATTAGCAAAACCAGCATTGTTATGTTCCAGTAAATTCTGTTATAAAATACAAAACTCTGTATAGCACGTCTTTAGGTCCACAATCGAGTCCAAGGAGAAAAAAGGGCGATTAACTTGAAACAAAGTAGAATTGCGTATGCCACCAAAAAAATACGACAGGATAAAGTGACACAAAAAGCCGGTGACTTTTGGGGAAGAGGAGCCTTGTTCCAATTTTAAGAACCATATTTGATGTTTAAAGAAATTGACGACTATTATTGGGAAAGCAACATTGCATCAAAGCATGTTTTTTTCCAGATAACCGAAGCCTCATTTTCTTTGATAGCGTAGCATCGTAAAGGTATTTGAATGATTACCAGATTATCAAACAAAGTTCTTGCAAGAACAGAAATCTACAGGCTCAAAAAATCCTTTCGCTGAGCTATGAGGCGCCTCTAAATTGTCAAGTCTCCTGTGATTTGTTAACATACGCTACCATTGCAATGTTGTGCAATTACTCAAAGGTAAATTTGCACGGTCTAAAGTTTGTGGTATTTTGGTGTGACCTTAGAGGCGGATTAAATACACAACAGCTTGGCTGATTTTGATGGTCAAAAGGGCTTAAGCTAGTGTCCTTTTCTTCACATCCTTTAAGTGAGTTAAGGCGACACTTTGTAGGTTTATTTCACTATCAGTTAAGCTAATGAGTTTTTGTGAACTGTAGTTTTAGGCAAAAATTGTCATGGAGATAGGGCGATGCTGTACAACAATGACATCCACTAGTGTAAATGTGATTGTTTAAGTTCAGACAGACAACACTTAAACATAATATTTGGGTACCTTCTACTACAAATTGAAGGAAGTGATAGCCAATTTTGAAGTTCGTTACATCAGGAAATATTATGCCTATTGTTGTCACGTCATCGTAATGGCAGTCCGAAAAGATGCTACAAAAGTGTTTGAAGCGATTTTTCTTAATTTTAATGACCAAGATCCAAGTAGATCATTTTGCATAAATGCAGAATCCACTGCCAAAAGAAAGCAAATTCTATGTATCCATGAGCTGTTGCAAGAGAAGTGCGCAAAACTCTTTTAAATGAGGTCATACAAATATGGAATTAAAGTCATTCCATCATACAGTAAGGAAAGGTAAAAAGAGCCGCGGTTTGACAAATAACAAGCTTGATTACTTACATAACAATACAAGTAGATTGAGTGAAGAAAAAATAAGTCATTTAGGGCAGACCGCCCAGTATGCGCAAGTATGCTGACAAACGTTTATTAGACAAGTGAATAGGGAATGGTCCCAAATGCATAAAATCCTGTGGCGTTGATTACAGGTTGGATAAAATGAAGCAGCACATAAAACGATGTGCGCAATATCAGTACGCTATTCTGGGAAAATAATATTTAATAATTGAAAAAAACTTCCTTCATGCTCAGGCCAAATGTCAAGTTCGCAGAGCTACGCCTATGTGTGTTTTGCGAAATCACAGCTTTTTTAATCCTCATCTTCTTGTGCATGACAAATTCCAAAAGCTCTACATGTAATGGTAAAATTTATTTTCCTCTGTGAAACAAAACCATTTGGCAGAACTTTTTAAGGTTTTAACCAAAAAATACCATTTTTTGTATGATATATTGAACCATTGCTGGAAATGGCGTAAAAAATGTTGCTATTTTGACTTAAAATAAATATTTGAATGTTGATTGAACAAATGATGCAACAAATCGCCTTTGGAACTTTTGTTAATTCACTCGAAATGCGCAATCACCGATGGTTTCTCATACCTCCTCGAATGCGGACAAAACTCTGTCCTGAAGTCACCCCCATGACAAATTCCATATGCAGTCGAACCTCAATCAGATAATAGTGCTGTCAATGGAGACATTCTTGATGTGACTATAATGTTACCTTTTATTTATGCTAGTTCCAATGTAAACTGCCTTGCTTGGTATTCACAGCTAAGGGAATGCCTTACTGAATTAACCAAAGTGTGCAGCGCATGGCATTTTATAAGCACGAAACTATCTTGCTTTGCGAGATCCTCAAAATAATCTAATTTGACTGTCCTATCTCGCATACACTGGTGATGAACTGAAAACAAAGGAATTGTGAGTTACTGTGAAGCTCTCCATGAAAAATTTGCTGCTTTTATAAAAGTGTCTGCAATGCAACGAAGCGAATGGACGAACTACTGATTTGGGCTTTGGACATGCAAAACTGAGATGTTCTACACTACTGCCTCTTTGTATACAGTTTTTGCAAAATTTTAGGCGCCTAATAAGCTGCGACTCAGTAAGATCCATTAAACGCTATCCAAAACCATCAATCGCTACTTATTTTGAAGCTGTTTCAGGATTCCGCTGGTATTAAATAAAAAAATAACTTTATTTTTAGCAGCTGATCACATTTTTTCGGTTTAACCTATTCATACTACTAGAAACCACCTTGTAGGCGACGCCTAACCGATTCCGTCGGATTAATTGTTGTATAGCAAGCATTCGCGTTGAATTTTTTGCAACTCATTTGTCCAGTAGGGTGAATTATTTAGGTGCATGTTTTCCATTTTGATGTTTACGCTTGAAAGTGTCAACAATTTTGTCCTATGCAGAAAAAACCTACCGATGTCACATCATGTTTTAACATAAGGGTCGGGTGTACTAGTTCCACCTAAGTGTTCAAATGCCCTGGTAAAAAAATACTCATGAGGAATTCAGGCAACTGTTTTTTACATAAATTGTGCATGAGTTAATCAAATCATGGAAACTCTTCTTATATAAGCTCGAAAGAGAGAAACCGAGCAATTTAAAGAACTCGCTTTCGGTATCGAGCACTGTGCATTCGCGTTGATGAGGGATTAGATGCAACGACCGCTACTGTAAGTTATGTAAAAAGTCAAGTTATTTAGCTGTTTCTGGACATACGCTATATTCAGTGAACACATTTTATCAGGAGATTAAGAGATTTCTGATCGTTTTGAATAAAATACAATTGAACGCATATTCGGTTGGTAAGTACATGAAAGGAATTCCCTCTCAAAATTGAAAGAATGTACACCTCTCATGGCAAAGACATGGTAAGTAAAAAATGATTAATTGATACATGCAAGGGAATAGGACGCATTTTTCGCTCTTACTTGAAGCAACTATATGGATGTATAATCCACACCTGTTGATTAAACATTCTTTGCTGTTCCAAGTGCACCGCTCGTTTGGTGCCGAAAAACTTGAGACAAACTTTATTGTCATCCGGCGCAATCATGGTAAACAGATGCTCCTTAATACTGTTCAAGCTGCTGCCAAATTGAGATCGCGATTTGAGCAGATTGTTGGGTATGGATTCAGAACTGGTAAAACGTGAAGACATGTGACGACCGGCAAAACTATGTCGCTTCCCAATAACCTGAGAAGCTGTTCGGTGTCGAGAGAAGTGGCTTGTTGTGGAATTGCCAAGGAATCGGTCCTCCCATACCTTGGATGCGCGATTCAAATGCAAGTTTTTGAAGTTTGAGCATCTGGTGGTGGAAGTGGCCTGAGTGGGCAAAGGGCCACTGAGTTGAACACTATCTTCATCTGTGGACATTGGATTGATGGGTGGGCCTAGGTCGGGGGGATCAGGACTGACATGACTTGTGTAGTCGCCTCGGAACCCACCTACTAGGTAGTCAGAAGTGACCAACCTAAGCGTTTGTCACCGATTGGTTAGCAATCAAGCGACATCTGATTGGCCAAATTTAATGGCCTATTTAGCCCACGTGCGGGTGCGTGTGTGGCTAAAAGTCGTGACCATTAATGCAGATTCATTGTTGAAAATGGTTGGAGATCACATTTGACTTGAACTCTGACGTTTGCACACATTCGCCCATTAGTTAGGAAAGGCAGTCGCACTTCTACCAGAAGCGACAACTTGAGAAAACTGTAGTTAAAACCGGGTTTGAGTTATCTCAATTGCCACTCAAACTATGATTATTCGTTGAACTTTGAGAGAAATTAGCGCATGTGCAGAAAGCCTCATTCTTTTATTGGTTAAAAATGGTTCCCAAAGGCATTAGTGGTGGTGGAAAGTCGCTAAATAATAAACAATGACAGCATTAAAAACGGACAGAAATGCTGCATCTCATTACGCTTACACATGGGAAGTATGTTCAGAGAGCAGAAAAAAACGGTGTTAATACAAGTGTAAGAGAGGAAGCTGTCCACATCTGTCTTACAATCCAATGGAGATTTTAATGCAAGTTAAACGCATTGTCAGCTAATACCAGGGACTGAAGGATGCCATCCTTTCCTCGTTGACTTAAAAATGTCAAACGCTTACAAATAAGATGTACATAAAGGTATCTAAGCTTCAATCCGCAAATTATAAGGCTTTTTCTGCTGGTGTAGCAGATTACAGCGAATCAGTGTAAATAAGTCATTTTTAATAATGGCGGGCTGATAGCAAGTAACAAGTATCAATTAAGGATATTTTATAATCAGACATAGGCACATTCAACTATAAGGATTGTCAAAAGTAGCGATTCGGCCTACAGTTAATGGTTAAGGGCAGAATAAACAAAGACTGTAAATGTTCAAAATATTCTAGCTAAATGCAAATACGACTAGCCTTTGTGAACAATACCCTTCCGTGCTTACTAGAACATTGTGGCAGCGATCAAATGAGAAATTAAAAAAATATGCTGTCAGCCTCGTGAAGTAGTTTTTAGGCCATGCTAAATAGCAGGAATGTAATGATGCAATAGCAACCAGACTTCCTGGTACTATAGCAGAGTTTAGTACGATCGTCAATGTCTCTTCACTACTTATTGTCACGACAGTAGAGAGCTTTTGTCAAAATTAAAATTTGTTTAAAAGTTGCGATGCTTAACTTGATGCGGCCTATTTTCTAGGTAAAAATGCTTGTCTGAAGTGTCATTTGATGCGCCACTCATTAATGCGCATTGGTAATTTATTTTGATACCCGACTTAGCGAATTCGTGGAACGAATTTAAGGCTATCGTGGCAAGCCAACTGCAACAAAAAAATGTTTGCATATTGTAATGT
The DNA here is from genome assembly GCA_001923025.3 of Taenia multiceps. NCBI lineage: Eukaryota > Metazoa > Platyhelminthes > Cestoda > Cyclophyllidea > Taeniidae > Taenia > Taenia multiceps. Next base: position 4,730,424 of record CM010316.2, read on the forward strand.
GTTCTGGTAAAACTTCGGCTTACAGTAAAAAAAGGAGGTAACTCAAGGAGGTAGCATAAGGGCGATTTAGTAAAGGCTGGTTCTTTCAAGGAGGTGTTTAACGGGAATATCATACCAGGAATTCATCCTAGGTGTTCGTGATTGATTTCGATATGTGTGTCAAACGCACCATTCCACGGAGTTTTGCGCCTAAAAATAATCACTAGCAATGATTTTTTAGAGCGATTTAGGATATTGAAGCGGGTATATTAACTAAAACAATCAAAACATGACAGCCCAGCCTAAAGCCTTGCACATTTTGTGGGTAAAATAATGCAGAATTACACCAAAACAGGCCAATGATGCATTTGGACCATCAGATGAATTAATGAATAATTCGACTTGGAAAAGTTGAAAAAAAATGCTAAAAGGCCCATCTAAGGCTTTTGTACATCCCAATACCTTCGGTTTCGATCAGGAGTGTGCGTTTAATGCGCTAACCCACATTTATATGACATTGTGAATTTCGAGCAAGAATCCTACTTGAACGAAGCACCTAGGGAGACGCCCATCTACATTGAGTTATTTAATAATTCATGTAATGCAAACAAATATTACGCTTGGTGCTGGATATCAACGTGCCAGTCCTCCTGACAACATTAAACGTCAAAAATAGCTAGCTTGAATAATTTATGACCAAACACAAGTAGAAACAGTCCCATAACTTCGCGAAATCGGAACCAATTTGCCACGCCATCCCTATTTATAGATATGCATAAGTGGCAAATATGTTTGCTAGGAGTATGCGTAGAATCATCAGGTAAGCGAATGGGTTAAAAGGTAATTCAGCATGATTTTTATGTCTTGATTACACATGGTATTACTTAGGCATTATTTCAGTGTTGCGTTGCAGTTCTATAACGCCATTTCCTTGTATTTCGTGACAGGTACTAATTAACACCTCAACCACGAAAAGCTGTGACAATCAAGCAAGTTGGCAGAAGGCACACTTCGCATAATCCATGTGTTCATTTGTTACTAATTTAAGAGAATATGTGGGTACGGAAGTGGTTGTTCTGCGCAGAATGATTTAAAATATGGAATACCATGGCTTGACTGACTATTTGTAACGTGGGAAATCCAATTAAGTTCAAATAATAAATCCGAACGTAATCCCACTTAGAAGATCCTGTTAAGTGAAGTCGTAACTGGGACATCAGTTCGATTTATTTCTTCTCTGTAATTCACAATGAAAACTAAGGACATGTACCTACGCCGATTTATTTATGCTAGTATGCCATTCAAGGCAATGTGAGGGTTCGGTTAGCTCGTCTTCCCCAATCGCCCAGAAGCATTTTTGCAGCGACAAGGGAGTGTTTTAATATTTTGAGCAAAATTAAACTAAAAAACGTATCTCATCACTTAAAGCCACACCGAAAGCCTCATGAATACTTAACGAAATCTCCTACAAACTTTTCCAAAAATGTTTTAAAAACGAGAATGAAGTAAATATCAAAGGTTTTAAAAAAATCTACCCAAGTCAAAATATGGGCAGGACTAAATAAGGTGAAACAGTAGTCGCATGTGTTAGCTCAGTTAATGACGAACAAATTAACTGACAACCCCATTAAGTTGGCTCTTATGTCGGAAATGCCTGTGTCAGTACTGAGTGTGCCGTGTTTGTGATGCCTTTAAAGCATTTCTAGGGAGGGATATAGCGTTTAGCTTAAAAATAAACGAATTTTCTTAGAAGTAAAGCAGTGCCAATACTTTGTTGGTGGCCACATCCATACGAATTCATTAAACCTTCAGCAAAATAAAAGCCACCACCATGGCTAGCCACGCTGTGCAGATGACAGAATCGATTCCCATAGCATCACTTGAAATCTGACTCGCACTAACAAAGACATTTGTCTTGTTTATCACAAAGGTTGAATAGTTGTAATAAGTTTTTTGATGACGTTTAGGTGCACACTTCTTTGCATGTAGGCAGTTTCAAACAGCAGGTGTCCTATTCTGCTTTTATTCTCTTCAGTACATCTCACCAACTTCCACCAACTCAACCATTTTAACCCACTTTCTGGCTTGTCAGAGTTCATTCAAACTCTCCCACTTCGTTTCCACCATAGCACTGCACACACACGGTGCTGGAGTTCAAATGTCTTGTCATCAGCATCAACACTGCAAAGCATGGTATCTGCATTGGCCAACTGGAAAGTTGCCAATGTTACGGAGGCTGATTCAAGCCTTTCCCATTCCTTTCTCTTTGTCGCCGATTCGCACAGTGATTTATCATTTCTCTCACCCATACACGATCCCTTCACTGCAAGTTGATGCAGCCCATCTGATCCATCCTCATCCTCGATCAAATACACATGGCGAACATAATCATTCTCATTAATATTATTGTCGTTCTTAGACAATCATCTTAATTCAATCCATAATCAAGCTGTTTTTGCTGACATTACCATCAGAGTCACAGTGATCTAACTTCTCCTAAAATAAATTATATCAATTTTGTGTCAAATCTCTGTGTGGTCCCAGTCTTTGCAAAATAACTTTGGCACCTGGCTCCCTGCAATTTCCAAGTCGTAATTACCATCAAGTTGCTCAGTCTCTGCAAACTCCACGGGCCTAAATTGCAATCCTACGGTGTAATAAGTGACCACTCAGTTTTGCGGTTTCTACTCTACTCAGTAATGTGGCTGAATTCTTTAAACACACCAGCAGTTACACAAACCGTTCTTCATTGCACTCTTTTATTCAAAAACCGAAGAATTCCACCAATTCATCAAACAACTGTAGGCGTATGAAATCGGAAAATGCATGTTTTAAAGATGACTGGCTATAATGGCCTGAATCTAATTACGCATGACTGTTGCCATGCATCTTAATTTACTAATGACAATCAAATGCCGAATTGACATGGGTTATGCAGGAACTTGACATCCCAATAACTTGTACTCATTTACTAATTACGCATTGTAGAAAACATTTATTCACTGAATTTAGAAGCGTTGCACTGTTTTTATCAAAGCACGCAACAATTGAGTATTTCACAGCAGGGTGTGCACAAGTCAAGATTATCCAAATTATGAAATGCAGTTCTGTATGGTCACAACGTACCCTCTGAGCCATTACATGAAGCTCACTAAGATGTGAAACGGTGTCGGCAATTGATATGATAACAAATGAGAGGACTCGAGAATCAATCGTTGCTGCATGCGACAGGAGGAAGACACCACATGAAGAACCATAGAATCATGCCTACGAATGTAGGTAAAAATAGGGCGCACAAATCAGACTGTTGACCACTCTTTATGTCTAGATGGTCATGTAAGTGGTGATTGTGGTGTGAAACGGTGTACTCTCAGGATAAATGTAGTCGCATTTAATTTCTGCATTTTGGTAAATGTGGTAAGAGGAAGGTGTTGTGGATGCTGTATTTATGTGTCAGCGTTGTGCGTTTTCACCAGAACAGATGTTATCGAGTTATGCCTGTTCATCAAGCTGAGTTCACATTTGAATTGGTGAACAGAGCAGTGAGCAAAATTTGCTGCGATATTAATTCACTCGACTGATAGCTGTAATGTTGGCAATGTGAAAAGTGGGCTCGATTTTACGAGTGATTCCGTGGCATTCGCGTGATTTGAAACACGGTCTCGAATCTAGATGACCTTGCGAGTTTCGTCTCTACAAAACGAGAGTGTACAAACTAATTGAATCTGATTGTGATGGTTGCAGATTAGAGGATCCACTTCGCCGGTGCACCTTTGCAGATGATAATAAGTTCTTGAAAAGGATGTATGTAATTATTTTTCCTTATTTGATGGAGAAATGAAAAGGATGCGAAATGCCGTGAAGCAGGACAGTAATAAAGTGTGGATTGACAAGGAGCTCGAGTCAAGTACCTGGTGAGCCTGAAGTCCACTGAACAGTGCACAGATGAGTAGGATGCTACACCTAGACAGTTGTCACATGGCATGTCACTGTAGTTGCCGCCAACATTCGGCTGTGCATATCCTCACTTGACACTGCAAAAGTCCTTCGTAATTTGGCATTTTAGACCTAAAGATTTCCGATTCTCAATGCATTTTGGGGTAGCAACCGCAGAATCAATTTCAAAAACCCTTTTAATTTTTAGCAGGACAACGCTTCCACCAATATTAACAGACTGATTAGTGTTTATCTTTCCTCTTTCCTGAAGTTTTGACATGGTATGGGGCATTGGTGGTCAACTACCGCAGTCAGCTCAACAGAACGCCCGCTTATACCTCTGAGATCAGCACAACTTAAAAGAACTAAATATAACCTCTGAGGAATAGGGGAAAAAACATTTATTGAGTGAGTGAAGAATAGATGCAGCTGGGAAAGGTCGACTCCAAATTACGCTATTTCAGAGGTAAGGGATGTCTGTTGAAGCAAAGGTGAACGCATTCTTCTTGCGTTTAGTCTGTGCATGAAACCGCACAGTCGACAGTCCTACCTGATCAATCATCATCCGGAAGATGGAAATCACCATTGAGCGATCTACTCGTTCATCAATTCATCCTTTCAACTATTCACTCATTTCCGATTCTTTCACTCATGCATTTATCCACTTGCCCTCTCATTCATTCTCGTATATTCTTTCCCTTTTTGCTGTGGTGTGTGGCAGTGTCACATTTTCATTTTAGCCTCCTGTCCATGCACACTAACCATGGATACCACATCGCCTCTTCGGTTTCTGCACCTTGTATCTACATGCAGATGTGCATATAATGCAGCAATATGGAGGAAGTAAAGGTTTGTGTGGACAGCGATGACTATAACTACAGGCTAGCTTAACTGATTACTTATTACATTTGAATGATCGACAAAGCCAGTGGCAGAGGGAGCAGCAAACTCTCGTACAGCAAATCTCCGGTACTTCCTCTTTGTCCTTAAGCTCAAACCCCCTCCCTGCACTAGCAAAATTCCTTTACGTTCGTACTCGATGACCCTCAATCTCAAGGTCTAATTTCAGCGCGCACTGCATAATCTGGGGTACCACTACTTATTCAAGACGTTCACGTTGGATATAAATTCGCTTATCCCTTACATGTGGGGAAAGTCTGTGATTTATTTTACAAGTGATAGGATTCTTACCTTCCAAACACTTGTTGCGAACATTATCGAAACTTGCTTAAAGTAATGAGGATTGTGTTTGACTTATGAACCGACGCATGGTACTCACATTCCATTCCCCTGATGATCGTGCTTGTACAACACCTCGCACACAGTAGACTCTAGCTAACCGTTATCCCAATCAATTTACATTTTTCTCCACACCCAGTCCTTCCTTTGGTTTAACCAAATAGCTACACTTCTCAACGTAAAATGGTACGAGAAAAAACCAAAGCGTTTGATCTTTTTGTGAAAATTTTATGCTAAGTCTAAACCGCATTTAAGTGATGATTACAAATTGTCTAGCGTTAGCACAGTCCTTTAACATAATGCAATTCCAACAGTCGGAATTCTCAGACAAGGAGGAGAATTTGTAGTTCAGCGAAAGTAAGTGAAATACATCGACACTAGGAGGAAATAGCTTCTTCTTGCTGTATTATATGTTTGCCTCCAAAGTTGAGTGGAACATACTCTGATGACTCAGCGTTACTGCAAAGCAGTATATAAATCAAGGATGTTTAATTGATGGAGAGGAAAACTTGTGCTTTCCATTAAAACACGCAAAATAGGAGTGAAGTCTGTTCCAGGCAGCCAAGAGCAAAGACAAAGCGCACATTTTTAATCCCTAGAACTTAGGTGTAGTAAAATTAAGAGAAGCTGGCATTATAAGCACTAATTTTGAATACGAAATTGGAAAGCATGTGAACTGGAGGCAAATAAACAGCTTACCGAGACTTTCAAGGCTATCTTCTAGTGGCCGCAAAACAATATCAGTCAAAATTGGATTTGTCCATTTACCGGCATATTTGACAGGTGTTCAGAGGTAAAGCTTGTAGGAGTAATTTTGATTGAGGCATTGATTCACCGCATTAACAGGCAGAGTAAATGCAGTGATGATGCGTGAGTTAAAGTTATTTTAAATTATAGATGCGCGGGGCCTAGATTTTATTGCTAATTCATTAGTTTGGCTTCGTGGACATTACCTTTAACCATTGTCTGTGAACTTGTTGGTGAATTACCTTCATATAACTCTGCTGGTAGGAGGAAAGCTAAACAATTGAACACACCTATCACTTTGTCTGCCTTTTAGACAGCTAAAATGTAGCACATATTGGAATGCAAACCGTGGAATCCGAATCGTGGAATGTGAATTATGTAATCAAAGGCTTTTTGTTCACTTACACCCTCTGAAGAAGGAAGAGAGGAAAAGCACAATGCAACATACTTTATTCGACGCGAATTATAGGTACCTATTCCATCAGGTCGATTTCGGTTTGATGAGGAAATAAACTGAGAGATTTAGAAGGGAATTTAATTGGCAAAAGCTGTTGCAATATTGATGGACTATCCATTGCTATGACATTGCTAAGGAGAATTGACATAATTAAATTTGAGGCAATTGAAGTGAGAGACAGTGGAAAAACCCTGAAAAATTTTCATCATTGTGTAAAATCTAAGTTCTGGGTTAGGAACCGATTAAACATGACTTATGAGTGGCTGGACCTAGAGCAAGTTTTCTAAAATCTGTTGTAATACTTCGTTGACTGCCGGTTTCAGTTACTGTTACTTGGGCTGCTACACTGCCCTGTCCGGATGGACTGGCCTCCGGACCATGCCAGCAGCCCCAATCCCTTACTGTCTGCTGAATGGATATTCTGCCCTAGTATTATGTCTTCTTTTACCTTCAAGGAAGACTTAGGATGCTATATTTACAGCAGCAGAAAGCAGGCCCGAACGTATTGGATTTCTTTGTTGATTTGTACCTCTTTTGCAAATTACTGGTGTAAAAGAAATGCATGTTCTACGGATGGGAGAATCTCTGACATTCTGTAACAGAAGGGCTAGTAACGAAGTCTGCCTTCGCTATGCACCCCTCCTCCATGTTCTGCAAGAAGGCTATTAACAACTGAAGCGACACTAGCCGTGAAACACCTAGAAAAGTTTCGTCTCGGAGATTTTCTACCATACAAGTTAAAGGCGACCGCTGTTCCAACGTTTCTTTATGGGCACGTTGATGCTCAAAGAACCTTTTACTCCGAAATCAGTTTCCAAACCAGATGGAACTTCAAGTGAAGCTGAACTGCCAGGAGAGATCAGTGACGTGGTTGTCGAGCTGCTCCTTAGCTACGGTTAGCTTGTGGGTGTTTGTTTCAGCACTGATTGCATTGTGATGTCTGACTTAAGAAGTTGACCCGACGGAGTATCTGGACGGAGCTCGAAAGAAAAAAGGAGCTATGCAATATTTTGCTTGTTTTTACTGTCGGTTTCGGTTTCGGTCACTTAGGAGTGAGCATATTGCCCTAGCAGGGTAAAACTGGCCTATGGACCATGCCAGCGGTCCCAATCCCCTTTTTGTTGAATAGATATTCTGCTCCGGTATTATGCCTTCTTTTGTATACAGGGAAGCCTCAAGACGTTACATCTGCAACCTTATTAACACAAAATTCACTTCGAAGCGCCCATTTACACGTTAGCTTTGATCTCACACCATGTTTGTGGCAAGAATCTATAGTTAGAATGGACCAAAGTCGGTTTTTTAGCCACATTTATGATTTTTTTTTAAATAGCTGCTTGAGGACGCTAACAAGGTGACTATTATGCATCAAAATGTGTCCAAATGAAATGGAATAATTCTAGTACACAAATATCCATATCAATGTTATACAATGACTGTAGGCAATGAAATATTTATGAGTTTACTCTGTATCTTGATGCGGTAAACCACGGCCTCCAAGGCTTTACTAAGATTGCATTTTGTTCAACCTAACTGCGTTGAATTTTCTGACGTCTTCCATGCCACCAATGCATAATGCAAGAAAATGATGTTCAAGTTCCCTTTTTGAATTCATTCAACCGTCTTTACCGGAGGATTCTTCCTCCCATAATTTATTCAGTCATCCACCGCATGTTTTTTTTGCGTGTAGGTACAATATGATCCCCATTGTATTGGAAATTTTTATGGACGACTGTGAAAGTGTCCTACCTTCACACTCGTGCATAAATGTAAACAACTTCGAGTTTGTTCTTAGAATTGACCAACTCTTACTCTATTTGGACAAAAAATGACAAAACCGATGCAGACTAGTTCAGCTGGAAGGAACACGGAAGAATTTACACGAGTTTCTGATTATTGTCTACATCACGTGGTGCAAGGTTTGTAAGTATTCCGAACCGTTTACTAGATAGAAAGAGAAATGGGGATTTGAAGCAAAAGTATATCCACACAATAGAATCAAGAATTGTTGATTACCGCAAGTTCACAACCAAATGCATATTCACGGCTATACGGCATACTATGTTGTGGCATGTGTAATCCAATGATCGGTCCCTCAGTCCTCTGGTTTGTCTAAATACCAATCACGTACGCCGTTTTTTATCTCCATCGTCCCCATGTAATGACTCAAAATGTACGTCCTGACCATGCAAAACTATAATTTATGGTTTGGATTAGCTTCATTTTATGTATATCCCGCTAGAAAATTGCTAATTGCTACATGCTTTAATAAAAAATTGTGTAAGACTTACGAATTCAGCCACTAAATATTTTCCATATTACATAATTACCAATTAAGTACAAGTTGTCAGGATGTAAATTTCCTGCACAACACATGTCATTTTACGCATTTAATTGTTATTATTAAATTGAGATGTATGGCAGAAGCCATGCCTAATTAGATTCAGACCAGTAAAGTTAGTTGTCCTAGAAAAGTGCATTTCTCGATTCATGGGTTTCCAACTGCTTAATGAATTGGTGCGATTCTTCAGTTTTTGAATCATCGAGTGCAAAGAAGAGTGGTTTGTGCAGTCTCTGATGTGTTTGCTGAATCCAGCCACACTACTAAGCAGAGAGGAACTTAAGAATGCTTGTTAACCATCAACACGTCGTAGGGCAAAGCAGTCAATTAGTAAACCGTAGCTCGATAATTGGTGGCATTAAGGTTCACAGAGACTGAGCAATTTGATAGTAATTAGGACTTTGAAGTTGCATAGAACCAGGTGCCAATGTTCTTGTTGATTGGCTGTGAGAACACACAGCGTATTGCCGGAAAAGAGATGTGGTAGTTTTTAAAGATACCTCAGCACCATGCTTCTGAGGGTATTGTCAGCGGAAGGCGCTTCATTGCAATCCGAATTACGATACTTGTCTGAGAACGACAATAATGCCAATGAGAATGATTATGTTCGCCATGTGTATTTGATCGAGGATGAGGATGGATCAGATGGGTTGTATCAACTTGCAGTAAAGGGGTCGTGTATGGGTGAGAGAAATGATAAATCACTGTGCGAATCGGCGACAAAGAGAATGGAATGGGAAAGGCTTGATTCAGCCTCCGTAACATTGGCAGCTTTCCAGTTGGCCAATGCAGATACCATGCTTCGCAGTGTTGATGCTGATGACAAGGCATTTGGATTCCAGCACCGTGTGTGTGCAGTGCTATGGTGGAAACGAAGTGGGAGAGATTGAGTGAACTCTGACAAGTCAGAAAGTGAATTTAAATGGTTAAGTTGGTGGAAGTTGATGAGATGTACTGAAGAGAATAGAAGCATCTCCAACACCGATGCATACGAATTCTTGCCTATAATGCAGTGAAAGCATTTTGTCTCCCTTACGCTAGCGAGGCTTGTGTTGATGTCGAACTATGTCTAGGGAGCTATCAAGTGACAATGTGGACGGCACTCCACACCTGTGACATATCCATGAGTACTACCTTAAAGGTCAAGAAAAGAAATCAGTGACAGCTAGTTGCGAATGTTGGCATCTTTTTTAAGTGTGCTGCAACTCATGATAGCCTTGAATTTGTTCAACAAATCGGCATAGTCAGGAGCAAAAAAATAACCAATGAGCATTGGAGGCTAGCAAATCGAAGGAGCAGGCACTATTGCTTCAATTTAAGAAACACAATTTTCACGTAAAATTGGGCTTTATCAAGCAAAACACAGCATTTTTTAAAACGAAATCTAGTTGTTACAAATGATTTCTGCTTGCATGTTTATAAGTAGCGTAGCAATGCTAAAAATTATCGCGGGAACCTGCTCACGCTGTACCAAATGCAATGTTGTTGCATTTAAAAGCCGAATAAATATTTCATTTGATCACCAATGAACTAGCCAAAAACATGCAAAGTCTTGTTAAAGCATCCGATTAATCGTAATTGAAACTGCTAGCATTATTTTCATCTCGACAAGTTATCCCTTCAATGCTAGTAATTTCATGAATAATTGAAGTGATATCATTGAGTAAATAATCCCTTGGGTAATATTGTTAGCGTATTTGCTCAGAAATTTGTGTGATAGGAATTGTGTTCCAATTATTGCCTGTGCTAACAAAATTCCGTGGTTTGATAATTAAAAAATTAAAGTGCACTCAACCTACACCACAGCATTGAGAGTTAAGCGTGCCTATCATCGCTGCGTCAGCATTCTCTTTGCCTCCCAACTATTAAAGGCATTAAACACTTAAAAAATTCAAGAGTACTTGGTCGATGGAATGAAGTAACTAGCCATTCGCATGCACTTGATGCTACAGCTTTCACACATGCTTCATCCTGAGTATCGCGAGAATCTCCTCATCTGTTTCACCTTGTGCAACTCTAACACGCCCACGCACAATCAACCATCTCATACGAAATATTCGCTTATTAACATCCTTTATAAACTCTGTTAGTAATTCACTCTTATTTTTACGTAGTGAACTAACATTTGATGTTCCTCGAGGCTGCAGATTATGGCAGGTAAAAGAATGAGTTTATTCACCCAAAGCGTACTTTTACCAATTTTACGTAAATTCATGTCACCATCTTGCAAATGCTGCCTTTAAACTGCAACATAACTAGGCGGGAGTCCGCCTTGAAGTCAAAGTATATGGAACTATGTACTACCGACAGGTCAATTTTTATGGCAAATGCCAAAATGATGCTTCAAGTGATGGTTGACTTATGAATGAAGTACTGTCCAACACTTGCACCTCATCATGCAAAGGGAAACGACCCGCCATCTGATTTATTAACTACTTCGAATTATGGCAAAAGAGGTTGTCAGGGCAACTTTCAGCACGATTGTTGCTAACTTGATGCAGCTGTTCCCATCAGCATGGCTTGGAGCTCTAGCGAATTCTTAAAAATGGCCCAATGAGGCAAAGAAGTATTTCGTCGCCTTTAAGAGTTTTGTTGTCAAGGCGGCGAAGCTAAGTGAGCTTGTATGATGAAACAGTCAACAGGAATAATAATAACAATTTCTGCGTGTCTAATCATCGACTCGTAAAGCCAACAGAAATGCAATTCCATGAGTTGCTTAGATTTTTCTTACAAATGTTTCAAGTTCTATTCATGGCTAATCAGGAGCACCACACATATTCAATGCCTTATTGGCGAAGGCTTTTGCAGTCCCATACAGAATTAAAAACCTTCTTTAGGTAGAAATTGCAGCACATGCTATTATTAAGCACAGGTTACAAGAATCGTATGATATCCATGCGAGTGTGAACAGAATAAGGAGGTGCATATTACAGCCGCTTTTATTTCAAATCAAACGCTGAGCAGATCTAAAAGAAAGGTCCATGGGGCGATCAAAGTGTAGGAAATGATCAGTACAATAAGCGGCACATTTGTTGATTAATAGGCAAATCGTTTTATTATATCCAAAATTTCGTTTTAACATGATTCTATTAAAGGTAGACTGAGTGAAGGTTCACACAGTGTAGATGGCGACGCAAAAAGGTTTTACTTACTATGTTGCTATGCTCACCCAGAAAAATTCACAAAGCACTTTCGACAATGCACAGTTGCATTAAAATTATAATAATAGCTTCGTAGCATGATTCCATCCCATAAGTGAGCTGCCTATTTAGTGTATGCATCAAGGCGATTGAAAGTTTATGTTGGCTGCTCTTTCAACTCTCAGGCATTGACCATAAGTCAGAATGATTTTGCAGCACCACTTGAACTTCAACCGGCTTCTATCTGATTATAAAGTGCTCACGATTTTCACTTGTCTGAGTTCACCTCAATGTCCCAATTGCCATGTTTATTATTTTCCCATGTCATGGCAATTGATGTCAAGCTCAGTGGAGTTTACTAGGCACATTGGCTTACTGACACCCTATTCCTCATTTCACCTGCACGATGCTTTGGAGTACACAGTAGCAAACACAAATCATCATGTGACATCTGAGAGAGGCGACGTCTTGCTACAAGTTGTAGGGTATTTCGCAATCCACACTTCTGTTATTGTCTCAATTCCGCATTATCATTAGTTGATGCTTAGCTCATATGGGTGATGAGAGGGCCCTCTAAGTGGCGTGGTGTTCTGAAAATCTTCAGTGCGTAAATTCTACCCTGAATCGTGTGCTCTTTAATCAAGTGCAACAAATGACTACCTCCCAGTGAAGCAACCAGCCTAATTCGCATTTTCCCTTTCTTCAAATTCAACAGTTAATGCTGATTTTTTTTGTGACGTCGGCCGACCCTCTGTATATCTCGTCAATGTAAACACCTCTCCATCATACGAGGTGACGCACATTGTTGCTTGTTTTACCCAATAGCATACGTTTGACTCTCGTTAAAATAATGCTAAATTTATTAAAATTGATACGCTAAAATGATGCCAGCATACTTTATCATGGCATTCGTGATGAAAGCTTTTCTTAAGCATCACCTAATTTTACTAACTACAGCAGTACTTGGGGAATAACAGCTAAGCTATGCGATCCGATTTATTTGGGTTGTCTTTCTCATTTCCTTATGCCGCCATAAAGTGCTTACAATGATGCATTGAGATTTCACTGCTGAGCTGACTGATATAGAAGTGAGTGCATAGAATAAATGCAGTGGAAGTGTTAAGGTAAGCTGTTCGCTTTCGATCGTAGTAGATTATAGATGACAGCATGGGTGAAGCATCATCTTAGCGTCAGAAAGTACAATTTCTCACTGTGGTAAGAAATTACCAGATTAATTTGCATGGTTTGTGGACATTTTTAGATAGATGCCGAGAAATGCAGATGTACGTATTTGTAAAATTAAAAACAATTGCGGATTTATTCATCCCCAATGGCATGGCATTCAATAGCTTCGTGTAAATACTCAGAAACAGCAGGCAAAGAAGTAAAATTCCTTCTTCTTTGATTGTGCGATGTGTCTGCATGGAAAAGGAAATAACAGTCATCATGGTAATGCAAGCTGCATATGATTAGAATCACTGTTGAAAGTGGTTGGTGTGCACACGAGACCCTTGTACAGCACCCACAATTAGTCAAACCAACCAAAATCATATTTCGTCTGCTCGCAGACTTATAAGTATGTGTACAAGCACCATGAGTTTCCGCATTGGAAATACTATAATAATGTTTAAGGATAAGCTCACCGCCTTGTCTCTAGCTTCGGCTGCTGCAGCTGTGGCAATGCTAATACTCTTTTGGTACATCAGATTCCACGAGACTCTGTTAATATCACACGAACTTATGCAATCTGATGCCACTTCTACACCTTCCGGTTTATTCCCCTATCACCATGCACTGGAACAGATGAAGTGGATAGCTGAATTTGCCCGCAACAAAGTATGTTGCACTGCGACTTCCTATTTTTCTCCCTTAAATTAGTACACATGCACACTCGATCATAGTTTTAATGTGGGCTCCATTTTAGCTCCTTGAGGGCAAAACAATTGATATCCATGCTTGTCGAATTAGTTTTGCTTCCATTAGCAGATTTTAATGTGAAAAGTTGTGCCATGAATCCAAAATAATTAGTGTGGCTATATTTTAGAACAACTTTAAATCGTGATCAAGCTCTCCATCCAACCTGCTTATAGATGTGACAAAGTATTGTTTCAGTGAGAGGATGTACCATCCAACTTTAGACTGAGGTCTCATCACCATATTCACCAATGATCTACTACGATCGAAAGCGTCTTTTCCACCCCACCACTTCCAGCGGTTGTCGCTACAAATGCATCTTTAAGAACAACTCGCGAGTTCTCGGTCGAGGCGATGCAGTCGTATTTTCTAGCTGGTTTTCTGTAAAGGTAAGCATTACGCTCAAGAGACGTGGAGTTCTTATAGCCTTCGAGACGGGAGAGAGTCCTCACCATGTACCCTTTCTCCTCCATTCACACCTCAAACAAGTAAGTGATGCATGAGGCAATGCTTACACCTCAGTTATTTGGTGAAGCATTTTGATGCATTTGGAATTCTCGTAAATATGGCTGTGCCATATACACCTTTCCCAGCAGGGTGTAAGAGGCAATGATTTTAATTTTACTACTGTTAACAAACAAGTATATGCTTATTATTGTTGTACAGGAGTCAGCATGTTCCCTCTTGCTTCAACCTCAATCACTCCGATTGTGAGAGGATTTATTACTTCAGGCAGGAGTCTGAGGTCACCTCGCATTTGTAAGGCTGGTGGCAGGCACATACGCCATCAAAGAAGGTTCAGCATAAAAGCCTTGGCAAACAGCAAAAAGCAGAACCTGAATGTCAGTTGTGCGTTGCGATGCAACAACAGCTAATTTCTTCATGTCATTTTCATTGACCAAAACGCATCAGATTCCGCAGCTCATTTCATAATCATGTTTAAAAGTTGGAGCCTCTGGATTTCGTGAGACCTTTTAGAACTCATGCAAAGCACGAGCATCGAATTTCCTTGTAACTCGGAACGATTCAATTTGCACTGGATGCATACAAGGGATCTGTCAAATGCTGTATCCTCTTCCGAGAAGTTTTCTCAATCGTCCACAACAATTCCATTCCGATTTGTGAGTAGACATTAGCTCATTATGCACAGAGTTTGATTTAGTATTAATGTCTTGATGTGCTCTGGTGCCTTGACCAATGGGACTGTTGATGACTGTTTAAGGTCTTTGTTCACAAAGTCCAACGGCACAATCGCATCACGGAGGCGAATTCATGGGGATAACGCAGTGTAAGCTTACTGGTGGGGCTCTAGTCGATCATTATCCACTGTTCGCCTATGGCATTGCTTCACATTCAAGTCGCCGAATTACACGAGACATTTATGACCGTGTAACAAATGTACCGCTATCTGCTGCGAGAACTGAGAATTATTCGGAGAGAAAAATACGAAGGAGAAAACTATGGATTGAATAAGGGCGAATCGGATGGGAGAAATGAACAAATCAAAGTCGCAACCTATCCTGAGAGATTAGATTAATTATGCTGAACATTCTATCAAAAGGCAGAAGAAATAAAAATAATCGAGGAAAAGTAGGGAAAAAACTTAGTCACGTAAGGATGTGACTAAGATGACTTCTAATTTCGCAATGCGATTGAATGGAATAACCCATTTTATGTAAGCACCTTCGTTTTGCTTTCTGTTCAGTTAAGTTTTTCGGATCAAATATTTGTGTCCAGATGAAAGTGGATATTAATTTGCTATTTTGATTAAGATTGACCTCTTCATCACGCACATGGTAAAATCCCCGGTGCCAGATGTGTACTCTGTATTCATTCGGAATGAGAATCCGAGGTACAGATTCACTGCGAGGGAGACTGCTTCCATGCTTTCCAAGAATTACGTGCACCTACTACCTCCTCACCATTGGAGAAGAGAAAAACTGATTGCCTAGGCGGTGTCCAACTACCACGCCTCAAATAATAGAATTGAGTTTGTGGATGCCATCGCCAAATTCATTCCCGTAAGGCATCTTTGTGTTTGTCACTTTCTTACCTATCAGTGCCATTGAACACAAGCGCTGTTTCATGTGCTTCACAGTGACTTCGGTTTGCGTGCCAATGATCATCATATGAAGCTCGATATTTCATTAGAGTCTAGCTTATATTATTACCACATCTGTACTGTTCAGAGGTTCAAATACGAGAACACGAAATGTGCCAAAGTGCTCTTATACATAACGTAATTTAGGACTCAGTTTAATGCCAAGGTCCTTAAACCAAATATCTTTTTAAGAGGTGACACCTCTAGACACCAATCAAGCAGGTCTTTAAAAGGGCTAATTCCGTTTCCATAAGAATTTTTGGCACCGATAAATGATAACGTTAGGATGTTTAGTAGATGTTTGTTTTAATCTATTATAGTTGTTCGTAAGCTCCCTACTCCAGCTGTGAAGTCGAGGCGCGAGATAGTATCTTCGCCGCCATATTAAAGAGGTTCACGTGTAAAATAACTGCGTGTTGCCTATGATCCTAATTGTAGTGACTTCGTGTCCTTTAATGGCAACCAGGAGCTTCCACATTCTCCGCTTAAATATCCCCCATAAACATGTTGCTTTGCTTGCAGTAGTGCCGGGTCATCACCAAAACATCATGCGCTCGCCTTTGTAGGTGGACGTATACGGCCGCTATGGAAAGCAATTTCCACCCAATGTCAATAGTTTCCACTTCCTATCGCTCAACTACAAGTTTTATCTCTCCTTTGAGAATTCCAATTGTCGGGATTACATAACGGAAAAGGTCTATGTCAACGCTTTCCAGTACGTATTATTTCCTCTTCAATTCGCTTAATGCAATCCAAACCTCATTTAAAGCATCCACCTTACCAGCCCAAACTTCGACGAGTCGCGTGAGAGATTGTCGTGGCCTTTCCATTCTACATCATCGCAAGTTAAATGGTAGAATGCATCGCGTCTGGCTGCCTCTAATGACGAGCTATACAGAACAGAGCAAATCACTGAGGACAGCTCCTAGCCTGTGCCTGACAGCTAAATTTTGGAAATCCAGGCACCACCATTACATGAATGTGACCTGGGTAGCATGACGTGCAATGCTGTAAGAGGGCCCTTAAAACACAGACCTGCAAACTCCTCATTTTAGATGAGAGACGATCGGTCTGCCCTTGCCACAGCAACCAACACCATATATTTGAGGTCTTCAGAGTCACCTTTACAAGATGCCATAGATGTGGATGTTCTTGTGTTTCTTCTAGGATCCTAATTGACCACTGTCCTAGTGGACTCGTCCATCCATTGTTCAGCCAGTTGTTCATCACTTGTTTTTGCGTGCAGACACGACATGATTCCCATTGTATTGGGCGCCTTCAGGGAGGACTATGAAAACACACTGCCTCCGCACTCGTACATCAATGTGGACGACTACAAGTCGATTCGTGAATTGACCGACTACTTACTCTATCTGGACAAAAACCACACTGCCTACGCAGCCTATTTCGCCTGGAAAGCGTATGGAAGAATTTGTGTGAGTGCTTGAACAGTAAACAGTGTGTTTGGTAATGACTCTAGGGATCGGCAAATACAGTCCTATGCAGCAGGTCAAGTATGTCTGCATAATGGAACCATGAATTCTTACTTTCAGCAAGTACGCTACACATATACATGTAAAATCAAGAGACCACAGTTACACCAATGCTGCATGCGTAGTATCTCTGCAGATATTTGGAGTACAATGTGTTCCCCCATATGTAATGCGCATTGTAATCTCCTCCGAAGTAAAGCTTAGGGTTGGTGATTGTTCCTCAAAGTTGTTACGGGTCATGCAGACGTGTTGAAATAGGCCATTTGACATAAAAGAGGCCAGATCGCAAGTGCTGAAGATATTGGCTGGCATAGAAACAGATGGTTGAGTTGAGATGACGAAGAGAGCGCATTTAAGGTTTGCTTATTGTTAGCTGACAACTACCACAGCAAATGGTCATGTCGACATTACCTCAAAATAAGTGATCACTGAATGCGAAATGGGATTCATACTTTCGTACTTTCTCAACTAAACAAAGTAGTGCTGTACAAATGCTGCTACTTCTTTATGCCATTCACATCTAAGCGTCGTTGTATAATACATAGGCCGCAAACTGATGTTGTGTCTATAGTAATGAATTTTGCACAACAAATAGTAAAGATTACTCATCAAATTGGGTAGCGAAATGAGGAATTTGGCAAGTAGATGAACATCTTACTGGATAAGTCAGTAACCACTCAAAACATGAGTTGAGAATGAGCAAACAAATATTCTGGCAAGTCCTCCAACTTCTACATTTTAGAATCCGGGAAGACTGGACTGTCAACTGTGTGATTTCATGCACGAATTAAACGCTGGAACTGTGCGCTTACCAAAGCAGAATGCCACTGATTTCTTCGATCCCCAACGCCTCTGCTTCGACCGACCTTTACCACCACTCGAATAACGCAATTTGCACTCCGCCCCTCCTCCCATCCCCATGCATTCACCACTCTCCCTTGATGGCTGCATTTGTTATGTGTCCATTCATGGCGATATCATTAAGCCATCCCAAGTGACATTAATCTCACAGGTGTGCGCAATCAAGCAATGCGGTGTGCTGAGCATATTGACTTAATGACAGCCACTCCTCATCAGACCTACACGGTGCTTCACAATACACAGTAGCAATGATGGTCAGTCTGTTAGGTTTGGCGGAAGCCATATCCTGCTGGAAGGTGCAGGAAGTATTGCAATGCACATCATAATTGCTGCCTTCATTATGCTCTGAGAGGGGGTCCACTTGGTAAGACTAGTTAATACTTCTTTTCAAATGTCGCACTACTGCGTCATGGCATGTTGAGTTTTCTCACGTGCAAAATTCCACCCACTTGTGTGCTATTCACTCGAGTGTTATCAATGACTACCCTCCAATGAAGTGACTAGTGCGCATCGCAATCCTCTCATTCTTGTTACCATGATACCATTGCGAGGAATATTTGTAGACATTCTCTTGTCCAGCAAATTGAGTGCGTGAAACGCGTAAGATGTAGCAGTTGGTTGATCGGTCAACGACAAGCATATCCTGGTATTGACTGCAGAATTGTAAGCACTACATGCTTTTGCAAGTAACTGTTGCAAAACCACAAAGTTTTAACCAATTCTCAACTGTCTTCTGACTGTGGACCAAAAGCATGCTTGCTTAACGGTGCACTCCCAGCTTACTCACTAAAATTACACCATAATTGAGGAAGCACACCGTCCAGTGTTGAGTGAAGTAGTTAGATGATAAGAGCCATATGTTCTGAAGACGAGTGATCCACAATAGAAACATATGAGCATTTGCACACATCTATTCGCACGACTCCGATTTCATTGGTTTGCCCATTTCTGTTTTATAAAAGCATCTTTCTTGACAACCGTGTGTAGAGGGGAAATAGCAGTCATGTGGCTAAACAGGCAGCGCAGGCACTGCGCCTGATACAGTGGCTTCACAACGCACGGGCAAGAATTGGGGACGCTGCAATGGCACCCACAAACTATCCCATTCTCGAGGCATGTCATAACAATGGTTAGGTGGTTTCCTAAACGCATTTCTAAACACTGGTGGTGCCACGAAATAACTACTGTCCATAGCGTTAAGGTTCTTAAACTTGAACGAATCCGCCCTGTCTTTTTTAAGGTAATGCTTCATTTGTACACTAAATTGTCCAGAACGTTAAATTGTGAAGACATATCGGATTTATGTGCTTGCTTCGTAGTGCCCTCAAAACTTCACTGATTTTATCCACTTGATGCGCCTATCGCAAGCATTTTTCATTGTCCAAATGGTGAAATTGAATACTTTAAAGCTCCAAAGAAGTAGCTAATTGTACTGCTGTGTAGCATCCAAGATCAGCAAGGGATTAGTTAAAGCACAATCATTCCTGCATCCTCCATAATCGTAGCAGCTTTACAACCCTGGATGAGCTTTCAGCAGTGTGACATCTTAGTTAAATGCATCGACAAGTCTCCTCGCCGTACCATCTTGTCGTTGAGGAAGGATGGATGGGATTTTTGCACTAATTCGTGTCATTCCAATTGGAGGTAAGTTGTTGAATGCTCATCCAATTCCTACTAGAAGATACGTAATGGTTTGGAGAGTCAGGAAAGAGAATAGGTGGGACCTGCCGAAAGCCATTCACGCGACAAAGTACACAGTGTTGGCATTTGGTAAGTCAAGATGGTCAAGTGTTGCCAGGTTGGCGACGAGCTGAACCCCCAACCAACCTCCATCTGGTTGTGCCAAGAGCCGACTTCGTGCCAGAGTGGTTAAAAGAACAAGGCCCAACGTTGCACCTGCCCACTCGAGGAGAGGTCCCAATAATCCACGACGGTGTGCGAATTTGGGACAAGCCATCGGGCACCTTCACCACGTCACTACGACAGTGCAGCGTTGTGTACTTCCCTCAGTGGGTGGAATAGCTAGTGGTAAGGGACAGCTGGCAGAGGCAGCGGAGCTGTGCGTAGGGTAGGCTAGTACGCTGCCACATTTCCTCTCAACCAAAGCTATCTCTCTGCCGCTTTCGTTCGTTAAATTAAATTAACCACCACTGCAGCCTTGTGTGAGTCTGCATTGCGACACAAGATTAAAGCTGATTGTGTCTTTTGGAGCAAACAGACTCGACTCAGCCACTCCCTTTCTACCCTGCGTCATTTGACATCTGCCTGATTTATGCTGCATGTGAGCACTTTGGTCGGCCAATGCTGCTGTGGAGGAACTATGAACATCTCTTGCATCTTCGCATAACCACTGGCGTATGAGGTGAATGTGGCAACATCAAATCAGTGGATTCTGCAACCACCCACCAACCCTTCACCATAAGCCCTCTCACAATGGTGACGAGAAGTCGCTTTAGCCTCGAAGCAGACTACAACTCGATTCGTGAAGCAGGCTAGCTTAAGTGACGCAGGCACTTGGAGATATGAGGACTCACCAAGGGAAGCATGCGGTAGGAAGCACAGCAAAGTGGCACTATACTTAAGCCTCATTTTGACATCTTTCCTGACGCCGCGTGTGTTCACCATTCCACTCCTGCCATTGTGCGCATTGGAGAGAAACGAAGTTCATGACAACGCAGTCGCGGGTGCAACACGATGAGCATCCAGCACTGCACAACCGGCAACCTCAAACATGCGCCTTCATCTCAGTCATCCAAGTAGGATGTGTGTGAACCCTAAACACCCACAGCCAAACACCCGCCTCCCTCGGTGTGATATCCGACCTCCTCACCCCAGTCCTACCACACCCGCTCCCATCCCGTTTCTGCGCCCACCCGACTGTCCTACGTTGCATGTGTTCATTTGTGCCGATTGATGCGCACACGCACCCAGCAGTGTCATCATCTCTTGCAGCCTTTAGGACCATGGTCGAGAGGAAGCACAGGAGAATGATGTGGACGAGGGTGAGAATGAGGGAGTGTGACGCCCCTCCACACACCAAACAACTTCGCCTTCCTTCACACTTCTCTATTGTGATGCGCATTAGGCACTTGGGTGCAGTGTACATCAGTGTGAGGGGAGGAAAGAGACATGGTGGGTGCAGTTTCATGACTGGTGAGCACTATGTCCATAGCAACAATGGGAGGAAATGAGTGAGTGTGGTTGAGCAGAAAGCATCACATCAGGTGCGTTGCGACGACTCAGTGAATGTAGAACTCAACTGGGTAGTGGTCGCTCACTCTTTTGGCCTAAAACAAAATCAACACCAGCATCGCATGTCGAATGAACAACATGAGGAGCCTGACTGAATCCACTCAATCCACTGCCTTGCTCCATGCGACCGCACGGCATTGGCAGTTCACTCGACGTTAGCCGCTAACGTGGTGTGCAATGCATCAACATCGACAACACTGCATCAAATCAATGCTACTTTAAAGCGTGCTTGCATGCATGCAAGCAAGATGGCAGCAAGCGTTGATAAGAAGGACAAATTGGCAACTAACCTTGCTTAGGGGTAGCCTATAGACCCTATCGAATTGGTTAGGCCAGGCTGAGGGAATTCGACCGGCCAGTACGCTGCCCTTCACTATCACCCTGCAAGGCACAATGCAGTTAGTTCGCACTTCTCCATACATCACTTCCTCTTCGCATCCCTCCTACTTCTGACTACTCGCTCCCCTCTCTCTCCGATCAGGAGAGAGGCTGATTTGTTTTGCGGTATGTAAGCAATGGATGATAGCTTTCATTTCGCGGCTGTGAGGCCGGGCTTCTGTATTTCCGCCAAGTGGCAAGGCCTCTGTCCACGCCGGTGGCCGACACCTCTTGACTAGGTCAATAATCTGCCCTAGCATTCCATCTGCTCCCATCCGTAGGAAGTCACCTACAGCCACGATGCTGCGTGGCCACTCACGGAACTTACTCGCCTCCACAATTAGCAAACCATGTTACGCTGATTGGTCGCAGTGGTGAAGCTTGCGTCATGTGGTGTTTGCTCACCATTGAAAGCCATGGTCCTGTTGGAGCTGCCGCCTAAGCAGTGTTCGCGACGCATCCTGGTTTACTGTTGACACACACAAACGCAGGACTCCCCACAGACAAGAGGTGGAGAATGAGACGTTGTGCTGTTCGCAAGAGCTAATGTGCCAACATACGAGGTGGAGTGAGCAGAAAACATAGTTCTTATCTCAACTCCTGCCTATTCTGTGCTAGGTGACTCTCAGCGCCACGTGCTGACATCGCGTCACTACTGTGGCACCAGCACCAGCAGCAGCAGCAGCAGCGGTGGTAACAAGGATGCGAAGGCGTTGGGTGGACAATGCGAACAACGGCACTGAGTAAAGAATTGAGTGCATCAATGTGCACAAATGGCTGAATGGATGTGGGAAAGGGCAGCCAAGGGCGAAGAAAACGGCGAGTAGGAGCGCAGCCCACTTGACCACGCACTCCAAGGCTCTCCTTTGCACAATTCTACTCTCATTGTGCTCTCACACCTCTGAGCGCACCCCACCTGTGCACAGCATGTGCTGCTTCCCTACGTGAAGGCGGAAGAACTAACACATCTGCTGCAATTACTGACTGACAGACGAAATCAGCTTCTCGGATGATTCACCACCTCTTCTCAATTGAGTGGGACTCTGCATGATTCATTTCTAAGGTGGATCATTAATTGTCTCTGCACAAATTGAGTTACTGCCAACTCAGCGAAGTCACCGAAAGAGAAATTTGGAAGTGCACTCAGGAGCTGAAAGGAGGCTAGAGGAGGGGCTGTCATTTAACCAGTCGAGTTGTTTGGAGTTATGTGAGAGAGCAAAACTAACCTGTCGTAGGCACATATTGACACGGCTACGGTTGTGTCGGTTCCATCCTTAATGAGCCATTTGTACTGGTGGTCGGTTCGCAAGCGCAATCCCTCTCTCTCTCGTTTGGACAGGTAACCGCAGTCGGCGTTCATATCACCCAGGAGGATCAAATTCTATGCAGATGAAACAGAAAGCACGCACAAAAGTCTTAGGCGTCCAATCATCTCAACAACAAAGTTGACTATTGCCCTAACGAACTCTCATCTCAACGAGGTCTTTCTTCCATCCCACCGCAATTCGGCCTCCACTTTGGCGACACACAGCCTATATTCTCTTGCTTCCTTTGCGCATGGGACACTGCAGCATGCCCACCATGAGGACTCCTTTTTCAACCAAGTTACTACAGACCCAAACTCCACTCACCTCAACCACACAGGCATTCAGTTGAATCGAGAGGCAATGCGATTGCCTAATTCAAAGTGTGCTGAAACAAGACACATAGAAAAGACCTTACTTGAGTGCCTGCGTATGCCTGACACTCGGGAGCAACATCGTAGAGCGCCTCCATTTCCGTCTTCACATGTTTTGGACTGATATGGACTGCCAGAACTGCCAACATCAAACCGGTCTAAAAGGAAATTTCACTCATTAACACCTCTTCCTTCAACGCACAATGCTTCTACAGCCATATTGACTTCGAGTGGGGAAGCAATTGGCTCAGCAAACCTTGTCACAATCCACGCCAACCATCTCCATGCCCACATTCACTCCATCACTTGCGTGCAAACAGCCGAGTCTAGGTTGATCCATTGGCATTCAGTCAGTGGAGTCAAATCCGCCGCAGATTGACAGGGACATCTGTGCCTCAACTGTGCCACTGGAAAGTGGAGCGCAATTTCCACCTCTGTCTTCCCATCATTAACAACTCCGCTCCCATGTCCACACCGCATTTTGGAAGGCACTGCCAAAACGCAAATGCAGTAGTGTGGCCGGTCGTTTGGTGCCTTCCTCGTAGCCCATGCTACATCCATGTCAATCGCAGTGGCCAGGCAAAGGCGATGCCTTGAATGGAAAGGGCATTTTGCACCTTCCTATTGCACGTAAGCGACACCGCATATTTCAGGACCTGTTTATCAACTCCACTTTCAAACAATGTGACACGCACCCGAATGCAAGTTGGCATGTCAAGGAGTTGGGCAGAATTGTACAAAACGATGACACGTGCGTTCGAGAAGGGGTGGGTAGAGCGTAGCACCAGGACTCCTCTGCATGCACGTCTAGAGCACTCGTCTTTCCCAAGTGCCTTCTCACCACCTATTCACTCACGCTTCTTCTTCTTCCATTGTGAGGCAAGGAGCTACTAGCACTTAACATGCATTTTGGCTGTTTGTTTACCGCACTGATCCGAATTCGTGCAAATGCAAGTTGCGGCGTTTGTTCCTCAACCAGCCGTCATGGCCTCCACACCACCACCACCACCACCACCACCACCACCACCACCACTACCAACACAACCTCTTCCACCTCCTTGATGGACGCATACTAAAAGACCTTCAGGGAGAGCATTTGCTTGCACTGGTCCTACAGGGGTATCTCTTGTAATTAGGCAAAATACGAACAAGTAAATGGACACGCCCAAACGCACCTCTTTAATTTTCAAGGCAAAGCAGTCCGGTGGTCGCTCAAATGCCGCCAGCTTAGTCCGCGTTGGAAAGATGCCAACAAACTGAATCTTATCCGGTCTAAAGCCAATAAACACAGTTCAACATGAATCGTCAAGGCGAATGCATCGGAGGCCACGTGGACAGACGGAGTGATGGGGAACAAGGCTAGGAAGCATTGATTTGTGACCGAACAATTGGATCTCAAAATGGATACTAATTTGCACTGAGTAGAGAGGAATTTGCCTTTCTCCCTGCATAATGTCCTAACATCCACCCAATATCCGCTTCAATCGGCACGAGCTTCCCTCCCTTTACACTTGTATGCAGCTACGTATGTACGTATTTACCTTCGTATGTATGTATGTATGCATTATGTATGCATGTATGTATGTATGTATGTATGTATGTATGTATGTATGTGTGTATGTATGTATGTGTGTGTATGTATGTATGTTTGTATGTATGTATGTATGTATGTATGTATGTATGTATGTATGTATGTGTGTATGTATGTATGTGTGTGTATGTATGTATGTGTGTATGTATGTATGTGTGTGTATGTATGTATGTTTGTATGTATGTATGTATGTATGTATGTATGTATGTATGTATGTATGTATGTATGTATGTATGCATGCATGTATGTATGTATGTATGTATGTATGCATGCATGTATGTATGCATGTATGTATGTATGTATGTATGTGTGTGTGTGTGTACGTGTGTGTGAATGTTTAGGGCATCAGATAATTTACAGGCGATTATGCGTCCAAACACCTGTAATCATGCATTTCAACGTTCAAATCCGCATCATGTAAAACAGTTGCACAGCTTACCGGTAGATAAATCCAATCTGTTCCTTGGACGAAGTTCTTCCCTTCCGTTGCCCCATGAGTCCTCTGTACGTCACACTACAATGTGAAGCAGCAGGCATGTCATGGCAGTGACTTGATTACAAGTGGCCAAATTCCCCTCAACTCGATCACATCCGATCGCTGAACCGTGGCCTTGACTCTGTCTTCAATGAGGTTGATTTGCGCTGCCCGTGGTGGTGGAAGCACGCCTCCACCACAAGCTCTGCCACCAATGCCAGCTGCTACGAGTGAATGGAGCAGCGGTGAGTGCAGCGCCTTACTCAAGCATCTGCTCTACCCATTCGCCTGTGAGTCAACAGCATAGGCAGTGCCCTTGGTGCTGATTCGCCGAAGTAGATGAAACGGCGTCACAATCAGTTCATTCCTCCCTCCTATCCGCTGTGCATGCACGTGTGTGAGAGGCACCTCAGTGCCCACGCGGCTGTGTTGTAAGCGAGGCAACTGTGAGACCTGTCTTCCAGTGATGGCATTGCGGGATTGTGGTGCTGAAACTGCCCTGCCGACAATGCAGAATTCCAAACCTTTTACCTTCTCTTACTACAACAACAACTACTGCTACTACCACTGCTGCTTCTGACTTCAGTTGCAGATGCATTACTCGTCCTCCATCCATGAGGAGGAATGGGTATCCATTTCATGAGGTCGTGGAGGACTGACAGAACTGCACTCCATTCACTCAGAATGCACACATCCCAGCCCACGCAGGAGTGGAACAGGTTCCTTCCTTGTTCCTACGTGTCAACTTGCAGGGGCGAAGATACCAGCCAAATGGGAAGGGATCGCAGAGGACTGCGGCACACCCCATTCAGCTCAACTTCGTCTTCCATCGACCAGCCATCATACGACCTAAGTTTTTTACCTCGAGTACGGAGTAATTGCATAGCTGAAGGCACTGACTAACACCTTTGTAATAAGAGGTGCATGAGTGGTAGAGAGCGGTTGAGTCTCACGCAATGATGGAAATGAGGAAAGGGTTGAGTGAGTAAGCTGGGAGCAGTCAAAACGAACTTGTGCAGACCTACTCATAGGTGGGTCTTGTAATGTATTGGTTGCTCAAGTCTCGCTATCGGTAGATAGGTGCTTTCTCGAGAAGATCTGTGGCAACAACGCTCATAAGGGAGGGGCGAGGGGGTCATGTAATACATTCTCTTTGACTTAACACTCAAATTGGACATAGAGGCTACTCGGATCATGCACCACCACTGTACAATCGTGAGGTGGATTGGCATCCGGGTCTTGTCCACAGTCCCAAGCCTCACTCTTCGTCGGAATTAGGCACTTTGCCCAAGTACTCTGTCTGCCTGCCACGTCTTTATAGATGCCTCCAGGCCCAACATGCATCCCAACTGCCAACAAGCGGTCAGAGGGACGTAGTAAAACACACTCACACAGTGTGATGGAATAAGGCTTATTGCCTTGTTACGTGTGATGACAGGCGTTCTAGCAACGAAACACTCGATGCAACTACAGCTTCAGTGTGTCCACCAATTTGGATGTGGGCAGTCACACTAGGTGAGGTGTGCTTCCACCAAACGCTTAATCTATGATGCAGGCAGTTAAGTAGGGAGAAGCAAAGGTCTCATCGTGAGGAAATGATAAGCTAGCAATCATGAAACAACCTGAAGGGGTATTTCAAACCTAGGGGAGGTTGGTTATGTACCAGAGCTTGAAGATGGCTCCTACATGTTCTCTCGCAGACGAGGACAGAAATATGGACGTCCTCCCCCACCCACGCCAACATAGATTCACGCATTTCGGTTATGACACGGCTTGATACCAGACCAAGTGAGCTACCAGCCAATCCATGATGGTAGACTGCCACCTACAGCATCTTGTAGGTGCATAGCCAAAACAGCATTAATGCGCAAATGCTCACTCACCCAGCAGCAATGCTGACATTGTCCATGAGCCTGGGAAAAGCTTCTCCAGAGGTATCCCTTATCTCCTGCACGAACACGCCATCGTACCCGCCGATAATCTAGCCACGCTTATCACGCCAACACAGTGAGGATACCTACCTTACTGAGGATGTCCATCACTTCACGGTCTTCCGACTTCTTCTTACCATACACCTGCACGTTGAAGCTAGCCACTTTCACCTTCTCTTCCGAGGGTGCTGGCAGCCCCAACAGACACACAGCAGTCAGCAGCAGTGGCAGTGGCAACAGCATGAATGACTTCCAAATGCGTTCTCAACATGGGCAAGCTGACTTGAGGTTTGCTATTTATTCTGCCTGTACGTGGGGCACAGTTGTGCTGAGCTGCGGATCGCCACGCATTGTCATCATTGGCTAGTGTCATCGGGTTAGCCAGTCAAGTGGCGAGGCTATTGGGGTTTCCAGCACCAAGACTGATGCACTAACTCTCCTCATACCCTCTCACATCATACCGCTTCTCAACCACCCAGTCTCCCGCACGTGTGACGAGGTGCATTTGGTGAAGCCCATTGGTGAGGACTGTGAACAGAGGTCAGGAGGCTGTCATCAGGCCAACGTGCGACAACAATAGGCAACGCCTTCATTTGCCTTGTGTGCAAACCACAGCTCAATTCATCGAGAGTCAGTGTATCAGCAAAGTGTGTGGATGAAAGGGACAATGTCCCGGTAGCTTTCCTCACGTCATCTGTTAGTGGTGGATGGGAAATGGGCGCAACACCGTAGACCACAAACGATACTCCACCCATCAGACTAAGTGCTATCCAAAACAGAAACATGCAACACACGTCATGATGAGTGTGACACATGCCGTCTTCAGTTCCCAACCATGTGCATTAAAGCATTCACTCAAATAATCACATCCCAATTTTCCATCCGACGGTGCCATCCACCAATCCTGAAACCGAGTTGATCTCAGAAAACAGCACCGAGCATCCCTTGCTACATGGCGCACCGTCGATGAATCTGACTGCCTGGCAGATTGGGCAGTGCATTCAGAACCACTATGAAGGAACGCACAACAGGCGCACTGATAGACGCACTCGTGATTGTCGGTCCAATACAGCTGTACTTTTGGACGGAAGCACAAATTCAAACGGCGTGTGCATACGAGTCGCACCTGTCACACCACGCTCGCTATTCAACCCACATACCCACCCTGGAAGTGCTGATGCGAGATTAAGTTGAAGCGTTGTTAAGCAGCTTCATTTTGAAGACTTCGAACTATGCGCTTTCCATAGGTGAGTAACACACCTACACAAATCTGGTCAATGCATAGGTGACGATGCAAGTGGGAGGGTCGAAAAGCAAGAGAATGTGCACGATTGTGGGAAAGAGGGGAAGAGGCGCAGTTATCACTGCTTCATTCGCGAAGCGGCACTGGCAGCCAAGTGTTGGGTGAAGGTGAGACCTGTGTCGTAACACGCCTGACGAGCAAAGTGTTGAGGCATCCAGCGTTGTAGAACCTTCAGCGTCCCATTCAGCTCTACCACCCACGACTCCATCTCCGCCTCCACGTCCGCACTCACCAAGTGACTAGAGGCAATTTGGAGGGAAACTGGCCATCCTGCAGTCTCCAACTACCCACTCTGGCTGCAGCAAAGCAATGAGCTATTTGTTTAACCACAGTATGAGTTTGTGCGCGATAACTCTGCCAAGTGAGCGGATAATACAAACCAACTAACATAACATAAAACATAAGGCAGACGGATTGAAGCAAAAGCTCACCTCTAGTCATAACATTTCTCCCGCTGTTGCCCTCAGTGGGTGGGTGGGTGGATGGGTGGATGGGTGGATGGGTGGATGACCGCGCCGCCAAAAGATCTAGCATAGCATCTCGTCTGAAGACAACAGTGACCCTTTGGCACCACGTGAGAACCCTCACAGGCAGAGATGCGGCTGCTCAGTGGAGCACATGACAGGCCCCATCAAAGGGATATCCATTGCCATTATGAAGAGGTGAGTGCTTTGGCAATTGGGGAAGTCAGATGCAGTGATAATGGTGTCGGTTCACATTCATCTCTTCTCCGTAGACCGGTGGGTCGGCGATGCGGTAGTATTGTAAGCCTATGACTCGCCTTCCACTCAATGTCACTTCCCATATTTGTCAAAAATTAGCAATCCTGCAATGTGAGTCGAACCACCTCTACATCGGGAAGGATGCAACCCACCGTAACATCGTGTGACCCACTTCTGTGCAACCGAATCAAGAAAATCGTCTGTGCTGCTTACACGCTGTACTGAAGGCAGTCCAACATAGCCACTTCCTCACCAAATGGTTTGTGAATATGCCTCCACATTGGCTGACTTATGGCAACGCAGCCATTTGCCAGTGCCAACACCACCATCACCGCCAAAACTACCACTTCACGAAGGACTGTAGTCCGCCTACGCCGAGGCGCAATAATTGGCAATACTAAGAAGAAGAAGGAGAAGAAGAAGGTAAGAGAGGTCACGGAAATGTGCCGCCGTTTGTTTAGCTTCTATGATATGATTGCTGGCCCAATGACCCAGCTCTTCTTGACACGCCCAAGTCATGGGATACCTCCACATCCAAAGCCCGCTATCATTTTCTATGGAACTTTACTGACAATGCAACAATGCTATCCCTTTCGGGTGTCTCATCAATGTGCTACTCGGGTAGGCATCTTGCTCATGAGTAGACTCATTGGTTCCCTCCTCTAGCTGCGATTCGTAGTGCTTCCCACCACCCTTCTTCTTTGCCGATGAAACCGTAGTCGATTTCTCCATTTGTGAAATGTCAAGTGTTTGAGGACCTGGATGCTGGTAGCGACTGACAGAGGCAAGGTGCTCCCCATCAGTACCGTGTGGAAGATCAGCCACCCACATCAGTGTCACCGGCTGGCTGTGGTGCAGCCTTCCCATCCACACATCTGTGAAATGAAATTGCCACAGGCTCATCATGAAAGCATTGGCGAATCCTACATTCTTTGTGGCATCCGACGGTGGCGAACGAGGGAAACGGAGATGAGTGTAGTTTCGGACTAGGTGGATGAATGGTGCCAAGATGCGCCCTAATAGCTGCAATCAACTGTGAATGGGTGAAGGACTGACAGCCTGATCCCACCACAATTGGTTTGACGGATGTTTCTCGTACTGATGATGAGTGGTTCACAGATGACCGAATGAACACCCCGATGGGTGAGTGGAGGGTGCGTTGCAAGGCTTCAAATTGAAATGACTGCACCAACCATCAATGGCTTGTAGGTGAGTGGATTGGGAATTGATAGGACCTGTAACCATTAGCGGTGAATAAAGGAATCCCCTAGAGTAACAGGTTGGTTTGATGACGCCTACACATTTTCATACGGCACGGATGGATGCGGGCAAATCCATAGATGGTTTTGTCATCCACAGCAATCGAAGGGGAATCGAGAAGACATTAACTTGAGTATACCGAGGTTGTGCTGCTTCACTGCTCGCCCAACACCCGCAGTGCGTAGCCTCTCACCCATTTCTACTACCACATAACCACCACCACCACCACCTTCACAGGCAGCCGAACAGCTTGCGGTTGCAAACGTGCCCCAACGCCTCTCCACGCATCGGAGGCATCAGCACCGACGAAGTCTCATGCAGCAGATCCAACTCCTCCACCAATGCCTGTCGTCGCTGACCTGCAGATCGCACACATCAGGCAGAGAGTTCTACTGGTAAATCATGAGTACAAACCGATTGCCTCACATCACAGAACAGCAAAACAGCGCCCGATTGCAAACCAACCTTACAAGATCGCCATCACTCACGAATTTGGCACTCCGTCTCATCAGCTCACGTTAATTCTGTCACCGTCTCACCAGTCCTCGGTGTTTACACTCGTTTTCACACAGCCGCATGTTTGATAAAGGCTTCGGTGAAGACAGCCCTTCCTTCCACTTCCACTTACACCTCCACTTCTCCACCCCACTGGCCCTTCCCCACCCCACCCCACCCCACTGGCCTATGTGCTCCAAAGTTCATTGGACGCGTGAATGCGCCACCGACTAGCACTAAGAAAAGTCGCTGCATGACACCGCCTCTACTCAAGGTAAACGCTCTCTCTCCTATCGATTGCGCGACTGCTGATGCCATATTCGTTGAAAGCTAACCACTTCTCACTTTCGTGATCATCCTCTCACGGCCCCCACTCCACTCCACTCCACTCCACTCCACTCC
Organism: Taenia multiceps; assembly: GCA_001923025.3. NCBI lineage: Eukaryota > Metazoa > Platyhelminthes > Cestoda > Cyclophyllidea > Taeniidae > Taenia > Taenia multiceps. Next base: position 4,762,119 of record CM010316.2, read on the forward strand.
ACTCCACTCCACTCCACTCCACTCCACTCCACTTCACTCCACTCCATTCCACTCCACTCCACTCCACTGATCGGCCGCCACACTTCAACACTCTCAGCTCTATTCCATGCTCACACCTAACGTGCCTCCACACTAGGGAATGCCCTGACGCCGTCAGCAATGCCCCTCACACTGTCATCCCATCCAGATGGCAAGCAACATCACTCGCCTACATCCTACTAACAAGCCTAACAGTAGATGGCCTTAGTAGCGTCTTTCGGGAATAACCATCAATAACGATAGAGCATGCGGTCCGAACACAGACCAACTGTTTGCTGCAAACAATGCCGCAAGCGGACCCCCCCGCCACCCAATTGCCAGCGACAATCTCAGCTTCTAATCCACCACACAGTCTTCGTTAGCAATGAAGTCGGCGATGTCCTTCATTCGCGCCATCCCGTGCAAGGTGACTGCCTCTGCCACGTCCGTTATGGGGACATTGGACACTGCGATGCACCAACACTCAACATCCACCTTGGCAATGACACCAGCGTCGTGAAAGGACGTCTCCACTCCTGCACACTCAACTACCATTCCATGCCCCTGGCCTCCCACACCTTATGCAAGTTAGCAATGCACCTTCTTCCACACTGGTCTTCCACCATATCGTCAGATATGATGACTTGAGTCCCCCCACCCCACCCCACCACACCCCACCACACCACACCACACCACACCACACACCACCACACCACACACATCGCCAACACTGTCCCACACCTCTAATGAACCTCTTGAACAGGGGACAAAGCACAGGGTGTTGAATTTGAAGCACTACAGAAAATACACTCGGGATGAATGATTAAGAGAATCAATGGACGCGATAGCTCGCTGCAGCAATTGGGGTGAGAGAATATGTTAGATGAGTGGCTGGATGGCTAGGACAACCGGGCACACACATCGACAGATGGAATAAGCAGAAAAATGACTGAAATGGTGATACACGAATAATGTGTCGATGCATGGTTGAAAGAGGGTCCACGTAATCGCAAAGGTGAGCCGGTTGAGGAATGCGTACTTCTTAGACGGTTGTAGGGTTCAGTGGGTACATGAATGTAGCCGAGATGGATGAGTGAAGAATTGGGGAGAAAAACGTTGAGTGGACTGGTGAAGGGGTGAATGACAGGACAGATGAATCAATGAACAGTCGAAGGAGTCCTCCTCGTAAACAACTCAAGACATGTAGACGGAGCAAGGGGTGAATGAGCCTTCCCACTCAATCCACATGAAAATACGGGCCTCCACAGCGAAAGCAAGCGAATGTAGAGAAGGAGTGCCAACCGTCGAGTTTCTACCCACCTCCCATTCCACAAGGCTAAAGAGGTGGACGAGCAACTGCCACACCTGCTACCACCGCTGCTGCTGCTGCTGCAGCTGCTTGCTCACCATCTCCGCGTTCGTACCACTCATCAGGTGACGAAACATGCGTGGACCGATGCCTGCAGTCAAAGAGAATGGGTGAATAAACCATCAGCTCAGGGTAGATTGACTAGATAGAAAGCGGATGGACTGTAAGGTAATTCTATATGGCTGAAAACGGGTAAACACCGGAGCAGAGCACCTGACCCAACTTGCTCATCTCATCTACAAGCCAAAAAACTCCACACCGGCAGTAACACCTCCACTGCGTGCTATTGCGTCCATTGACACCTCGACGAAGCCGCGCAAGGCGAGGACGTAGCGACTGCTGGATACCTCTGTCGCAATGAGAGCCTGCGTAGAGAGATTGTCAAGGATCAGACGGGTGTGGCTACGCAATCACCCAAGCACCCCCACCAATGCCTATCACCACAACTACACACAATCCCAAGAAAGCCGAGCTCGTACCATGCTTGCACTCCAAACCACGCAACGAGGAATGAATTGAGCAGCTCTAGTGCTAGCTGAGTGCCTCTGTCACCCGGACGGCCGAGTTAGCATAGCACTTCTTCCCGAGGTGTGAGGGTGCGATCGGCCTCCTGCACAGTGAGCCACTCGCCCAGTCGCTTGCTCACACACCTACAACTCCTCCCATCTCCTGTGCAAAATCTAACGCCTCATTTGTGCACTTGACAAATGGGTCGCGCACCTGTGAACAGGCTGGGCAATGCACTACTCTACACCAAGGTTCCACACCACCCTACTACCCTCTCGCCATTCTCCAACCAACATACATACAGTGTCAGTTGAAAAAAAAAACTGATGCCATCGCAGCTCCTCTGACTGCCAACTTTGAGCTTAGCTCCAAGCCCCAAGCGAAAATGAGCACTGCACTCCACCGTGGAGAAGGAATATCACCAGCATAATCAATCGTTTTGCAAACCGCGACTTGGCTTAACCCCACTTGTCACAGACTGCCAATGACCACAGGCAGCATGCATACCATTCAGCGATCAAGGAAGAAACCAAGCTTATAAACACATGAAACCGGTATCGGAAGTGACATCCAAACGGCGATAATGAGGAGAAGCGTGCGAGCCTGTTCACAATGCAACAACTTCAGTCAGAATAAGGACCGAGGTCGCGAAAAAAGAACCACTCACCTAGGTGGAACTGTGGCCACGTTGTTCAGCTGAACCAAACCAAGGTCAAAGTTGGCAACAGGACAAGCATTTTCAGCCTCCCAAGCAGCGGCTACAAGAATGGCCGAGTCACAACGTTGAGCACTACTGATACAGCACACGACTCTGGCGGACAGACCCACACCCTCCAAATGTGACACATCGGTGACCGCACAATTCTCCCAAGGACAGGGCTTATCCACTGAGTGTTCACCAGGAAAACGACCCAAACACCACTTCCCGCTGACCGTGTCTTTGTCCTGCAGAAAGTCAAAGCCGTCCGATACGCCGATCGCAACTTTCTGGCCTGAGCAGACTCAATTCCATCTTCACAATCTGATCATATCGACAAGCACCATGACAAGTCAGCAACGAATGAGTGAATTTGGCCAACAAAACACAGGAAATGGTCGTAAGACCCAAATTGAAGCACACGAAAATTTCAAACGACTAGACTGGAATGCTAACCTGCCTTTGGCTTTGGATACTTCCACAATATTGTACTGCGATAATGCCGAATTCACGGTTCTCCTGACATACTCATCTATAAAACCCGGACCAAATCCCACAAAAGTGCAAGTGCCCGAGTGTATCAATGATCCATTCCTATCATCCCTGCCTCCAAAAGAAAATGCACACCTACTTTTGGAATCTCGACCGATGGGCATTGGTACCAGCGAATCAACGCCGACAAAATCCACTGCCGCACCACTGCACGAGGCACTGAGCCAGTAGAAATGCTAATCATGCAAGCATGCCGTGTCCTTGGGAAGAAGCATCATCAATATCGTCGACAAAGTGATAACTACATGTGAGAAGTTGTGCGTTGATGGTTTAGATGACTACGTCACACTATATGAACTCCTTTAACTCGGTTATTTTTTTCGCTTTAGGTTGATTAGCAGTTCCGTGCTTCAGCCTATGTTGATAACCAGAAAATGCACATTGTGCGCAAAGTGATTACGCACACACAGAAAGCTGTTTTGACAGATATAAACAGAACTTGCTGCAACCAGACAACTCACTCACAGCGTTCTACTTCGCCGTGCAGCACTAGCTCCTTGAGGCCAATCCCAATCCTTCTTCCCCATGCTAGCTGCGCCTAAGCATTTCCTGTGAACCACCATTTTAATACTTTGTTTCTTCGAACTGCTACCGTGCAGGCACCTTAATTCCTACTCCTTGTCTTCGCGTCGACGACGATCCCGAGGCATCCATCAGTTGCCCACCCATAGGCGCATGAGATTAAGCTCAACGTATTGCTCCAACTGAGCAACGCGGGTCTTAGAAACGCAAACAGAAATGATGCAAGGAGAGTATCTCTGTCGGACAACACCGCAAGAAAGTCATCGAAAAATGGGAATCGCGGTGGTGTCACTGACACATGGGTTGATGAACTGAGGAGGGCAATTTGAAATGCACGTGCGAGACAGCGTGCAATCAGCGAAGCGGGCTGGGCGACAATGAGGGGAAGATGTGAGGCTCTGTAGAGAATAAAGGGAATTGCTCTTCTGATTTAGATTTCACTCGAGAGTCAGTGTATCAGCAAAGTGTGTGGGTGAAAGGGACAATGTCCCGGTAGCTTTCCTCACGTCATCTGTTAGTGGTGGATGGGAAATGGGCGCAACACCGTAGACCACAAACGATACTCCACCCATCAGACTAAGTGCTATCCAAAACAGAAACATGCAACACACGTCATGATGAGTGTGACACATGCCGTCTTCAGTTCCCAACCATGTGCATTAAAGCATTCACTCAAATAATCACATCCCAATTTTCCATCCGACGGTGCCATCCACCAATCCTGAAACCGAGTTGATCTCAGAAAACAGCACCGAGCATCCCTTGCTACATGGCGCACCGTCGATGAATCTGACTGCCTGGCAGATTGGGCAGTGCATTCAGAACCACTATGAAGGAACGCACAACAGGCGCACTGATAGACGCACTCGTGATTGTCGGTCCAATACAGCTGTACTTTTGGACGGAAGCACAAATTCAAACGGCGTGTGCATACGAGTCGCACCTGTCACACCACGCTCGCTATTCAACCCACATACCCACCCTGGAAGTGCTGATGCGAGATTAAGTTGAAGCGTTGTTAAGCAGCTTCATTTTGAAGACTTCGAACTATGCGCTTTCCATAGGTGAGTAACACACCTACACAAAGATGCAGTCTGGATTGCAGTCATTAGTACAAGTTGTTGGATTGGAAGTGGGGAGGTGGGGGGAGTGAGATATGGATCCGCGTAGAAGTATGGAGATGCGATTAGTGGCTCTAACACAATCCGTGGCTCAGTGACCACATCGCACGCTTTTCCGGCCTTCTCATGTCTCCTGATTAAGGGGTCAAAAAGATCAAGCAATTCCACACAAAGCGTGTTCTTTTTGAAATGTTGAGCGTTCTTTCCTAATACCGTGGGCTGCTTGAGGATGAGGCCTCAATTTTGCATGTGCATTGGGGTTACTGGCATATCAGGTAGGTTCACGTCACGACAGAGCAGTGTAGGTGGTGGAGTGTAGGCAGTCTGAGTGATGACCTCGTCAATGTGAGTTGGGGTCTTTTAGACTCGGGGACACGCCGAAATGCAGGACTCTAACCTCGTGCTGTGTAGCACGACTTCCATGTCTCAATGATGGATGCGAGCAGGTCTGATGGTTGGAGGTTGGGTCTGTTTTATAGTGCGCAATATTTCAGGCACGTTCGAGACAACTGTTTGTAAGAAGTATGGTTGTAGCGTCCCGAGGCTTCCTTTAAGTTGGAAGAAGGCATAGTATTGGGGCAGAATATATATTCTGGAAACAGAGGACTTGGGGGCTGTTGGCACGGCTCGGAGGCCGGCCAACTGGCTAGTACAATATGGCCACTCCAGTGACCGAATCCGGTAGTTCGAAGAAACAAAGTATTAAAATGGTGGTTCACAGGAAATGCTTAGGCGCAGCTAGCATGGGGAAGAAGGATTGGGATTGGCCTCAAGGAGCTAGTGCTGCACGGCGAAGTAGAACGCTGTGAGTGAGTTGTCTGGTTGCAGCAAGTTCTGTTTATATCTGTCAAAACAGCTTTCTGTGTGTGCGTAATCACTTTGCGCACAATGTGCATTTTCTGGTTATCAACATAGGCTGAAGCACGGAACTGCTAATCAACCTAAAGCGAAAAAAATAACCGAGTTAAAGGAGTTCATATAGTGTGACGTAGTCATCTAAACCATCAACGCACAACTTCTCACATGTAGTTATCACTTTGTCGACGATATTGATGATGCTTCTTCCCAAGGACACGGCATGCTTGCATGATTAGCATTTCTACTGGCTCAGTGCCTCGTGCAGTGGTGCGGCAGTGGATTTTGTCGGCGTTGATTCGCTGGTACCAATGCCCATCGGTCGAGATTCCAAAAGTAGGTGTGCATTTTCTTTTGGAGGCAGGGATGATAGGAATGGATCATTGATACACTCGGGCACTTGCACTTTTGTGGGATTTGGTCCGGGTTTTATAGATGAGTATGTCAGGAGAACCGTGAATTCGGCATTATCGCAGTACAATATTGTGGAAGTATCCAAAGCCAAAGGCAGGTTAGCATTCCAGTCTAGTCGTTTGAAATTTTCGTGTGCTTCAATTTGGGTCTTACGACCATTTCCTGTGTTTTGTTGGCCAAATTCACTCATTCGTTGCTGACTTGTCATGGTGCTTGTCGATATGATCAGATTGTGAAGATGGAATTGAGTCTGCTCAGGCCAGAAAGTTGCGATCGGCGTATCGGACGGCTTTGACTTTCTGCAGGACAAAGACACGGTCAGCGGGAAGTGGTGTTTGGGTCGTTTTCCTGGTGAACACTCAGTGGATAAGCCCTGTCCTTGGGAGAATTGTGCGGTCACCGATGTGTCACATTTGGAGGGTGTGGGTCTGTCCGCCAGAGTCGTGTGCTGTATCAGTAGTGCTCAACGTTGTGACTCGGCCATTCTTGTAGCCGCTGCTTGGGAGGCTGAAAATGCTTGTCCTGTTGCCAACTTTGACCTTGGTTTGGTTCAGCTGAACAACGTGGCCACAGTTCCACCTAGGTGAGTGGTTCTTTTTTCGCGACCTCGGTCCTTATTCTGACTGAAGTTGTTGCATTGTGAACAGGCTCGCACGCTTCTCCTCATTATCGCCGTTTGGATGTCACTTCCGATACCGGTTTCATGTGTTTATAAGCTTGGTTTCTTCCTTGATCGCTGAATGGTATGCATGCTGCCTGTGGTCATTGGCAGTCTGTGACAAGTGGGGTTAAGCCAAGTCGCGGTTTGCAAAACGATTGATTATGCTGGTGATATTCCTTCTCCACGGTGGAGTGCAGTGCTCATTTTCGCTTGGGGCTTGGAGCTAAGCTCAAAGTTGGCAGTCAGAGGAGCTGCGATGGCATCAGTTTTTTTTTTCAACTGACACTGTATGTATGTTGGTTGGAGAATGGCGAGAGGGTAGTAGGGTGGTGTGGAACCTTGGTGTAGAGTAGTGCATTGCCCAGCCTGTTCACAGGTGCGCGACCCATTTGTCAAGTGCACAAATGAGGCGTTAGATTTTGCACAGGAGATGGGAGGAGTTGTAGGTGTGTGAGCAAGCGACTGGGCGAGTGGCTCACTGTGCAGGAGGCCGATCGCACCCTCACACCTCGGGAAGAAGTGCTATGCTAACTCGGCCGTCCGGGTGACAGAGGCACTCAGCTAGCACTAGAGCTGCTCAATTCATTCCTCGTTGCGTGGTTTGGAGTGCAAGCATGGTACGAGCTCGGCTTTCTTGGGATTGTGTGTAGTTGTGGTGATAGGCATTGGTGGGGGTGCTTGGGTGATTGCGTAGCCACACCCGTCTGATCCTTGACAATCTCTCTACGCAGGCTCTCATTGCGACAGAGGTATCCAGCAGTCGCTACGTCCTCGCCTTGCGCGGCTTCGTCGAGGTGTCAATGGACGCAATAGCACGCAGTGGAGGTGTTACTGCCGGTGTGGAGTTTTTTGGCTTGTAGATGAGATGAGCAAGTTGGGTCAGGTGCTCTGCTCCGGTGTTTACCCGTTTTCAGCCATATAGAATTACCTTACAGTCCATCCGCTTTCTATCTAGTCAATCTACCCTGAGCTGATGGTTTATTCACCCATTCTCTTTGACTGCAGGCATCGGTCCACGCATGTTTCGTCACCTGATGAGTGGTACGAACGCGGAGATGGTGAGCAAGCAGCTGCAGCAGCAGCAGCAGCGGTGGTAGCAGGTGTGGCAGTTGCTCGTCCACCTCTTTAGCCTTGTGGAATGGGAGGTGGGTAGAAACTCGACGGTTGGCACTCCTTCTCTACATTCGCTTGCTTTCGCTGTGGAGGCCCGTATTTTCATGTGGATTGAGTGGGAAGGCTCATTCACCCCTTGCTCCGTCTACATGTCTTGAGTTGTTTACGAGGAGGACTCCTTCGACTGTTCATTGATTCATCTGTCCTGTCATTCACCCCTTCACCAGTCCACTCAACGTTTTTCTCCCCAATTCTTCACTCATCCATCTCGGCTACATTCATGTACCCACTGAACCCTACAACCGTCTAAGAAGTACGCATTCCTCAACCGGCTCACCTTTGCGATTACGTGGACCCTCTTTCAACCATGCATCGACACATTATTCGTGTATCACCATTTCAGTCATTTTTCTGCTTATTCCATCTGTCGATGTGTGTGCCCGGTTGTCCTAGCCATCCAGCCACTCATCTAACATATTCTCTCACCCCAATTGCTGCAGCGAGCTATCGCGTCCATTGATTCTCTTAATCATTCATCCCGAGTGTATTTTCTGTAGTGCTTCAAATTCAACACCCTGTGCTTTGTCCCCTGTTCAAGAGGTTCATTAGAGGTGTGGGACAGTGTTGGCGATGTGTGTGTGTGGTGGTGTGTGGTGTGGTGTGGTGTGGTGTGGTGGGGTGTGGTGGGGTGGGGTGGGGGGACTCAAGTCATCATATCTGACGATATGGTGGAAGACCAGTGTGGAAGAAGGTGCATTGCTAACTTGCATAAGGTGTGGGAGGCCAGGGGCATGGAATGGTAGTTGAGTGTGCAGGAGTGGAGACGTCCTTTCACGACGCTGGTGTCATTGCCAAGGTGGATGTTGAGTGTTGGTGCATCGCAGTGTCCAATGTCCCCATAACGGACGTGGCAGAGGCAGTCACCTTGCACGGGATGGCGCGAATGAAGGACATCGCCGACTTCATTGCTAACGAAGACTGTGTGGTGGATTAGAAGCTGAGATTGTCGCTGGCAATTGGGTGGCGGGGGGGTCCGCTTGCGGCATTGTTTGCAGCAAACAGTTGGTCTGTGTTCGGACCGCATGCTCTATCGTTATTGATGGTTATTCCCGAAAGACGCTACTAAGGCCATCTACTGTTAGGCTTGTTAGTAGGATGTAGGCGAGTGATGTTGCTTGCCATCTGGATGGGATGACAGTGTGAGGGGCATTGCTGACGGCGTCAGGGCATTCCCTAGTGTGGAGGCACGTTAGGTGTGAGCATGGAATAGAGCTGAGAGTGTTGAAGTGTGGCGGCCGATCAGTGGAGTGGAGTGGAGTGGAATGGAGTGGAGTGAAGTGGAGTGGAGTGGAGTGGAGTGGAGTGGAGTGGAGTGGAGTGGAGTGGAGTGGAGTGGAGTGGAGTGGGGGCCGTGAGAGGATGATCACGAAAGTGAGAAGTGGTTAGCTTTCAACGAATATGGCATCAGCAGTCGCGCAATCGATAGGAGAGAGAGCGTTTACCTTGAGTAGAGGCGGTGTCATGCAGCGACTTTTCTTAGTGCTAGTCGGTGGCGCATTCACGCGTCCAATGAACTTTGGAGCACATAGGCCAGTGGGGTGGGGTGGGGTGGGGAAGGGCCAGTGGGGTGGAGAAGTGGAGGTGTAAGTGGAAGTGGAAGGAAGGGCTGTCTTCACCGAAGCCTTTATCAAACATGCGGCTGTGTGAAAACGAGTGTAAACACCGAGGACTGGTGAGACGGTGACAGAATTAACGTGAGCTGATGAGACGGAGTGCCAAATTCGTGAGTGATGGCGATCTTGTAAGGTTGGTTTGCAATCGGGCGCTGTTTTGCTGTTCTGTGATGTGAGGCAATCGGTTTGTACTCATGATTTACCAGTAGAACTCTCTGCCTGATGTGTGCGATCTGCAGGTCAGCGACGACAGGCATTGGTGGAGGAGTTGGATCTGCTGCATGAGACTTCGTCGGTGCTGATGCCTCCGATGCGTGGAGAGGCGTTGGGGCACGTTTGCAACCGCAAGCTGTTCGGCTGCCTGTGAAGGTGGTGGTGGTGGTGGTTATGTGGTAGTAGAAATGGGTGAGAGGCTACGCACTGCGGGTGTTGGGCGAGCAGTGAAGCAGCACAACCTCGGTATACTCAAGTTAATGTCTTCTCGATTCCCCTTCGATTGCTGTGGATGACAAAACCATCTATGGATTTGCCCGCATCCATCCGTGCCGTATGAAAATGTGTAGGCGTCATCAAACCAACCTGTTACTCTAGGGGATTCCTTTATTCACCGCTAATGGTTACAGGTCCTATCAATTCCCAATCCACTCACCTACAAGCCATTGATGGTTGGTGCAGTCATTTCAATTTGAAGCCTTGCAACGCACCCTCCACTCACCCATCGGGGTGTTCATTCGGTCATCTGTGAACCACTCATCATCAGTACGAGAAACATCCGTCAAACCAATTGTGGTGGGATCAGGCTGTCAGTCCTTCACCCATTCACAGTTGATTGCAGCTATTAGGGCGCATCTTGGCACCATTCATCCACCTAGTCCGAAACTACACTCATCTCCGTTTCCCTCGTTCGCCACCGTCGGATGCCACAAAGAATGTAGGATTCGCCAATGCTTTCATGATGAGCCTGTGGCAATTTCATTTCACAGATGTGTGGATGGGAAGGCTGCACCACAGCCAGCCGGTGACACTGATGTGGGTGGCTGATCTTCCACACGGTACTGATGGGGAGCACCTTGCCTCTGTCAGTCGCTACCAGCATCCAGGTCCTCAAACACTTGACATTTCACAAATGGAGAAATCGACTACGGTTTCATCGGCAAAGAAGAAGGGTGGTGGGAAGCACTACGAATCGCAGCTAGAGGAGGGAACCAATGAGTCTACTCATGAGCAAGATGCCTACCCGAGTAGCACATTGATGAGACACCCGAAAGGGATAGCATTGTTGCATTGTCAGTAAAGTTCCATAGAAAATGATAGCGGGCTTTGGATGTGGAGGTATCCCATGACTTGGGCGTGTCAAGAAGAGCTGGGTCATTGGGCCAGCAATCATATCATAGAAGCTAAACAAACGGCGGCACATTTCCGTGACCTCTCTTACCTTCTTCTTCTCCTTCTTCTTCTTAGTATTGCCAATTATTGCGCCTCGGCGTAGGCGGACTACAGTCCTTCGTGAAGTGGTAGTTTTGGCGGTGATGGTGGTGTTGGCACTGGCAAATGGCTGCGTTGCCATAAGTCAGCCAATGTGGAGGCATATTCACAAACCATTTGGTGAGGAAGTGGCTATGTTGGACTGCCTTCAGTACAGCGTGTAAGCAGCACAGACGATTTTCTTGATTCGGTTGCACAGAAGTGGGTCACACGATGTTACGGTGGGTTGCATCCTTCCCGATGTAGAGGTGGTTCGACTCACATTGCAGGATTGCTAATTTTTGACAAATATGGGAAGTGACATTGAGTGGAAGGCGAGTCATAGGCTTACAATACTACCGCATCGCCGACCCACCGGTCTACGGAGAAGAGATGAATGTGAACCGACACCATTATCACTGCATCTGACTTCCCCAATTGCCAAAGCACTCACCTCTTCATAATGGCAATGGATATCCCTTTGATGGGGCCTGTCATGTGCTCCACTGAGCAGCCGCATCTCTGCCTGTGAGGGTTCTCACGTGGTGCCAAAGGGTCACTGTTGTCTTCAGACGAGATGCTATGCTAGATCTTTTGGCGGCGCGGTCATCCACCCATCCACCCATCCACCCATCCACCCACCCACCCACTGAGGGCAACAGCGGGAGAAATGTTATGACTAGAGGTGAGCTTTTGCTTCAATCCGTCTGCCTTATGTTTTATGTTATGTTAGTTGGTTTGTATTATCCGCTCACTTGGCAGAGTTATCGCGCACAAACTCATACTGTGGTTAAACAAATAGCTCATTGCTTTGCTGCAGCCAGAGTGGGTAGTTGGAGACTGCAGGATGGCCAGTTTCCCTCCAAATTGCCTCTAGTCACTTGGTGAGTGCGGACGTGGAGGCGGAGATGGAGTCGTGGGTGGTAGAGCTGAATGGGACGCTGAAGGTTCTACAACGCTGGATGCCTCAACACTTTGCTCGTCAGGCGTGTTACGACACAGGTCTCACCTTCACCCAACACTTGGCTGCCAGTGCCGCTTCGCGAATGAAGCAGTGATAACTGCGCCTCTTCCCCTCTTTCCCACAATCGTGCACATTCTCTTGCTTTTCGACCCTCCCACTTGCATCGTCACCTATGCATTGACCAGATTTGTGTAGGTGTGTTACTCACCTATGGAAAGCGCATAGTTCGAAGTCTTCAAAATGAAGCTGCTTAACAACGCTTCAACTTAATCTCGCATCAGCACTTCCAGGGTGGGTATGTGGGTTGAATAGCGAGCGTGGTGTGACAGGTGCGACTCGTATGCACACGCCGTTTGAATTTGTGCTTCCGTCCAAAAGTACAGCTGTATTGGACCGACAATCACGAGTGCGTCTATCAGTGCGCCTGTTGTGCGTTCCTTCATAGTGGTTCTGAATGCACTGCCCAATCTGCCAGGCAGTCAGATTCATCGACGGTGCGCCATGTAGCAAGGGATGCTCGGTGCTGTTTTCTGAGATCAACTCGGTTTCAGGATTGGTGGATGGCACCGTCGGATGGAAAATTGGGATGTGATTATTTGAGTGAATGCTTTAATGCACATGGTTGGGAACTGAAGACGGCATGTGTCACACTCATCATGACGTGTGTTGCATGTTTCTGTTTTGGATAGCACTTAGTCTGATGGGTGGAGTATCGTTTGTGGTCTACGGTGTTGCGCCCATTTCCCATCCACCACTAACAGATGACGTGAGGAAAGCTACCGGGACATTGTCCCTTTCATCCACACACTTTGCTGATACACTGACTCTCGATGAATTGAGCTGTGGTTTGCACACAAGGCAAATGAAGGCGTTGCCTATTGTTGTCGCACGTTGGCCTGATGACAGCCTCCTGACCTCTGTTCACAGTCCTCACCAATGGGCTTCACCAAATGCACCTCGTCACACGTGCGGGAGACTGGGTGGTTGAGAAGCGGTATGATGTGAGAGGGTATGAGGAGAGTTAGTGCATCAGTCTTGGTGCTGGAAACCCCAATAGCCTCGCCACTTGACTGGCTAACCCGATGACACTAGCCAATGATGACAATGCGTGGCGATCCGCAGCTCAGCACAACTGTGCCCCACGTACAGGCAGAATAAATAGCAAACCTCAAGTCAGCTTGCCCATGTTGAGAACGCATTTGGAAGTCATTCATGCTGTTGCCACTGCCACTGCTGCTGACTGCTGTGTGTCTGTTGGGGCTGCCAGCACCCTCGGAAGAGAAGGTGAAAGTGGCTAGCTTCAACGTGCAGGTGTATGGTAAGAAGAAGTCGGAAGACCGTGAAGTGATGGACATCCTCAGTAAGGTAGGTATCCTCACTGTGTTGGCGTGATAAGCGTGGCTAGATTATCGGCGGGTACGATGGCGTGTTCGTGCAGGAGATAAGGGATACCTCTGGAGAAGCTTTTCCCAGGCTCATGGACAATGTCAGCATTGCTGCTGGGTGAGTGAGCATTTGCGCATTAATGCTGTTTTGGCTATGCACCTACAAGATGCTGTAGGTGGCAGTCTACCATCATGGATTGGCTGGTAGCTCACTTGGTCTGGTATCAAGCCGTGTCATAACCGAAATGCGTGAATCTATGTTGGCGTGGGTGGGGGAGGACGTCCATATTTCTGTCCTCGTCTGCGAGAGAACATGTAGGAGCCATCTTCAAGCTCTGGTACATAACCAACCTCCCCTAGGTTTGAAATACCCCTTCAGGTTGTTTCATGATTGCTAGCTTATCATTTCCTCACGATGAGACCTTTGCTTCTCCCTACTTAACTGCCTGCATCATAGATTAAGCGTTTGGTGGAAGCACACCTCACCTAGTGTGACTGCCCACATCCAAATTGGTGGACACACTGAAGCTGTAGTTGCATCGAGTGTTTCGTTGCTAGAACGCCTGTCATCACACGTAACAAGGCAATAAGCCTTATTCCATCACACTGTGTGAGTGTGTTTTACTACGTCCCTCTGACCGCTTGTTGGCAGTTGGGATGCATGTTGGGCCTGGAGGCATCTATAAAGACGTGGCAGGCAGACAGAGTACTTGGGCAAAGTGCCTAATTCCGACGAAGAGTGAGGCTTGGGACTGTGGACAAGACCCGGATGCCAATCCACCTCACGATTGTACAGTGGTGGTGCATGATCCGAGTAGCCTCTATGTCCAATTTGAGTGTTAAGTCAAAGAGAATGTATTACATGACCCCCTCGCCCCTCCCTTATGAGCGTTGTTGCCACAGATCTTCTCGAGAAAGCACCTATCTACCGATAGCGAGACTTGAGCAACCAATACATTACAAGACCCACCTATGAGTAGGTCTGCACAAGTTCGTTTTGACTGCTCCCAGCTTACTCACTCAACCCTTTCCTCATTTCCATCATTGCGTGAGACTCAACCGCTCTCTACCACTCATGCACCTCTTATTACAAAGGTGTTAGTCAGTGCCTTCAGCTATGCAATTACTCCGTACTCGAGGTAAAAAACTTAGGTCGTATGATGGCTGGTCGATGGAAGACGAAGTTGAGCTGAATGGGGTGTGCCGCAGTCCTCTGCGATCCCTTCCCATTTGGCTGGTATCTTCGCCCCTGCAAGTTGACACGTAGGAACAAGGAAGGAACCTGTTCCACTCCTGCGTGGGCTGGGATGTGTGCATTCTGAGTGAATGGAGTGCAGTTCTGTCAGTCCTCCACGACCTCATGAAATGGATACCCATTCCTCCTCATGGATGGAGGACGAGTAATGCATCTGCAACTGAAGTCAGAAGCAGCAGTGGTAGTAGCAGTAGTTGTTGTTGTAGTAAGAGAAGGTAAAAGGTTTGGAATTCTGCATTGTCGGCAGGGCAGTTTCAGCACCACAATCCCGCAATGCCATCACTGGAAGACAGGTCTCACAGTTGCCTCGCTTACAACACAGCCGCGTGGGCACTGAGGTGCCTCTCACACACGTGCATGCACAGCGGATAGGAGGGAGGAATGAACTGATTGTGACGCCGTTTCATCTACTTCGGCGAATCAGCACCAAGGGCACTGCCTATGCTGTTGACTCACAGGCGAATGGGTAGAGCAGATGCTTGAGTAAGGCGCTGCACTCACCGCTGCTCCATTCACTCGTAGCAGCTGGCATTGGTGGCAGAGCTTGTGGTGGAGGCGTGCTTCCACCACCACGGGCAGCGCAAATCAACCTCATTGAAGACAGAGTCAAGGCCACGGTTCAGCGATCGGATGTGATCGAGTTGAGGGGAATTTGGCCACTTGTAATCAAGTCACTGCCATGACATGCCTGCTGCTTCACATTGTAGTGTGACGTACAGAGGACTCATGGGGCAACGGAAGGGAAGAACTTCGTCCAAGGAACAGATTGGATTTATCTACCGGTAAGCTGTGCAACTGTTTTACATGATGCGGATTTGAACGTTGGAATGCATGATTACAGGTGTTTGGACGCATAATCGCCTGTAAATTATCTGATGCCCTAAACATTCACACACACGTACACACACACACACATACATACATACATACATACATGCATACATACATGCATGCATACATACATACATACATACATACATGCATGCATACATACATACATACATACATACATACATACATACATACATACAAACATACATACATACACACACATACATACATACACACATACATACATACACACACATACATACATACACACATACATACATACATACATACATACATACATACACACATACATACATACCTACATACATACCTACATACATACCTACATACATACATACATACATACATACATACATACAAACATACATACATACACACACATACATACATACACACATACATACATACATACATACATACATGCATACATAATGCATACATACATACATACGAAGGTAAATACGTACATACGTAGCTGCATACAAGTGTAAAGGGAGGGAAGCTCGTGCCGATTGAAGCGGATATTGGGTGGATGTTAGGACATTATGCAGGGAGAAAGGCAAATTCCTCTCTACTCAGTGCAAATTAGTATCCATTTTGAGATCCAATTGTTCGGTCACAAATCAATGCTTCCTAGCCTTGTTCCCCATCACTCCGTCTGTCCACGTGGCCTCCGATGCATTCGCCTTGACGATTCATGTTGAACTGTGTTTATTGGCTTTAGACCGGATAAGATTCAGTTTGTTGGCATCTTTCCAACGCGGACTAAGCTGGCGGCATTTGAGCGACCACCGGACTGCTTTGCCTTGAAAATTAAAGAGGTGCGTTTGGGCGTGTCCATTTACTTGTTCGTATTTTGCCTAATTACAAGAGATACCCCTGTAGGACCAGTGCAAGCAAATGCTCTCCCTGAAGGTCTTTTAGTATGCGTCCATCAAGGAGGTGGAAGAGGTTGTGTTGGTAGTGGTGGTGGTGGTGGTGGTGGTGGTGGTGGTGGTGGTGGTGGTGGTGGTGGTGGTGGTGGTGGTGGTGGTGGTGGTGGTGGTGGTGGTGGTGGTGGTGTGGAGGCCATGACGGCTGGTTGAGGAACAAACGCCGCAACTTGCATTTGCACGAATTCGGATCAGTGCGGTAAACAAACAGCCAAAATGCATGTTAAGTGCTAGTAGCTCCTTGCCTCACAATGGAAGAAGAAGAAGCGTGAGTGAATAGGTGGTGAGAAGGCACTTGGGAAAGACGAGTGCTCTAGACGTGCATGCAGAGGAGTCCTGGTGCTACGCTCTACCCACCCCTTCTCGAACGCACGTGTCATCGTTTTGTACAATTCTGCCCAACTCCTTGACATGCCAACTTGCATTCGGGTGCGTGTCACATTGTTTGAAAGTGGAGTTGATAAACAGGTCCTGAAATATGCGGTGTCGCTTACGTGCAATAGGAAGGTGCAAAATGCCCTTTCCATTCAAGGCATCGCCTTTGCCTGGCCACTGCGATTGACATGGATGTAGCATGGGCTACGAGGAAGGCACCAAACGACCGGCCACACTACTGCATTTGCGTTTTGGCAGTGCCTTCCAAAATGCGGTGTGGACATGGGAGCGGAGTTGTTAATGATGGGAAGACAGAGGTGGAAATTGCGCTCCACTTTCCAGTGGCACAGTTGAGGCACAGATGTCCCTGTCAATCTGCGGCGGATTTGACTCCACTGACTGAATGCCAATGGATCAACCTAGACTCGGCTGTTTGCACGCAAGTGATGGAGTGAATGTGGGCATGGAGATGGTTGGCGTGGATTGTGACAAGGTTTGCTGAGCCAATTGCTTCCCCACTCGAAGTCAATATGGCTGTAGAAGCATTGTGCGTTGAAGGAAGAGGTGTTAATGAGTGAAATTTCCTTTTAGACCGGTTTGATGTTGGCAGTTCTGGCAGTCCATATCAGTCCAAAACATGTGAAGACGGAAATGGAGGCGCTCTACGATGTTGCTCCCGAGTGTCAGGCATACGCAGGCACTCAAGTAAGGTCTTTTCTATGTGTCTTGTTTCAGCACACTTTGAATTAGGCAATCGCATTGCCTCTCGATTCAACTGAATGCCTGTGTGGTTGAGGTGAGTGGAGTTTGGGTCTGTAGTAACTTGGTTGAAAAAGGAGTCCTCATGGTGGGCATGCTGCAGTGTCCCATGCGCAAAGGAAGCAAGAGAATATAGGCTGTGTGTCGCCAAAGTGGAGGCCGAATTGCGGTGGGATGGAAGAAAGACCTCGTTGAGATGAGAGTTCGTTAGGGCAATAGTCAACTTTGTTGTTGAGATGATTGGACGCCTAAGACTTTTGTGCGTGCTTTCTGTTTCATCTGCATAGAATTTGATCCTCCTGGGTGATATGAACGCCGACTGCGGTTACCTGTCCAAACGAGAGAGAGAGGGATTGCGCTTGCGAACCGACCACCAGTACAAATGGCTCATTAAGGATGGAACCGACACAACCGTAGCCGTGTCAATATGTGCCTACGACAGGTTAGTTTTGCTCTCTCACATAACTCCAAACAACTCGACTGGTTAAATGACAGCCCCTCCTCTAGCCTCCTTTCAGCTCCTGAGTGCACTTCCAAATTTCTCTTTCGGTGACTTCGCTGAGTTGGCAGTAACTCAATTTGTGCAGAGACAATTAATGATCCACCTTAGAAATGAATCATGCAGAGTCCCACTCAATTGAGAAGAGGTGGTGAATCATCCGAGAAGCTGATTTCGTCTGTCAGTCAGTAATTGCAGCAGATGTGTTAGTTCTTCCGCCTTCACGTAGGGAAGCAGCACATGCTGTGCACAGGTGGGGTGCGCTCAGAGGTGTGAGAGCACAATGAGAGTAGAATTGTGCAAAGGAGAGCCTTGGAGTGCGTGGTCAAGTGGGCTGCGCTCCTACTCGCCGTTTTCTTCGCCCTTGGCTGCCCTTTCCCACATCCATTCAGCCATTTGTGCACATTGATGCACTCAATTCTTTACTCAGTGCCGTTGTTCGCATTGTCCACCCAACGCCTTCGCATCCTTGTTACCACCGCTGCTGCTGCTGCTGCTGGTGCTGGTGCCACAGTAGTGACGCGATGTCAGCACGTGGCGCTGAGAGTCACCTAGCACAGAATAGGCAGGAGTTGAGATAAGAACTATGTTTTCTGCTCACTCCACCTCGTATGTTGGCACATTAGCTCTTGCGAACAGCACAACGTCTCATTCTCCACCTCTTGTCTGTGGGGAGTCCTGCGTTTGTGTGTGTCAACAGTAAACCAGGATGCGTCGCGAACACTGCTTAGGCGGCAGCTCCAACAGGACCATGGCTTTCAATGGTGAGCAAACACCACATGACGCAAGCTTCACCACTGCGACCAATCAGCGTAACATGGTTTGCTAATTGTGGAGGCGAGTAAGTTCCGTGAGTGGCCACGCAGCATCGTGGCTGTAGGTGACTTCCTACGGATGGGAGCAGATGGAATGCTAGGGCAGATTATTGACCTAGTCAAGAGGTGTCGGCCACCGGCGTGGACAGAGGCCTTGCCACTTGGCGGAAATACAGAAGCCCGGCCTCACAGCCGCGAAATGAAAGCTATCATCCATTGCTTACATACCGCAAAACAAATCAGCCTCTCTCCTGATCGGAGAGAGAGGGGAGCGAGTAGTCAGAAGTAGGAGGGATGCGAAGAGGAAGTGATGTATGGAGAAGTGCGAACTAACTGCATTGTGCCTTGCAGGGTGATAGTGAAGGGCAGCGTACTGGCCGGTCGAATTCCCTCAGCCTGGCCTAACCAATTCGATAGGGTCTATAGGCTACCCCTAAGCAAGGTTAGTTGCCAATTTGTCCTTCTTATCAACGCTTGCTGCCATCTTGCTTGCATGCATGCAAGCACGCTTTAAAGTAGCATTGATTTGATGCAGTGTTGTCGATGTTGATGCATTGCACACCACGTTAGCGGCTAACGTCGAGTGAACTGCCAATGCCGTGCGGTCGCATGGAGCAAGGCAGTGGATTGAGTGGATTCAGTCAGGCTCCTCATGTTGTTCATTCGACATGCGATGCTGGTGTTGATTTTGTTTTAGGCCAAAAGAGTGAGCGACCACTACCCAGTTGAGTTCTACATTCACTGAGTCGTCGCAACGCACCTGATGTGATGCTTTCTGCTCAACCACACTCACTCATTTCCTCCCATTGTTGCTATGGACATAGTGCTCACCAGTCATGAAACTGCACCCACCATGTCTCTTTCCTCCCCTCACACTGATGTACACTGCACCCAAGTGCCTAATGCGCATCACAATAGAGAAGTGTGAAGGAAGGCGAAGTTGTTTGGTGTGTGGAGGGGCGTCACACTCCCTCATTCTCACCCTCGTCCACATCATTCTCCTGTGCTTCCTCTCGACCATGGTCCTAAAGGCTGCAAGAGATGATGACACTGCTGGGTGCGTGTGCGCATCAATCGGCACAAATGAACACATGCAACGTAGGACAGTCGGGTGGGCGCAGAAACGGGATGGGAGCGGGTGTGGTAGGACTGGGGTGAGGAGGTCGGATATCACACCGAGGGAGGCGGGTGTTTGGCTGTGGGTGTTTAGGGTTCACACACATCCTACTTGGATGACTGAGATGAAGGCGCATGTTTGAGGTTGCCGGTTGTGCAGTGCTGGATGCTCATCGTGTTGCACCCGCGACTGCGTTGTCATGAACTTCGTTTCTCTCCAATGCGCACAATGGCAGGAGTGGAATGGTGAACACACGCGGCGTCAGGAAAGATGTCAAAATGAGGCTTAAGTATAGTGCCACTTTGCTGTGCTTCCTACCGCATGCTTCCCTTGGTGAGTCCTCATATCTCCAAGTGCCTGCGTCACTTAAGCTAGCCTGCTTCACGAATCGAGTTGTAGTCTGCTTCGAGGCTAAAGCGACTTCTCGTCACCATTGTGAGAGGGCTTATGGTGAAGGGTTGGTGGGTGGTTGCAGAATCCACTGATTTGATGTTGCCACATTCACCTCATACGCCAGTGGTTATGCGAAGATGCAAGAGATGTTCATAGTTCCTCCACAGCAGCATTGGCCGACCAAAGTGCTCACATGCAGCATAAATCAGGCAGATGTCAAATGACGCAGGGTAGAAAGGGAGTGGCTGAGTCGAGTCTGTTTGCTCCAAAAGACACAATCAGCTTTAATCTTGTGTCGCAATGCAGACTCACACAAGGCTGCAGTGGTGGTTAATTTAATTTAACGAACGAAAGCGGCAGAGAGATAGCTTTGGTTGAGAGGAAATGTGGCAGCGTACTAGCCTACCCTACGCACAGCTCCGCTGCCTCTGCCAGCTGTCCCTTACCACTAGCTATTCCACCCACTGAGGGAAGTACACAACGCTGCACTGTCGTAGTGACGTGGTGAAGGTGCCCGATGGCTTGTCCCAAATTCGCACACCGTCGTGGATTATTGGGACCTCTAATGATTGTTTGAAACAGGTACTTAAATTGAATAAATTCAGTAAAAATTAGGCAAACATTACGAAGCAAAACCATGTTACTCACTAGTTAATGCCCAAATAAAGCATTTCCTTAGAAAGAAAGCATATTCGTTTAGATTTTTGGTGCTCAAAGTTGTATGCATCGGAAGTAGCATAACACTTCTTCGCCATTGGTAAAACAACTGGGGACAGTTGTGACTTCGTGGCGCTAGCAGTGATGATTAACTTGTTCAGAAAAGCATCCTTGAAATTTTCTAAGCTAAATGATTTGGTTCATCTCACCAAAACATTGTTATGACATGCCAATAGCGCAGTATTTTGTGGGAATCAGAGCACTACTCTTACTTTCTTGTCCATGGTTTATAAAGCCACCGTATAAGGCGTGATGCTGCCATTTCTCCTCTTCTACTCGCAGTTGCTATGAGGGCGGCAAGAGTGGCTATGTTGATAAAAAGTAAATATAAAACGTAGTGAAAGTGGAGCCAAGAGAGTGTTGTTACCGAATTACTTATGCTAAAATGTCTGCCAGATTCGATTGGAATTGCTTGACTGTATCTACTGTAAAATTGATGGTATTCGCTTACTATCTAACCGCTTTATTAAGCCTTGGATGGTAAACTTACTCCCATTCTGATGTAGATTTAATGGGAAAACCAGAAGTACACCATTGATAGGGTATGCTCACATCTGCAGCTAAAAATGGTAGATAATTTCCATGAAAAACCTCAGCATTGGCTTCATGATAACAAGAAGGGGAGGAATGCTATGTACCCTAGTGAAGAAAACACGGGTGGGTAGTACTTTGCATGCAAAAAAAATCCAACATACCACAGTACCGTTGCATTGCACTTTGTAAGAATTACTGCCTAACTTCATCAGATGAACCCTCACGTTATCTACTTGAGCTGAGCACTAAGTAATATCAATGCCTAATCCAGGCAGCAATCAAAATGTGCATTACAATATTTCGTGTACCTTCTGGCAAGACATGCAGTTTAGTAATTACTACTATGTACTGCAAAGCACTGTGTAAGTCTGATGAGGAATGGCTGGCATTAAGTCAATATGCACAGCAAACTGCATTACTCGATTGCACAACTCTGTAAGAATAACATCACTCGGAATGACCGAATGATATCTGCGTGAATGGGCAGATAACGATCACAACCATCAAGGGAGAGTGGTAAATAACTGGGGTTGGGAGGAAAGATGGAGCGCAGATCACGATACTCGAGAGGTGGGAATGCGAGAATTCGGTGGCATTCTGCTTTGGTAAGCGCATGGTTCTAGCGCTTAGTTTGTGCATAAAACCACACAGACGGAAATCCAATCTTCTCGGCTCCTATGATGAAGGAATTAGAAAACTTGTTTGGAAATTGGCCCACTAGTTCTCATTCATTCATTCATTCATTCGTTCATTCATTCATTCATTCATTCATTCAATGATTATTGGCATTGATCCACCTCCTTTCATCAATCGATTTGAGAAGCATATGCTGACAAACTATAGACACTAAAGTTTGTGGCCTATGTATTACCGTTGACGCATAGGCGTGAACTGCATTAATCTGGACACTAATTACCGGCATCGGTGAAGTAAAGCCATGTCTAGATGGTGAAAACTACTAAAAAAGCAAAAATCACATTTCGCTAATTATGTACATTCACCAATCACATATTGTGGTGTAATAGTCGACACCTACGAGTTACTGCGAGAGTTGCCAACTAACTTTAAGCAAACTTCAAATGCATTCGCTTTATTCTTGAAACACAAACCCCTTTCTATACCAACAAATATCTTCATTGCTCTTGATCGGATCCATCTATGTCAATAGCCTGTTTCACCACATGCCTACATGAACAGGGTCAGCTTTGGTGAATCAATACCAACATAGGAGTTTATAATGCTTCCTACATATGGATGAATCCATTTTAATCCGGTTATCCTTAGAGGTGTCTCACAAATCTCCGACAAGTACTATATACGCCACACTGGCGTCACCGTGGTCTCTTGATTTTAACAACACGACCATGTATGTGTGCAGAAGGATTCATGATTTTATCATGGAGACATACATGACCTGCTACATAGGACTGTGTATGCCTGTCCTTACATTTTTGATTACATGAGCACCTTGAGCTAAGTGTTGATTGGGGCACTGCTGAGGATCTCACACAAATTCTTCCATGCTCCTTCTTGGTGAGGTAGGCTGCGTAGGCAGTGTCGTTCTTGTCCAAATAGAGCAGGCAATGTACTTGCATAATAGTCCTTAAAGGCGCCCAAAATAAAGGGAATCATATCGTGTTCGAATGCATGAACCAATGACCGAATGGAATCTTTCCACTATTCTCTTTGCAAAAGTGGTTGCATTGTGCATGAGTGTCAGCGGTGGTTTTAGGCAACCCGATTCCATTATGGTGAGCAAACAGCGGATTGCGTCTTAACTATAACACTAGCCTAAAAAACAGGGCATGTGGTAGATTTACAAATCAATGCAAACGAAATCAGGAGCGAGAACATTTCATTTCCTTTTAAAATGAACTATCGTGCCATAGTGTGAATGAAAGGACATGCAGGCATGCCTAGTGCACCTTGCGCACTAAACTCACGCCAATCCATCAAGCTTTATGTTACGCGTTCACTTCTCTACGCAGGTATAGTCGTAGTATGGTGTAGTATGAAAAAGTGGGTAATCAGTTATATTCAGTGGAGCATCTGAGGGTCAGCAATTTACTCTGTCGCTTTGCCAATTCTCAATACCATTTTACCAAAAAAATTCCTTTTAAGATCATGCAAGGATGTCCACTAACCGGATAATAGAAGGCAGACGATGTTAAGAGTGTGCGAATTCATCCCAGCACCTAAGAAAACGAAAAATGACAACCACTATGTAAAGTGTCATTCTGAGGTGAATCATGTGGTTGTAAATTTGACTTTCGTAAAGCATTCTCAATGAGCGAACTCAATCAGATTCCTTTTTCAATGTGCTCACACTGATAGCTTTTCTCTACCTTCACTCACCTCAGTTGCTACCACTCTGATATTGATAACACTTTGTTACGATACCGAAGTTGATAGAGTGTTGCAGGTGTTGCCTGAGTTTCAGCCTTCCGGCCCTGCCTTCGAACCTTCCAACTTATTTCCTTGCCATCACGTAGCCGATTAAATGGAGTGAATGAGTGAATTTGCTGCTAACAAAGTATGCTACAATCGCGCCTTGCAATTCGCCTTTCGTTAAGGTTTGCATTCCGTTAGAAAGGCAATAAATAAAATATCATTATTCACATTACAACGTGAGCTATATTTTAAGTGCCTTAAATCAGCCCCGTAGTAAACACTCGTGCATCAGTTTGGAAGGCAACAAGTCGGTTCGTGGATTGATGGACCACCTACTTTACATGGACAAGAACGGCACTGCCTATGCAGCCTATTTTGCCTAAAAGGAGTATGAAAAATTCTGCATGAGTCTCCTACCATGGCCTACTTCAGCATTGAGACCATCAAACATAGTAAGCCAATCCATTTATCAGAATAAAACAGCATGGGGTTTGTGTGTTTCAAGGTTGCAACACACTGACCTACGCAGCTAAATCTTGAAGTCTTGATGCTGTGAATTCAACTTTAACATACGTGGTGTGGATATAATTCATAGTATGCTATGCAAATCCTACATTTGCAAATTTGTCTTTTAGCTATAATTTATGCATCACTACGTGCGTGTGGAGAAAGTGAGGGTCCACATAGATTGAAGCACATTAAAAACTCCTAGTAAAAGTTAGTTACGGGAGAACAAATAACTGAAGTAGAGGAGTTAAGCAAAGGTAAGTTCTGAGATGCTGTTAGTGATCGTGCTGACATTTGTTGATAAAGCACATTTCCGTCAACAGACTCCGATTGACAGCATCGACGAGGTCTTTAGCATCAGCAAATAAGAAGCTATATTTCAAAAGGCAATGAGGCGCATTGAACGCCTGCTGAGTGACATTATACGACTAACACACCAAATGGCTGTGCCAAACTTCCCAACGCAATAAATTGCGCGTGCATGTAGGTACGTTTTCAACCAAACTCGAGTAATTTCTTAAACATTCACTTATGTATGCAGTCGTTGATGGCTAGAAAAACTTACTTTACTGTTGCCTTCGAATGGCTTGCCTGAATGAGTGATAAATTTAGCCTAATCAGTTTACGTACACAAAATTGTTGCAGAGCAAAAACAAAAGGCTTCTATTCAATACCTAAGTGAGTGATTCAGGATTGACCAAAATGACTGGATGAACGAATGGAAGTCTCAATACAGCGTTCGAATCTCTGCACCATAGAGACGGAAACAAACGCTGGTACCGAAGTACATATCCCTTCCACCTCCCAAACGGCATCATTCGCAGTCACGCTCTCCTCCACGCCCCTTTTATTTACAGCTCTTTTCCATCAACTCTATACATGGGTTGTCTTTTTATCCAAATTCCATTCACTCATACCATGCGATGCTGATTTCAATTGTATCAGTAATCATTCCATTAAGTTTTCTGTGCTACCTATTCGACAACATCCCAATCCTCGCTACCCTAAATAGTGCCTTGAAGTTAAAAACCAACAACACTTTACGTAGTGCCCGTTTTGTTTTGCATTAAGGTCCTCAAGAAGCAAATGCATCACGATTATGTACACGGTTTTGCTGCTTGAACACCTATCTTACTGCACATTGCTTTGAGTAGCATCGGCTGAAGACTCCTGATTTTGGATAATGTAACTTTTTTGACTGTAATACATACCATATTTATTTGTTAATGTGGTTTTTTTACCCAGGCACCTGTTTCAACAGTTGGCCATTGGAGCTGTTCTAATTTTAAGCCACACTCATATAAATTGCCGGAGTTCAGCGATAATGGCAAATCTTCCATGTTCAACACGATGTTGTGACCACTGTGAGTCTTTATTAGTTAAATGCTCATTAATCTGCGGACAAATCACATCAAAACACAATTTATGCCATGCTAAAGCAGCACTCAATGTGGATTCGTAGTTGCGCTTGTAAATAAATAGCTAGCCAATTGAGTTATAGAAATAACAAATTTAAAGTCTCAACTGTAAATGGGTGCTGGATAGTTGGTTTTCTAAGGAACCATCCGGTGAAGAGATGCTAATTGCAATCCCTCTAGTTGGCAACCACAAGCATTGGCTGAACTTCTAGCCTTTCCGTCCAAACAGTATGTAGTGTTTGTTGTGCTTTGGTGATCAGTAAGGCAAAGTTCTTTGGTTCGTAACAAAACGTCTGAGCTGACTAAAGCCGCTAAGAGCCTTTTTTCCACCTAATGTTTGAGGTCCACATTCGACTTTACGGTGAATGGTATTGCAAAGTTGTGAAATAAAACAATTCGACTTGGAGTGAAAGTGTGGTCTGTGAAGTTAATCAGTAGCGCAGTTCAGCTCACGATTACATTAAGCATCACGTGATCGCTTTGGTGGCAAATCCGGTACAAGCCAGTTTTCCTTCATTCCACTGGTGGACTTCACTCTCCAAACAGAGCGAATGTGTTAGCTCATTCTAAGCCACACTCCTTTCCGTTGCATTTTACTTAGGCTTGATATATTTTCCTCAACATTATAGCCTGCACCATTTCACAAGCCACTTACCTACCATCGTCTCGCTACCCACACTGTAAAGCCACTACTCCACCTAGCTTTTTTGTCTTCTTCGACCTCGTGACCAACGTCCTAGCCTGCGCCAATACCAAAATTTCAACCGCTGTATTTTGGAGCATTAATTGCACTTTAAGCTCACATTGATCGGCCGCCCAATGTTGTGTTTACTGCAATCAAGAGCAGCTACATTTACCTAAGTAGAATGTTTTTATTTGATGCAAATCAATCCAGCAAATAACAAGGCAGACGTTTTAGACTCAGTTGCCACTTAACCAGCAGTTAGCTATGTTCGTGACAAATAATCAGCTTTTTCAATGGCAGGATATAAATGTACTTGGTCTGATCATCCTTAATCGAAATCCCCAAATCTGTTAAATTCCCCGATGGGTCGCATTGCAATGCCACTGACAGTGTCATGTAATTTACTCCAACCGATGTCGCTTTGGTACACTTCACGCCCTCGGACAAATACAGATGGGTTTTGTAACAGGAAAGGATGTAAATCACAAGTTTTGGTCAAAAAAGAGTAAAAGATTATGCACATCCTAACAACGGGCGCGTAAATTGAAGTAGCTAGTGAATGACAAAGGCGTTTGCAGTGAAGGTGAATTTAATTAAACATCCTTTCAAATTAGCTGAAGTTATATATTTCGCTTGTGAATGGTGACGAACAATTGGATACCTTTGGGAGAATTTTCACGAAAGGTTCAAAGTGTAAACGGCGCATTGGTTGCTGTGACAGCATCAATGACAACACTAAAAAAATTTAGAAGTTACCTGAGTAGACCCTAGATCGGTTAATCGGCGGGCGTCCAATGCGTTTTGCGCTATAATAAAGAGAGATACTGTATCAAGTTGCATTAGCTTTGGTGAATGGCAGGATTTCGAGGCTAATATAAAGTGTAGGATCCATACAATACATTGGCATCCTTTGTCCCGTTGAACTGTGCAAGAATGAGATGAGAATGATGGAATGGTTGCACTTTTGATAAACCCGTGATATCAGGGATTCAGTGCTTTGCATCTAACACTGGATGTTGACTGGCATTTCCTTCATCGCATTCTATTGCCATACCGTCTTTATTGAGGGCGCCTGAACACAAGGTGACGTTGACCCACTTGCAACGGGAGAGTAGGGTTGTTGCATCCATTTCAAAGCCTAGATCCAAACAACTATTTAAACAACATGGCAATTACCGAAGATATGAAGTCCATTTATGGTCTCCAAATTTCCGGATCGGAGGTCATTTCACATCGCGACGAACGATGTGTTTTGAAGGATTGCACCACACTGCTGGTGTACCAAGGATGCCCGCATTCCCAATTTACTACTTTACTAACATCGTTTCCACCCACATATCAAGCAGTGTTGGCTGTGCTCCTTCATTCAGTGGCGCGACGACCTCGTGCTTGCACTACGGTGTCCGAGTTCACGGTCGACGTGGGCTTTGCAACTGGATGTGACAGCGCACCTTCCTCCCAAGTTGTAAGGTAGAGCAATATGATTCGTGTTCTAATAAAGTATTTCTCGAATGAACACACTTAGTGTAGCTATTAATTTTCCAAGAAATGTAAGGCATAATAAAGCGGCCCATCCTTCCCTTGTGTCAAAAGTCATTCGCTACGTCCAAAGATGCCGCAGGAGAGGATGTATAAAACGATCGCCAAAATAAGTCAAAACGCGGTAGCACTGGGGTTGGTTTGCTGGACATTGTAGGAGCAAGTGGTAGCAATCTAATCAACTGCCTCAAAATTGCAAAATAAACTACAGGTGGCAGCTTTCATGCAAGTATAATGGATTCATTAATGTGTTTTGTTTCCTCCAAATTGCCTTCGAAAACTCAAACATGAATCAAGCATGTACCTAATACCAGCTTGCAATGTAAGGTACTGGTAGCTCTCGCTGTACATCCCATCTAATATTGTTGCTCTTCTTCAGTAAAATGTTGCACTTAAGGTGACTCTACACCTGAATGAATTCATATCTTTAAGGCTTTAATGAGCAATGCATCTTACGCACCTTCATCTTAATATTTTTCGTCAAGCAAGAGGTGCGGATCAGTCTCACTTTCCATTTTGATTCGAGTTGGTAAGTTCTGGGCGACTCACTGACACTTACTGTCATCCTACCATTTAAAGACGCATCACCTACCTCTGACACTTCTCGCATTGGCGCCTGTACTCAAGCTCTTAATAAAAATTTAAAGCAAGCAAGGAACGCTTTTGTTTTCTAAAGCTTCTCTGGAATAAAGCAGAAGTACCAAAAGTAGCTTTATTGTCTTTGTACTTTGGCATAAACTGGGATGTTTTACGAGGATGAGCTGGCAATAGAATCATTTTCTGGCGAACTTACTGCAACCCTACTACTTCAAACCGCAATATAGAGTAAAGCAAAACATAGCACATCAGAGGAGATTTAGCCATATAATTCATATTAAGTTAGGATTGATGCAAAATGGAAAAAAGCAGATCAGAGTTCAATTTCATAAGCAACTTTTTTTCGGCTAGGAATTATTGGATAGCAGAAATTACGAGTGTTTGAGTTCTGCAATAACTTTAAATTGTTCATTTGCATCAGAGACATATTCGCATTGTAGAAACTGGGCACCGTCACCCTACTTCGGTTGGATTGAATGCAAAACTCTGCAATTATCATTTAGTATAACCAGCATTAAGAGGTAACGACAACCGCTTGGATGTGATGTGTGGCTTTCACGCATGCGCTAGCAATGTCTTCTAGGAAATACGAGCAAATATGATGGTTACCTAGCAATTAGGGTAGGCAGTCATGCAGGTAATTCGGCTTGTACTTGTGCATTCACGGTTTAAGCAACCATGGTACAGACAAAGTCAACTGGTTTACCCGGTAAACTTGGCTGGCTCTTTGCAGCCGACGCTCTTGCACCCTTGGGGTAAATACCTTCCCCTATTTTCTGTTCTGCACCAATTTATCAGTGATCACTATAATAACAACTTGCCACCAATGCGCCCCTACATACAGTCATGATGTTTGCTTGACAAAGCAATGTACGACTGAAGACACACGTGCATTGCGGATATTCGCATGCGTCAGGTGATGGAACAATGCCCTCCTCCTTGTCAGCTCCATTGGCCATGTAATTCGTTGCGCCCTGTCATATCGGTTGCATGTGTTGAATAACTCACACATGCTTGAATAGCGGCCCTACTGCAGCACTGCCAATAGCTGACAGGATGAAGAGGACACTATCTGAGTCAGCAGCATAGGTGTGCTTTACGCCTGATTAATATCAATGAGCCAGCCAATTTGATCCACAATTCTTGAAGTGAGTTTAGTTTACAGGTTGAATTTTGTAAACTCACCAGCTTTGATTACAAACACAGTGGGGCCGTGTACCATAAACGGCTTCGAAAGCCTCTCCAATGGTACTGATTTTTGAGCCGCACAACTTGAAGAGAACATTGCTAAGACTGCCGTCAGCGATTATACTGGCTAACCAATTTTACGCAAGTAGGAAAGTTTGGAGAAGGAGACAGTAAGGAAGAGAAAGAAAAGAATATTTTTAGTAAGGATGAAATGGAAAAGGAGGAAAAAGGGAATGTTAAAGGCGATAATTTGCCATCTGTGCTGATTGGTACCTGCGTCACTTGTTAATTTGCCCCGTTTTGAAATCTAGAGGCATATCTCACCCATCAAGTGCTCTTTAAATTGTCACTCAATTATTCCGTACCTCGCATTTACCACTGCACTTGTGTTATTCACCAAAATAAAAGGTATGGTAAGTATATTGCTAAAGCTTCCTTTCATTGGCTTCTAATTATTTGCGGTAGCCTGATTGCTGTTACCACTGCAAATAATATGGATCATGTTGTTGGCGTAGTAATGCTGACTTTGCTGACCTTTACAACAGAATGTATTTTGGTAATGCTGCTACTATCACTGCGGCTACCAACATTGTGCAGGTTGAAGGAAAAGCTGAAAATGTGACGTCGACTGAGAAGCAAAGTCAACGCTTACTACGACTCTTTTCCACCAGCTGCGCCAATCATTTGTAATGGAACAGGCCTGTCACTTACCTCACCGCAGTGTCATCACTGCATTACGCTCTCGTGGGTGTAAAACGCGAGGTTCTGCATTGACTCAAACACTACCCATGCTCATCTATCTGTCTATTTATCCATCTACACACTTCTGATGGGAATGAGAACAGGGGCCGTTTATAAAAATAGGATAGCCAAATAAGAGCACCTAAGTTGCCACGCGTATACCCAACACCAGACAAGTACCGTTAAGGTGTGTCAAAATGATAGCTTCTTCAGCGATGACTTAAGAAGTTGAGTATGTTAAAACAAGTGGAATCTATGGCTCGCAAGTGCAACCACAAGGACAATGAAAAGTTCTGGGTAAAATCGCAGAGCTATTGCGAATGTAATCACGCTGGTGCTGTCGTCGTGAATAAAGGGTGAGAAAGAGACGCATTTATTAAGGGCTTGATGAAGAAGCAGTGGGACATTAAGGAAGCTAAAGTGGGGAGAGTAAATTTTATTAGTAGTGGACATTCAGCTCTTAAAGGCCTCTGTGAATCACATCGCTGTCAGAGGCATGAGTGAGCCGGTACATCTCTTTGTAACACCGTCACTCTCGGTTACACCTGCTGTAAGAAATCAATTAGAAACGGCTTTTACTCTAACTGCGTTTATTAAACCTTATATTTTAAAATGATTAAATCCAAAAAAATGATGCAATAAGACGTTAAAATGTGTAAGCAAGCCAGAAACCCAAATATCAATGCTCACAGCTTCATTACAGTTGTAAAATAAACCCCTTTACGGCAGCAGCTGTAAATTATTTTAGTAAGCTGATCCACAATTACATATAAAATTAGTGCTCTTGAAGCAAACGCCATGCTTCCCAATCTAAGTGTTTAATATCACGACAGAAGTGGGCTGAACATTCCTCTCTATGTTACTCGATGAAACCGACATGGATGTGTCACCTCTAAGTATTTGCTGATAGTTTGTGTTAAAAGTGATGTTGCCGGGACTGCTTTTGTTGTTGCTGTTGCTGAAAAAAATGACCGCTGTTCAGTGCAGTGGAAAATTCCGCTCGATCTGATTTAAGTTTAGTGAGTAAACTAGAAGCACACTGTTAAACAGGCATGTTCATATCTGCAGCCAGATGGCAGTTAAAAATTCTTCAAATTTTTGCAATTTTAATGCTTTGGCTGTTGAGGCATATAATGTTTGAAATTCTGCAGTCAATAGCAGGATCTACCTGTCATTGACTAATCAACGCATCGCTGTATTCAGCACATGTCAAATAAGCATTCAGCAGGGCAATATTTAAGCCGCAAAAAACCTCAGCATTTGTTTTATAATAAAATAATGAGAGGAATGCGATGTATCCCGGTTACAGCAATATGCAGTAGCCATTTGTAACACTCAAATGGATCATACTTCGCGCATGGAAATTTCCAACATACTGCGCTAATGTGGCGTGATATTTTGCATAAGATAGTAATTAACCTCACTCAATTAACCCTCCTATCATCTTCTTGAGATAAGCACTAAATAATTTCAAAATGTGATTTATAATACCTTCTACACCTTGCAGCAAGGCATCGCTCCCACTAAAATAACACACCAAGTAGTAGTTGCTACTATGTATTGCAAAGCCCCACGTAAATATGATGGGTACTGGCCGTCATTAAGTCAATATACACAGCAAACTGCATTACCGGATTGTGCAACCCTCCAAGATTGACATCGCTTGGAATGACAGAATGGCATCTGCATGAATGGGCAGATAAGGATCAAAATTATAAAGGGAGAATGGCAAATACATGTGGTTGGGAGGAGGAGTAGAATGAAGAGCAGGCTATTAAAGAGGTACTAAGGGGCGGTCAAAACAGAGGCTTTGAGAACACAAGAACTCGTTGGCATCTTGCTTCGATAAACGCACGGTCCCATCGTTTAGTTTGTGCATAAAACCACACAGTCGACAGTCCAATCTCCTTGGGTCCTATGATACAAAATTTAGAAAACTTTTTGAGAAATTCGTCTACCCGTTCTTACTCATCCATTCATTCAGTGGTCACCAACTTATCTACTCAGGCATTCATCCAATTGCCTAATTTCTTGTTTCGTCAGCCACTTTGAGAAGCGATCTGGAACATTTACTGTACAACTTTTTATTTACATACACCGTGCATGTAGATGATGCATCAATTGGCGGCCTGTGTTACTCATCGACGCATATGTATGAACTGCTTGAAGCTGGACACCAGGTAGCAGTGTCAGTGCAACAACGCCATGTTTAGGTAGTGAAGACTACTGAAATTGAGGTCTAGCTAAGAAAACACGAATCACGTTTCTATAATTATGCACATTCACCGATTACTTATTTTTGATGAAATGGTCAATACGACCATTTTCTAGGATAGCAACCAACTAGCGATAGGCGAACCACAAAGGTGTCCTCTACATTACTAACAAATATATTCAAGGTTCGCAACCAGATCCCTCTATGCCAATGATCTATTCCACCATATGCCTGCATAATTAGTAAAAAGTCGGAAGAGCTAATACCGACTAAAAATTGCACTTCAGATTAGTTTATGATGCATACGGAGAATTTATCGTAGTCCTGATAAGCGCAGGCTGCACGACAAATCTCCGGCAGCTACTACATACGCCGCGCTGGTGTAAGTGTTGTCTCATGATTTTAGCAGCATAGTGTGGCTTACATCTACAGCCATGCATGCGTGCAACACACTTGCTGAAAGTAAGCATTCATGGTTCCCATTTGTAGGCATACTTGACCTGTTACATAGAAATATGTTTGCCAAACATTGCATTCCTTACTAAACATGAAGGATTACTGCAATTAAGCGCACACCTTGTGCTAAGTCTTGATTAGGGCAATGTTGAGAAACTCACTCGAATTCTTCCATGCTCCTTCCAGGCGAAGTAGGCTGCGTAGGCAGTGTGGTTTTTGTCCAGATAGAGTAAGTAGTCGGTCAATTCACGAATTGACTTGTAGTCGTCTACATTGATATATGAGTGTGGAGGCA
Source organism: Taenia multiceps (assembly GCA_001923025.3). Lineage (NCBI taxonomy): Eukaryota > Metazoa > Platyhelminthes > Cestoda > Cyclophyllidea > Taeniidae > Taenia > Taenia multiceps. The sequence goes on from CM010316.2 coordinate 4,795,714, forward strand.
GTGCACTTTTATAATCCTCCTTGAAGGCGCCCAACACAATGGGGATCATGTCGTGCCTGCACGCAAAACAAGTGATGAATGACTCACTGAAATGTGGACGGATGAATCCACTAACACGATGGTTGAACAAGATTTAAGCAAAAATACAAGAAGAACCCCATCTTGGCATTTTGCAAAAGTGGCTCTGAAGACATCAGATATTTAATATTGTTAATGAAAACAAGCTATGGTTTGTGTGTGAACTGTCAAAATTTAGCGAAAATAGTAGGATTTAGGGTAGATGCGTGAATAGACACAAATAAAATACGGCAAGGCAAGTACAAACTTGCTTTAAATCGCATTGATTTCTTGTATTATGGATGGTGCGAAAGGCTGATATACCGGGTGTCATCTATGACGGAGTACAACCAACAAGCCAAATGCATGCCTCACCATCGTGCACCATGTTTTGCTCTCATCCCCTTTGGCACAAGCATCTGCTGTTTGCCGTAGCAAAATGAGACCAGTCTTTTTTAACTTCAAAGAAAGACTTTGTGTATCTGTGGTTCATCAACCCTCTTACAGCATTGCATGTCGTGCTGCCCACATCACATTCATGTAATGGTAGTGCCTGAATATCCACCTTTCAATTATCAGGTACTAGCTAGCAACTGCTCTCATTGAGTTGCTCTCATTCAAATAGCTCGTCATTGAGGCAGCTACACGCAACCAACTTTGCTATTTGCCTCCCAAATTTGGGCTGGTAAGGTGGCCGCTTTGGGGTGGGGTTTAGACTGCAGTTAGGCGAATTAAATAGGAAATGATACGCACTGGAAAGCATTAGTATAGACCTTTTCCGTTATGTAATTCCGGCAATTGGAATTCTCAAAAGAGAGGTAGAATTTGTAGTTGAGCGATAGGAAATGGAAAGGATCGATATTGCTGGGAAATTGCTTTCCACTTCGTCCGTATACATCCACCTACAAAAGTGAGCGCAAAGTGATTTGATAATCCAGCATAACTACAAATAAGGAAAAATAGTTATCGCAGATGTTAAAGTGAGGAAATTGACAGCTCATGAGTGCCATTAAAGGACACAGATTCGGAGTGAAGTGCCTTTGCGACAGTCAGGATTAGAAGCAACACGCAGTTTTACCACATGAGTACCTATTATAGAGTGATACGGATATTATCTTGCGCTAATTTCACAGCTAGATTAAAAATTTGGAGAACAGGTATAACATAATTGAACAAATATTTAGCCGAACATTCGAAAGCTTTTATTTGTCGGTGTCAAAAGATGTACCAATGAAAACGGAATCTGTCCTCCTAAAGAGCTATTTACTTGGTGCCTGGATCTGTCGCCTGATGATGCCATTTGGTTTGAGGACAGTAGCGGTAGACTGAGCCTTACATTCCAGTTTGTATGAAGTCACGTCGTTTTATTTTGTGTTATTTTCCGTGCGTTTCTGGACAATAAATACATGGTAATATACAGGCTGAATTAAAGTTGAATTCTGAGCTTCCTTTAACGGTCATTTATAAGTAAGACAACCTTAGTGTGAATCACATGAAGCAACACTTTGCGTTCAATAGCACTGATAAGCAAGAAACTAACAAGCACGCAGTAGCCTTACGGGAACTAATTTGGCGATCGCATCTGCAAACTCAACTCGATTATTTGAGGCGTTGCGATTGGACACTGCCCAGGCGATCAATTTCCTTCTTCTCCAATGGTGAGGAGGCAGTAGATGCACGTAGTTCTTGGAAAGCATGCGTGCAGTCTCTTCCGCGGTGAATATGTACTCCGGATCCTCATTCCGAATGAATACAGCGTACACAGCGGGTACTGGGGATTTCGCCATGTACGTGATGAAGAGGTCAATCTTAGTCAGGAAACCAAATTAGGCTCTACTTTCACCTCGATGCATTTGTCAGACCCAAATAAATTAATAAGCCAGGAAGCAAAAACGAGGGTGGTTATGGGAGATGGGATTTTTTATTTAACCGGCATGCGAAAAAAGTTCGCTTAATAACGATCTTGTATCATTGAGATTTCGCACTTACTTTCTCTTTATTATATCTATTTCTTTTGTCTTTTTCAAATGCCCAAAATTCTCATTCTGATTTATCAGAAAAAGTAATAATTTAACTCATCCTGCATTTCTTACTTTCTCTTCACATTTCTTTCCGAATACTTCTGTTTCTCGCAACAGATAAGAGCACATGTGTTATGCGTCCTTCAATGTCTCGTGTAAATTCGGCAAATTGAATGTGGTGGAATGTCGTAAGCAAATTGTGGATAATGATCGACATACTGCTTGAAAATATGTTTATGACGCCAATTAACTTAGGTGTAAGCAATGCGTTGTGCAACACTTACTGGGTTGAGGTGCGAAAGGAGGAGAAAGAGTACATAGTGAGGACTTTCTCTCGTTTCGAAGGCTACAAGAACTCAGTGGGCATGGGGATATAAACTGGGAGATTTTGAAAGGACATCAATTTGTATAACCTTAGGCGCACACTGACCACTCCAAAATACACAGTTTATGGGGATCTTAATCTCATGCCGATTCTATTGCTAGGATGACAGTCATTTGGTTATTTTATGCAAAGAAGTCGCACAATCAATTTTTAAGGTGAAAGGAATTTTAGACATTTGTCTGCTGTACCTGAGTACATATATGGGGCGATTAAATATCAGGCTATCCTGAATTCATAAATCTGAAACTTATTGTAAATTCGAAGTGCACATGTATCTGTATTTCTCGGTGTGGATTTGGAAATGACTACAAATTATGCACATTGATGTGGTAAATTATTAGCTCAGCAGGAAAGCATGTTAACTTTGAACTGATGGCTCGTTAACATGTTTACAAATGATCTAATACGAAATCAGACGACTATTTTCTCTTAATGCTTCCGTTATTTCATTCCATGCAGTCACTTCTAGAACAGTCAGCCCGTCAGTAAACTCCCAATGCATTGGTGTAAGCACTTGTTCAGTCAGATGTCTGTTATTAGTGAAGGCGGGTAACAATGCAAGCCACTTCTTATGACTAAAAGGCGTTTACATTGCCAAAATGTCAGAGGTTCTGTCGACGTTGCAAAGAAAACACGGCATTGACTACCAAATGGTAAGAATGGGAAGAATGCGACGTACCCTGGTTACTTTACTAGAGGATAGAAAGTTGTAGCACTCGAGTGAAGAGCATACGAATGGATGAAATTTCACACATGGGAAATTCCGACAGACCACACTACTGTAGTGTAACATCGTGGAAAAGGCACTAAATAACCTCAACCTTTGGGTCCTCTAATCACCTATTCGAGCCAAGCATCAGTTAATTAAGTTGTGCAACTGAGGTAAAAGGCAAGAAGTGGATTCTTGCTATAAAACTGTGCTTGTTTGATTAATCCAGATGCGCATTTTCGGAAATGTTGTGTTTAAGATAAGCATATCGATATAGTAAGTTAATACTTTCCTTGGCATAGCCATCTATACTGTGCGCACTTTCATTTAGTCGAGGCGCTCATCACTGCAAGTAGTATTTGAGCCTTTACCTTACCCAAGATCTATCCCTAAGGAAACCTAGTCAACACAAAATATCCAGACATACCAAACCGATTTGTCCACAAATTAGGCAAACATACTACTTATTTTACTAATTATTTTGCACACAGGTAACGTCACACAAACATTTTTCTAGACTTCAACGTTTAACTTTATGCCCCTTGCTTTGCCTGCTCAGCATTTGATTTGAAATAAAAAGTGGATACTACATACGCTCCTTATTCTACTGATACTTACATACATATTATACAATCCTTGCTGTCTGCGCATAATAAAAGCATGCATTGAGAATTTGGGCTGAGGAATTTCTTCAAATTCTCTAAGTGGCCGCCAAATCCTTAGTCAAAAAGGCATTTGATCTGTGTAGTGCTACTAACTGATCGTAAGCAGCACTTGAAATATTTGGCTTTTGCTAATTCTAAACAATTCATGGACTTACTTTCCTGTTGGCTGTGAAAGTCGATGATTTGATATGCAAGCTCACTTTAATTTCAAACATTGGATTAATTAATTTTGTTAAATCAGCAACAAAATTCTTAAAGGTGATGAAGGCATTTTTTTTGCTCACACAGCCCTTTTGAAGAGTCGATAGGACGTCAAGCCACACTGATGGGAACAGCTGCATCACATCAACAATACTAATGCTCCAAGTTATCCCGATGTCCTCTTTTGCCACAAATCGAAAGTTAGTAAACCAAATGCTAAGATTTTTCTTTGTGTATAAAAAGCTGCTTCAATTAAACGTTGAATGCTTAACAAAACATCTTAACAACGGTAATTTAGTAGTGGTACCTGTAACATGGACATCGGCAGCGAATTTTCAGCGCCACATTGAGTTTTATCTTTAAAATTAGCTTGTCAATGGTGAATAGCTTGATATGATTTGATTTTAAGGCAGACTTCTGCCCCGTTATGCTGTAGTTAAAAGATTACATTTATGATACGATGGTAAGAAATCATGGGACATTGGTAAAAGTATGCCTTGAGAAGGTGAATCTTTCCTTCTACCTGTCATTCTCTGCAATTCTAAAGTGCATAAGGAGTTAGTTTACAGGGTCAGCATAATAGCTGATCATTCATAAATTGCATGGATATTTTGTGTAAAACGCCTACTCACCACAAAGTTAATGACTGTGCGTGGGCGTGTTTAAGCTACGCACGTTGAAACCGACGCAGAGATTCGCAAAATACCTGGCATGAAGCAGAGGTGTGTGCTGTAGCAGCAAATGCATATAGGCGCCCGTTCACTTCATTTCACCGCCCAAATACTCTTGATTTTTCAAGTCTTTAATACATTTGATAGTTAGGACTAAAAGACAATGCTGACTTAGCGATTGGAGGCGCGCCTACCCTTCAATGCAGTGGTGTCAGTAAAGTGTGCTTTAAGCTTTCAATTGCTACATAACTTACTGAGTAAATAATGTTTAAAAATCATCATCGAAGGGATCATTTGTTCACTGAGGTCACTTCACAAATAAATGAGTTTATCGGCATTGGAAGGGAAATTGGTGGAGATGAAAATTTTGCCATTAGATATGACCCCGATTGCTCGCATACGTTGATAGTCTACCATACATGCTTGACCAATGTCTTTGTGATCAAATGAATTAGTTACTGGACTTTAAAATAAAAGACATTACATTGAGACAATAGCAAGTAGATTGCCTCGATATATTTCTGGCGTCACTGGACTACTTATAATCACACAAGCAGACATCATTTGTCACATGAAAAAATTCACTTGAAAATTGTGATGCTTTGCTTGATGTGTCCCATGCTCTGCCTAACAATGCTTATTTGAAACGCCACCTTATAAACGCAAATAAAAGTACCAACGCCTTTAATATGTTGGCCACTAATGCACATTAGTCATTTATTTAGCTATCCGACTTTTCGCGCTAGTACATACACAAGGAAGGACACCACAATCGTAACCGGCTGTCGCTGATTTGTTGTTTTAACCCAAGTGATAGTACTTATAGCGCTATCCTTTGGTCACTTGACAGCACTCGCCTTCCCACTTACTTCCTAGACATGCTTTGACATCAGCACAAGTCTCGCTAACTTGAATACAGTAAACACTATAAAGTTATTTGTAGGAATAGAAATCAAAATTTTCGTGGATATACATTGTGGAGGAAAAGCATTGCACTTGTGATAAGCAAACCCCCAAAGCTTGAAAAGTCAGTTTAAAGCATCATCATCTTTGAACATACAAATAGGACAAGAACTGCGCCAATGCAGATTGAGCCCACCAAGTCAAGTAGAAGTGGATTCATCTCTAACAGTCTAACACGCGGCCTAATGTTACATATTCACCACCACATGAACAATTGGATAATTTAGCTAGGAAAAGTTACAGCAGAAGGGCACAGCAAATATTTTCTCTTACCCCACTGCTCTTGTTTCCCGACAGCTGACTTGGATTGTGCGTCCAGCATACAACCTCACATAAATTTGGTTCAGTGCTTCTTAAGTAAGGATTCCAATTAAGTGAGGCGCATTGTGATGGACTAGTCGTGATAAATATGGAGGCAGATGAAGAGGAATTTTTTTAATTCATGGAGTTTAAACACAAATTATGCTTGACTTTGGGTATCAGTATACCAAGACTCCCGGTAACAAAAAAACATACAATGGCCAAGATGGGATGATAGTTGGTGAAATGCAAACAGACCTCTAATTCCCATAAGCACTCTGGACCTGATTCCCTCCAGATGCCATCTCTACAGCTAGAAATCGCACCGTGACATAAAGAAACGTGTGCATAAGTTTCGCAAGAGAAAATGAAAAAGGGAGATGATTTTAGCATGGGGTCTGATTCCCACATGGTGTTGTTTAAACACCATCACAGTGTTTTGCTGCTGAACTCTCAACGTCACAGCGCATGCCACTAAACGTTGGGAGAGTTAAACAAATTTACAGAAGGCATTTATCTATATATAGCTAATCGCAGGAAATATGGTGGTACAGGAGTAGTTGTTCCGCAAAGTGTTTTCCAATGGCATGAAAATATGTTATTATTTGGGTCTGAATTAGCATTTCCTTCCACCTAAAGCTACACTGAAAATGTGGTAAATAGTGCACAAAATTTTAAGAGACTTCTTGAAGCGAGATTGGAGTAAATATTAAAAGTTTTACAAATGTTATCTAAGTCCAAATGTGGGTAGGACGAAAAAGGGTAGCAGAATCTAAAGGATTGAAACAGGAGTGATGCATACTTCAGCAAAGTTGAAGATGACCAGATCGATTGGCAACCCCAAGAATTTACCCCTTACGTCAATCATACGTATGTGTAAATACCGAAAACGCAGTATTGAAGCTTTACGGAGAAGGGTTACCAATGCAAGGAGACAGTAGTCAACAAGGCATTATTACACCTCCAATTTTCTCCATATGCTTATTAGTGTTTTGAAAAACGTCTCCGTGCAGCAGACATCAACAAGCAGGATTCTGAAATTTTTCATTTTATTTGGAATGACTTGTAATTGTTTCCGCGGGAAGAATGCACCCTTTAGCTTACTAATGTACGAATTTTCTCGGCACATGAACAAAGTCACTTCTCCGATTGCGACCAATCCTACGCAGCTGCAGTTAAATAAAAGCCGCCACTATAGTCAACCAAGGTGTGCTGTGGTCTCAGTCACTTCTTATGGCATGATCCGAAGTTCTGCACACAATGAAGGATGGTTTATTTACATGTAGGAATGCAAACATGACAGCACTACATATGCCTCCCTGAGTGCACCAAGTTAAACTTGGATCGCTTTCAGTCCGTAATCTTTCCAAATTGACAAGATGGTTACAATCACGTAAGACGATGCTAACTTAGCATGACTGCACACATCACTCACCTTGTTTAGCTGTGCAGGGGGGAGGCTGGGTGCATGGACAGGACTCTCCATCGTCTCGAAGGCGACGAGAACACCACGTTGCTTAAGGGTGGTGATTGCTTCTTCCGAAAACTGGGAGGAAAATACGGCCACATCTCCTCGACCGAGATGTTGGGTGGTGTTCGTGAAGTTGCACTTGTAACGACAACCATCGGCGGTGGTGGGATGGTAGAGAAACCGTCGATCGTAGTAGATCATTGGTAGGTTTGTGGATGGGAGATCGGTCTAAAGTTGTACATTTTACATTCGCTCGAAAGCGAACTTTGATTCTTCCAAAGCCATTACAAAATGTGTAGCTATAAATACGCTAGAATTTTAGTCAAAATGTATAAGAATTCAAAATTCGTGATAATTTTGTAGTTTTCATTCTTGAGTGAGTGTGTAGGAAGAATAGACATGTGGTTTAGATTAGCATGATTTTCCTCTACCCAGACAGTTGTTTCTCCAATGCTGAAGCATTTAAAAGTGGAAGACATTCATCTTAGATTCAGAAAGAGCATAAATATGTCCTCTTCAGATCTACGATGAATTGATAAATTTGTTTAAAGATGTAACATTATATATTTTGGGAAAATGAGTTACTGTTGAATTCGAATGACGCTCTTGTGTATCACCTCAATTAATCAATGGAAAATTTGAATTGTATCCTGCAAAATGTAATAAAACATAGGTAAAAATTGTCGAAGCAATGCCACTCATATTTACTGTTAAAATGTTATCATATATGATTATCTTAGTAGGTAGAATAACTGAGTGAATGAATACGCTTATTTCGTTGTCCGATTTAAGGCACTTAAAATGTAGCTCATAGTGTAATACGAGTAATAGAATGCCATTCATGTCTTTGTTTCGAATGGGCCACATTAAAGAAAAGAAAACGGTAGGTACAATTGAACATACCTTGTTAGCGGCGAATTCAGTTATCCACTCCATTTGGTCGATTATATGATAATAGGGGAACAAGCCTGTGGTGTTGGATGGAGAGCTAATAAAGGGAAGCTCACGTAACATCCACAATTTTTCACCCACTCCAATGTTGTAGAGGAGTGTTGTCAATATCAGAATAGCAGCAACTAAGGCGAGTAACATTAAAGAAAGCCTAGGTTTAATCATTCTTGAAATCCTCCCAATGTGGTGAACCAAAAGCTCCTGTGCGCCTTCTTATCAGAATGCAAGCACATGGAAAAAATACCTGATTGGTTTTACTCATGGTGAATGCTTTATGGTATGCAAATTTAGAGCCGCATGATCAAAACCACACTGAACCTTCGCACACTGGCTTTAATTTTCCGTTCCAATTGGTGTCAGGGTGATTTCATGCAACCATTAACAGGGATTCGATGGTGGTAGCATGATATGTAAGATAGGCAAAGCGATTACGCAACTCGTCAAACCTCAGCTGCTCCACTTAAAATGACTGACAACCAGCTTTTTTTTGCTATACCATACTATGACGGTACATGCGTGGAGGCATGATCGATTTGGCTTAAGTTTAATGCGGGGATGCCACCAAGAATACTCACATGTCATTTCATTTGCATTACGGCACGCTAGTCTACTTCGAAGGAAAAGAAAACGCCCCCATTATTTTATTTCATTTGCATTGCTTCGCATATCTACCATATGACCCGTTCCTATAAAGCTAATTTGGACAGTTCACAAGTAATTCCCTGCAAAAAAATTGTGTTTTCTGCATGTTGCAGTTTCGTTATTAATAGAAAACGGGGGAGGAGATTTTTCAGCTATTGGTTCCTACATTCAGATACGACAAGATTCTCACTTTATTGGGAGCCTTTAAGGATGACTGTGCAAGTACATTGCCTCCACAACCGTACACAAATGTGGAAGACCACAAGCCGATCCGTAAATAGACCAAGTACTAGCTCTATTTAAACAGGAACAACACTCCCTGTGCAGCCTACTTCACCTGAAAGGACAACGAAAGTTTTTGCGGTGAGTCTTCTATTATTGGCTGCATCAAAATTGCAAATATGAAAACTAGTAAGCAAATCCATTCATGGATGGATAAACACGATTTTGACAAAGGTTGCCAAGTCTATCTACGCAGTGGAATTCTGGGGTCTTAATGCTGCCATTAAACTAATGATGCGCTATGCGAATCCTGCATTTGCAATCCTACCTACCAGTCATTATTTATGCATTATTAAGTGCATGTAGATAAACGTGGGGGTCCACAGAGTTTGAAGCCCATTGCGAACTCCCAGTAAAGGTCAGTTGTGGGAGAACAAATAACTAAAGTAGAGGAGCTTGGCAAGGATCATTTTTAAACTGTTGTTAGTGATCGCGCAGGCATTTATTGATAAAACATTCCCGTCAATAGACTCCGATTGATAGCATTGACAAGGCCTTCAGCATCAATAAATAAGGGGCTATATTCCAAAAGGCAACGAGGAATGCCTGCTGGGTGACATAATACAACTCATGCACCAAATGGCTGCTCTGAACGTTCCAATGTAACAAATGGCACGTGTATGCACCTACGTCTTTTAGCAAACTTGATAAGTAATTTCTTAATCAGTCACGTACATATTCAGTCGTCTGCAACTTTACTTAGTTTACAGCTATGCGTCGATGCGTGAAACAGTGACCGTAATCAGTCTACATACACGAAGCTTTGAGATTAAAATTGTTGCACAGCAAGCACAAATGCTTTCTCCTCAATGTCTGTTTGAGTGAGTCAGAATTGACCGAAAGATTGGATTAAAGAATGGATTTCTTAATGCAGTGTTCCAACCTCTGCACCATATAGAGACTGAACAGATCGGTCTGTCGTATTTGCGGTTTTATGCACATAATAAACACTGGAATCGTGAGTTTGTCGAAACACAGATCTATTCCATCTCTTAAATGACATCATCTGAAGTCACACTCCCTCCCAAGCCCTTTTCACATACGACTCTCATTCACTAACTCTCCATTCACTCACCCCATGCGATGTTGATTTCAGTGGTTTGAGTGATTATTCCGTGAAGTTTTCCGTGCTACTTATTAAATAACTTCTCAACTCTCGTCAACTCAAAGTGGTACTTTGGAGTTGATGGTCACTAACACCAAATTGCATGCCTGTTTTGTGGGCAAATTGTTGTGCAATGAGTTGCAGAAAGTTGGCTCTCAGGACACATTTTCTGGCTGATACACCAATGGTATGTGCTATTGTCGGCGACGGCAACGGCATACATTTTGGAAATTTTAATCACGAAAAAACTCCATTGATCAGCATGCTTGCGCAAGTAATTGGAGTCCATCACAAAGCCACCTTCAGTTTTCTGCATATTTATGCTCACTCACTCTCATTGCCACACAAAACTCTTCACTCTTCCCATTTCATCATCAAATAATTGCGTGAGATATCCATTGTGCAGTTATAATTGTTCCATGCATATGCATGCAGTCAGTAGGAAGTGGTTTTCCATAAAAGAGCCACAGTCTTTACTTGATGTGCTGAAGTTCCAAGCATTTGTACGATTATTTTTAAAAGTGACTAAATCCATGATGTTAACTGCAGTCAGGATAGCTTGCCGAATCGTATAAGTGCCTCAAAATTACTGGCTAAAAATTATATTGTAGTCGTCACCACAAAATGCAACCAAATACATTGTTGTCGTCAATTCTACTCGTTGTTTTCGACACTATCCTTAATGGTTACTCATAACTTGGTGTCCAGGAGAACCAAACTAACATCTATTTTGGTGAGAACGTAAGAAACGCTGTAAGCACTGGAAATGGTTAAAAGTAAATTGCGGTTAGGGATCGCCGGTGTATATAGGAGGCAATCTTATGGGAGACGTTCGAAATTCGACTGGTTGTATGAATAATTTGGGGCTGAATCCGCCTTATTAGCTATGGCCATCGTGTATCATATGTAATGAAGTTCAACATGTAAGAGAACTTGTTAAAAACAAGAAGAGAAATGTGCCAGGAGATGTATTACTTTGCCCAATGATGTACATTTTTGCTCACCTTTGGCAGTAGTCCAGGAAAACTAGCAAAATGTCTCACAAAATCCTTTGGGGACATCGTTCGGGAAGTTGTATCATTAATGGGAGCGTAGAGATTAAAGTTAGCAATGGTATTGGTAATGAGAAATGCACGAAATGCTTCTAGTTTTGGAATTAAGGCATGATAGTGCGACAAATCATATTTGCGATTGTCCTTGTCAATTATTCCAACCGAACGTTGAGTTCCTGGTGGCTGGTAGTGCAATATACTGAGGCGCAAACAGCAAATCGCATCTTGTTGAGAAGGAGTGATATTGGTCTGTAGATCCAGTAAGACATCTACTGCATATCGCAGTAGCTGAGGGTAACAGTAGCTAGGGTCATGTTCTGTCTCGAGTCTTTAGACCATTGTGCGACTTATCAGCTGACGTCGGAGCAATGACTTCACGGACAGCTAAGCAGACATGAAAGGGAGCATGATGATGTGCAAAACAACAATGCTTACAAGCTACTATCACCCTATTCGAATAAACTGACTGGATAAAAAGTGCTTTTTTGTGCCCTTATCAACCATGTTGAGATCATTAGTTCGTTGTGGTTCACATTGCCTTCTTAAGTCAACACTTTGCCCTTGGAAGTTTATAATCAGGCAAAGTTGGTGAACATCGCCATTATTACGAAAGTGGATGAAAATGTGGGAGTCTTATATCGAGTAGAAGCAGAAGGCAACTCCAATCACTAAGGGCCTTGAGACTTCAAGATGAAACATTAAGCACCATCACAAACTGCAGTAGTGTACCAAGATGTTTCATTATGACCATCATCCCACATAAGCACTAACTAACTTCAAATGTTGGGTTGGCGGGGCTGTGACATTAAACATTTGAACACTTGAATCTAGGCAGCCAATACGCACACCCCACGTAAGTTGGGAATCGTCAAGTCGTCGATTCTTGCCTCAAACAGTGAGGCAAGTCCTTAAGTTGTTGCTGTTTTACAGAAACCCATGTTTTAAAGACTATTCCTTCTTGACAAAAAAATTTGCTAATTGAGATGACTCAATGACAATAGACGTGACCCCTTATCGTTCCCACTCTAACTGGTAGCAGCGAGATCAAGCCTTTGCAACTGGGTAGAAGTATGTCCATTGTGTGAAGCCACTCAATATTGCGTGGCTTCCAAATTCCTTCATTTTCTTCTATCTTCAGTCAAGTTGTTTGATCCACATCCGATTCATTTGTGGAAGCATCATCAAGTAGAAACTCCCATAATGCTTTCAGGCGTTTGCAGATCCACCCACTTACGAATAATGACCTAATCGTACCGAATGATGTATTACAAATCCAATGCGACTGCCCACCAAGCAATGCCGTCGATATTTACCCAACTATTTGAAATTACCTCATCACTTATCTCTAAATGAACTCCGTTTCAAACACAAACTCAGAACAGTCCAACACCTCCGGATTATGAATGACGCACCCAACCATCTTTTGAGTGATTCGAGTGCCAGATTTTGTCCTCGAGTCTAATTTGCCCATAATCCCCATCTGTGTAAAAGGAACGAGATTGGACCACGATGCTTCTAACTTTCGACGATTCGACTGTCACGGCGATATCAATGCGTCCTTTTCACGTCGCCTTCATGAGAAGATGGTTCGCCAGACTTTCAGTGTTTTGGTAGACCAATGCCCACACTACCACATGCCTCAATGTGTATTTGGAGACGACTCAAAAAATACTCTATGCCTATGTAAAATCTCTGTACAAACATTGCAGCCATTTTAATTACATACATTCTTACAAAAATCAGTTTGGCATAATCAACATGAAAGAATAGGCATGTTGAAGAGCATCAGGAATGCTTCTCCTCGTTTGTCCGTCCCAGTTGCCAAATGCCCAAATGTGTTATACAAGCCAACGCAGCTGCCTGTTCGGCGAATCGTTTTGTAGTGGAACTGCAAAGTGAAATGGCGCTTGGGACATGGCACCAACAAATGCAATAACTTGTCTTCTCAAGGCCAATGCAACATTGAGGCCTCTATAAACCTAGAAGACGTGCTGCAGAGGAGTCATTCCAACGCTGAGGCACTTACGCGATTCTATGTGCGTAACTTGCTCCATTCACTGTGACGATGCTTGAGAAGGTTCTCGACGCCTTATTCTCAACCTGGAAATAAACAATGAAATATACAGCCCATTGTTCTGACGTGTAATTGAAGACACAATCACATTTAAAATTATCTTGAAAAAGAATATCAACAACAAAAATGAACTGCAAGGATGGTTAGATGAGCAGGAACGACTAACCACGGCCAATAAGAGTTGGAATTTTCTAAATATTATGCAAATCAATGAAACCAAACCATTTCTCAACCAATGACACCCCCAACCTTAGAACGATCTCTGCCGTTTCGCGCTAGGATTATGTACGATTATTGAATGCAAATACTTTAGAAAACATGCTAAGATACTGTTGTCAAGTTGCTAGGTTACTCTACTGCCAAAATGTCAGTAGATAGATCAACTTACCGTAGAATATGTGGGAAAAGCGATTCGCCTGCGTTTGCAATGCCGCATAAGGATTTGCTTGGGCAAGTCACCTACTTCTGGCCACTCATGTCTGACGAAACCGAGGGGCAGAGTGATCACATCGTTCCCTTCCTTCTCCCCCTCCTCTTCCAAACGCGGTTTCTTCTCCAGCGAGGAGATCCCATTCGTTGAGATCTCGTCCAGAACACGGACACGGTCATCTGAACAGAGTTGGGCACTTTCGATAACCTCTTGTGGTAGGCCCCAGATCTCGCTAAATGTGAATGAAAAAGGTCAGCATCAGAATTACTCTAGCCCACCGGCGAAGTAAGTAAGAAATGTAGTAGTTGCGTGAACATTCTCAACACTACTTGATAAGTAGTCCCTTTGGCTTCATCAAATGTAACGGAGTACAACTACGTCAAAAAACTTTATAGTTAGATTTGCAAACAACTTCTACTCTAGCATCCACGAATGAATTGTATGTGGACAGAACAATTCAAACGGTTATCGAAAAATTGAAAAAATAACTTGGAGACAGCGGGAGTCGACACTTCCCATACTCAAATAATTAGCACTTCCAGGTGTTGGGAGGCGTTGGCAACACTGAGTGACTTCATACAATGGACACACTTCTATCCAGTTGCAAAGGACTGGTTTTGCCGCTACCAATCACAGTGAGACCAAGCTAAGCCAAAGATCATTGAAACCGACTAATAACTTGTGACTACTTTCGACGAAAATACATGAACAAGATGTATTAACTGGGCCTCAAACGCTGCTACAGATAATTAAGGACCACTTCAATGAGTGTCTGCAAGTGCACAGATCGGCTATAACTAAGGCTAACGACAATAATAATAGCATGCACGAAGTTCACTAGTATCTCAAGGCATCAATAAGAAATTCGCATCCTACTTTCAACCGAGAGTAGGTTAGCATATAATGCCTCCCTTTACTCATCTGACAAGGACTTATTTGTCGACCAGTATGTTGTTTTACGACATGACTCTTCAAGACCGCCTACTATGCTTGATTCAAATGCCACACGGCAGCATGGAGGTCCATTCGTGCCGCCCAAGCTACCAGTAGCCCAACCCTACTGTGCTTCTTTGAGGACGCTACCTATGGGCTCATACATTAACGTGCTGTCAGCGATAGCCTCATGGATACGACAGCAGAAACGTCAATCGTGAAGTTTCACAGACGGTGTCTGGAGTGAGGATTCTAGCGTTATGCTCGAGAGCTGTTTCTTACGTCACTATGTAGTAGTGCTTTTTTCCACCAGCACATACCACATCTCAGCCATTGTTTCAGCCGACCCTGTCTTCACGTACTCTGCCGAGCTAGTCTTCTCACTGAACATGCGTTGAATGCACTGCTTTGTTCCCCTGATGTTATGGTCATATTTCACTGCCTGAGTAGTAAGGAAGAAAAGAAAAAATGGTTCAAAATGGCCGCAAAAGCACATGCATCAAGAGCAGATACTCGAAGGTGTAGCAATGAATATGTAACAAAAGGTGATGCAACAATCTCAAAAAGCAAATGCTGTGAAAAAATTCCAACAAACGTTAAGCATAATGATGGCAGCGGTCAACACTTCGCATTGAGTGGGGACCGCATTGCAGAGCTGTTAGCACCCATGCAAAAATAGAATTGTTTCACTCTAGTTTACAGTCCCTTACTCCTCACACTGACATATTGCTGTTCTTTACTAGTTCACACACCTTGGCGATCAATGCCTACAAAAGACGTTTTGCTGGTTCTAGTGATTTAACACGCTTAACGATAAGAGGATGCATTAATTTTCATAGAAGCAAACTAGCATCATTAAAAAGTACGCACACATTGTGGTGCTGGTGAGCACACTATGGAGGAAGTCTTTTGGAGTGTGAAACCAAAGGACTAGAGTAAAGGCAATGAGGGTAGCCAAAATTTTTAGCTAATTAGATGCTTATTCATAAAGACCAAAAGCTGGTAGAGGCACTCACTAGCTCAAGATACTCACAAACGAGTTGCACATCAGAGGGCGGTAGAGCGTCGAGTGGTGGTGGTGCGAAAATGGCCGGGTTCCACATGGCCGCACGGGCAATCATCACGCCCGCTGCACCTGTCGCTTGACGGAAGAATTCAATGTCTTCGTACAGGCGGATTGTATCTTTGGAGCCGCCGCTACGGCAGAGGTGGAGGAACGGCAGTATTTAAAATGGGGTGCATGCCTCAACGTAACACGATAGTTCAACTTCCAGACAGACAAAGGCTGCTGGATCTCAAACAAACCGAGTCAAGTGTACATACTACGCCCATCACAACGCTTATGAACAGCATTGAGCATTTTCTCCCTGTACTGTGGTCTCTGTAGGGCTAATTTTAGTCAAAAAAGAACTTGAAACTTCACATCTCCATTATGCTAGAAACAACAGATACCCACATTACAGAGCCCAATAACAAAGGACTTACAATCGCAAAATCCTACATGAACTTTTTGGAAATTACTTCGTACTACTTTTCAGGGCACACGTGTCTCCCATTGTTTCAGAACATGAGAAAACATTGAGCGCCCGTAAAACAACTGACGTCCTACTCAACATCTAGTTTCGTACAATGAGGGATGCGTTAAATATGCATGATGTTCCGTTAAAATTAATCTAAGCCCCACTTTCATCACAGCCACCCCATCCAGTAAAATCTCAAAGAACCAGTCTAAACATATTGTGATTACACGAGATGATGGGGAAGGCGCGCTATTCTCAAGCGATGCGAATGAGTTAGATCGCATAGCCCAGGGATCTCCTTGCAGGGCCGCAAACGTAAATGAGTCAATTGGTGTGCATAGAGATATTTCACCAATGACGTCATAATCATGAAGTAACAAGTTTTTTTCTTCCAGCGAATCATTTGCACAAACTCTACGCTGCTTTGACAAGTTATGCATCCGTTTTCAAATGCAAACAAAAAAGTAAGTCAGACTGCATGGCTAAAAGATGAGGAGTTCACAAAAACGTCAGTAGATTGGTTGATTTCACAAAAGAAGCCCCAGTGCTGGTATCACAGTGGCAAAGTGAGAGAAATGCAATGCGCCCTGATTACTTCAAAAGGGGGAGGCAATTTGTTAATAATTAATTGAGTAGCATGTGGATTAAAGGATTTAAGCAGAGACACGAACGATTTCTTTTCGAAGGGGTCAGTAGAAAAATCGACCCTACTCACCAACATTTGGGCTTCAATACCTTTTTTGAACAAGAACTAATAAGATTACATTGCATGGAGAAACTGTGTAAATAACAGAGAGGGCGCTCACTTTGCGAGGATCGGGGTCTTTACAGCTTGGGCGATAGCGCGAATGACATCGTCGTGGTTGGCGTCGTGTGGACGCTCTTCGCGTGTCCGCCCATGAACTGCGATCGCAGTCACGCCTGTCGACTCAATCAGACGCACCAGTGACAGCGTCTCCTCTGTCTGCAACCGCGTGAAAATGAAGAAAGTCATGATTCGATGGATCCAAAGGAGAGAAACAGAGAGGAAAAAATACCACTCATAGCTTCTTTGAGGTTTGTTAAAGTGAGGCACAAATACACCTGCAACTGTAGATTCTGAAAACGATCTAAGTGACAAAAATGGTGGCGGAGTTGCTTCAAAGATTTATTCCACATGTACTCAGAGCTTAAAAACAAAAAAGCTCACACTTTCAGCTTAGAGCCAATTACGCACCGTTACGAAAACTCGAAAAGTAGGTAAGACTGCATTTTAAATAAGTCAGGATGTGTCAATGCATACATTCGACTTCCTTCAGTAATCAAGATTAAATTAATTGTGTGCCGCATAAAAAAAAAGAAAAATCAGCTTGAATTCACAGAGGACTTAATCAAATGCACAAATGTACCCGAATAAGTCAATAATCTTGACTATTGAAACAAAGCAACTGCGGACATAAGCAGCAAGGGGATTTCAAACATTCAGACCATCAATAGAGATAACCTATGAGCCGAAACATTTCAGTGGTTTGAAAACCAAGGATGGAGGTCCAAAAAAACATGAGGTCAAAGTTGCATGAACAGAAGTGTTGCTAACGTACCGTGTTAAGGATCCTTATCTTGCAAGTTACAGGAACACGAAGGGATTGAACGAGTTTGGTCAGAATCTAGAGGGAACAATATGCGTTCAAGCACTAAACAACAATTGTACCTCATTCAGTCAAGCACTAAGCCCAAATGACTAAGCATCTGTTGGATTCTAATTTGAGATATAAGCAGCAACAAATTGGTGCTAACCAACCTCATGGTTTAGCATCAGTTCTGTCCGACGAAGGAAAATCTACATCTACCACTGCAATTGTTCATGCAATCGTTACTACTACTATCTAAACATGTGAGGATATCAAAAGGGAAGGTGAATCAACTAACGGCTTTTATCTTTCCCGGAGTCCGCAAAAGAGCAGCACCCATACCACCCTGAAAGAAAAGGAAGCTCAGGTACTTTGGGGACAATGCGTCCAATCATGTGAAGTGGTGCAAAACACTGAACTGAAAAAATAGGCCCAACAATTACACAAATGCCTCACTGAAAGACCACATTTACGTTTCTACCAAGTGCTCAACCATTCCAAGAGAAGTTACGCCAAAAGTGAAATAAGTTCATAAAAAAGCCGAAGCGAGACTAAGCGAAAAGAATATCTGGCTAGTTATCAAATACCCCGGAGTGGCGATACAAATTCAAAAAGTGAATGTTCAACCAATGTTCGCATAAAAAAGCAACGCACTTTGATAGAATAGTGCTTTGGACAGCCCATATTTACATCGATTGCAGCGACATCATCTTGACTAAAAACAAAGGTTGAAAAAGAATAAAAAGGGTGAAATTTAGATTCCAAATTCGGCTAAGATCGGGTACAAACTCACACTTTCTGTGCAGCCATCAGGGCTCGTGTAGCATCTGCTGTCCCCTAAGTAAAACAAAAAGATGTGCATTCAGCTTCCGCTTCATCAAAAGGATGGTGTCGAACTGAGGATCGCACTTACAAGCTGAAGTATGACTTTGCCCTTCTCCTCGGGTGACGTGCGAAACACAATCAAACCGTCATCGCAAACATAATCAATGGTTCCCAGTTTTTCTAAATGCAATAGAATTATAATGATATGTTTGCCCATGCATAGAACACAATGGGTATTATCAACGCATTTTGGACTCACTGTTTTCAATGCGAGTTGTTCTGAGGAGCTTGTAATCTATTATTTCCTGTGTGTAAAAAACAAGTTAGCACAGTCAAAACAAGCTACCACAGTCTAGGTATTTCTTTGGGTAGCAAGACACAATATCCCAATTTTGAAACAAACATACTTCGGTATAGACGTATGTGGCGCCGTAGCGGAGAGCAAGCAAACGCATTGGGTGCGTAGAAACACGAACCATAGGAGCGAGAACGATGGCTCCGTCAAAATTCATGAGGCTCTATGAAGGAAACAAAAGGACGAAGCTAGAATTGAAGGTGAAGACCGGTGGTAGGAAATTGAAGGGAATGGCTTGGGACAAAAGCTTTATTAAAATCATTCAGTTTACACATCAGCCCCTACATCGTCCACGACAAAGACGCGAACCAACAACAGGTAAGAGCGCGAATGGATAAAAAAGTTTCAGTAGATTTTCGTTCGCTGGAACGGCACAAACGTCAGAGATGGAAAATGTTTTTGCACGAGTGTATACCAACGCAAGGCACCGGAATGCTTTTCCTTCTCCTCAAAGGACATTTTCAGCTTGGAGAGGATGTTAAAAATCCATGCACTCCTACCAGATGGCCTTCGATACATTGGGCGACAACTATATCAATGGCTTTCAGCGAATTGCCAGTAATGAACATGCGTGACATTAAGTCTTTTGAAAGTGCCTAAGAGTTCCCAGCAAAATTAGGCAGATACCACAAGTTGGCCTCTCTGATTTGCCTGATTATCGCTAAACGCAGTGAATTTTTGCTTCCATTCGAGATACTGATAAGTTAGAGCTTTCTCGTAGTCGCTCGTGGCTTGAACTGGTTACGGAGGTCACCTTACCTTTCAGCGAAGGATTTTTACACGAAAGATCATTTAGTGCCACCAAATCTGCTGCAACCATCGAGTTCCAGATGTCAAATAGATCAAACGAGGTATAAGGCTTTAGCCAATCATGTAGACCGCACAAGCGGAAAGGAAATTAAAATAAGCACTGAAGTATGAAACGAGGGGCGGTAAACTCGAAATAGATACAAGTTCAGTATCCTACAAAAAGTGGATTAATATTTGCAGTTCAGAAGTAACCACTGTTTGCTTGCTTTATGTTAGGAAATTTGTTTAGATTAAGGTTGACATAACTAATGTCTTTATCTTGCTGGCTCTTAGAAAGCTTGTACAATTAATTGCTTTAACATTTATGTAAAAATTACTTATTTGATACCATCAAGTTACAAACCATAACTTACCTAACAAATTTTAGCTAACCCTAAATTAAGAAATACTACAAATGTACTGTAAATTTTAATTCCTAATTAGACACTATATTAACAAAAATTCATAGTTCGCTTTGATTAACCTGCCTTTCCCTATGACCTTGAACTTGCTCCTGTGGGTAATCCAAGCTGGAGGTCGTCTTTGATTTTTGAACGGGGATGACGGCAAAAATGGCGGGCAAAATGGCCAAACAGCTTGCTGGAAGTGGAACTGGTCAGAGTTTTATGGACAGGGTTACGCAAGCCAAATATAGTTTGGCTGGATCCGCACTGGGGAAGGTCGTTGCTAAGGCCTCAACAGAAGAACTGATTGCCCCTAAAAGGAAGCATTTGGAAAGTAAAAAGGTGCCATTTATGTTTTCCCTTTATAGACTTGACGCGGCTAAGTAATGAACCAAATGTTTCTATACCCCTCCTTGTCAACTTTTTATCTGAAAGAACTCATGAAAAGTCCTGGGTTATTGTATTCAAGGCACTCATAACTACGCATCATTTACTTAATTATGGGAATGAAGTATGCATCCATTGAGATACAATTTGTAGAAAATCTCACAATATATGGCTTCGAACAACTGCCGATTCAATCTTCCTCACTTTAACGATAAATCAAGCTCTCAATGTAAGATTTCCTGATAAATTTGTATGTAATAGCCTATGAAATGTCGCTTTTCATCCGCAAGTATTCGAAATATTTGACGGAAAAAAATAAGTCATATCAGATGATGGCGTTCGATTTCTGTAAAGTTAAGCGTGGGTAAGTTTTGTGTGAGTTAACTTCAGGACCATTTTTGACTAAGCACGCATTTTTTTATCTTTTATCGACCCTAACTGTTAATATACTCATCATAGTCTTTACTTGCCACCTTTTTGCCACTACTTGTTGATCTTGATACCATACATCAATTTTTATGTCTTTCAAATCATTGACTTTTTGTCGTGCGTCGTTCGTTTTCCCCTTTTTGTTAGCTGTAGAATGCTCGTGTATATTTATCAATGCAAAATGCAAATTGATAAGTCGGAATAACTTGATTTTAGTAAAGACGATGGCGTCATGCGTACTATGCCAGCTGATAAGGTGAAGCATTCGTAAAGTGCACTAGCGCCGTGTGCTACATTCTGTCGTTTGGCATTGATTGTTGTACAAGTGTATACTTTTTTGCTCTTTTGACTTTTTATTCTTGACAAATCGCGTTGATTGTAGTTGTTGAAAGCCCTTCCCGTTCTGCGGGACCAACTTTACGTTCTCTTCGAGTTCGAGGTATGGTGGTTGCATCATTAATGCTGTCTCTATGCGTCTTAGGCCACCGAGAAGGACCTCAATAATCTGATTATTAATGCAGCATTCATCCTACTTTACAAGGATCTCATACGGTTATTTGCTTCCTATAACGAAGGCATGATGAATCTCGTTGGTGAGTTTCTATTTCTCTGTCATTTTGATTGGTTTACTCTAAAATGGACTATTTTACTTTCACTACAGAGAAATACTTTTCAATGAAATCTTCCCATTGCAAGATAGCTCTCGAACTTTATCGGGATTTTCCCAATGTGATGACTAAAGTTGATGAATTCTTGACAGTAGCAGAGGTGGGTACACATGTTTTTGAAGGCACAAACATTTTAAGTATCATTGTTGCGTGTTTTGATGTTACATTTCCACAGAGTCTTGGAATTGGGGACAAGGAATCGATGGGATTACATCCTGTAAGAAATTTTCTTATGCATATTCTTTTTTTGGTTCGATGCCTCAGTTTCGTCCGACGCGCTATCTACCTATTAAAGGTGCCTCCGCAAGTACTTGAAGCAATGGAACAGCATCTTGCTCTCCTGAAAAAGAAGAAGAAGGCCGGGTGAGAACGTTTTCGCCTAATTGGCCTTGCACTCTGTTATGCCGCAGTCTATAGACCTTCTGTCTCTCGCAACCAGTCAGTCGTTCTTTTTGTCATCTCTATATTCTAAGTTGAATTCTCTCTCATATTACACAGTTGTATGACTCTGGACGACTATCGGGGTAAGTTGGTCACATCTCAATCGAAGGATTATTGTCACATTTTCTCCCTCTTAATCATCGAATTTGCATAGGGATTTTTTAGATTTTGTAGTAATATTGCACTAAACTTTTTCTTCTCGTCGGAAATTGGAAATGTATCCATGTTCCATGCTTTCATGCTCGTTTTCTTCTTATGTGGCATTTTCATGGTAAATGCAAAATATACGCAGTTTTTTAAGTCAAGCTACTCGCGTTGCATTTGCCTTTCTATGAGAAATATCCATAAAGAAGTACGAAATAGAAATGCCGATGCAGCCGATTTTTTGAATTGCTGAGACGCTTGGTAGTAGACTTAAATTGGGTTACATGCTCATGGTGACTAAAAAGTAAAGTTTGCTTGACTTTCGCAAATGAGCCACCTGCTGTGAGCCTTAGTTTGTTTAACGTTTCAAAAGGCATGCTTTTAATCCCATTCCCTATTTATTAGCTACGACACGTAGGTGGTATTGAAGGAGAGAAGGGTGGTTCCCTTTGATTCATTACAGCTTAGGTTCTGCTTGCTTTGAATATCCAACGATAGAAGTGGGCAGACCAATTATCCTTCCGAAAGCTATTTGTCACAAGCATTTTCTTCTGTGATTTCAGATGTCGTTTTCCCTGCTGAAGCTCAGGCACATTTTTTCCCTTATTTTCCAATTGGCCACCCTGATGGCAGAGAGAAACTGGCGTGTGAAGCAAGCATCACTGATGTAGTAAAGAAGCAATGGGTTGTGGGGTTTTTTCTTTATTAAAAAGAGGAATTTGTGAGAAGGGAGGTCCCCTTCAAATTACAAAAGTAATCGAAGCTCCAATTATTGCTTCACCTCCAACCTTAGCAGCGCGCAGTTTTGTACACTTCGTGAGGCCTGAGTTATCCTGCCTAAAAGTTGTTTCAATTCTTACTCATTCCTTATTCAAAAGTCTGTCACTTTAAAAAGTAAAAAGGAAATCTCGAATTTGTTGGAATTCGAGTGCCATGGCTTCCTTTCTCCTAAGAACGCCTAGACAAGGCAGTTGAAAGTTTCCCTGTTCAGGATTTGACTGGCTTTTGTTTTAAACATATTCGAATAACTTTTCACGAAAGCTAAATGACTCCTTATGAAAAGGGCAATGCTTGTTGGTGCGAAGCCTTGACGCATCTTACCTGTTTGAGCACTCAAAGAGAGGTTGGGGCTCAAGTCAAGCTTTTCCTCAAAATCTATTTTAAATGACCTGCTTCTTCCCTCATTGTTGATTCATTAATGAGCACTGGAACATGGCTGGGACCGGAGTGTGGGTTTTTGGAGTTCTCTGGAATTCGGGTTCCGTGTACTTTCTCTAACATTATGTGAATATGCGCATTGTTGCACATCGCGTGTGCGTTAGGTATGTTCAACACTGAACACGGTTATTTTTTGCCAATATGATGACAATCCAGCATGTCTGTCACAACGACTCGACAGCTTCATTTTAAATACGTTGTGGAATTTTTAGGTTACTAGCATAGAATTTATGCTGGAAGAATCGTCGAGAGCCGGGTATAGCTTTCCTTTATTATATTATTGCAGTGAGGAAGGTGATTATGACGATGCGCAGGAGGAGGTGACGGCAGCAGCTGCGAAGCCAAAGGAGCCCGTAGCAAAACCACCTCCACCGGCATCGAATGTGAAGGCCAATGCTTCGCCTGCTCGACCAAAATCACCCGCCCGTCCGACCTCTCCACCAGGTGCACCGAGGCAGGCAGCGCCAGCATCAACGGCCAATAGCCTCCTAATTGCCGACCTCGTCGATACTGTGTTGCCTGACGAAGGGGAAGCTCAGGCAACCGTCAAGGTGCTGCCTACAGAGGTCGTCGTCACGGGTCCCGATGGCGAGCGCACTGAACCTGTGGAGGACGAAGAGCAGACGGTATTGGAAGAAGAACAAGAGGAGGAGCAGGAAAATGAGGGTGATGTAAATGTAGAGGAGAGAGAGGAGGATGAAGACGGGGGTGAAGGGGTGGGTAAGTGAACCCACAACCACATTTCACCCGGTGGCACTGGTTTTGTGATGTCTTCGAGGTCTATTGTGCTAACAATTTTTGTACTTGAATATCATTGGAAATAGCTTGAGTCTAGAGCGTTTCATTTACTGACGTTGTATTAATATGACATAATGTGGGTCATTAGACATTTTTTTTTCACAAATGGGAGTGAATTCATGCATCTTGTGTTACAACTTTTTTGTTGGTGCTCTCAACCTCTACTTCAACCGCACTCACCCGTAATTTCTATCTTGATTCGTTTATTTGTAGCATTTAGTCTTCCCTCCTTGATATTTTGATGTTATTTAATTGTCTTGAGTCGCTTCGTCGAAGTAGGCCAACAGGTCATTTTTGGTCTTTTACCTTATCCTGCTTTGGCTACAGATTTGATGTGCTTGAAGAGTTCAAGCTTTGAGACTGTCTGAATAATCCATCTTCTCGTCGAATGCTACTAGTCTTGCCACTATTCCTAGGACTGTCACCGGAACAGCAACAGGCGGTTATTGCTGCGGCAACAAGTCATTTTGTCCATTCGGCAGATCGCACTAACCAGGCAGTGAAACATTCGGTGACTCTCACCCCGCGCCAAACACGAAAATCTTGGTGAGTGTTTTTTCCGCTTTTGAAGCACATTTCTTACAGTTCGATTAATAAATCTAGTGACCCTTTGCGAATTTCGCATCCCCTTTATCATTATTGCATCATGGAGGCTTGTGATTTTATCTCCAATGAAAGGCAAGCACACATTGCTATCCGGTATGATGGGAGATGTTTAAGATCGGTTCCATGAAAGGAGGGTGTTAATGTCTACCTTAGGGAGAAGTCTGCACTTTTAGTTCCATCTCGATGTCAATTGAATACATTCGTGTGTAGTCGCTTTAATGCTGCGCTTTTTCTGGGTCGAAAAATTCAAATATCTTTTGTTACATGGGCGCAAGAGGGGACTCCAGTCAAATGAGCTTTCAATTTCATCCTCATGTACTTCATTCACTTGTGCTTAGAATTTTATGCTATTCCGAATCGCATTTTTGTTATGGAAGTTCTTATAACACACCCTAGTCGAAAGGTAACTTATGCCGTTGTCTTCTAACTGATGATGCGTCAAATCCTTGATCTTTCGAATATTACCAAGGTCAGTATAAAAGCATTGGGAATTAAAACTCAAAATACTCTTTCGAATCACCAGCTGGCTATCATAGATATTGCAGCTATAACCACAGAGTTCAGTGATGCTGGAAATTAGTTATTTGATCTTGAAGGAACGAATCAGGTAGCTCCAACCGCAGCGCCTCGCCCTCAAGGCCACGTAGCCCCTCACCTGCACGGCCGCCACCCCCTCACACAGCCTCCCCCGCTCACCTTGCCTCTTCCCATTCTGGCCGCTCCACCCCAGTCCACGACAGTTCTGAACCTGAGGGTGAGTGCTCAATCTCCTCGCTCCTGTAGCGTTGATGGACTAGTTTTGCAGTTTCTCTGATCCACCTCGCTAATCGGGAAACGAATATGTGTGCAGTATGTATCAAAAACGGTTCATTGGGCTAGAACTACAGGCATTTATCCCTTCTTAAAAATGTGACAGACTTTCTGTTTTCCACAGTGGTTCGAAAGTCCGAAATATCAATTCCAAAGAATTTTATCCTACTTTTACTGGCCGTATTCTCACTGTTTTTTTTTGACTTCGTAGCACTTGGACAACATAAAAGCGTTCCTTGATGCAAGTTCAGATTAATTTACGGTTCATTTAATATCCTTCTAAGTTTGGCTCCTACGAACTTTATACCTGCCCAGAATGGCCATTTTAGGCGCAATTTGGTTGTCTTGCTATTGTTGCATCTTGAAGTTGCAATGATATGGTGAATTTTATGGCTGTTTGGCTTTAAAAGGTTCCTTTTTCTGTGGAGAAATTCACTTCTGACCAGCATAAGTTGCAACTAGGTGATGCGATTCCGGTAATTTTGCGTGATTACGAGTTTTCTGTCGATGCTGTATCAAATTCACTTTCCACAGACTGATATTGTTAAACATTTTCCTCATTTCAGAATTTAATTTTGATTTTGCGTAGTGATATCGAAATTTGTTTTATTAAATAAGGATTATGGGTAATGACATCCTATAGTTTGCTGTTCAAGGTATGCTATTTCAAATTTAACTCAATTTTTCACAGTTTATTACTAGGATCTCCAAAAATGACCACAATTAAGACGACTAATACACATTTTTTAATCGAGAGAAAAATGTGCAGAGATATGTGCTTTGCATGAGATGTTTTGTAAAACAAACTTACTACCTTCAAGTGATACAGCCTTTTCTGTATGTCATAAACTTGACATACGCGAACGTTCGAGGCAATAAAACAAAGCTTCTTCCGAATTGTTGATTCCTCTCAAGTGCACGACATCGAGCTGAGTTAATTGCCCCAGCACCAAATTGTCATGCCTAGCGCTGGCATGAAATGCTGTATGGACAATAAACTGCTTTGTACTCGAAATTTAACGAAAATTAACCCGGATTTAGCTATTATTAAGGCTATTTAGATTGGTAAGGCGTTATAAAGAAAGATGAAATAGGAACTCACCTTCCCCACATTTTTGTTTCAGTAATTTAAGATACAATTGGCACTCTGGAAAAATACGACAAGTGGCTTCTATCTTTTTTTGTGCTCTCTCATTTGATTTTGGTATCATGTGCAATTTGTCTTTTAGTGGTGTTATTGTACCCTTGTACCTCGTGAATTCCTTTCCCCAGTTTATTTCCTCACTTTCAACAAAATAAGAATCCTGATTCATTATCGGGAGGTGCGCACCTTTTTGAACAAAAGGCCGCCCTATATAATATTAATAAATTTAAGACACGGGAATGCTGCACTGTGTTTACAAATCATTTTGGAACCTAAGTGATTGGAATGACTTGTTTTGGCGATCAAATGTCAGCTATTTGGCATCATTGTCGTAAGGAAAGTGCAAACAATTTTTGAATTGCATTTCTGTGGCATCTTTGCTAACTGAATAAACTTCATGCTTACCTTACTAGGCTTGGGCTTAATCCTAAAAATATTTGCAGGTGCATCAGTTCTGATCACTAAATAGAGCCAAGTTTTTCCGCACGAATGACCCCGCCACTGTACTAGCACATTTACTAATTTGTAAGACATTTAACCGCTTTAAGTACAACACTTTTGGAACCGACTTCTCAGTTTGAGAGCTCAAATTTCATAAATCTCTGGGTGTATAAGTGCAAAATCGTAGCCCTACTTTGATCTGTGGCAAAATTTGGCTCTGATACGTTTCCAGAACTGTTCTCCACCGGCCTCCATAGCGCGTGGCTAGGCCCAATTATAAACTGCTCTGTTGGTACCGATGCTGCGGCAAGCGCAGCGGCGTCGTGGCTATCGATCGTGGGAGAGCGAGCGAGGGCGCGATAAACTCCACGCGCGCACCCTTGCGCGTGTTCGTGCGTGCCTTTACTCGCCTTCCCACCGTACTCCTTCTATGGGCATTTACCAGAAAATCTTTGAATAGATGTACTCGTCTTTTCGTTTGCTTCACTGAATTATTCGGACTGTTTTGCATGGCTTGATGACTCACACGTCATAATCTCTTCTGCTGACTCCTTTATTCATCCGTTGCTCTGATTCTATCGAATTACTTGATAAATTATTAATTGAAATTAAATTTATTTGCAACTTTTATAGATATTCAGTCCCATGAAAGTTCGAGATAACTGTATTTGTAACCTTAACTTCATGAATCCTAAATGTTTGCCCTTCTTGGATCAACGCTGCATCTCGTCATATGAGATATTCAGCTCTCTGACTACATTCCGGTAGTGTTTTCTGCCCATTTCACTCAACCGTTTTTCCAACTCGAGTGAATTTGCTGGTCAAGGCGATAAATTATTGTCTCAATTTTTAAATCAGCGAGCATTTATAATCATCCGGCCTAATAATATGAGTTTTGGGGTAACTTTAGGCACGAGTTTAGCTTCGTAAATTGTTCTGGAAAGTGTCAGATTACACGGATGAAAAACCCAGAAACCCAAAATCTACGATCTGTTATTATTCAATTTCAAAAATGGCTACTCCTCGCAAATGCACTAGTTGGAATTGTCAAGCTGTTCGTCGTAATGTAGAGGAATCTTCCCTTTCCTCCTCTTCCCTTCCTCCTGTGCTACTATTAGAAGGCAGTGTTACAGGACGTCTTTAATGTGACTCAGTAGGAAAAGCGTGGTAAGTGTATGTCTATGGCGAGAGTCTCTTTCTTTCCTGGGAGCAACCGAGATCGTCCGTGACCAGGTTGAGATTGTCCTCCCGCATCTGACCCACAAAGCGCATTTAAACAACATATTTATTACACGGGAAGTACGAGGCTCCGTGATCAACCACTCCTTTTAAACGATGAAAACAATGAAAATCTCCCATGCTGGTCTAAGTACTTATAAACAAAATCTATCTGCATGTACTTTAACGGGTCAAGAACGACTGCTGTTGTCCTCCTAGCCTCATGCTTTGTCTTTCCTACAATACCTGAAATGCTTAGTACAAATAGATCTGTTTCTAGTTAGGAACTGAAATTTATTAAGTAGCTGTCATTGAGAACGTAGAATTAGTAACTGTTGTTTGTCGTCAAAAGACATATTAATGGGAACATGCTACCTTGTGTACTATCACTTTGTCATGGATGCAAAAACTGAGGAACGTTCAATCAACTTTTTGGTTAAAATTTAAATGTGATACAGTTCTTACCCTATTATAAGGCTAGGTTGCTTTATTGGTTAAATCCAGCTACTACTCATTCGAAATGTAAAAATATTACGAGAATGGTTATTTGTTTTCAAGTCCAGACAGAAAGAGCATCTCTCAGAGTTCCTGTATCATGGCAATTAGTTCCGTATTCTTACTCGATTTTTCTCTTTCAGATAGCTTTTTTAAGACTAATGGAATTCGTGATGGTGTCTCTTTTATCAAAAGAGTGTATTGATAAAGCTTTAGCATATCTTGCACACACCTTTTCACCTGAACGATCTTTCGATGTTAAGGAGTTATGAACGATAGTGGCCAGTAAAAATAAAACTGCTAGATGTTTAGCAATTTGTTTTTTTTTGTCTATGTGAATTCAAAACTGTCGTGTCCATAGTGAAACTTGGACAAAAAACTATTCATTTTCAACTTCAGAAATCCAATGAAGGACATCCAAGTAAACTTCATAAAGCTTTAATGTTCCAAGTATCTGTTAAGAAATTGACGGAAATGCCTATAAATGAATCACTTTTATAAAGTCACAAACAATCCTGACAGAGTTCTCCCTGTTAAAGCCTACGTGAACGATGGAGTCTTTTTGTTTCTAATGATTTTTATTTTTAGTTGGCTGATTTTGATTCGAATATCCGCCCTTTCTGGGTATTTTTAAAGTTTTTTAATGATATCCAAGAAATGCCTCTCGTAAGATTGTGCCCAAGGGCTCTTTGGTTACTGCTGAGAATGTGCAATCCACTTCTTCACGGTGTTAGGAGTCACGAAATTCTTTGCCTTTCTAGTGTTCGCTGTGCGTATCCAGGTTTTGGGTGGTTCTTCCTGCGCGTTGTTTGATGTTACTTTGACCATTGTAGCTTTCTCTGACCACACTAAACTGTGAAGGTATATGGTTAGATTTACACTTATGATTTAGAAGTAAAAAGGTGGAACCTAAAGGATGAAGGCAATCAGACCACCGCATAACCCTCTTGTTTTCAGCGTTGTATTAGGCGTTCCTTTTCGTCATTCTTCCATCTTGGCCATCACAACGTGGTGGAATTTTAAAAAACCACTCACGATCCAGAAACCGTAGTCATTAAATTTCTATGGAAATTAAAAGGTATTGAATATTGTTGTCAGTAGTGCAGCCCTTTTATACACTTTCGTCCCCCTTTGAGCTGTAATCTGGAGGATCTTCACAGATTTCCTTCTACTTAAAGCAATCCAATGCTCCACTTGGGATGAACTTCACAAACCATTCACTAGCTAGGGAAGTATTCGCCAAAGATTTGGGTCATTCATCAAAAAAGACAATAGAAAGCCGAGTCTTAGAGTTAGCATTCTGCAGTTACACCTTGTTGCTTTGTTTCTCATGTCATTGCCGTCCATCTATCTATTTGAATTCCACTTGAACAATTGACAGCCTAGGCAGCCCATAATTGACGCTTTTGTGTTGTTTAAGATCAGTTTATTGTTAATTTTTTTTGCATAAAAAAGGTCGGAATAAATGTTGGAAGCTTCATTCATTCCACAACCTCAGATTCGTCCGCCTTAGACGTATACTTTCTTCTCTGTTACTTATATTTGGTAATCGTTGGAGGAAATTATGATAGTTGCCCTTTTGAAGTGAATTCGTTTATCGCCCTAAGGCTTCCTAATATAAAACTTTCTATTATTTACCATTAGGGTTGAATGGTTACATGGATGAACTTTTGACAACCTCACCATCAGAAAGGCATGGTTCACGGAGACTCAGGAGCCTAGATGGTTGGGTATGGGGTTAAACAAGTGTCAAAACATTACGTCTATAACGCTTTGCATTTAACGTTGGGTGTAAAATCACCTGTAACTCTGTGGTTCTAATATGTTGAAGTTAAATCATTAGTAATTTGTTCTAACCCTACGTTTTAACTTTAGACACCGTCTCATCCAAGGAAGGTCACGTTTCTGATGTTGAAGGTGAGTAAATTCCACCTCCTTTTATGATTTCGTGACTTGGAATAGTAAAGCAGCCGTTATCATTATGTGATAGGTTCGATGCTTTCTTAACAAACCTTTCCTTTCAACTGTGTAGGCTTCACTCTTTGCTTGCACTTTCCTGAACTTAATTTTCGACATTTTCTTGCAGAGACTTCCATCAAACAGAGTGAACCCCAAGTGGAGAAAACAAATAGTGAGTTTGTTAAAAACAAGACTTTCGTGTTATGTTTTCTCGTGAATTCAATCTTCCCTTTCAATCTGTACGAAATTGGTGTTTGGATGTAATCGTCCTATAGCTATTTTCGCCTATAAATTGCTACTCAATAAA
The DNA here is from genome assembly GCA_001923025.3 of Taenia multiceps. Classification (NCBI taxonomy): domain Eukaryota; kingdom Metazoa; phylum Platyhelminthes; class Cestoda; order Cyclophyllidea; family Taeniidae; genus Taenia; species Taenia multiceps. The sequence continues at coordinate 4,827,194 of CM010316.2, forward strand.
ATAAGAATTTTTATGAAAGCTGCCTTGTGGAAAAATTGCGCTTGTCCATACCGAATATGGCCCTGTTCAACTATTGATGCCAAATTTCAAGTAGATGTTGATCAACTAATTGTGAACTCTCAACTATGTATTTAGGTTTTTCTCTACGAATTTACAGTACTCACAGCAACCTGTTAGTGAGACAACAGGCGTCGGTTTAACGACCAAAACACACGGTAGATGCTTTTGGTGGCCTGGTGTTGGAATGCAGGTGCTTTATTTGACCTTTGACCTCGCTATCAAGGTTTCACCTACTTTGTTGTCGCAGATATTCAATCACCGTAAACAAGGGGATTGCTCATTAGCAGGCTACAGAATAAACACTTTTGGACTTGCTTTCAGTATTTTGGGTTCTGACTTCTGCCTAATTGACTACCTGACTTGTCTTCGGGGTTAGAATTAATGCTAGAGAAACTTTCAAGTCCTAGTTTTTTTTCATATCCTTGTCACGCACTGTTGATGTTTTGAATCGTTAGCAGTCGCTTTAATGTGACAGATGTGATACTGACTCCCAAATCGAGTTTTTCTTAAGAAATTTGGATATTTCATACTGCAGTTACTTACACGAAATATCCAATCAGCCTTCCTCACGAATAACCTCTTCTGTTTTGTTTATTAGCCTCAGCCGACGTGGCTATCGACGATCTACTTGGTTTTGACGATATTGTCTCCGCCAGCCCGGCAGGTCCTCCAGTTCAGCCCACAACAGCTGCTCCTCAGTCTAGTCACACTCCAACCACAGAATCCAAATCTCGCTCGGGTACTTTACCTTTTTTGAATTAGGCCAGTCAAGACGTGATATTTTTACATAAGCATTATGTGAATGACTACCCAACGGAAATGGAGATCTACCAACCAGCAAGTGAACTGGGAAGGTTTTTTTTTCTAACCCTGACCACATGCCGGGAAAGTGCTTTCAATTTGTCCCTTTTTCGATAACAGCAACTGTATTCAGTTAATTTAACCATTTGTACATCGGTCTTCTTGACTGAAATGATTCTATCTGTAAAATTCAGTTTACATCTAGGAGAATGAGTTGCTATGGCTTTGTTTGCGTAGCCTTGCAAGTCTGAACTTTTGTACTAAATCGCTCTCAGAAAATGCATAATTTGCAAGAATTGGGTTTTTTTTTTGCTTGACTTTGCTCAGGTTGCAGATAATGTGTGGTAGGATTAAGTTCAATTTCATAGCTCATGGTCCATTTTAAACTCACTTTGCTGGATGGCCTTTTCAATTCATTTTGTCAGAGTTCGCAAATTGCAGGCAGTTTCTGGCACCATTATTGTTCGCAATGATTGCTGCGCAGTTCAATTCGTAGAAAGGATTGTTTTTATTGTCTGATGATTTATAAATTTAAGGTCATTTTTTTGTTCCAACTGCCAAGGTGCCACTGTCGCAAAGAATGGTGCACATCTAGGTGTTTTTTTTTGAAGTAGCTTGAGAATTGTTAGCAGATGTGTTTTATTTGCCCGTAGTCTACTCGGGAAAGAATTAATGTCGCGAATTCGATAAATAGTGAATAAAGCATGTAGCCCTTACGAAATAAATTATGTGAGGCGGCGATGCCTATCTACGTGATTTGTCATATGTTAATGGGTTTTTTTTATAAATCTGATGTGATTTTAGGTGGTTTGGGTTTAGATCTGTAGTAGTTTACTTTCCCGTCCAATTGCACGGCTCTTTGTTTCTAATGTTTTTCAGCATTCTCTGATCTCGAGGTAAAAGGCGATTTCGTAAATAGGAATGCATACACTCCCACTAGGGCTTGTCGACATTGGTGCGTTGACGAAGTCTGTCAAATTATGGCCTTAATCAAAAGTTATGGTTTAACGTTCGTTTGAACGCGCGGAGTTGCACGTAACAATCCAACTTTCACTAGACTTCATGCTGTCTTCCTGCGCGATAATCCCCCGTCTCTAAATGATCCAAGTAATGACATTCTTCACTGTTAAAAATTTCGGGAATCCTTTGGTAGTGCTCAGGGAAGGTCTTGATTTGCTCAGCATAAGTCGTTGTTTCATGTAAAAGTAACTTGACTTTTGGAGGGTATAGCACACGGAATTAAATGTGTTGATTATGCAACCGCGATTGCTTTCGTTCTTCGAAGAATCATTGAAAAGGGAGATCAGATAACCGGCAAAACAGTTATTAGGGTTGGGTCTATCCGATAGGCAGTTATATTAGGCACGTCAGGCCATTAATTCATCCGAGAAGTGAGGTTGGATGAAGGAGCGCCTTTAATAACTGATTCTTTTTAAACTCACTTGAATGAAATACTTATTTCCTTAAGCGCTGGACGACCTTCTTTCACTGGATCCGCTTATGGGTAATGGATCCGATTTCACTGTGTCTGCACCAACTCCTACGCCGAAGTCAGAGAACACTGGCCTACCCCCTGGTATGACTTCTCGATTTTTTACCCAATCAACCTTTTACGCCTTTTTTCCTCATAAAAGAACAATTTTTGGTGGTAGTTTTGATCTAAAAATTGGGAAATGGTGAAAACTCAGTCCATTAATTATGTTGGCACGCATTCAGATTGTCATAGGAGAACGGATCTTTTTGAGAATTGGCTATTAAATTGTTGATTTTCGTACTGAATTTGCTATCACCCAATCCTACACTTTGGACTTGGACTGTAGCACGATTTCGTAATGTACAGTGTTGCTTCTTCAACTCCTAACGGATTTATTTAAATGAATCTGGTGGATATGATTTTGAGGGACTTCAGTAGTATATTTAACAGGAATGCTATTCGTGCTACAATTCCACTACATTTTCGTAAATGCATCTTATCTGAATAACGATTCGGATTTGTGTTAATGGGTAGCTACGGACTTTTGGCAGCTGTTTCCACGCAACATTGCCGCCTATGTGGTGCTATTAATGTTGCGCTCTGCCTCTTCCCTGAAATCGGAGTAAACCAGGGTACTAGGGCAGAGTAATTGACATGAACGCACAGAAAAGGTAGGAGACTACTGGAGCGTCCATGCCGCGGAGTGGAAATGCATCCTGCGGGGAGTTGAGCACGCAGTTGGACGAAATATCAATTCACTTCACTAACACAAACCAAGAGTCGATATTTTTAATGTACCTCTGACTATATTACCCTTTAACCACTTATTCACCAATCAGATTTTAATGTACCTCCCTTAGATGCCACCTAAATTGTGCGTGCAAGCAAACTCAGGAAGCCCAAATGTCCGTTTCCCCGACGAAAATACCATTTGAAATAGATGTTTCAGTTATTATTCTGTTAGAACACAGATACCACTTATACTCTGGCTCGATTTGGATTGTGTCCAGCAGGAGGATGGTCAGCCTTTTTCACCCAAATAAAGTAATACTTAGATACTTATTTTACCTTAATAGATAGAGCTTGTGCGCTAGTTTGAAGTCACAACAAATTAATTTGTAGTGTCGTATTTTGAATCACTAATGCGAAATATTGCATTTAACGTCAGAAGTTTGTTTCACCATATTTAAGATAAATTTGGCTAAATTGATTAGCAGTGTTACGAATTTTTCGCCAGCGAGCAATTTCCGGTTGCGTAGATGGAAGAAAAAGGAGTTGGGAAAGGTTTCTGCTGCTCATTGAGACTTAAACGGTTTTTGTAGGTTGCACGAGAGTTTAATTGGTCCCAAAATTGATGGCGGTTTTCGATTACCGCAGTTTGTGGCAGGATTGTCTTCCTGTGTGCATGTTTTGCCTCTTTGGTGGATTAGTTTGTGGCGATTACTTGTGATCGAGCTTTTTGTTGTGAGGGGTCTCTTCCTCTGTTGGTTAACCATTGACCCTCGTATTCGCCACTTCCTCCGATTGCATCACTGAATTTCTTCCGTCAAGTAGAGTGCTGGGCTGATCAGATACGCAAACACTTAGATTGTAATTTTCTCTCGGGTGAAAGAGCATCAAAGTCGTGCAACTTAGAGCCTTTATCCTTTCAAGCGGACTAAGAGCTAAAATTGTGGTAAAGATCACTTAAAAAGATGAAGTTAATTTTTGCTCCCTAATAAAATACTTGGGAGCTTGGTATTACCAGCTTTTTGTAAAGTAATCAAGAAAGTTAGCGGGGAAATACAAGACTGCGGAGTGCCTTTCACCTTACGTTTTTCCTTTCTTCTTCTTCTTCAAGAACATAAGTAGCAAAAGACGTTAGCTATAAAAGCCAGGGGTTCAAAAAAACTGAAATCCCTCCCTTGCCATACGGTTGGAGGGTCTTGTAATTCCTGCCAGGAATGGTACGTCATCTCCTGGGTACGGTCACGTGCCTTCAAACACGTCACAGGCAATGCAGGATTTTGGAAGATGGTAAGCAGAAAGAGCAAACCCTGAAACAAATTCTTTACGCTTATCCCAGCTTTTTGGTATATTATTCCAGCGGTTGTGAATAAACTGGTGGACACAAATGGAAGACCGTGACGTGTTCCTACCTTTTCCCCTTAATTGACCCAATATTATTCCACCCTTCCAATTCTAGGCCTGAAGCCGGCACCTGCGGACGTGGTGATTCGGCCGGCGGTGGTGGAAAAAGAGGCGATGAAGAAGAAAGAGAACCCATTGGACCAACTGGACACCACTCTAGCCAGTCTCGCCTCTAGTTTGGGCGGCAGTTCGTCCAGCTGGGGCAGTGGCTCGACAAAGGTGCGTCCATATGCCCTAGTTTCTGGCACAAATCCTGTCCCTGCCGGTCATGGTGAGGGCCTTGGTCACGTGATTGGAAGGATAGCATACATCTTCTTCATACCCCAGTCTTTGCCACTGAAGGCTTGTTGAGTCTTGATGGCATTGTGGTCTTAAAGATAGGTCTTTATTGTGTCCTTGTTAAGTGGCTCTTTTTGGGCACCCTTGTGTTGAGCACCGAGGCTTCTTTTCGGTTAATCAGTGGCAGTACGATTCATCAGCATTCCTAAACGTTCTTAGGTAAACAGGAAGATTGATTTGGTCTTTTACTACAAATTACCTCTTGGTTATTTTCTTTGTTGTTTCCAGTTCCTTAAAATGCTTGGCAGCTTCTTATAACACCAACCTATTCGAAACTTAGTTTATTTGAAGTAAAAGGACTTATTAAAGTTTGGGTCTTAAAGCGATTTCGAGATGGCACCTCAAAAATAACTTTTCCGAAAAAAAGTAACCCTTCGTCTATCAAAGTCGGTCAAAAAAACTTCGCGTAAAAAATCAAAAGAGCTTGCAGTTACTTTTCTTCCTTTCTTCGTTTAGCTTACAGTCTGGCATTTTTAAGGTTGTGAAAGCGGTTCGCATGTTGGCTATAGTTAAGGACACTGAAAAATAAATGTTAATTTTAACTGATTTTATTCATTCTTTTTAATAGTGCTGCGTAAGGGTTTTGCATTGATACAAAGCTCTTATTGTGCGTGCTAAGCACCCATGGCGCGGAAACTTTATTTTCTGAGCTGTATAACATTCCCCATCGCTGAAGCATTACCACTTATTGTCAGCCATTTCAGTGGAGGCAAAAGCGCCTTGGCTACGCGAAACGGTAGCTCAGCTGAACAAAGTTGGCTACTCTCCACTTTCTTAGTGCCTTATTTGTATAAATTTTAATATTACTTTGAATAAATAAGTAGCATGATTAAGTTCTTATGGGCTCGATGGCGTTTCCCTGCATGATGTTGTGGACGTCCTTTTTCCCTTCTGTTTTAGAATAAATAGGGCCCACCAATCACACCAACAATGGTTCAGCAATCCACGCTTCGTTGATGTTGTCTGTCCTTACTATGTAGTCTGCATCCAATTCATCCAATCGCCGCCACCGCAAATTCCATGGTCGAAAGTGTTTTCTTTTTATCCTTGTTCTATCGCACTTTGAAGCATAATACCTCTATGCTGCTCTTCTCTTATCCTTTTCATAACCCCACTCAAATCAAGGGATAGGGCGAACGTCTACAGAGTTCCATTTACTCTAATTCGTCCAGCTGCTACTAAATAAAGGGCCTCAAGATCATTCTCGGAATAGCCAACAACGACGGCGATGAAACTCGTTTGTGAAAATTGTTTCTCAATCCACTTAACGTTCAGCCACTTAGTCATGTGCACTTTACTCACTGATTCAGTTTATCCGATAAACTGCGATTTGCATTACTCAATGTTAAGTAGCGGTAAAGAATTGATTCGTGGTAGTGATGGCGGACGAAATGCAGTTACCATTCCAGCCAATCACGATGTTGTTAAAGGGTCCTGGCTTAAGGTCGCGTCACACTGCGCAAATGGTGCGTCGTAACATTCGCTGACACGCATATCTTGTCTACAGAGGTGGAACAAAGTCAACGCGGTGTCAACATCGAAGCTAGCTCCCCTTGAGGTCGAAAAACTCAGCTGAAATAAAAGCGAAGATGAATGCGTGATTGAGGCAGTAGTCTGAGGCCAGATACAACCAACAAACAGAACCAGTGCTGTCTGAGGCGAAGATGCTGAGCTAGAGAAAATTCCCTCCCATTACTCTGATCGGCTCAGAGCTTGAAGGTCCGAAAGCACACTGACGTAAACTCCACTCGATACGGATGAGTAGCTAACAGAGCCGGGTCCAGCTCCTCTGTAAAGATTAGTAGTTACCAACGGCCAAATCAACCAGTGTTCACGAAGGCGTAACACTGCTCCCAGTCCTCGATGCTCACCATCGATTAAAACGCATTAGAATACCACTCGACGATGTAGTAGAGATACTATGCGCATATTCCATGGCATGAAACCCAGGGAGAGTCCACCCGATGCCCATTCGGTTTGAACAAAAATCAAACATCCACTTCTATATGCGGACGATTACTTGTTAGTCTTCATAGCGTTGCCACACGTCCACAAATCTGACTGGAACTTAACTCCTTCCGAGAACGTCGAAATGCCGTCATTTGGAGTATTCACAGTAATACTACCTCTAGGTAATAGTGTAGGTATCAAGTGAAGCCGACGATTCTTGCCAGCTAGAAACACAGAGCTGTCAAATGCTAAAACCCGCCAATGCTGCTTTGCATTATGGTACAATTAGGAAGAATGGATAAGCTGGCCCATTTAAATAAAACCGGCAGATTGAAGAAAGTGTATACAGATGACCCACTATCGTGACAGGCAAGCTTGCCATCAACAGGCATGAAACCGACAAGCATTACCTGTTAGAGCCCTGGTGACTCATGAGACCACGAAACGAAAAATTAAGCCCCCCGGGCCAGGATAACCTGTCAGGTCAGACACGTGCGCAATAATAAAGGGGTAGGCGAACAGGACAGAGGGTTTATAAACATAGCTTTATAGGATGATTTTGCACAATGAACAGATGGCTAATGGTGTTAGAGGGGACAATAGGGACTAAAAATTACATTTGTGCGTTATTGCTCGGGTTTACCAGATTGATACTCGACCAGAGCCTTCCGGAACTTCTCTGGATCTGACCAGAGCAGTGCTGCTTGATTGTTCATCGGACTCCTGTTATTTGGCTCTGCGTAAGAAATAACAAAGAAATTGGTACATTTGAACAAAGAACATGCACTTATAAATCGTCAGAATAAGGAGAGCAAATGTCACGTCCACACTACCGGTGAAAGCGACCCGACCCCTGGTTTGACGCGCTGTCTAACTTTCACCAGACAAGCTCAACCAAAGAACGTAGTTTGACAATATTTATCCTCTAATAACATGAAACCTGACCTTAGCAAACAACACCGTGCCATCCATGGTTTCAAATGCATGCTGACTGCCACCGAACCGAGAACGACCAACCATACCAAAAAAACGGTAATAAAAGGTCAAGAAATGTGCCCGGCGGCACCCAAAGCCCACCTCGTAGGTTAATTACACCAAACACTAACACCTGCAAATATCTACCTTTAAAACAACGGTAGGGAACCAGTGTAATAGAAGTATTAATAATATAGTCAACCACTAAAACTATTCCATTTCCTAGTTGACGCATCGAGGAAGAAGCCCTCTAATCAGGGATTGATGGGTAACAAATGAGCAAAGCCGAGCCGAGACCGAAAGAACTTACCACTGAGGAGACTTCGAATAGACAAAAGAATACTCTTCACAGTGTAGAGAGCTGACCATTCCTCTCTCAGAATGTCCAAGCAGATGTTGCCACTGGTGTCGACGTTGGGATGAAAGCAGCGTGATATAAAACGGACAACTGGAGGCTTGTAGGGATATGAGCTTCCAAATTCTAAGGAAAGTTTGTAAACCTCCCCTTCGTATACCTAAAACATAAAACTATGGTGCAAGAACACATAAGGTCCGAATTCGGGACTTATATGAATAACAAAAATACAGTCTTTTCGGGTCCATGGATTGTAGCCAACCACTTCATAATATTATCGTTCTCGGGAAATCCCGAGACCCCGGACTCTTCAGAGGTCTAAGAGATTGGGTCAGCAAACAAAAGACCAATCACCATCAGCTCCATCAATTCAATTTGAAGTCTAAAAAAGTTGGATCACTTATCTCCTTACCTTCTGGTAACGTTATCAGCAGCCATAATTTAGAATATTAACATAATCTGCAAAAAGCAAATATTAGAGGAGGCGAAATTCAATTCAAACACTTAGAACGAGGCAAAATGGCTTAAAACTACTCGCTAAAACAATGTGATGGAAAAATGACAGCCAATGACTACAAAGCAGAAAGCTTTCGAAGACATAAAGACCCCGACGACGCAGCAGCACCGACCCAACAACCCCAGACACACCCAAATGTCGCGCCTCTGACAAAATATCGTAAACCCCGCCACGAGCGATAAAGCTTTCAAGTAGAAAGACTTAAATTAAAAATGGAAAAAAATCATGCTAAATAACTGACATAAAAATTATTTAAAACAAAACAAATTAAAATATTGCACAAAAGCAAAAATACAATTTTTTACTTTTATAACGATGGGTAATTAAGCAACCGTAAAGGTGATGCTAAAGCTTCAAAAATTATTGCACATAAATAGGAAACAAAGTGGTTGTTGCAGTAATCATGCTTGAAAATGCACTGTAATGCTTTATTTGTTCGAACCGCCGGTTTTGGTCACTTGGGTGGCCATATTGTACTAGCCGTGCCAACAGCCCCAAGTCCTCTGGTTCCAGAATATGTATTCTGCCCCAGTACTATGCCTTATTTTACCCTAAGGGAAGTCTCGGGACGCTACATGCACCTTGTAGGCGGGAGGCTAGTAAGTAATTTAAACCTGGCTCTGCCGAGTCTGGGGGTGCCTTGTCGCAAATACCTTGGCTCCGCTGCCGCATGTTTCTCCCATTTTTATAGTACAGATGTCCAGTTGTATTAAATCCTCCAATAGCAGAGGTGATAGAAGGGAATGAGAGGGAGGGAGGGGTTGTCAATTACTTGTCCAATTGTGCATAAACTCACCTCGTATTGTAATAGCGCGCATGCACGATGTTTAGCTAATTGCAAACTCTTTCCTGAAGGATTCAAAAGGTCTCACTGCAATATCAATATGGTTAGGTATTTGAGGATAATTAAAATCCTCGTGATACAACTCTAACAAAATCACATTTTTAAAATGTGCAGTCAAATAGCCATAGTTAACTGGGGGAAATGCATGGAGTTAAATGACCTTTTGTCACTCTAGATGGACGACTTCTACCTTTAAGTTTTAACTCCATTAAGTCGCTTATGCTGCAAGGCCATTGGTAGATGCTATACTTTGGTGTTCCAAATTGGAAAGTAGGTATATGAGGTTTCGCATGTTTCGGAACCTAGAAGCTGTGAATTAGATGAGTTGGGGAACATGGTTATCTGATTTTCTTTAAGGATATAGCAGTCTAGCGCCAATTAATAACATGTTCTTTTCCCTTTTGAACATCCTAGTATTTCCGCGTAATTTCGCATCACTAGCATATCATTTGAGGAGATTGGAGTACTACCTTCGCACCTCTCAGACTATGGCTGCCAATGAAGCCTCAACGCAGCCGGGAAACTCAATTGCTAAAATGAAGAATTTGTAAGTCCCTTCATTCTGTCAAGCTGTTGTTTTAGGGCTGACGAACAAACCATTACCATTAAGAAGATGGAATCGAAACTCAAGAAGTTAGAAGAAGAGAATGAGAAGCTGAGTGCGTTTTCAAACATTTTTACGTTGGCCCAGCTGGATTCATATGATCTAAATATTCTTATTCGAAATGGCTTTATAGGATTTTAGCTTGGCATAGATACCTAGTTTCGAGCCGCTTATTCTGTTTTTTTTAGTTGAGGAACAAAAGTCACAAGAAGAGGACTTGTCTAGGAAGGAGGCAGCTGCAATTCAGCGTTTCATTGTTAGCGACGTTAGGTTGGCCCATATCTTGTCAGTCTTAGTAAGATACTATTCTCTGCTAGAAACCAAATGGAGTTTTTTTCGTTTGACCTGCATGTAATTGTGTTTGCTGTCACTTCTGCAGCCCAGCAAACTACGCCGAAAATCTCCTGATGCAGAGTCTGATTCCGATGGCGCGGATGACCCTGCCGATGATTATGGGGAAGCGATAGGTTCTGTGAAAGTAAAGGAACAAGTCCATCGGCTGAGTGTTCTTGACCCTGCCGTTGATTTTGTATACCAAAAAGCCTGCGAAGCAGCACAGTCGGGTAAAATGCGTCTGCAACAGAGCTATGACGACCTCATTGCATGGAAGTTTACTCCCGACAGGTAATTTTCCTCCCTCTTTCCGTGACTTGTCTGTGGCTTTTCCTCAAGACTACGAATTGTTTGTTAATGTCTTTTTATATTGTGGGTTTTGAATTTTACTCCTAGTCAAATTGTAGGGCATATCAACTTGAGCATCTCGGGGTAATGTGAAACTTTAAGTTTTTTTTTCCGGTGACATATGCAAGCCTTTTTATAGTCCTTCATTCACTTATGGTCCCATCAACAAACACTTAGGCAAAACCGTGTCTTCCATATATGTCTTCATGGAGCAGTGTTGTGGTGAATGTATCGGTAACAATGTTTGAGGATATTTAGGCCCACATTGATGTGTCGAAGTTTACTAGAAGGCATGAAGGGAGGCTTTTTACACTGTCACATTGCGCATTAAAATTTGTCTCCGCTTGGATAACTCGATCTCTCTGAGTAGCAACTTTGTCTGTTCTGCTATATTACTTAGGTATCGACGCTAGTGTTCGATGCGGCTATTATTCCGTCGTTATCGGGTTCCATAAAATGAGATTCACGATAAAGGTGGCAGGAGATGAATGGCTCAACAAAACGCTGCTGAAATGACGTCGTCCTAGTTTCGACTTTGGAGCAATGTCATCTTACTAATAATGCTCGCGCCACCTAATTATCAAGCAGCAACCGTACAGTGTAAGCTTATAAAGGCTGGTCGCACTTCCATTTGCCGCCTTCAGTTATCTAGTCAGGGTGCCAGCTCGATCATCGTCAGTTTGATTGTTTGCTGTGTTACTTTGGTACGTGTAAGGTAACCTGTAATTAAACATTAAACGTTGTATACTTTGCGGGTCACTTACTTTTGAAGGTTTTTTTATTAATAACTTCGCTTCACGAAGCCCATTCTAGTCCAGCAAGCCGTTAGATATTGCCATAAGCTCGTCTTTAAATAGGGTTTGCATGAGCTTTCTCAAGCATTAAATGTGTGCTGGTTTCATCTTAGGCTGTTATATTTCTCCCGCTCCTTTCAACAGTGCATCAGGGAAACGTCTTATGGCGTGTATGCGGCAGCTGCTGGAACGGAATAAACATCTGGGAGCCATCAACCAGATGGACCGCCTTGCGACCTTGGAATCAGAAACGCAGATGCAGGTCTTGTGCATCCGGGAGTACATGAAAACTGCTCAAGGTTAGCTTGGAGGCACCTTGTTTCTGCCACGCATTTGGCGTTTCGATTCGCCTGATGTGGGATTTTATCAAGTTGACTTTTCCCGCTGCCCCAATTGCTGCGAAGGGGTTAATACCATCCTAGAATTTTGACCATTAAAAAATGAATGTATTTAGTCGCCACGACTATTTCTGAGTATCTTTATGGCTGAAGCGCTTAAAAACTGTCCAGCCATTGCGATGGATGAGGGCAACTCTGAAGTTGTCTGTAGTGGTTATTTATTCCTAAATGCTTTTTACTAAGCAAAAACGGACCGCTAACTTGTATCCAAACGCCTTGAACGTAACCCCTTCTTGCTCTGAAATCACGTGTGACAAGTGCTTTCTGTCTTCTGAGAACGAAGCAGTTGTGTGCGATATCCTAGTTAAGGACTGAATGCTCACACTTCGCCGTCACATCATCAGTATTCTCCCACTTTTTATAGAACTTAATGCTGTCCTTCAAGAATCTTCAACAGACCTGGATGGAGTTCAGAGCAGTCTCTTTACCTTGAAAAAGCAGTTGAACAAAGCTGAAGCGCTTGTCAATGTCCTTAAGGTATTAAATAATCTCATTTACCTATTTGAAAGGCTGCTTAAAGCACCTACATACCGGCCTATCCTATTTTACCATGGTTATTAGAGCCTTAAGATGTCTAAGTACTAACAATCACCTCAGTCCGATCTCTTTTAAATCTATTCAGGCCATGCTCTGATAAGTTACACAATCACAGTGTATTCATAGCTCCATCCACATTCGTCGTTTCAAAATTTGCCAGCAAGGTGCTCGTACCACCGACCGCGTTTTCTTTTTCTCAAGGTTAAAATTTAATCAAGTGTAGTGCTTGTTCAGTTTTGGATTCACTGTTAATCTGCGCGCCTTTTTTGGCTTTAACAAGAGAGCAACCTTATAAAGTTTGGAATTTTCCCATGGCATAAACACCCATGATGCATAGTGATTAAGAAATTTCCATAGTATCCCCATTTTATCGTTATGTTCCGCGTTAAGTGCTCCCAATTTTAAGATTTTTTAAGAAGGGATGCCGTCAAAACGAGTGTTGAGTTTTCTATTGTTGGTTCAGGAGTTCTCCGTGATTAGGTTATGAACAACCCATCTGTGAGCGCGGGTACTGAAGATTAGTGCTTCTCGCTAACTTGCTGAGAGCTCAGTCAAAAGACTCGAAAAAATGAGGAATTTGGCGTGGAAGCACCTGCTGCTTTAGTTCAGGGTACAGTACGTATGCTCCTGAAGCACGTGAAGAGTTTCACATCTCCCCCACTTGCCTTCGCGAATGCCCCTGATTACAGGGAAGGTTTTAACACGTAGAACGTCAAGGATGTCTCTAAAATTTTAAGATTGAAATCTGAAATTCAGAATCTCGATACGGTGACGTTCCACGCTCAATGCACGTTGGTCATCTAAACGTTCTGATTGGTTATTTGCATGACAGGAAGAATACGAAAAGGTTTATCCCGGCCAGTCTGATTCCTTAATAACTGCGGCTTTGACGAGGCTGAGCCAACAAGCGATGGAAGTGGAAGCGGAAGGAGGTGAACCGCAGGACGATGGAGAGGGGAACCCTGTTGTCGAACCTGCGGCACGCACCACCACCACCGACGTCTCCTCACACGAGCCTAAATAGACTCCAGTCGACCTTATCACCAACCCCTTTGTACATTTTACTTTGTGAATGAATTCGTAAAAATATGTATTTTTTTTCCTGTTTACTTCAACTTTGTTGTGTCGTTGACTGCTGTTTCGCTAGGGGCTCTTTAAGGCACCTCATTTTTACCGAACTTTAATTTGATTTTAACTCTCCTGATTTTCATCCCATTGTAAACGTTCATCGTCACTCAAAACCTGGACTATAAGTTTGTTCTGCGTTGTCCTTTTTTAATAGACTTGTCACGAAACCGTGGATAAATCAAATATGTTGTTCCAGGTTATGGAATCATGCGTCGTAAGTTAACTGGATGTCTTGTAAGGCACTGTCAACAGAATGAGCAGCTCGTTTGTTGATGTTTGGGATTCTGGCAACTCATTCTTCCAAAATAAATCTTTTACTTCGCATAGACCGGAAACGATAGAAGTTGGAGTGAGTGTATTTTCCAATCATGCGTAGCATGACAGCTTTTACTTGTTGAGACGAATTGGTAGTCTAAGGAGGCTGGGCAGATCCTGCTGCCAGCACCAGCAGAGGCATGATGCTAAGCTGGTTATAAAGGGTGTACTACGATACAGAGGAATCCTGTTGATTTGTTATATTTACCGGAACGAAATTGCTGAGTGAGATGTCAGGACAATGTAGAGCTAGGCTTCTACAAAAAATAAGTGTGTCTAGTGACTTGAATACCATCTGACATTATCATTAGCATCTCCAGAAGGCTGGATAAACTGTAATAAATAATTCAAAGTGGCTGAAAGAAGGCTGTCCAATTCTCTCATCGTCCATGCTCTTGACCCAGTTTTGTTAGGATTAGTGATCAATTTTGTAGCTACTGTTGAGCTCCGATTTCTACCACCACTTTCTGGGATCTCTCAACCTATTCCTCAAAAAGTTGCATTATACTGGTTCCTGTTCATGCCAGAATAGTAGTGAATGTCGAGGAGTGGCACATTGTTGCTCTTCAAGTGTGTGGTTAAACCTTCTTGCCATCTATGTCGGATACGGTGGCTTTTTTTCTGACAGACAAAACCGGTAGCGTTTATTGCACTCTATTTCAGGCCGTTTGAATTCATGAAAATGGCCGACTCGCAGGTGGGTACAGGCGATCGGGAATGCGTGTCTAACACCACCAATAAGGCGGCTGAGGCTCTCTCTGACTACATTCAAAGGGCACTTTCAGGCGAGCACCCTTTTATTCTCTTTAAAGCATTTGAAATACTCTCCGTTTTGATAAAATTACACGTTTCTCTTTTTTTAAGTAAAATTAGCTATTTAGACTTGCATTCTGAGCTGAGTGAGAACTCCGATTCACCACGATCTTGAATGGTCCACTTTGTTGGATGCCCCTTGAACTACCTTGAGGTGCCTTGATTTCACTTAAAGCAAAATATTGCCCCTTTCCAACGATTTACAGGCACAATAATGACTTGATGTAATTGACTGTAGTCTTAAAAATCACTATTCTACTGCAACAATAGGTTTGTGTGACGTTCCTTTTCCCATTCTTTTGCTGTAGTCAATGCCGATAGGATATCCCACCTTAATGACCTCAACACAGCAGCATACAATAAGTACAGCAAGATTGCAGAGGCCACTAAATCTTTCGAGGAGAAGATGACCCCAATCAATGAGCAATGTAAGTAGCCTTCGTCCTTGCCCAATTTGGACCTTACAAGTGACGTGATTCAGTCGCTTACTCACACGAGAATGTCAGTACTGAACTGGAGGTAGGACATGTCATTCGAAGGGAAACCTAAGCTTCTTTTCCTTTCATTTTAGGCTTAGTGTTAGCTAAGCATTTGGAGATGCTTGATAAAATATTGGAGAATGTGGGCGACATGGAGAGGAGGGTTGCCCAACTAGATGGTCTAGTTACGAAGTTGGGTAAGTGGAGTGTTCAAGTCACCTTCGCTTTGGTACATCACGCATTATGATTTTTTTTCTTTTGGTTTATAGAAGAAAAATACAAACGCCAACAAGGTAGCAAGCTGAATTGTGGTTAGTGCTACTACATTCCAAGGATAAACAATGGGAATTCTGTGTCATATATTCAATTTTAAACTTGATTTTTTAAAGAAAAGTGTCCTAGTAATATGAAGTGATCTTTTCGATGCAGGCGGTGAGTGTGCATGGGAATAGCGCACCAGAAGTCCTCTTCGGTGTGGATACAATGGTTTACATTTTCCTACGGGAATCGATGTGGCTGGCTATCGAACGATGTGAATATTATTTCTGTTAAGGCAAAGGGCAGAGTGGGTCAACTCCGTTGAAAAATTCAACGAATCATCAAGCTCTAGCGACTCATGTGCGATTAGAAGGGCATCCCCATAAGTGGTTTCGAGTGAAGAATACATACAAGAAATAGTCGTGTCGCAGTCTACCAAGGCATCTTCGATAATCGTTCTAATAAGTAAACGAGAGAAGAAAAGGCATTAACAAGATTGTAGGGCCAGAATCTATCTCATTGCTTTAATGATAATGTTTTAACTCCTATTTGGTATATGGATAAGCTAGAACCGATTATGATGTCAAAACTGCTATTATGGGAGTAAATTACCAGGATGCTTGAAAAAATTACCTATTGAACAAGTTCCAGTGTATTATCGAGCTCGTCCTTTGCTCTTCTCCAACTTTTGTGAATTTTTTTGTGATCTACTTTTACGAATGTTGTACAGTGTAAGAAAGTCTAGGTGGCGTGTACTTGTAAGTTTGCTTAAAGGCAGTAATTAATTATCCAATGGTCTTATTAATCAAGGCTGAACACAAAAGTTGTAAATGGTTGCATTCATTAGTTGCAAACCTTGACTTTTTCTTTGCATCAACTCATGCAAAGCCTTTGTGCTTTCATAAGTTATAAGCAAGCCGCGTTCATTCAAAGTATCGAGGTGTTGAATTTTGGGTGTTGGCCGATGTCTGTTCGGGTTCTGCCCTGTGAAGGTGGGAATACTCCGATAACGTTCATAGGTTTCAACCAGGACTATGGTTAGTCACTGATGTCTCTATGAGCTCTCTCTAGGATGTTTTGCAGTCGGCATGCAAAATGGCTTTCGAATATACAACACCGACCCATTAAAACAGCTTGAAAATTGTGGTAAGTTTGCTTGCGCTAAACTCCTAGGGTCGATAAATCTCCACTATCTCACCCTTATCACTGTATTGCTTTTGTTGGTTATCCCTTAATGCTCTCGATTTTTCATACATCCTTTTAGAGTTCCATCTATGTGAGGGCTCTGGTGTGGGCTTTGTCGAAATGCTCCACCGCAGCAGTTTCCTCGGCCTTCTTGGTGGAGGGCGTCAGTCAAGAATACCCAGTGACACTGCGTGGGTATGGGATGGTGTTGAACAGAAAGTTATTCTTGAACTCGCCTATGGGGGCGATGTTCGTGCCATAAGGCTTCGCAAAGACCTGTGAGTTGTATTGTTTTGGCGGATCACTTGCTGACTTTCATTTAACCAATATACTAAGGATCTGAGAATTTCGATGTGCATTAGTTGATTTCCCTCATATTTCTGCGAATCATTGCTTAAAACTGAATTGCTTAGGGAGCAAGTTCTTTTGTTGATTACACTTGCATGTTCACATTTGGTTCTCATGGCCAATTTCACCGTCAATGGAAGTTCTAGGTACATGTATGCGGATCGTACTTTCCAGATTTTTCTGTACTCAAGGACATAATTTCCTTTGAATTAATGGTGTACTGATCTGCCCTTACCTCTGTTCTAATCCAGAATCGCTGTGGTTCTCGTGAACGCAGTAAAGGTCTACACCTTCGGTTCATGTCCGGAGCTCCTCTACCAGTCGGAGACAGCACTAAATCCTCAAGGTCTCTGCCACGTCTGCCAGAATCCCGAGAATCCCATTATCGCCTTCCCTGGTAGGCGGGTGGGGATGGTGACGCTTGTTACGTCACCAATGGCTGCATCAACAACATCGGCACCACCACCACGTCATCTGTCGGCTCACCAAAACCCACTGGTGGCTTTGACAATGAGCGCAGATGGGGAGCAACTGGCCACTGCTTCTCAGCGTGGGACTCTCGTCCGCATCTTCGATACTCGTTCCTGTGACCTCCTCCATGAGCTGCGCCGGGGCTCGAATGCCGCTTTTATCACCTGCATAGCCTTTGATCATGCCACCACATCCGCCAAACGTCGTTTGGCTGTCGCCAGTGATCATGGCACCCTCCACATCTTCTTTCTCGACCCGTGCGAGAAGGAGGCGTCCTGGTCCGTTGGCAGTATTGGTGTTGGTGGTGGCGGCGGAAGTGGTGCAGCCAGCTCGCGGCGTCTGCCTCTGGGACAGGATTTAGCGCGCCATGCGGCTCAGGCTGGTCGGTGAGTTATTCCAACATTCTCTGAAGTCTTAGTGTCATTTAATCTCCCCCCCTGGCTAATATATCACGCTCCTGCACAGACGCAGTCGAATTTATTTGGTGTCTTTACTATATTTCTGCTGTTACAGCTGTTATTTCTAAGCATTAAATCCAATGAGATGGCGCGAACAGTCTGTCCACTTCTGGCTTTAATATGCAGCCAGCAAATACGTTTTCTCTTTCTGTTCTTTTTTTTGCATGAAACCAGTGGTTTATAGTGTGTCTTGTCATTGGAACGACTTGCTTGTACATGCTTTAGTCCTCAAAGGTCAAAATAGGACCTTCCAAAACATCGATAAAAAATTATCCAACTTGTCCTTACCATTTTAGTCTGAAACTTGCGGCCCCTACCAGTAAATAAGCCGTCGAGTAGGTAGTTAAGAGCAAGCATGTTGCTGTCGAGGCCTTACTGTCTCATGTGGCTGCTAGGACTTAGTAGTTTTTTTTTCTTTTTTCTTTTGGAGCTTCTCTTTGTCAATCGCCAAAAACTAATCCATTGGTATGAGTTATCCACCTCTGCAACTTGGTAGGGGCTTGGAGCATCACATTTAGGGAGCATAATCCTACATCATTCATGTTTAATCGGTGTAAGTTATCAGGACTACGCGGTTAAGGCATGGATTCTTTGAGATGGAATAATTGGTCCTTTATATCATCTATTCTCCTTCGTATTTTGTACGGGAAACGCTACAAATTCAGTCACCTTAGTCGATTACGGGTAATGATAATGCCCATTCCTTAAATGTTTGCTGCATGTTTGAGGCCTAACGGTAGCGAGCGCCTTATGGGATCATTATTATCTGTCGGTAGGATCTCCAAAGCACGGGTTCCTATTTGTCGCGCATGCTCATGTGGAACTCTGCTGCTTCTTATACTTAGAAATCATGGGGAAACCAAAAGGAAAAGTGGGCATTGGAACGTTTGAGTTTCTTACATTTGTCCAAATATTCTCTTGGAATAATGCTTTTACGATTTCCAGCACGTTAGCATATTAGTTTGGCCTAAGACTTGTTGAGTTTTGGGTTGTGTGGAAGGAGTGTTGTACTTCAATAAACCTAAGACATCCGCTTTGGCGTAACTTACTGATGCTGATGCGTGCTCATTATTTGTAGCTCTCTCATGTACGATTTCACGGTTCTGAGCTACTTTTGAATCATGGAAATTGGCTTTATCAAAACTGTTTACTAGGCGTTAGATTGTCGGCGTGATTTGCCTTATTTTTACTTTGCAACTTAAAGAACTGCTAAGTTCACTTGTTTTCTTAGTGATCATAAAGTGCAACCAACAATATTGTGGGAAATTCGGAGGCCCAAATTTGACTTTCGACTTTTACTCCGTAGTGTACTAACTCCAAATGAATGCTTATTTTTATCTTGAAATCATTTCGCGTTTAAAATTGAGGTAGCTTCACTCTTTATAAGCCTATAATTCTCATTTTCCACAACGATTTTCGTGGATATTGATCCTTATATCCTAGGCTGGAATTGGACTACCTCCATAAACCTCGAGTCTAGGTGTTTGCGACGCTGAGCTCGTGTGTTGGGTTCATGATCTGGGGCTTTGTTCATTATCCAACGGTTTACGAGCAATTTGCTTTGAATGTTGAGTTAAGTTCACGCGACCTCCTTGGGCTTTTAAAAGGCTTGTTTTTGAAGAGCCTCCATTTAACGGTATGACAACGAGATTGCTTAAGGAGGCATTTAACAATTCATTAAGACGGTCATTGGAAGGCACGACTCTCACATTTCGGTGACCTTGTGGCTCTCTCAGCTGTCGTAACTCGAACTGATAAATGAAGATTGGGTCATGTATTTTTTAAATTGCATTTGGAATCGACTCGATCCCGACATTTCTAATGCCCTACATGGACGTCAGGTTAGTTCATGTTATCTTGCCTCCCCTTGGGTGAAGAGCATGTTGGCTCCAGAATAGCATTTCATCAGTATTAAGCGTTTTTATTCAATTGAAACTATTTTTAAATATCCTAGTCGCCCTTTCCCACTACCCATTTTTTGTGATTCTAGATTGCCTGCCTGCATTATTCGCGATTTTTGTTTTGCAAATCTGTCTTCGTTAGAGCTCCACTTTCATTCCGTTCTTCTTTATCATGCGGACTTTTTTAAATTCTTGTTACTGTCAGTGTCTGTGGTCCTCATCTTCAACTCCGATTTTACTGCGTTTTAAGGTTAAATGTGATGTAGTTTATCGCGTAATAAATGACCTTCCCATTCTGTAGTACCGTCGAATGCACCACGAAAACACGGATATTGTCAGACACACCCAGTGAACCGCTTGTTTTGTCTCTGTAGACTTTTATAAGGTTTAAATATCCGTGTTAGATTGTAACACGGTTGCAGTTTCTCTAAATTCTTGGGAATGCAATTCACTGTCCTTTTGCCTACATTGACGAGTCAAAGGTTTAAGCTGGCTGTTTCACGTGTTATTAATTTTGAGCTTTTCTTTCCTGCCTGTAGATCGGCTGGTCTTTTGCCGCGATACTTCTTCTCCACCTTCAGTCAAATACGCTTTGCATTAAATACCAAATTCAAGGTCATCTGCGCGTTTAGCCCCTCCAATCCAGACACCTTGATTGGTGAGACCAAAAGCGATTAAACCCGTCGCTTTTATTCTTCTACTTTTCCAATATTAAGTAGCTAATATATTTTCGAATTATTTTAGTCCTCGCAGCGGACGGCACCTACTCAAAGTACAATTTCACACCAAATGGTGTGGTGACAAAAGAACAGACTATTAACTTTTTAGATTTTTACGATGATGAAAGTGATTTTTGATCAATTTACTACTCAGTGTACATATTTTAGCCAACTAAGTCATTTGGTTTGACTTAATGGTAGACGCCTTTGTAAACATGCGTTTATTTACGATTTTAACTCTTCTGGCTACGTTTGTTGAGCGTTTTTTGGAGTTGGGAGTAGCTTGAAAGCATCTTTTTATCATTTGTCCGGGAGTTTTGTGCTTCGGTATAACACTTGGGTGTGATTCTGCTTAGATTTAAGCTTGGGAATGCATAAAAGTAAATGGATTTCTATGTAGGTATTGTGAGAAAATTTTTTGTCCGGATTCACGAAGAATTAGCCTAAGTGGTGTTGCATTTCGCGCATATTTTTCACCCTCATATTTACTTGCTTGGATTAGAGCTTTCAAATACCTTGAAGCGCATTGCATGAACTAGTTGTTAGCCATCAATTTACTTAGTCAGTGGGGTTTCACCAGCGCTGATTCTCCGTCATCCTTGAGATTTAGTAGAGCTGTTGACAAAGGTATCTGCATATTCAATGTGTGTCTAGTGAAAATGTAAGTAATGAAGTTATGGAAAGTTATTTATGGATCCTTTCGTACTTTTGTCATGATGTGAGATGTCAAGTAGAATCGCGTCCACCCTTTGTGAGTTCGAGACGTTTTTTTATTCTTCACTTCGGTCGAAGCTCCGTTTATTTTTCTTTTTTTCCTTCACGTTGACGTAAGGTCACTTTAATAAGTTAAAGTAAAAATGCATGAATCAAAACGATTCTGTGGGATAGAAATAGTAATCCAAGTTATAGGTATGCCAAATTCAGTATGCTTACGAATAAGAACTTCTCTTTCCCACTTTGTACAAATTGAAGTGAAATTTAATGGTGGCACTTTTTAACTTGATGAATCATTGTTTTGCACAAAAATTCCCCCTTCGCTATGGCTGCTTTGTGCTTGTCGGTGTTCCCTTTTAGCATGATAAAAACAGGTTTTGTTTCACCATTGAATTGTATTACGTATTCCTGGCCTTTCTTTTGTTATAATAGGGTTTTTGCTTAGCCCCAACGACAATGCGAGGTGCTAAGCTTTAGCTTTACCGTACTTTCCAATTAAAGACGGCGATAGTTCCACAGTCAGGGATAAGCGCATGTTTTTAAGAGTGGATGGAAGAATCGGCAATTATCTATCGTGTAGTTTCTGATGGAAAAACAAACCACCCACCTCACACCCCTGTATGAGGGGCGATTTTGATGGGGCTTGGTGATTTAGGAGTTCGCAAGCTGTATGGAGCGATCCAGGAAAATTTGAACAATTGTCGCCGACAAATTCAGTTCATGAATGTAATTGCTATGAGTTTCTGAGGTGACAAGATGATTGCTATGCTCGGATGAATACGAAATGTAAACCTTTGAGGGGAGCTTTCGCCCGTGCAGTCTCGTGACAATTGCTGCCTTTAATCCATTTGCACTAGTCTTACACTTTATCTAGCTAATCATGTGCCATTTAATTTTTCCATAAAATAAAGCTTGGGTTACTTAATGAAGAGTACTTTTTCTGTGTAGAGAGATTGCAAATCTCAAAATAATGACGGCCCCTTCAGTGCGAGTTTATAGACTAATTAGAAATTTCAGGGAGTCTCCGAGTCACTGTATTTTCAATTAAATTGAGGTGGCTTGGAATAATCTAGTACACTGTGTCAACTGCATGAAAAAAATTCAACCTTTTTAAGGATCCATTTGATTAATTTTGGTTTTAAGAGACAAAAAGTGTGGTTTGGAGTGCATTAAAATCAGCTTCACGAATACTGCCTTATTTTGATGTGAAAAGAGGTCAACCTGAAATGCAGTACTTTAAGAGCCTAGGCGGATGAGGTGGTCACATAAGCCACCTTGCATGCCTGAACATGAAGGAGGTCGGCATCTACATCCGGACGCTTTTATGACCCCTGAAGCTTCGCAGCCTCCTGCATTCCTAGCTCCACTTTGTGTTGGTCTTAAACATATCCGTAGCCCTGCCCCCCACACTTCCAGTTTAGTGTCAATTCTAACCTCCTGTACCGAAATTTGGGGCCTTAACTGTTCGTTGTTAGCGCCGGTCATTTCCTTATTCCGGTGATCTTCGCGCACCGGAAGTCATTTGTCTGCATTGTAAATACCCTGTCCATTTATTTGTTTTGAAGATAAATCCCGTCACATGTAACTCAGCAGCCGTATTTTGAAAGGAAAGATGTTCTTTTGTATTAATGAGAACATCAGTTTTGCTACCTAACTCGTCGCCTTTTCTAAGATCGGTCCAAAATTGTATCTTTTTTGTGAAAATAAGGTCTTTAAGTTGTTTTGTGGAATTCTTACCTATTTACACAGTTTAAAAGGAAATTGATGAACCTTGAGTACCTTGGCAGTGTTATCACGACATATTTCTGCGATTACATTCTCATTTTTTTGCAAAAAGAAGGAAGAAATCAAAATTGCCCGCAGTACTCCTTGAAAGTAAGACCAATTCATTTCGAATATTTTGAATGTATTTAGCGAAGATTTAGAATGCCAGGTTTCCTTTTCACGCACCGAGTAATGCTCAGTATTCCATTACTTCAATGGGAAGACACGATTTGGTTGTCCTCGTAGGTATGCCGCAGCCCCCAGGACTTCCTTGAAGACGAAGGCAGACATAATACTCAGGCAGAGTATTTATAATCAACGTACAGTGGAGTTCGAGCTACTGACATGGCCTGCGGGCCAGCTTACCCAGCGAAGGTACGGTGGCGGAGACTCGATGTAGCCCCCTTACCAAAACCGATAATTAAACAAACAATCAGCGCATTATTACAGTCCTTTCCTCTTTCGAGCGTTGTGCTCAGCGTCCTTCGTGGTCAACATTCCGTGTCAGCCATCACAACGTAATCAGGGTTGAGAGAAAACGCCCACGAGCCAGCCATGCTAGCCACCCAAGTTCCATGCCGCTAAGGACCCACTTGACCGTAAGATCACTTATCTCTCTTGTCAATTCTGCTGGATATGGAGTTCCGTCCTGTAAGGGAGCTGGTTTCGAGGATGGGGAGTCTGTCGACAATCACTGGCGTCCGTAGGTAAACAGTAGAATATTGGCCTCAAAGCAATCACGTAACAGAGGGGAGGATTGAATGCAGTTTCGTGAGGACATGGTTTCAGTTCTATTCCTTCTTGCTACACTTTTTCCTCACTTCAGTATCGTTCAGCCATATCTACCTGGTTTCATTCCAGCTAGTGCAGATGTGGAGGTGGTATCACATATCCACTTCATTAAAATCTTCATACAAGTACCGTAGACGGTCCCGTAGCGAACTCTTCCAGCTGGTTCACGGCTAGCTTTGTTTCATTTGTTGCTCTCCTGAGGGCCATGTAATTGGGGTAATTGCCGAAGTAGACGTCATTTTCAGCCTTTCTGTTAGAGATCATCGCAAATTTTCCTATCCGTAGCGTTTACACTTCCGCCCCGCTGAGGTTTATCATCCGGCGGTAGAAATTAGGATAGACGTCCTTTAAGATCGGGTTCACTCCCTGCGGTTTCCAATGTAGCAACCCGAGACTGCCTTGACGACGAAGGAAGGCATAATACTCGGGTAGAATATGTATCGCCGATGTGCAGTAGACCTGGGGCTGCTGACCCGGCCTGGAGGTTAGCCCACTTGACGAAGGCGCAATGGCGAGGGTTAAACCAGCAGCGTATTACATCAGCGTTACATTCACAGTCGTGATTGAACTACTAGCCACTAATGGCCCACCGTCATACTTTGAAATCTGTGCATACAAACGAGGCACTGTGGAAGGGTAAGGGAATTGGAAGAGCAGCTTTTCTTTCTGTGCAAAACCTGACACTGAGAAAACATCAGAATATCAGTTTAGCAAAGGCACTGCGTAGCGTAATTTACCAGAAAACCAATTCATCTATATTTTAATATAAAAAAGAAGGAGGTTACCAAGAAAATTCACTCTCACCAACTCAAATGGAAGGTTCGACATTGAGAACACAGAAATAAGTTTCACATAATGGACAGAGATGCACCTACCGAATGGCAATGATGGCCTGAATGAAGATCGTTCCATTCTCACACTGATGCATGGCTTTGCATTACCACACGACGCCAGTTATCGGATCCTTTCCCTGACGTTGTGGCACCTAACAGCTACGACAAATCGCCGATGCAACGCAGTGTTAAACATTACCTTGAATGTCAGCACGCTCCAAAGTCTAGAGTGAAGGCATCGTCCTTCCACAAAATTAAATTTGTTGTCTTTAGTTACTGGCACATAGTTTTCATGATTCTTTTCGACTGAAGCGTATTATTTTACGATGTAGGGATTAGTTAATGTATTAAGTTGTTGACATTCATATTTTTCAAAGAAGGAATGCTGGACCACCCATCAGCATGACATCACTCGGCGATTTTGCTCCCTGTTAAAATCACCCAGCATAAAGTGCAGGCCAGACACGGTTGTAGCGTCCCGAGGCTCCGTTTAAGGTAGAAGAAGGCATAGTACTGGGACAGAATATATATTCTGGAAACAGAGGGCATGGGGGTTGTTGGCACGGCCCAAAGGCCGGCCAACCGACTCAGTACAATATGGCCACCCAAGTGACCGAAACCGGCAGTTCGAGCGTCGTCCCCGACGCTCCCCTTGGTCAGCCTCCTGTGTGTCAGCCATCACAGCGTAATCAGTGCTGCGAGAAGCACCCACGAGCTAACCGTGACAGTCATCGAGATTCGAGCGCATGTCTTCTTGTAGTACCATCAATTCTGCGTAGCACTCGGTGCAGCAAATGCGCATATCTTATTCCTCCTCTCCCACGATAATACGGCCCAGTGAAAGATGGGGGTACGAATCCAAGTTTTTGGACGAATGGAGACACACACAACACAAGTTATGATTCCAGGCTTCTCTGATGCCGTAGAAGAAACGCAAGAGTATCGTAGGACCCTGAGCGAATGGGGCAATCGGACCCCATAAGAACAGGATGCACGTGATCTAAGTGTACAAAGCATAAAACGATGCTATCGAATGGCGGCCTGCACATTCTACATCTGTTGATATACATTTTGGCGAAGAGAGGCAAGTTGCCTGAGAAGAGGAGAGAGAGCTTACAGAGGATGCTTGATCACAACGTCACTGATCCTTCTTGGCGGTTGCACTGGACTTGGAATTCACGGCTAGTGTCGCTTCAGTTGTTAATAGCTTCCTTGCAGAACACGAGAAAGAGGGAGATGCCGAAGCTAGACGTCGATCTCAGCCCTTCTGTTACGAGATACCAAAGGTTCTCCCATCCATAGCACATGCATTCCTTATACACCGCCAAAGTTTGCCACAAGCGGTATGGAGCAGGATAAAATCCATCAAAGTTAAGTCCGCTTTCCGCTGCCACCAATGTAGCGTCCCGAATATATATTCTGGAAACAGAGGACTTGGGGGCTGTTGGCACGGCCCGGAGGCCGGCCAACCGGCTAGTACAATAATGGCCACCCCAGTGACCGAAACCAGCAGTTCGAACAAACAAAGTATTACAATGGTAGATACCTTTGGAGGCCAACTTTGACTTAGTTGATTCCAAAGCACCAAGTGCTTCTTCCTCTATTTACTGCATAGCTTTTGCGAGACGTATGGAGTGGATTACCAAAACTCACTGTTCAGATTCAGTGGAAGGGAAGTATTGTATACTGTTAACAAATCACTCGATGATTGTTCACTAAGCGTTGTATTGCAAAAGATCCTTCAATAATGAGAATGAGGAAATCAGGTCATTTTCTGAAGCTTTAAATCGAGAGTGACTTGCTAATATTGAGTCAGTGATGAAACTGCTCGTTTGCGTCAAAACAAATCATTTATGTTGTGAGATGAATTAATGAAGGGCACATTCTTGCATGAAACAACAGGTGCTAATAAGCCCTTTCACTACTTCCACTTCATACTCATGATTTGGTCTTTTCCTAAGTTTACTGAGAGGTACAAATATTCTACAGCTTGTCCAACAGGCAAATTCCTCGGATACTTTCGCAAAACTGAACAGAATAAAAGGAATCATCAGTGTACAGTGACCCTTTGTCCAGGTTCGTGGATGAATGTGTGTGCTGACAGACACGGTGAATGAGGGTACACGTCGTACAGCGAGTTTTGACAGGCATTGCAAATCGTTTGTGGTGCCACTTTGTAAGCTCTACCAGACTGCTGTCAAGGCAAAATGCAACAATGGATTAATGAGCTTGGCCCATCACCTTGTTCTCCACAAACCCGCGTCTGTGCCATCAAGAATTTTCGTTATAAAACAGCAAAATTTTGGCACGATTTTCAAACGGAACCCAGGGTGAGCCATTTTTACTATGAAGCTCGTTTGTTTGTTTGTTTAATTAGAAGTGGTGAGTGGAATACTTTGTTTGTTCTAACTGCCGGTTTCGGTCACTTGGGTGGCCATATTGTACTGAGCCGGTTGGCCGGCCTTTGGGCCGTGCCAACAGCTCATAAGCCCTCTGTTTCCAGAATATATGCATTCTGCCCCAGTACTGCGCCTTCTTTTACCTTAAAGGAAGTCTCGGGACGCTACAGTGAGAATCTGAGTTTGGCCTATTGGAAGGCAATGTTCCTACGGCTCCCCTTTCCCACCTCTTAGTGGGTAGAGGAGGGCAACTCATACTAATTCGTCCCCATTCCTGGGGATCAGTGAGGCCCGCCCAGTCACTTGAAAGGTATATCTGCGCAAGGATTCGTAGAGCATGGCCATTTAAAAACATAATTGTTGTTATTAATCATTTCCAGGTATCAAGGAAGACTCCAGCTTTCTGATCACATAGGCGATTATTTAAAGCGGGACATTTGGTTGTTTTTAAATTAATTCTACTTAAAAGTATTATTGCCAACAATTTCGTCAAGTCCGTAGTGGAAAGTGGTGAGCGCCCTTAGGGAGTCAATCCATTCCAAAGGGGTATCAGAACTTTGCCTGCATCACTACACGAAGATTCGGAACTTTCCACCTCACCTTACACAAAGCATCACAAAGAGTAATCTTAAAACTGGGCTAAAAATGTACAATCAGCCAGATCAAATTGTTTACATGCTAATAATGACAACTTATAAGCTGTATTAATTTTTCTACCAGTTCAGAAGACAATTGAGATGCCTAACGTAGCGTCTCAAGTCTTCCTTAAAGGCATAATACCAGAGCAGAACATACCTATTCAGCAAACAAAGGGAACGAGATCACTGGTATGGCCAGGCTAGGCAATATGGCCACTCAAGTGGCTGAAATCGAAATCGGCAGTCAAAGAAACAAAGCATTACACCTAACAATATGGAAAATTGAGACAAATGTCGAAAGTGCTGTGATTGCAATTGAGGTGTAACTAATAAATTACTGTGGCATGGTGACAAAATTGGCCCCACCCAATGATAACCAAAAACAGTAAAATCTGCACTTTGTAGAACGCAATGAAGCACTTTGTAATACCTTTGAAGTTGAGAACTGTGAATAGTAAGAAAAGGGGATTTGCGACTAAAGGTCAACCTTTTGCAGCCGTTCACCCCGCTAGTCGTAGGAGGCTTAAAGCCCAGCTAAATGGTCAAGGCCTTTCCATAAGAAGGTTTTGTTTGTGCCTGAAAAATGTTTTATACACCAAAAAAAAGTCACATCACCTTGATTGAACCTTTCTAGTTTTTTTTGCCCTTTCATTGGTTCCATGTCTCGCACGCGACCGCGACAACGAAGAGCACTGACCACAGGCTGTCCGGTTAGCATACCCTGGACATCGGTATTCAGGCAAGAGTAATTGAAGAGGTAAAACGAACTTATCAAGTTCAGAATTAGTAATTCGTGTCAGACTTTGGTGCATACATATTAGCAGTACCTACTGTGTACATGCGATTGCAGGGTGTGACTCGCAGAGGCATAACTTTCCGGCACATGACAGGGTAAAGATGAAGACCCCCTTCCACTCATGTGCTTTCTATATAAAATGGAATAGCAGCTGATTCAACAATATACGGTGAGTTAATTAGAAGATGGTCACTTCAATCCAGCTGACAAACTAGTTCCACCGATGGTAATCGGTTGAGGAAAGGTTAATTCACGAAACTTTGAAAAAAAAATTTAACAGTAAAAAAGGCAGTCACTGAGCCATTATTACTGAAGACAGTGGATAAACGCCCTTAGCAGACACTGGAAATGCTTTTTATAGATCTTCAATAAAAATATGATGTTAACTGAGGAAGTTGCCGTCCCAGTGGTACTGGAATTGACAGTTAGGGGATGGGAAAGGGGCATATTCCTACTGAATCACATTCTTTGATTCTTTTTCAATAAAGTCAACGTTTTTAATTGACGATTGATTTCTCTTGGTAAAACTGTTAAGGCAAAGTCGTAAGAACACAGTACCTCCCTACGTCCTGTCTCAGCTGCCACTTTTGTTTACGTCAAAGAGAGGAGTAAAAGTCAATGCCTGCCAAATTTTAGGAATAAACACTAGATCTGTGTGCAAACAGTTAGACTGAGCCAATATTCGTTATTCCTGTAGCGAACCATGATGTGATGCATTAGAAGGCAGTATAGCCAGTCGAAATAGCCGCATGAATGGACGAAATTCCCACATTGACAACTTTATTTTGTCTCCTCGAGCTCCAACAAATTTTTGTCGATTTAGCGACTAAAGCCTGCGACCAGAAAACTCTCAGCAAAGACTACCAGAAGAATCAGAACCGACCCACCTATGGAGCCCTGTGCCTTCCATTTACCTAGAGGATCTTCGTTCGTCTTCGGATAATCCCACAATACTTCAAGTTAACCCAAGACGCAACCATTTCTACGTAAGATAATGTCCAAAACGTTCAAAAGAAACTTTTAAAAGCGATCGAAAGGCTTAAGACTCCAAAGGAGGCCTCAGGAGCTTCGTACCTGTGTCCACAATAAAGCACATATTGACTTCGCGAAATTTAAAACATATGCCAAATCCACACCTACCCCTATCAACAAACAAGCAAAAAAACGGGATCTGAAATTTTCTCATAAGAAAAATAAGTACCAAGATGAGTTGAGAAGGCTTGCCTGGAAGGAAAGGATCCGGGCAAAACAGGGAGGGAGGAAAATATCATGAAATTTGATCTAAGGCAGGAACACAGTTTTTCAAATGGTTCTGATACTCCAACTCTGTGACATAGGTTCCGCCACAGGCCACACAGTTGATCTTGCTTTCTGGATGCTTCCGCAGGTAATGTGACTTGAGAGTACAGTTTTGTGTTGAGGAGTAATGACACACTCGACAGATATACGGCCTTTCTCCTGTGTGAGTTCGTATATGCACAGTGAGATGGCTCTTCTCTACCGTAGTGTAAGCACAATGGGGACAGAAAAAAGGTTTCTGTTTGGTGTGCTGAGCCATTACGTGTTTACGCAAGTGAACCTTCTGGCGATAAATGCGACCACAGAAAGAACAACTGAAAGGCAACATTTGTGGAGGGTAAGCAACCTTATCCTCCGGGAGACGATCGATAAGAGGTTGAGGAGCAGGCTGGAGGGATAGATCATTGGTAGGGGAGGCAGAGCAGGATGGTTGAGTAAGGCTATTAAGAAAACCGAAGTCTTGTGAAAAAGGACTCTTATCAAGGTCTACTGACTGCTTTTCGGGCAAAGAAAAAAGGTTTGACGGTGAAAATGCTTCGATTACGTGAGGATCGGACAAACCATCTGTCTGACAGGAGGCCGATGCCGTCAATTGATGAGACGAAGATGGAGGCGGAGCTGAGCTGCAGGAGCAAGAACCAACTGCGCACAAGCAAGAAACACCTGTCTGTGAACAGCAAAGACTTAAAGCATACGAAGAAGAGGTGTTGGTGACATCAACTGAGGCCATCTGCCGTAGATGCATGTCCAATTTACTACAGGCAATTCCATGAATAAGACGCAAGCTATCCTCCAAATTTAAAGCCATATTCAAGGTGCTACACGAATGAGGGGCGTATGAAAGGCTATGAAATTGAGAACCTGACTTCCCACCTTCTCTTGAGGAGGACCGACACGGAGACTTGGAAACATGAGATGATGTGGATGGCGGTGAGACGGCTGTAGGGATAGATCCCAGAGATAAACCATCTGATTCGCCGATCTTACGTGAAAATTCATCGAAGTTAACGCTTAACAATGAATTATCCTGTTCATGGACACCACACGTACGATCGTTAGCGGAGCACTCCATCTGCACATAGGAGGAAGGCGGAGTTTTGATACCAGAATCTGGCTGATAACTGGTTCTGCCTCGGCAGTCGAGATTTCTCACCAATTTGATTCCGTGGTCATTTTGAACATGAAAGAGAAGGGGCCATGGACTATGAAAACTCCGGACACACTGATAACATTGTAAGTCCTCATATTTAGTTTCAAGCAAAGAGTTGGGACAATTAAAACGCTTGTGTTCAATGAAAAACGTTAATTCAGAAAGGGGAAATTCTAGAGAACATGACCCGCAATAGATAAAATCAGGTCGCATGCTTGACAAAATGCCAACCCAAGAACAATAAAAAATGCAAAAGCGAGCTAGTAACTGGTCCTTTCTGATTGGCCAGGTGGTACAACTTCAAAAACAAGTGAAAAAGAAAGGAAAATCGGCAAAAGGGTTTAAAGAAGCGCAGTCTTAAAATAAAAAGGACGAAGGACAGTGATTTGATTATGGGAGCAAATTACATTTAAAACGTGGTGAGGCAACAATATCGGCCTGTTATTAACATTATAAAAAAGATAAAATAAGAGCAGCATCAAACTTTCCAAGGATCTCGGGTATAAAGAGAGTGGTAGCAAATGCTTTATAGGCAGCTCAAGCTCTCGAGTATATCGTTGGGCAAGCTAGCATTGATAGGCTGTTTACCATCACAAACTTGGTAATTAAATAACAAGTATTTTAGGTGGTGTATAAAATACACAAGTTAACATCAGTGCATTGTTACCTAAGCTTTACATCTTTACTTGGTCTTATGAGCTGCTGCTTAGAATTAGACCCCAAAATATGGGATTCTAAGGTTCCGCCAATCATACCTGTAGCGTCCCGAGACTCCCTTTAAGGTAAAAGAAGGCATGGTACTGGGGTAGAATATATATTCTGGATTCAGACGGCTTGAAGGCTGTTGGCACGGCCCAAAGGCCGGCCAACCGGCTCAGTACACCCAAGTGACTGAAACTGGCAGTTCGAACAAACAAAGTACTGCAATAACCATGCTGGCTATTGAGAAGCTCATGTTATATTCGTGCCCATTAAAACATTCAGTTTGATACCCACAAGCCCTGTAAAGCCTTGAGAGTTCTCTAAAGTCAAAAGAGACTTTATAATCAGGCGGAATACATATTAGGCAGGGGAAGGAATTGAGACTACCGACATGACTGTTAATAAAATGGATAATCAAAAGAACACCTAGACGTATGCAATTATTTCTTTGCTTTCATCCTTAGCGAGTTAGATAGCATAGGGAACAAAATGCTAAAGAAGGCGGCAACTAAGCCTAACAAATAGAAGGTCAATGTGATGCGTTTTGTTGCTGATTTAACTACCGGTTTCGGTTACGATCAGTTGGGTGGTCATCTTGCCTGTACCAGGCAGGTTGGTCTCTGAACCATGCCATTTTTAGCGCCTCTAGGCTTTCATGAAGGCAAAAGAAGGCATAATACTAGGGCGGGATACATATATTCGGCAAACTGAGATAACCGGACTGCTAGCATTGTCCGAAGGCCAGCCAGCCCGTCCGGGCAATATGACAACCAAAGTGACCGAGACCGGCAGTCCGAACGAACAAAGTATTACACCATTAACACCATTTTTTCTTTTTTGCCGAATGTATGCGCTCTATCTAAGCTTTGTGCCACCGTTTGTTTTCAAGACGTTCTCAGGACGCTACATCTGTGGCAGCGGGAAGTGGACCCGACTTTGAAGTAGTCCTATCATGATTGATACTGTTTGTGGCAAACTTTGGCTGTGCGAAAGAAGTTCATGTGCTACGGATGAGATAAGCTCTGACATTCCATAACAGAAGGGCTGAGAATGGCGTTTTATCCTGTAGCGTCCCGAGACTCCCTTTAAGGTAAGAGAAGGCATAGTACTGGGGGTAGAATACATGTTTTCTGAAAACAGAGGGCTTGGGGGCTGTTGGCACGGCCCAAAGGCCGACCAACCAGCTCAGTACAACATGGCCACCCAAGTGACCGAAACCGGCAGTTCAAACAAACAAAAGCATTGCGTATCCCACTCCATTGTTCTGCA
This sequence comes from Taenia multiceps, assembly GCA_001923025.3. NCBI lineage: Eukaryota > Metazoa > Platyhelminthes > Cestoda > Cyclophyllidea > Taeniidae > Taenia > Taenia multiceps. The sequence goes on from CM010316.2 coordinate 4,860,084, forward strand.
AGAATGCTATTAACAAGGGGGGAGACACTAGCCGTAAACCATCTGGAAACATCTCGTTGTAGAGTTTTTACCATGCCTGCATAATAAAGTCGACAATGCAATCGTACGCTAAATTCTATCTCCATGGAAAGCGTTAATACCTGTACTCCTTTTTCGAATCTGCTTTTGAACCAGTGTCCCAGCAACTTCCAAAGGACATATGCGATGGTCGGCAGAAAAATGGCTCCAAATTCAGTTATTGTAATGGACGTGGTCTCAGATCGAGTAGAAGTAGTGGGAGAGAACAGTGACGTTGTGGTCAAGTATCTCCTCAGTTGCATGAAATTCGATGACTGACACAGCTAGCTCGTAAGCGCTTTCTTTCGGCACTGATTACATTGCGCTGGCTGGGATAGAAGGCTTATTGAAAGGGTTGCTTAGGACGAAACTCAAAAACAAAGGCCTATATAATACATTTCGCTTTGAAAATGCCGGTCTCGGTTACGGTTTTAAACGTGCCGTGTGGGCTGGTCTCTAAGCTATGCCTGTAATACTTTGTTTGTTCGAACTACCGGTTTAGGTCACTTGGGTGGCCATCTTGTTCTAACCGGTTGGTCGGCCTTTGGGCGTGCCAACAGCCCCCAAGTCCTCTGTTCCCGGAATATATATATATATTCTACCCCCAGTACTTTGCCTTCTTTTACCCTAAAGGGAGTCTCGAGACGCTACAATGCCAGCAGTCACATTTTTTTCTCTGTTTAATAAACATATGCGTCTTGCCCAAGCACTATTTTATGCTTCGTCTTCAGGGAAATCCTGGTATGCTACAGTCAACATTATGTCCTTTAAAACTGTAAAGCTTAACATTGCATTGGACAGTTAAGAATGCGAATTAAATTCCTCCTTGTACTTCGCCTAGCTATGGTTTAGTGTTGAAAGTAGCAGTAATTGTTTAAAGTTGAAATAAACAGCCCTAAAATTGTTAGGCTTGTATCCACTTACCATCAAACTTAATCAATTAAGTGTGGAGCGGACCAGAGCTTTTCTAACAATTATTGTTTCAAAAGTCATCGTTTGCTAATTTGTTCCACACAGAAGCATCGCAAGCCAAAACCTAGCTAATCGAAACTATTGCCGCTTAAATTCGGTCATTCCTTTTGTGCGCGGTTGCAGGAGGCTTGCCTATACATTCGAGTGTAAAATTATGAATCAGAATCGTGATAACTTGGTGTCCAAAGATAACGTACTCAACGTCAAGACTGTCTGTTGTGGGATAAAAGGATTGTTTGTTTTGTAAATTAGCCCAGCCTGGGCCGCAAATCATAATTCTTCCCTAGTTGTGAGGCCTCCATTCATTTAATATATTTTAACAATAATAGCTTTATTTAGCACTTTTATTTATCCGCTTTGAATTGTAAGATGTAAATCCCCTAACAGTCAATTTTTTCACTAATTTGTTGTTGATCTATGTTCTATTCTTGGTAGATTTGATGTTACTTCTCAAGGCCAGTAGCGTTTCGCGCAACAATTGAGATCCTGTACTTTGTCTTTGGAAATGGATTCGTCTGATATTTATAGTGGTCCTCCTTTGCAAATGCCTCTCACACCAATTGAGTTTTTTAAGCAGCCGAGAGCATTGCTGAAAATTGCAGCTGTGGTAGGCAACTATCTCTGGAGTAATGAATCCCAAGCCCTGTAACTTATTTCGCATTCCGCTAGTGTATTGTAGAACTTGCCATAGTTTTATAGACACAGTTTTTGATTTAGTTTTTTTTGCAATTTGTTGCCGTAAAAATTTTAAGCAGGTACACGAAGGCAATTCCTTCTTCGCATCTGCTCTGGCCTATTTTTTTTGTTAAGTAAAGTTTACAATGTACAATTTACAGATCATTTCTGTTATTGGTCTTGGCTGTGCAACCAACGGCTGCACGATGGACGAATATTCCATATTTAACAATGACGCGAACGCATGTCGTTTTGCTGTGGCTGTCACTCTCCTTGGCTTCCTTTTTTCGCTTATTTCTCTCGCTTCTGACTATATGTACGACAAGACTGCCAATATTAAGCGCCGACGCTACATCCTCATAAGTGACATTGGTGGGGCAGGTACGTTTGCGTAGTCATTAGCATTTCGATGCGGGGGCATCTCGTACATCAATTTTTTTGAAACTAGTACTTAGCACTGTTCAAACATTTTTGGCCCTGACTCTCAAAATCCATTTTTATTGATGCCATGCATTTACTATGCAATTGCTCCACATGGGCAGATTAACCTCGTGTTGTCTAGTGAATGACACATTCGTTCATTTTCAAGAAGGTAGTGGATCAGCTGTCATCTGAGTGGAACATGTTGTAGTTTGTAGCAAGCGTAAAAGTGTGAAATTGAACTCTACTTCATAGGTCCCCTTAAATGTCTATTCACTGGCCTTCTATTGCTAGATGCTAAGCATCATTACACAAGTTACAAGGGCCTGAAGTGCCTCTACTTAATCAGTGGTTAATCCAATCTGAATTTGTTCCACTTATGGGACATATATAAACTGAAGCTACTAGAGGTGAGAACAGAAATGAAGTTGGACGAAGTAAAAATCACCTTCCACCATTTTAGGCTTGTTCGCGCTACTGAATTTCGTGGCCTTCTGCTATCTAGCCAACCGTTGGTCGAACACCGAGAGCACGTGGTTGGAGGAGAGGGGTTTTGAGCAGTGGCAACGGCGGAACGCGCGCTCCGTCATCTTCTTCGCTTTTGTTGCCCTCGTGGCCTGGGTGAGTGCCCCTCGTTCACGCGAGCTCGCGCGCTTGCCATGCACACACATACGCACCACCATACACACTCACGTTCTTCCCAAAGCAGTCGCATTTTTCCATCTTAAATCACACTTGCTCGTTCGTTTGGTCACTCGTTTACTCGCTGGTTTGCCACTGGCAACTTTGCCTCTGGGCGCTGCCCAAACGATGTAAAAAAGGCTGTTTGCCCTCCGAGATAAGATTGGAGCTGTGTACTCCACGTCGTTTCTTCATATGGTCATCACATTTCACCGGTTCGAAAGCGTATGGACAACACAAAGTATCCTTCATTCGTAGGATAACTAATGTCGGTTTTGTCGGTGTGAAGTTTGATTGCTAGTGTAACGCACATTCAATGACAAATCTTAATTGTTGTTAAGTATTGAATGGCATAGGCGTGTTCACATGCAAATGCCATTGTAATTGCTTCTAAACTCTTTAGTAGTAATTTCCTTACTTTATTCTCGATAGTAGGCTTCGTTATTGATATTCAGTAGAACTGTGTTTAATTTTACCTCAAAGCAGGGCCCACTGACAAGTTGTGGATCTTTTGTGGTAATTTCCTGCAAATAATTGCTTCTTGTTTGTAGTTTTGTTGATAATATCTGTTTCTCACACTACGTTACGGTTTGCAATGACAACTTCCTATCCTTCTTGTGTTTTATCCTAACTATATCAATGGACATATAAAGAAAAGTTATATCATTTTGAACTCTTCGTTGGCCTTTAACTTATGGGCAAAGATGGTGCTATTACTTTGATTGATGTCGAGTTTCTCAAGTGCTTAAATTAAAGCTGTACTTAAATGCACAATTGTTGCCAGCTTTCTGATTTAGTCACCTTTATTGAATGGTCTGAAATGGGTCTTCATGAAGGTAATGAATAAAGGCTTGAAAAACCTAAGCATATCTTTATAAGCCCTTAAAGTTCTATACCTGAATTGAATACTACTCAAATTCAGACAAAAATTTATAAGGAAATGGCTGGTTTCCTCATGCTTGAAAACTTTCTCTAAAAATGCGGCTATTCCTACCAGACTTAGAATTTTACATATGTCGATGAGCGTTTTTTGTTCTGATGGAAGACAATAAATTACGTATACTAATCTTGATTTCCCAACTTTGGCATGGGTTTCAATCCTCCTCTACCCGTCTGTCTGCCTGCCAGCAAGCATGCTTGCCCACCCGCCTGCCTATCCCATGAGTTTGCAGTTTTGCATTTTGCATGCCTACTTGTTCACCTCACTCTGCCCCTAAGCATAGCTCAATTGGGAGCGACGAGCGCTTTCGCCCACTTCAGGAGACGACTGCAAAAGGCATCAAACTCGTTGCATTCATTCGTTTTCCAGCAAGAATTAAGAGGACAGTTCCTCCTGTTTATAATTGACTTTCTTGGAGGGAGGCATGCTTTAAAAAATGTAAGGAGATGAATTGACAGGTCGGACATGCATTACAGTTAAGTCCTACAAATTCATTAAATATGAATATTTCGTTTGTGTTATCCAATTGCGTTTGCTCAAAAACGAATAAGCGGAAATGCTTTATTGAGATGCGTCAAATATTTCCGTGACTTGTCGCTAATTTGTACTCAAATAACAGTCACTAAAACTCATCCAACCCAACGACCCGGACAGCATATTTGTGCCATCTCTTATTTTGACCAATACCAGTAAATTTATGAGTCCTTCAAAAAATCTTTTAAAGTGTCAAATGTTTGTGAAAAAAATCAAACGTTTCTTTAGGAAGTGAGTTTTCGCGTTTTCAAAATTCGGGTTTCCTTTGGCATATTGTTTACCACAATCAAAAATGTCTTGCTCAAACTCGCATCAAATAGAATTATGAGATTACCGGGTAGAAAGTATAAGCAGCTGCATATTTTTTCTCCACCTTTTGAATACTGGCGCCAGACGTTTTTTATGAGCCGCAACCTCGTTTATTCATGGGGTGTTCATTTGATTTGTATTTTTTTTTCAATCCTGAAACCAAAATGTGGACTACTTTAATTTCTTTTAAAGGCGTCAGGCACTTTGAAGTTGTTCGTCTCCCTTCTATCTTTCTCCTCCTGGTGTGTGTGTGTGTGTCCCACAAATTCGGCCACTCTTTTTGCGTTTTGCCCAGCGTCGTTTTGGCCGCCTCCGCTTCCGCAAGCTACTCATCCAGTGACAACTTGCCCAAATCGCTGTAGAACAGTAGCAGCTGATCCAAAAAATAAATAAATAAATAAATAAACGTCAGAAACAGTTACTGTGAGAGAGTTGGATGTTAAACTAGGTACATTGTTCACGTTTGAAGAAATGTCGTTTTTGATAGTCTGTGGCTCCTCTTTTCCCAATCAGACCCTTTTAAGCTTTTACAGATCATTTTTAGCTTTCCATCCTCCGGAAGGTGTCAGTAACGACTTTTGACTCAAATCGACACATTTTTACCAAAGAACCATCGTTTTGTTTCGCCGTAGTCACTTACGATAAACAGATGACGAGATAACTATTTTGTAAATAAAATCAGCCGCAAAGATCATTTGTCGTTATATCCGTAGCTATGGACCGTTTGGATTATGCAAACAAATGCGATCCAGATTATTACCGAAAAAAAACGAATGTGAGATGATAAAAACATAGGATTTAATAACTTTTTTGCAATTAACATTTTAGGGCTTTAAAGTCTTGAAACATGGCTAAAATTTCATCCTTGTTTTCCAAGTTTGGAGGCCCTTCGTTGGTAAAATGAATTAAAACCAGATTTGCACACTTAGTCTGGTTGAACAGAGCATTTCCATGTTTAATTCTTTGCATTTTACGATTGTAGAGCCCCGAATTTCTGAGTTGCCATTCCTTTTTAAGCTAAATCATTTGATGCACGCAGAAATTTGGACTTTTCATCGCGGCTTAGCCGTAAGGACTCGCGCTTGTTATCTTGGCGGTGTGTTTAAATCCATCTGAAGGTTTAATGCTTCTCAAGCAGGTGAATAAAGTGCCTCCATTCTGCATTACATGCTTGTCATTCGGCATTACTTTGTCGCTACCTTGTCAATAAATAGTTGGTCTTTGTTGATTTTGTCAAAAGAGGTTATCAGGATGATTTGACGTCTGGATTTTTGTGAATGCTAAGTTTTAAAACTGGTTGTCGTAAAATACCCGATTCGGATTTGAATTATCTTTCACATGAGGTCCTTATTTTAACAACATTCGCTCACTTGAAATTTTGACCCAAATCTCTATTCGATACCATTTGGGGTTTGTTTCATTTGTGATCGTACCTAAGTTGATGCAGGCGATTTCAGTAAAAAAAATCGTTGTGCTGTAATGTTCCAAGCCTTCCCCAAGATTATAAGTTGGTATCTGTTATTCACCTTTACAAAGCTGAGAGGTTAGATGTGTTTGCTGTCGAGTGAGAGTACAACAGAGCTGGTCCGACAGTTAAATAAAATATCAGATCATTACAGTGCAGAAAATTGCTTGCATTATTTTCATGCAGTCCTACCTAGGCCAAAAAATGGTAAAGTTTGCTAAATTTTTTCATTTTTTTAATCAAATCTTTGAATTAACTATATAGGTGATGCATTCCACAGTCAAAAACTTTTTGAAGTTTCTAATAAGATTTCTGCGTTGGGATAGAGCTTGCGGTTATGCTTAATAATATTTTAATTTCCCCATGGCGAAGTCAATATTTTTTTGTAGCCTACCTAAAAATATCATTTTCCCTTTGGGAAAGACCTTACTTTTTGATTCCTAATGTAAATGTATGGGCGAGGTGATTTGTGAGTCCATTTTCCTCCTTTTGCGATCCTGGCCGACGCTAAAATGACACATTAAGTTAGCGATTCTTTATTTAAAGTGCTCACATAACTATAAAACGGCAGTAAGTGTAGCGATGCGTACGTCCTTTGATTTAACGACTTCTATGCTCTTGAAACACTTCGTCGAAAAGTGGTGGGCAACAGGTGTCGTGGCTTGACTCGCTTATCTGATGTAGACTTGCATGTTCGCTATCATCATAATCGTTCATTTAGGCAAGCCAAACACTGCACAAACGCACTTGCCAATAAGATCAGCTACCAAATGGTCCATTCACAAAAGTGAATAAAGAAGCGGACATTCAGATATTCATGCCTTGTAAAAATGCCGTTTATATCATGAATATTTTAACCAAAAATGGGGCGTCGATTCCTATTTTTTATGCATCGAACAAATTGCCGATTGCATTGGAATTGGAAAAAGAACAAATTGAACTTCCTTAAGTTATACATTGAATTGAGTGTTTCTGACCCACATCTGTTTGTACTTTATGCTCCACCTTTGGCTACATGCTGCAGTTATTATTTAAAAACACAAAGCTATTATTATAAACAAGGTAAATTTTACAAGGTCAATGTTTCTAAAATTTTTATTGCAAAAATCCGATAGGACCACTTTTTTCAGGGTGCGCTCATTCAATGTGTAGTTTTTTAGAAGTAATGTTTTAGGCACTGTTCAAATGATTGGTTAGAGGCACTGAGCTCATCATCCACTCTAGCACATAATTTACTCCTTCATTTGCATTTCATCCTGTTCAGAGAATTTTCTTATTTGATTATTATCGTCAAATCTCTGTCATTTTCATGACCAGATTGCTTGTGGTCTTCAAGTATATTATTTAAGTTGAGTAGCTTATTTTGCCTAACTAAAAGTAATGCATTATTTATTTGATACTGTAGCACCCTGGATAGTCTTTGAAGTCGTAATAAACCCAAGTATTGCGAAAATGTATGCATTGGTAACACAGGGAAGAACTGGTGGGCTACTGGTATGGTCTTGAGGTCATGCTAAGGGGCGCAAATATAATTTGCAAGGACCGAAATGCCCACGTAGTTGGATACACGGATTAGCGAAATATCCAGTGTCTGCATTATGATACTGAATTCTCACCCAATGTGTCGTGCAAGGGAATGCGCATCCTTGAAATTCTCCACCATTTCTCCCGTCCACCTCAGGTTTCAAACTCTTTGATCTCAAAGCTTGATTTGTTGAGGACACACTGTGGTGGTGAAAACGGCTGCACAGGCAGTAAAAACTACATTTGGCATTGCGATTTGCGTTACTTTCGATGGTCAAAAATGTTGCCTAAGTCGATGGTTTGGTACATTGAGGTTGTAGTCAGACAAATATGAATTGTAGCTATTTTTTTAAGATTTTATGGCAAGTGCTGCTATTAGTTTATGTATTTTAAATTATTCGATGTGGGTGTATTCAAATGGGTTCCATTGGGGTTTGGCGTACTCAATCGTACAACTTGAAAGTAATGCTAGTATAGGTATTCAACTGCATACACTGGAACTACTTGCGAGATTATTTGCAAGTAATTCATGCGTGGTTACAAAATTTTGCAAAATCCGATGCCATTATGTGGAAAGTTAGGAATCCTCACGCCTTGATTTTACTGAGTTTTTTCATTAATTGTTCTCCTTTTGTTACGCCAACATCGCTTTCTCGCCTTGATGTGTACCATTCCAAAAGACGCAGACCCCTTATTTGTAAGGGTTTTCGTGGCTTTGCGTCCTTAAAGCGAGGAGGGAGAAGGGCGGGCAGAGGAGGTGGAAGTTTGCTGTATAGTTACAGTTTACAGGTTGCAAAGGCTTGAAAGGGATCGGCATTTGATTAATCCTCGTGGGGTCAATGATATTCTTTTGGTCACATGACGAGCGTAAACTGACCACTTGTCACCTAAGTGGCATATTCAAAGAAAGCGTGTCACAAAGTACTTACTTGCCATTTTCAGTGATGCTGTAGCATTACTGAAAAAGTTTTGTGTTTGATGCCTTTGTACCAACTTGTCCTATTCAGCTTTACTAACTATATCGTAATCCTCTTTTACATTGCAAACACGGTCTTCAGTTTGACTCTGAAATAAATTTAAATGTTCTGAAGGCGACAATCAACAGAACTCCCCATGGTGGTTTTTAGACTTTTGGGCAAACAGAACAAGTTTAATTGAATTCAATGGATCTCCTTTTACAAATCATTTTAAAGCGTGAGGATATGCTAGATTTGTTATGATTTTGTCCAGCGTGCAATTATCCCGTCAACATCAAAGTTGGAAGACTTCATCGCTCTTGCGTATGAGGAGTCTCAAGGCATTTCCTCATTGGATTTGAGAAGTAGCACCAGTCCTTTGCAAATTTGAGCAGACTGCTTAGGTACAGGCTAAATGTTTTCAGAAAAACCGTCTGAATCTAAGAACGTTCGATCGTGCATTGCAATTAGAAGTCATTATTGTTTTAGCCTCCAGAATTAGTAGTCTTGAGGAGCAGCGATTAAAGGAAATAGGTGCAGGAAGTATTTGTGTTGAATATTCTGACCGTGCATTCGAAAACCCTTCTAAGTAATCTCAGAAAAATAAGAAGGAAATTTGTGTCTTTGATACCGCAAATAAATTTTGACTTGATCACCGTTCTCAATTTTTCGGCAAGTTTCTGGCTGCACCGACACTCAAAAGCAATCAGATCATGCTACTACAAAGTACGTTTGACCTACTTACGTTACCATCGCCCAGTTAATCCATCTCGTGAACTCTGTTGATGGGGTTTGGAAAAGTTGCCCAGGATTTTGCACTCTTCACCATTAGATTCTTGAGGATCTTCTCGCGAATTTAGCAGATACGTGTCTGAATTATAAAACATATTGGTAAATTGCTTACTAAAACAGAGTCAGTAGAAGGAGCAGCATTTTAAAATATAAAGTGAACGATGTTCCTAAATATTCACGGGGCGCTTCATCCACTCCTGCAAATGTTGAAGAAAAATCTGCATTTTTAGCTCTGCATTGATTGGGATTGAGTAAACTTCCATAATCGGGATGCGAAAGGGTGCTATTTGTGAGATTTATGCACACTGATCCATAAGTGCCAAATTGGCATGTCTGCAAAGGACGTTCGAACAAAATTAGAAGTCTTGGAGCTAGACATTAGTGGCGAAGTAACTCCACAAGATGCACAGTCTTCATCCGCAGGTAGTGCTCGTGGTTCACAAAGAAAAACTAAACCGCACTGGGAATCAAACTGGATCTTGTGTTGCTTACCCAAGATCGGGTGCCACATTCTGCGGTTGGATACGGAACCATCATTGCAAGAGTATTTACTGACGTACCCATGACCGCCTTCGAAAGGTGCACGGATTGTTATCATGGCAGAGCATCTCATCACGGTTTTGTAAAGTGGACATTCACGATTTAACTTAGTCGTTTGCAGGAGACTACATCATCACACCTAGCGCCATGATTAACGGTGTACGGACTAGTTCGTGAGTATTGGAACGCATTACCTTAAGCGGTATCACTTCCTGAAAATTAGATTACAGCTGCCTCAGTTCTGACAACTCACGCTTCCATTGCCTCCAGAGTGGTCTCACGTTCATGGCACTACTGCGTTTCCGTGCCAGTGGGCAGGGACATCTGAGCAACGGCTTCGCTCCCCCTCCTTCTATGGAACCAGGAACAGGCAGCTCAGCGGGCATTGATGACATGTACCCGCCGCCACCCGCCTCCGCAGGTCCCACACCACCCCACCAACAGCAGCCAATGGGAGGTGGCGGCGGTGTTGGTGCTGTCAGTCAACCTACCTATTATCCCCCACCCACCTTTTAACACCAGCTACCTCTCGCCTACCCAGCTCTTCAGGCTCTGCATTCCTCCCCCTCCACCTGCTCCCGCCGATGTTGTCTACGCGTTGTTTTATGATTGTGAGGACAATGTTTTTTTGTACTTTCGTTGTGAAAAATGTCAGCGTTGTTAGTTTTCTTCAATCATTCTTCTTCTTTAACTTACTTCGGCTCCGTGTATTTCAAGTTTACTTTGTCTGTACTTGTCTAATTTACAGACCCTTTCTCATGCTTACGAAGTGTAAAAGTTAGCGCCATTAACACTGATACTAGTGCAGTAGTTTCCATTAGTTGCCCTTTCTGGAGTATTGCAAAGGCATTTGCCAAGGCTTTAATTTCAGCGCAACTGCAGCTAAATGGGGTGGGAAGTTGATCTGCCCGCCTGTAAATGGCAAGACCCTCAAGACTCAAAAATATACTGATGTGAAGCATTAGTTATGGAAATGTTTTATCCAAGAACGTAGACTTGGTTACCAATGCAAATCCGGGAACTTAGTCTTCGTACTGAAAATTACTTAAGCATGTCTTTCATTTCAATCAGGAACAATACAGACGTGACCTTTCGTTCACTTGCAGACAGAATGATTCAAAAAAAAGTGGCTTGCCGAGGTCTTGGACTAACTCGGCCTGACATTGCCAATTAGGCATGCGATGCTGTCACTTATGCGGATCGGGGAAAAATCTACTTAAGCAATTATTGATATACCGAGCCTTATTGTGCTTTCGTTCCCAGTAGGTGATCAAGTTTCAAATAAATGGGTACCAAATTCATCCAAATTCGCGATTCCAAGCCATATCTTTTGTCACTCTTATATAAATGAACCAAAGTAATGCCAAGGAAGGAAATCAATGTTGTGGAAGCGAAAACTTTCACCAATTGAGACAGAACGGCATCATGATGCCACTTTTTCATGAACTGATATTTGTGTACGCGTATGTTCTTGATCCCATCCGGCTCAGCGGCTGGTGGGTGTCATTGGGTATCATGGTAATGAATTGACCTTGATGCTGGAGGGTGTGCTAATCCAGGCAAAGTGTATCGGAATGGACTTTAGCTGATCAGATGGGACTTAGCAAGAGATCAGTTTCGGTTGCAAAAGTAGCCACAAGTATTAATGGTTTCTTTGAGAGTAGAGACATTCCCAGCACGCCAGATCTGATAGTCGGAGGCAAGAAAGCATAATGTCAGTGAGTGAATTCAAAGGCGAATATCTATTTCGTCGAAACTTCATGCGTGATGCAGGAGAGGCTCGAAGAATACTCGGTTTAAGGCAGTCTTCATTGATTCACTACCCCGTCGCGTATTTATCAAAAACTTAGCAGTAAAACAATGATATGAAGAGGCAACTACTTAAATCACTTCAATATTGACATTAACAGACCAGTAAAAGGCAAAACGCAGAAGTCTTGTGAACATTTTGATTTTCTCACCAATGTTCACTGTGAGATCAATACTATGAGTTGGAGTGGTTACGTAAGCTGATAAAAGTGAACACACACAGTTACCAGGGTGCATGCTCAATAAAACTTCCACTCACACTTCAGAGTGGGATGAACTGACACCTCCATTCTTCCTACCTTTTCTTTTGAATCCTCACCCTACGTGGGATCTGGCACTCGGCATATAAATCTTGGGAAATGAAAGTCTTACGCCACTCGCTGAATACTTAAACATAACCGCGAGGCAAGGACAGAGTGACAATTGAGCGCAACTCTTCGTATCCTTCTGTAGGGCCGTTATATAAAGAGTTGCAGGAGTAAGAATATTGAGACTTTGTTAATGGGCTTCAAAAACTTGCGAAGGAGACTATGTTCACATCATAATTTTGTGATATCACTTGTAAGGATTTTACGAATCGCCTTCGAAATACAAGTCCCTCTTGGCAGATTAAATCAAGCCGCCACTGCTGTCAGATGTTACACTGTTAGGGGTGAGAAGAGTGTTTTAAAAGGTAATTTTATACCCAACTTCATGTAACCGTCAAGTTAAGGAGCGGAAGCTGATCTTTTTTTTAAACGCGGTGCTAACATTGGCAGTATGAGAAGACTGGTCGTCAAAGATCTGAGTAGTGCTTAAGACAGACATAAAACGAGGCGTTATATGGCAATGGCATGAGTTGGAAAACCATTTAAACTAACTTATATTATGAGCCGCCATTGTTCTGGTTATATAATGTTCTTATATTTTTCACTCCTATGCTTTGGACTGTTCCTAAAATTACTTTTTTATAAATCAGCCCTGTTGCAGCCCTCAGATCTTCATTCACATCTAGATCACAAAATTACCAGGTCGTCTTGCATTGTTTGCTTCCAATGGGGTTGCAGCAAGTTGCAGACATTCAGTCAGATCTGGCATTTAGCAGTTAAACGTACGGTTACGAAATTATCGCATTGGGCGTCCCACCGGTACTCTCAGTGGTCCAGCTTCTGCTTTATTTCGCACAAGTTTTCTGGTCGTTTGCAACGAACCTCAAGCTAGAACACAGGATAATAGGATGAATACAACTCATAGCAAGAGCCTGCTTATTTGTTCTAGAACATGCAATACGTTTGCTTCCAATACTAGAATATTGGTGTTTATGCGAGCGGAAGCCCATTGAAAATAAATTCACTGCAAGTTGGGCATTAATCTAAATGGCAAATGCAAACTACTCGTCTAGACAACTATGATACGAATGCACAATTCTGTTGACGGTGATGCCCCGCAAGGCAGCACATCAGCATGCCTGTGACTATCGCCTGAGCAGATAAAGCTGGACGACAGAGCAGTCATGTGATGGAAAGATGCAACTGGCTCCTAACGACTCACAGGTCCACCCCAAATGATGGTAAGATGAACATTAGCGGTGACACAGTCACGGATGACCTCACCATACCATGTTCCCACATGCGTGCATAAGGGTCTATAACACTTGTGGAGTCAAAAAATCAAGTGCATCTTCGCTAAGGAATTGACTCATCTCCGGTTCAGACCAGCCTCATTGGGAAGACAATTGAGTTTTTGCTAAAAATGGACGATAATATGCAGTGAATGTGTGCTGCAGGCCAATCGCTTCTTGCAACATCTGTTCACGGAAAGCAACATAGAGAAGAAGGGTAAAGTGGTTTCTTAGTGCAGATCGTTAAGTTCAGAAAATACGAGTGTCATTCATCTGGTGGCCATTTCGATTGGTCAACTTGTAGTCCCGCCGGTAATAGCGACTCAATAAGCGTAAGAAAGAGGTAGGACTGCTGATTTTGCAAGTTAATAAGTGGTAACTTAGGCATGATGTAGGCAAATCGCTGACTCCTACCATTACTTACTTGAAATGCGATACCTTTTTCCAGACATGTGTCAACTCTCCTTTCTTTATACTAAATCCATCCTTTAAGCTCAACGGCTTTGCAACCTCTAGAAGTGTTATGAACGGTTATTTTCAGGCTAGTGCAAAACTGACTTCCTCTACTTTACCCTGTCCATGCAAAATAACCCGCTAGCACTTCCTGCAATAATCTGAGGAAGTGTATATCTGATCCAAATGCTCCTTTCAAAAGAACCTACTTAAGATTGTAAAAGGGTATATTCGAATGCTTGGGTTTGATATGAACTGCAGTTTACGCACGTCGTGTGTACGCTGTCGAGTTCTCTGCCAGGAGCAACAATGAGCTAGGGCTCTGGAACAGAGGCCGTTGTTGATATTTTGAAAAGTAAAGGGTGAAGCAATGAGTGGGTTTGTACCTGGCAGCTGGCTAGCGGAGACTGCTTGATCTTCATTTGTAGCTTCAGATATGCATGCCTGCAGGTTCAAATTGACTGCAGCATCTGGGTGAGTACTAGCCCACGTAAAGAACCAGCATTAGCGTCATTCATCGGTCAAGCGATCCAAGCAGGCACTCCACTGTAGAACGTCTAAGCACTAGCCGTGAGTTGATAACTCCTAAAACGTTTTCAACAGCGGCAACAAAGCCACCTTGGTGAGTAGATATTGTGCCTCCTTCGTTCATTAACGTTTCGTCTGGGTTGGTATGACTACCACTCCTTTAATGATTGAATCATTTCTAGCCAAGTTGTTCAGACACTGCCTCTTCTCCCTTGCTTGGTTCATTTTCAATGTTTTTTATTTCAGAAAAAGTCTTTATTGTGTCGCCCTGGCAGTAATCAGCAGTTATTGTAGCAATTCTTCATAAATCATTTGAAGTAGTTTGCAGCCGACCTTTGAAGTGAAGTGACACTATGTAACGACTTTTCGCTTCCTCGACAAAAGTGTCCTTAGCAATAAACAAGAACTGTACAAAGAATTTTGTGAGATACTTTTGGACACAAACGCACATTGCATGATAAATTAATTCACAAGAGCGAAAATGGCATTTGGCATCTAATTTGCATTCCCTCTGGTTGTGCCGTCGTGGTAGTCTTAATTTGTAAGATTAAGTCCGACAAACCACATCACTTAACCTGACAAGGCACATTGGAATCCTGTGCCATGAAGAAGGGAGAGGAGTTTTGCCCTCCTTCCAGCTCCGTAACGACCGTTTCGATAGGTCACACTTGCCTTTTCTAGGTCTTCTTTACAAAAACTGGATTCAACTAACCTTTACTAACTACCATCAATAACATCATACGCCAAAATTTGATAGCTATACATCTAGCGGCTTAATATCACCCTAAAATACAGGCTTTTGGACTACATTCTAAGGGCTGTCTGGTGACGCTGGTAGGCAGGTAATCTAAGCTAACCAAAATCAAATTCAGTTCAAAGGTTGACAAAGGCGCGATATAATACACAAATACCAAATGGATTGCGTTCAATAATGTAAGCATCCAATAGTCTAAAGTCATTCTTGGAGATATTTCGGTCAAACAGCCAAAATTACGTGCAAACGTGGCCACTTCACTCCTTGTCATACCTTCTCCCAACTATTGACCTAACCTTTAATCACAGTAAAGTGTAAAAGTTTACTGCAGCAATGCATGCATGCTATTAGCAAGACTAATGGCACTAACCGATGCAATTCAGCTTGCAAAATCCCATTCGGTTTGAGGAGAGTGGTGTGTTTAAGACCGACAAATGACAAATAGGCCTTCATACGAATCGCGAAAGGGGATATAATCGTACGTAGGTTGTTCGCCAGACATATGCTTTGCTACATTTAGAACTTGGCGGACATAATATTAAGGAGTCCGCCTTATAATTTGTACCACTGTCCTACAACTATCTACTGGTTTAGATAGATGATGCATTGCCGTGCTCATTTCCACCCTTTTCATGCGTCGTGTATTCCGTCCGCTTTAGTGCTCAAAAGCGATACAATTACCTCTAACGATGGCGCACGAGAGGCGGTCCATTGTTCTTACTTTACAGCTTCATCCACACCTACCCACAGGGTATATATATGTACATATAAGATGGACGCGGTATGGGTGGTGCATTAGTTCCCTTATTGGTAAGGAAAAGTTAATTCCCATTCTCTTTGCACACAAATCGTCTTTGTTGAGCACCGTTTAATAAATACCTCCTCGGACATATTCGCTAAAGATGGAAACCTTGTTTTGCTACTTACGGAAGTGTCTGGTGGTCGTCATTGTAATCCACGGCACTCTGGTTTGTGATAACTCAACTTCTGCAACTTTACTCCATCGCATATTTAGAGTGCACGTGGGCAAAAACCATCACAGAAGATATATGAGGCTGCTTTCAACTTCACTTACAACTTCAAATGTCCAAACACAGCATTTGTGAATGAACTCGTCCAGTGCAATCTCACAGTGCTTGACGCAAACAGAGTTCGAGCCACAGTACAATGGCAGGGCAGACCACCATTCAGTCACCAGTTCACAGGTTCGCCAATGCGTTGTGTGTGATGTGTCGCGATGTGCCGTATGCCTTTATTCTTCATTATTTACCCATAGTAAGAAATACACGCATTTAAGCAATACATGTGTGTGCATGTATGAATTCAACTTTAGGAAATGAGACAGCGGTTCTCATTTGGAAGTGGTAACACTTTGTGTTGTAGAAGTCAACCTCCTACCGCTTGGTGTATCATCACTCAAACGCTACGATGGCAATTTTATAACTTGCTCCCCGCCGTCTACAATAACATACGGTCCTATCACCTTTGAATATGGCCAACTTCGATCTATTTCGATATCGACAGATGGGGCCTACATCAAGTTTGTAGTAAGTTGACGAAAGATGCATAGACAGACAAACAGAGAAGTAGCTAGGCTGTCAGAGAGGCAGACAGTCATATGTGGATCCTAACTTCCGCTATGCCAAAATTACACTGGTTTGGCCTACATTCCATTTGGCTTATTATTGCTAGTTTTAACTGACTTCTTCCACTTTTGTTATCTACTTCTAATGAGGATAACAATTTTCTTGAAGCATGATCGTCCTACATGTCCTGGTGCAATTATGGTGGATTATAAAAACAAAATTTGTTCGAATGGGAATCCCGCAAATCCCGATTTCCATGTGGTACGTGTTGCTTACTTCCCAGTACTCTCCCCTCTACAGCTCGCATTTCCTGCCTTTTACTTCCTACTGCCATCTCTCCCTTTCGTTTTTTCCTTGATTTCTGCAATCGCTTAACTTCTTTTCGTCCTCTGCGTCACTACCTCTAGGTGTGGACTACATCTTATCGAAATTCTCAGATTCAATCGCATACGATCGATGATCCGTGCAATCTCTTTAAAGGCGATGAAGTTCGAGTTGAATCCGTCAACAAGATGAAATGCGTGAAAGTCGGCAAACTGCATCCACAAGCAACTGTTGACTCCGTTCCTGCGGTAAGTTAGCCGATTTTATGCTGAAACCGTAGAGTGTTGCACAATCTGTTTCAAACACAAATGCATCGGTCCAAATAAGGAAAACGACTTTTCGTTGTTATCGGAGCGAATGGAACGGCTGTGAGGACACTAACAGCAATGAAGGGGACCCTACTTTTCTAAGGTGTGATAGCTGATGTTCACATAGCCAAAGTGTCGATTGTATGTAATAGGGAGGTGAAGCCAATTTGGTTATGACCGACTTATTACCAATCATCATAAGTAGCCGTGCAGAGAGTTCAGACAAATAATCCTTTAATGGGCTAATGACGTGGAGAGTATGAATTGAGCTCTAATCCACTTTCATTGAGGCTGAGCATCAGCTGAAGGACCTGCTTGGTAGTGTCCACAAGTAATCAGGTTATCCCTGTCCATGGCATTTCTAATGATTATTTTCCGCTTCAGCTATTCCACTTAGTTCAATAAACTGACCTTAACAGCATAGCCAAAAACAAAGATTGAGAGTATCCTTGTATTGACACAAAGATAACGGAGCGCATAAATGACCGGTTGTCCCGCAGATATGAAGGAGTCAATGAGTCTTCCTTTTAGCAAACAAGCTGCTTGAGGCAACACACTAAAGCATGCCACTCTTCTCATAGAAGTGCCAGGTCTTCGAGATTAATACTTCTTTCAAATGCTTCAATTAGACCGTCAGGTTAGCAGTCAGGTGGCTAGTTAGTTATTTAGATTATAGGACGAATTAAGCATCATCTTACCAGAACCAGATACTCATGATCGACGAGACTCCGATAGACTCTGCCACTTAAAATCGGTGCACTTGGTTTTTACAAAAAACTGCATAGCTGTTAGTCAAGCCTTTTGGACCGACGGCGCTCATTGATTGCCACATAGATTTGCAATGGTAAGAGCCGATAAGTTATCCCCGTATACAGCCCTACTGTGGCTACTTTAAGAGGTTGCCAATATTTTGAGTGCAGCAAGGAGCTAACTAAAGCCGTTAGGCCTTTCGTAAGTAAACAAGCCTTGATTTATAGATACAACTGGACGCGTATTTGAGTACAACGATACACTTCTACGGATCGTTCACCCAAGAGGGTGTGCACTCAGTGGTAGCCGTACTGGAGCCCTATGCATGGGAACAAGAAGCCACACCAAAGCGAATTGTTCTTCCTATCAATGTGGTTGCTTCTAGTGCTCAATCGGCCCCACCATCTGGTATGTTCGGCTCGATAACCTGAACGCCTATGATAGGGCCACGTGAACCAACAATAGGTGGAATTGCCATATACGAGATTGTGGGGTCCAAGCTTCTCTCTGGATGTGGAAGACGGTATGACGTCTTTAACAGGAGGAGCAGGATAACGTTCATGGCGGATGTCATAGGAGGCAGAATCAAGGAAGTGAAGTGGTGCTTCAAAAGTCAGCAAAACCCTGACCAGTATTATGAAGAAACTGTTAAGGGTACTGAATACACAACTGACTTCGTTCTAGCCGTAAGCGATGCAAGCCTACAGTAGTAATAACTGTATAATAGGCGGGCCAATACACGATAATTGCCGTAGCAAATGGAGATTGTGGCCTCAGTTTACAAGCAAGTCGTTTCTTTGAAGTCCTCGATAGTGAGGACTTAGCACACGCCTGTGGTAACTATAAACGAAGGGACATTGACGGTAGTAAAGCCGTTTGGCCATTTCCAGAGGTATGGCCAATGCGTTTGCGGTTTGAAATTCTCCACCGAACTGGCAACTTTCACTACATTCTATGGAACAATCAAAGTATATGCCTTACACCAAGGCTTCGGTTCAATCCGATGCTCAATTCTGATCCAAATGAGGCAAGATCGCATACTGGCAACGTTGATTTGCCGTCTGTTCTTAGAAACTTAGTTTCCTTTATGCAAGAGTGAACAATACAGCGGAAGGGAGGGCATTTGAAGTGGAGGAGGCAAATGGCGACATATGCATGCCTGCGGCCGAATTGAAACTGGATGCAGTTTACGAGGTGACTGTTTATGCCAATACCTCTACCAAAATTGGTCGTGATGCGCACAGAATCCAACTTGGGAGGAGTGTTGGAGCTAACTTCTCCATTAAGTGAGAGGTGTCTCTTCTTATCTATTGCTTTGCAGAGTCACAAGACCGCGATTCACTGCAGACACGTTAGTCATAAGAGCACCCGAACATGTTGTGCTTAAAGGTGAAATTGACGGTGACAATGACTTCAAAGATGCCGAGTTCCGTTGGCGTTGTGAAGTACAGTGTCCCAACGGCTCAACCTGGAATGTCTCGGAGGAGATGATGCATTTGACGGAGGGTAAATTGTTGAATGGCCCTCTAATTTATGAGCGACATTTAAGTAGACAGAAAATTCTAGCTTCTTAAAAGGAACGAGGTTCGCAGCGTGACCGCGAGGACAATCTGAATTGATAGTAGTGAATGCACTACTTTTAGGGCAACACTGATAGAGTGGCATTAGGCAACGTAGCTTAACCATTCCAGGACAGCCGATGGCTTGATCAGCTTATGCATAGACCGGGTATCCAGAGTTAGAATTACCAGCGTTGTAAAAAACAACTATTGTGGTCATGCATTGCAAATCAACACCTTGATGGCTTGCTATTGACCACCAGAACAGCGCTACTATGTGCGTGGAGACATCCATCACACATGCGCACATGCACACTACCACCTGCTAACTCTGTAGCACACCGTCTTGAGTAGGCGCATCTGGAATGAATCGACTCGTGATACGTATGTGGTAGCGTAACAGTCACACAATTTAAATGCCTAAAATTTCATGTCATGGCTCGAGTCAACCGCTCCTTCTACTTTCGCCAAGCTGCTCCAACACACAGTGAAGACTGTGCGCATCTCCGTTCTGTAGGTTCAAATACAAACACTCTTGTCATTTTTCCTGAATTCATCCGCCAGCTGCCGGATCAGGGCCAACTAGATGTCTGCACGAGCGTGACTCACCCTCAACTGGTGAACCTGCAATCCTGTCTAACGCTCGATATCTGGTCACCGACTACTTGCTACCGGTGCTCCCTTGAAGCTCCCAATTTCATACACGAGTTTCAGCGTGTCTGCGTGCGCTGCACCTGTCCTCCATTTCAGGGAAAATTTGAGTTTTACGGTAAAGTGAATTCCCATCAAGGTTAATATCGAAACGTTGTTGTAGCAAAGACGAAAGAGGACCACATAACGCTCGGAATTGTCGAAAATCCCTCCTTTTGCTGCATGCTACCTCTAGTTGAGGGAAATATCCAAATGTGCATTCGTAGTCTGCCTACCTCCAGTTTATACATCGACGAGTGTTTTCGCAATATTACGGTGAGTGACTTCCACACTCTGTACACTGGTAAGTGCATCCAAATGCCCATTTATTTACCCGCCAATCCATCCTGCCTCCATTTTTTATCTCTGCTCCAACATTCGGTCACTCACTTACTCCTTCATGCATTCAATCCTCTTACACACGTGTATGTCCAATCTTCCCTCCACTCCCTTCACGTCCATCCATCCACCATTCTGCCTATTTGCTTTTTCATTACAAGTTATTGATGATGTCCTTGCCGACTGCTTTACTGCATTTCTAGTTCATTAGAAGCACACCGGACGAATTTGAGGAGCAGATGACCGACATTTTATCGGGAAAAAGCAATATTCTCGGGCAGTCAATTGCTTCTAAGGACCCAAACACCATTTCTGGCATTGTTCAGGCAATGTGTGCGCAGATAAGGTGGTTTGTGAACTCAGATCTCGCTCAGAGTAAGCTCCGTATTTACCAGATGCTCACTTCTCCACTTTGCTAAAAGAACCCTTCCCAAAAATCTGATGTAATTACTTTTCACCACTATAGGCTTACCAGCTGCTGCAGATCAGAAGCGAAACAAAATAGCCCAGGTACATATTTCTACTTCATCTCCAATAAATGTTTGCGTAAATGTGCTCATTTTATGTAAGGCATTAGTTTCTATTTGCTCGTCACAAAATACTACCTTAAGACAAATGAAGATTTATGATTTGAGACCTGCAAAATAGAATGAAACCTAAGCAAACCGAAGTAAACAACTGCATGCTCAAGTACCTTAATAATTCCTCTCTTCCAAAAGACGAGTCAGATTTCACAAAACTTTGCAGCTGACAGAAAAGCTAGTTGGAACTCTGGAAGAGGTCAGCCTGGCCAACTATGAACATCTACTCCCCTTATCCTCTGGCCTTGAAGCCATTGCCACCGTTGCCGGCGAAATTACCTACAAAACAATGAACCGAATCCATTCGAAACTTGTTGAAGCAGCATCTGTGCTGCCACAGCTGCTAAGTCACTCCTCATTCCAGAACGTCTTCAATCTGGCCCGCAGATTCACCAATATGGGTGTCTTTCTTCTTGAGGTATCATCTTTAATCCAAACTGATGCTTTATCATAGGGAATGCGCCATCAACATGAGAGGCCCACTCCCTCACTCAAAGGTGTCCACACACAAGAACTCGTCTACGAAACCGACATTGATACGGATTGTAAGTTGATGTTATTGCAAATACTTCCGCCTTGCCCACTTCAATGCGTACGCGAATCGGTTCGCCAAATCAAACGGTCGCGAATCCTTGAACATTGCAGCAAATTCCTCTTTTAGTGTTCGTAACCCTGAATAACGGTGACCTAATTTAAGATGTTGGGTACACATTAGCTCAATCCTATGCAAAAGGATGCAATACTGCATGCATTACCACTAAGGTTGCATCTCTGGCTAAACTTGTGGCATTTGAGCCATGTTCCTTCCATTTTCAGCGGTGGATTCCATCGACGCATTGGCTTTGAAGCACATTTGGGAAGTCCAAAGACTATCCGTGAGTCATTCCAATCTACACTCTACGCACTCTAATCGGGTCCATTAAAGTGAGGTCCAAAGTAATGTCTAGAACCTGCTATCATTCATTCATTCCCATTTAATGACCAACATCCTTACTTACAGATTACACTGCATTCGTTCACCCTTTCACCCGTACACCTCACACTCCACTTAGTCATTCTCCCTATAATTTGGACCACATGTGATGGTTGTCGATACAGAAGGCAGCGTATGCTTTTATTGTTTGCCAGGCAAAATTAATGACTGAGGTGCTGACACATATTAATAGCGTGCTAGCAGACAGCCTGCATGAAGTGCTTGTTCCTGGGGGCTCTATGTTCCAGGCCAATTTCAGCACAGGTGGTTTTGTTCGCTTCTGTCGTGTAATGACATGGAATCTCTCCAATGATCACAAAGCCTGTGGTGAGAGCAATATCGTCATTCCAAACATCACGGATCTGCAGAATCACAAGGATGTTGTAATACATGTAGGTATCACCAAATATCCTGCTCTATGAATCTTTTTTACATTCTTCACCTAATGCATCGTCGTCGTTGTTTTAGACAAGTCGCTTTGCAGACAACATCTACCCTTTCTTCAATCGAGGTCAGCACAATCTACGATCCAGCCTTGTCTCCTTAACATTCTATGCTGAAGGAACAGCACTCAACTTGTCTGACACTCAGCTTTCCTTCCATTTTACACTCACAAAGGTTGGCTTTCATGCTTCTGTTTCAGGACGCAGCGATCTTTCCAATTAACCACGTAACCGTTCACTTTTCTGCATAGAGCACACCTGAAAGCAGATTCACAAACAGTGATGTAGAGTTTGATGAGCAGGAGGTGCAACTGCCAGAACCCATTGTGGCCGTGGATGGAACACTGGTTCATCAACTTCTCATCATGCACAGGTTTGAGGTTGATCAAGAGGAAGCTGCATTCGTTTTCCAACTGCATCCCACCGACACCACAACCTGTCCCCAATACTTGGTGGTTGCAAGGTGCGTCACCTCGTTTGCACTAATAGTACGCTCCATTTTTATGCTGGTGCTGCAAGTCGCCATTGTTTCGTGACTCTTAGGTTCACCGTTCCACCAAATTTGCAAGTCCTGGATAATTATGGCTCCTTCTACTGGGCTATGATTCCGTCCTCCACCTCGGCTTGTAGTGAGTTGTCACTTTCGTCCAGCTGCTGATTAAAGTGTGGAATGATGCACTGTGCCTTGTTGACTAGAAAACGTTTCCAACGTTGGGGAACGGCAACAGATCTACTTTCTCCACATCCACTCAGGCGTCTTAAGTAGACTTAAAGTCGAGGCGTTTGCGCGGACGAGGCACTTGAAAATGCGAGCAGAGGATTTGAATCTCTTCTACATTGGCTATCGTCAGCTCTCAGCAAGTGAACTGAATCACTACGACGAGAGGAATCCACCGCCAGTGCCATATCCTTTCAGGGATCAGATTAACGCGACTGCTTATGTGTCGGCCATTGTGCCTTCGTGTGTTTATATCACGCCAGGTGAAGACACATGGAATACCAGTGGATGTAAGGTGGGTATCTTCCGCACACGACTTTAATTATATGCTTCATATTTTACCCAGATCTCATGGTTATGCAGAAAGCTGTCACTAATTTCAATGAATGTAAACTAAACTATGGGTAAGTATTGCCATCACATCTTTAAGTCTGAACCGGTATGTAAGAGCGCACTGATGGCGTAATGCAAGGTACTTGACCCAGAAGTACTACTTTTAAGCTCTCTGACGTTCAAGTCTTTAATGTCAGTAAAGAATACAATTCGGCACTATCTGTGCCTGATTGTGCTCACCTCCTCTACGATAAGGGTAACGCAGTGTCCAACTGGGTTGCATCAGTTATCATATGCTGCCTAGGTGTGCAGAAGCATTCCTTCAACGAGCTAGTCGAACGATTACAGAAATGAGTGCTGAGGCTACGCAAGATTACACGATCACGACAGAGGCCTCAGTTTTTGCCCACCCACGGCTGCACGATTGTCTTTGGGCTTTTAATGACAGCACTCATGGTGACCGCTTATCGACCCACTAAGCATGCCACCACAGTACGAACCATGGTGGATGTTTTCTGTAACCGAAACATTGTAGGACAAACAGCCAGTTATATTTTTAAGCAAAATTCATTGCTTCACCATAGAACATCTTCCCCACATGCACACCGAAACAAAACTGCTTACCGTCCTTCTTAACGCTAGTTACGCTGAACCAAGCAGCATCAGGTGTGACAACAACTGATGCTGATCAAGGTCACAGCCGTCTCCTATTGATCCACGTAGTATGTGTGTCGCGGTGAGACCTCTTCCAGAAGGTATAGGAAATTGAATGCGTGCCTTAAACTGAAAGCCAAATTTGTAAGGAAGGCCGAACAGTAAAGTAATTTGCCTTGCCATTTTGCATCGAAGGTCGTCCCTTCTCCCAAAGCGGATGAGATTCTTTGTGAGTGCACACATCTGACCACCTTCGCGGCAGGTGTCACTCCCATGTTTGAATCCGCTCATTTCAAGTACATCCTTCAACGAGAGCACTCAATGCGTGTTTCCATTTCTGCCTTCGAGGTCACCGTCGCAATTGCGTCGTCAATACTTCTGATGGTATTTGTATCAGGACAACGCCATTAATGTCAAGTGAGAATATTTGACTTCTGTTGTAGCACTGACGCTCGCTTAAATAAAATGACCCTTCTGTACCATCCAGGACTCCCATCTTTTCGGCACACTGTCTAGGAATGAGTCATTCATTCCTACTCCCAAGCCTCTCCAAGTGCAGACAAGAAGCTGTAAAGGAGGTTCTCATTTTCCTCAATAACCACTTTTGTTACACTTTCTTCCTGTTCCTCTCCGCCATCACATTCCTCCTCTACAGACCAGTATTTCATCAGTTGCTCCACGTCAAAGAACGGTTTCAAAGGTTGAAGGAAGTGACGTGTAGTTTGGAGGCACACCTTCATTGGAGTTAATCATTTTCCGATTTGACGCGCTACATGCCCTTACTAGTGTTAAACAGCAATTGGTACATTTTTGCTTGTGGATGAAGATAGTTTGCAGGAAATCGAAGGCATGGTTGCATCTTGAATGTCTCGTTCGTCGACAATTCTCAATGGGTGTTTAACTGAATCAAATACTATCGGAAATTTCACCAAAATGTGGTTCGTATAAGTGAGACCCACCCTAGGATGAAATGCAATTTTATTTTTAACCTGAATTGGGTGGTGCCACTTTCAAACACCGGTGCGTAGATCTATAAATAAATGCACCTTCTCCTGTCCTCTCTACTGGGAATAACTACAAATGCTCATGACGAGAACCACTATACTCCCTGTAATTTCATTGTTTACAAAGCCACATTCATACACAGATCGCATTCGTTAATGTTCCCGCGTAGTGAGTAAAGTAGATGTGAACCAGCGGCCTCCTCACCCCTAGTCAAGAATATCAGAAATAATCAGCGTACACTTACTGTGTATGATTGAGCTTATTTACCAAATGTTATCTGCTCACTCAAGAGATGTATTGAGCAAGCAAGAGTAACTAAACAAAAGCAAGTTTTCAATATGTGCAGAGAAAAACCATCAAGGAGACGTGTGGAAATTCAAGCAGAAACTGTTTCCGGGATTCTTAGCATCCGCATCATGTCCCCAGGTAGAATGAGTCTGTAGCAGCGAGTATTGAATTGGCCTGTGACCACACCACTTCACCTATTATAACAGCCTCATACGTGCACCAAACTGACCAATCCGTGTATATTCTTCTATGGTGCTCTGTAAAGCGGGGTATATAGGTTAGGTCTTTCGCAGTAGGTCTGTCGATAGGCTGCAGTGATGAACTGCTGCAGCTCCGTTGCATCACAGAGGCAATTGGTTGCGATGCCAAATCCAGGTTCCCTTTCCATTTATAAATTCAAATCCCATATCCCCGGTATAGACATCAGTATCAACTTTGAATCCCTTCCTGACTTAAAGTGCAATGTCACTTGCCTCTTTTGGATGACCGTTTGATCATGGTTGTGGTGAGCAAGCGAAGCTAACTTCCCATTAGTCTCATTAGGCAGGTCAGTAAAAGCTTGTGCGACAAAATGACAGCGTGCTAACTCTCAACACACTGAGACTCCACTCTTATTAGCCACACATCAGTTCAACCACCTCACACGTCTCTTCTGCTCACCGCCACTAACAAACCTCGACCATCGCATTCAACAATTCCATGCTTCTCTACGTTCACTTACCCACTAAACCACTAGTGCATACACTCACAAATTGCCATCCTGCCAGTTGGCCTCTGTCCTACCATTTGGCAGACAGTGGGTGGTTAGCCTTCAGTTATAATCAAAAACACATGCATTACCACTGACCTATGTGACAAATGTTTGCTAATAATTCGCTTTCAGGGTAATGCATCACCACACCTTCTCAAATATATTCCGCTATTATTAGCGATTATGTAATGCTTGCACTCCTAATAGAGGCAAACGAAGCTGATAAGAGAGCTTTAGTGGATGGAATGTTAATGGTGTGTAAAAATGATAAAAGTTAGAGTGATACAAATAGTCTAGTCCATTGGCACAGTTTTCCCACTGTTGGAGTGGGTTATCTGCCTTACCTCCTGCTCACTTGTAGTCTCCGTGACACTGACACAGATGGACAGAAGAGGTGAACTGAACAGTGTCTGATCGTGGTAAGTGCGGAGAAGGCTGCTGGAAATAGAGGCACTAGATACCTTAAAAAGGTGTTGCATAGCAAAATTCAAGTCCTCACGAAACCTGCTACCCAATGGCTGGCATACTGTGGTGGTGTAAAATGCATCTTTGGACTACTCTAAAAAGAGATTCGTGATTTTCTCTACGTCCTCTCGGACAGCGACATACGCAGTCATCGCGTACGCAAAGCACGCAGAGTGCAAGACTGTCACTGCCATGAACGTAGTCTATGCCATCATACGCCACGACCTTGGTAGCTGGGTTGCGCTGCCGTGTATGAGAGGATTGATGGCGAGAATATGGCGGATGTTGCGCATACATGCAAGTGGACCTGTTCGGGGCTACCTGCAACATAACATCGCGCATTGTATCCATAAATAATTGTTTCACTGGCAAAGAACAAGAGAGGTCAGTAAATGTACTTTGTTCCTAAACTGCTATAAACGTTTTCTATCCAGGTTTTTAGGCGATAGTCGGATAAATAAATGCGATTAAAAACAAATGAGCAAATGAATAGGGAGAACTAAATATGCACGAATAAGGAACAAGTAAAGGCCCTAGAACTTAGACAGACAGATCGCGCGACAGAGGTGCAGGAGTTTGAATAAATCATCCCAATGAAAAGAGTTGGATTGCCCTCACCGTGGTGCTGGCTTACCGAAACTATTTGAGCCGTCCATTTCAAAGGTCATTTGATCTTCACACCTGCCTGGGTCACCGGTTAATGCAATAAACTAGACTGCTATGAAACAAATTACAAATCTCCTATGTACGGTAAATTCTTATTGCTACAATGACATAGATACAATTGCCTACTTTACTGCCAGTAGCCACCTATGTAGTCTGACAACAAACCATTCCTTAGGTGGTTCACATTCGCCATCAAGCCTGTCATTCTGAGACTAACATTCTGCCCCTTAAAATAGTTTAAAGCTTGTAGGTTGTCTTGGTGTTTCAAGGGGTCGATTTCAAAATAAGCATGCTATTGCCCACGAAACAGGATAGTCGCGTCACCCATATTCCAAGTCGCCTTGTCGTTCTATATGTTAGACACGTATTCAATTCTGTGCCAACGTAGTGAGTAGCCTTGCCCATTATGCTGAAGAGTGCATCGCCTCGACAGTGCATGATTGAGCATTGAAATTTTTGAGAAATTACATACCTTTCAGTAGACACATTGTGTCTCAGTCACGCAGAAGAAAACTGTGTAAAATGGACGTTGTTTGGGCAGATTCTTGCTTCAAAACAGTTAAGAAAGAGCAGTGTGTTTGGAATTGGGAAATAAATGGCCTGCACACAATATAAACAACATGTAATTCTCCACTCCCACAAGTGGCGTACGAGTTGGTGAAGATGACGCAAAAATGCATCTATGATAAATCATAGTAAAACAGTTGTGAGTAAGCTTGTGACACCTCACTCATGTGCAAGCCGATAAGTTAAGGTGAATGAAAGCTATGTATCATCAACAGTGAGCGCGCCCTAAGAAAATTAAATAGAGCGCAAGTTACTAAAACCAACACAGTTGCAAGCCCATTACCTTTTCTGCCCATAGGACTCCGGAGATCTACAATAGGGCCTAATTGCTAGGCTTAGTTAAGTATTAGGATGCCCCGTCACACAAAAAAAATAGATTTCGTTTAGAATAGAGAGTGGCTAGAAGAGTTCGACGAAACATTTAACGTAAATGAGGGAAAGAGACAGGGAATGACGTCGGTTGAGACAATTTCCCCATGTTGCAAATAGGTAGTGGTGTAAAACAATCCAAATTGTGGCGAACCAGTTTGAGGGCTTTCGTGCAATCCATACAATCCCACCTCTCCTTCACTTTTGCAGACGCGATACATTCTGAGTAAAAATCGAACAAAATTTCACACGCCTTTGCTCTTATGACTGTTAACAACAAATTATCGTTGCAGCCACACATTTATAAGCATGGTGATGGGGTTAAGGGCGCAGGGATTGAGTTGAGACGACACATCCATTAAAGCCTGCACATGAGCCAAGACAATATCGTTGCCATGTCACACTTCTTCCATCTTCGTGCGGACGATTTCATAGCACCATTATATTTTAGAAAACAATTATTGTCAGTGAGTCAGTAATTCAGAGAGTATGCATGCAAGATGGCAAGTGTGGCCACAATCAACCACTAAGGGTAGCCCACACGACATGGGAATAG
This sequence comes from Taenia multiceps, assembly GCA_001923025.3. Classification (NCBI taxonomy): domain Eukaryota; kingdom Metazoa; phylum Platyhelminthes; class Cestoda; order Cyclophyllidea; family Taeniidae; genus Taenia; species Taenia multiceps. Next base: position 4,889,018 of record CM010316.2, read on the forward strand.
GAAGGTGTTTTTTAAGCTTTGCTAATATGCATGGGATTTTCTCCACCTAAACGATCTGTTTTCTGCCGAGAAGCTCAGTGTTCAGTTTGGAAACACTACAGTAGCAGTGCTCACTCAAATAGCGAGAGTTTTAGCAAACATTGCCTCACTCGTCCTTGTTAATTTGATCTGGAATCGGGTCTATTTATGATGGCAAACAGATGGGGTGTAGGAAGGTAACTCCGGTATCGTATACCAACCGTTTCATTCACTCCAGTTTGCGCCTTGAATGGTCGATATTTATAACCGTGGACAATCCTTGGCATGCTCTCAATGCTCTAGTTTGGTTATTTAATGAAATGACAATGGCAATCAAAAGGAAAAATTGTGAATCTCTCATGCCCGCAAATCCTAAGGATGTTGCAAATATTGCCATGAAAGCGGTGAGTGTGCGGGAGATGATATGCAGGATGGCTTAGAGTAGCGCTTGTAAAGTGTTTGAAACCACGTCAATATAGACCAGCAAATCTGGGAATTTCGCCACAGTAACAGACTAACATTACCTCATCTACAGAGGCGGAAATCAGACGGCAGAAATGAGCGAAGAGTGAGGTTCAATAATGTGGTCTATTAACTCAACGCTGTTTGTTGCATCATAAATCTGGCAAACCATCATGTCCACTAAAAGCCTTTGCATTTGGAATTGGTGGTTGGCTTGGTAACTCGGATTCTACTGATCCTGGCGTAGATTGCGCAAGGGACTAGACGCGATCGTTTAGTGATATGCCAGCCCAAGAGCAGGTGAAATCGGCTGGAGGAGAGCCCTTCAGTAATAATTTATCAGAATGGTGCTCCAGCTAGTCGACACTGTGAGGGACAAAAATTGCAGTCAGCTCCTTGTAGCATTATCACCCCATTCCGACAGCGCATTGACAGCTTAGTCGCATAGTGCGCCACGTTTACAGAGTCGTTTTATATTAGGAATATACCCTGCTTTTCCAGCAGGTCTTGAAATATCCTACCTTGAAAGTTCTAATGTGCAATAAAAATGATCAAGCCGAGTTCAAAACATTGGCATCTTTACAAAATACCCCTCCCAAGGTGATTTTATGGACCACACTATAAACTACGATGCATTGGTTTATCTTTGCAGGAGAGGATGCAGCGAAGGAATGCTACCGATATTTCCCATCCAGGCTTCGTTACAATTGGTTCAGTTTTGAAAACTTGAATGAATGATTGAGAGTTGAGGTACAAGTTCCACTCATCAGTGCGATTTGGCCTCACAACTACCCATCATTCATTGTCGCTCATGGCGGTGCAGTGCGTTTGCGATTCCTAATTGTCCCAATTGTGTGGACCACGAAATGTCACCTTGAAAAATCAGTGTTTTCATTTTTCGGATTCTCAATCTAATGCCAAAATACCCGCTGCAGTGTAAATAATCACCACCTACACTTTTGCTCAAAACATTGCGCACTAGGTGCAGCTGTGAATCCCATCCTAATTATTTAGCTAACGCTTACACCCACACGGAGACCACGCAAGTTGGCAATCTGACATATCACCACTGTTGAGTACATAAGTGTTATATTATGCGCGTCATCTCCTGGTAGGTACATGGTTGCCAATTTGATCAGCCGCAAGTCTATTGAAGATAGCATCATAATAGCCCCACCTTACCAATTCAATCCATTGGCTTCTTAATTTCAAGTGGTGACCATTGAGACAACACAGTCGCCAACTGTTTGGTACATCAGCCAGTGGAGAGCTGTTGGAGTCTCCGAAGTTCTGCAAAAACGGGACAAGAAACTCCAATCTGCTCAACTTTTGCCTCCTCGCATTCACAACCACCGCAATAACCAACAGTTCATGAGGAGCAAGCGATTTCAAGATGGCTTCCAGTTCATTCTTTCGAAACCGCAATGGATCCACGACATAGATTACGCAACCGTAACGGCCAGGTTTATTGCATGACCCACTTGCATGCAAATCTGCACTCATATGAGCAGAACCATACAGACAGGTGGTGGTTTATCGTTGGAAGCCCTGCAACGTAGGGACACATTCGATACGCGGGTCCTAATGCAATAAGATAGGAATGGGTCATTGGGATTAACATACATTGAAGACCATAAATAATCCAGAAATATGCGAAAGAGTACAGTTTCATGTTGATATGGCTGCGTAGGGCTAAAGAAGAAGCGATGATGCGAGCTCGTTTGCTGCTCTGATATCGGAATCAGGTGAGGGTTGTGGGAAAATCATCTCGCATAGATGCTTATCTAGCCAAGCCCATCGTTTAATGACCTGGTACAGGAGAGTGGGGTATGGTGGCATCGCAAGAATTTAGCTCCACCCTGGAATACACGTGAGGAACTTTAGCAAGTCTCGGAGTTCGAGATGTCTGCCTATTCTGAGTCCCAGTTCCGGTGACAGATCCGTAACTTTGCGCTGTGAAGCGTTCTGTGTCTAAATCGTCAGGAGGGCTTGCAATTATAACTAATATGAATGCCAAAAAAATACAAGAAAAACAAATAAACAGACGAATAGGTGGAGGGAAACGGGGAAAAATAGAAAAGAATAAGGAGAGACCACTGAGACTCACCATTCCCGAGCGACGTTAGTGTAGACTGACCGCATAGCAGAGATGTAGAGGTTTAAATAATTGGAACCATGGGGATGGGAGTAGATGGGTCTCACTACGACGTTAGCGCATTGATTCGTTCAGTATCATCTAATCACAACGTCGCCTAATCAATTTCTTTCTGATTCCCTTTTGTCGGCGGACTTGGGACACAGTAACCCAACCTACGGATTAATAATCCACCATTAGCACAGCCACTGTAGTCAGCTTATTACTAATAGAAAGCCTACATGAGTTTACCACCTGACCAGTTCTTAATTCGTCATTGCGTTCGGATCTGTCATGCGTCCAAAATACGGTGGCCCAATTTGTCGCTTAAGCGGAGTTGAATGGCGGAAGAATTGACCCATAATTCGATTGTTAGAAGTGTGTAGGGCACAGCACTGCCTAGAAGAGTCGATTGCAAAGGAATTGCGCCATAAAATAAGGAAACGCAAATATTGCTTTAGATTCCGCTATCAAAGGCGACACCATGATAGAAACTCGACAGAACGTTTGAGTTTTATCTGGTTATGGGTAGAGGCACGCTTGCTTACACAGTGGTTGTTTGCATAGCGGGACATTTGTTATTCCGACCATCTCACTTCAACTTATTACTATAGTTAAATACTTCTACTTTGTATTAAAATCCCCGTCTCATTCGAATCGCCTAATTACTTAACGTTTTATCACGCATGCAGGAGGCTTAAATGAGAAGCCAGCTTGGTCCCTCAATTAAAAGCTTTGCCGATGCCTGCAATCTTGTAGATATCTTTCTTCGCTTTCACCTCTGCTGCTCCACGGATTGCACTCTACAACATGATCAAATAAGCTTGTTAGTTAGACATCACCATTACTCTTCGAAGAGAAGCAGTAGTCGTGTTTCCACAGCAAATTCTCTGCATACCATTATGACTCCCATTCCATTCAGCCACACATTGCATCGCCTGCGATTCGGTCCACCGGTGGAAGAGTTGAGAACTCTGAGTGAGAGAAACGATAAGTTTACATAGGCCAGATTTGACCGAGTCACCCACACTACAAGTCCATTATTATAAGACGTCATTCCATGCTGGTGTATCCAATAGCCTCGTCCGTCAGGCGTGCGAATGCTTCCCACTCACGACTTCATGGTAGGGGTGGGAAAATAGGGATTGCACATCGTGTTATCACTGGAGAGCCTTGCTGGATAATTGAGTGGGTGCTCTCCATGCGAAGAGGAGCAATAAATCCTGCTTATTTGTCCTCGGTTTCCTGTTTTGAATGCCCGAGATGTAATGGGAACGTTTGAATTTGTAAAATGCCATTAGGCGGCTTAACCCATCACCTATGCTTAGCCATACCACTAACTATACAATGTAGGCAGATTCTACTCAAACGAACTTAGAACTCAGTAGTGCAGGAAATGTTGCATTCTACCTCAATATCTGCCATTGAAACATTTCGATAAATGATGCAAGTGAATCCTCAACCACAACCAAGTCTACGGATTCGGTTCATTTTTGTCAAGTGCTTCAGTCCGAGGCGCATCATTGTTTGATTAGAATCCACTCTGGAGTGATGTCGCCAATGATGATAAGTGGGATACGAGGGATTTCTGTCGAGTGAGACAAGCCAGTTTCCACTCTAGACTTTTCCCACCCATGATCCTGATTTTATGTTTCCTCGTCTCTTTCTACTTTTCATATTTACATCCACTTCTCTGCGTCAAATCCTCAAAGTAAATGCAACGTTCACGCCCATGCACTTTCTTTCCCTCCCTATCTGCATTACTACGTAGCGTCTAAGATGTGGCTTAGAAACCAGCACTATAATCTTAGCGCGTCGTTGCATGACTTCCTTGATTAACGTCACGGGAACATTCAATAGGTTGATATAGTATAAATCGCAACTGACATGAATGAGACGGCTCATGAAGTTAATCTAGCAGTAGCTCAAACATCTTTTGTTCCCTCATATTCATCTTAAGCCGCAATGAATGATGTGACTTCATTTTGAAGATGACGACATGATTTTACTGACTCCTTCAATGTTGACTGAAACGCTCACGTTCTGCGCATGGTTCCTTGGGCCTCCTCTGGCATAAGATCACACAGCCAACATTAGGTCATCGTCGTAACGTGTCGTTGGCATGCCTTTGCCATCCTCACAGATGTTCGGTTTAAATGCACGAAATGATAAGCTAGGCACGCCCTGACGGCGACCAGCTGCCATTTACTCAAACCGACTCTCGCCCCCACGTTCACTATAAAATCCTTCTTCTAACTCGTCTCGACCTTATTGTGCAGGGACAGCACGCAATGCTTGTCATGACGTGCGATTCACGTGCTTCAAAGTCCACGTAGATGTCCCTTTTTCAATGCAATTTTGTGGCTAATGTAAAAGAACAAGCGCTAATGGCTAAAACAAGAAGCTAACTCGGTTCTTTAAGAGTAGCAGCAGCCACAGACAAGGAGAAGATCGTAATACCCTCAATTTTGTGCTTAGTTCGTACCTTGTTTTCTTCTATGATCAGTAGTTTAGATTTTAAAGCGTGTTCAAAGAATCTCTTGCTTCAGACACCACCGTTGCATCCCCATAATTGTGAGGGCAATGGCTCTCCATTATAAAGCAGTCATTTCACTATGATTTCCACAATTACCAGGTCTTTTAGGTCACGCAGGGTGGCTGCATCGCCAACAAGATTTGCAGCTGTAGATGCATTGGCGAAACGACGAATCATCCATGGACTGACTTGCATCATGCCACCCATTTCTCAAGTCGCCTTGTTCTACCATAAATTTTTTCCTCGTTTTATAACATGCTTGTGCTTTATGTATCGTAAAAGTGGGAAAATCGAAGTGCCATGGAATTGTACAGCTGGGTGGCTTTCGTACAAAATGTTGCTCGAGGATTAATTCTAATAATTAGTACATGACCTCTTTCTAGCACACCTCCCACAAGCAGCCATTGAACATTCGAGAGGTTCAAGTTAAAGCAAAAGCTTTTCATATCGATGGGTAATTAATTTTTCAGGAGTCAGCGTATGTAATAAGGTATCAACTCCACAAGCAATTGTGATGAGGAGCGATATGCTAAGGAATAGTTTGACTTCAGATCGCGTAGCTGCTTATTATTGGCAAAGAAGGCAACCATGTCGATGCCATTGTTGCTGCAGGTTTGCACTACGAGCGGAGGATCAGAAGTCCACTTGTTTAGTCATTGCGTTCTTGGTAGTTGGAGAAGAAGAGAAGCGGAAGGGCGTCATGATTGGGATATATTCACATTGGACCATACGAAGGGAATCGATATATTACTATCAAGGCAGGAATAACTTTGAACTCGTTATCTCTGTCACGTAAACCGTCTGTGCTAGCATCGCCCCATAATGGTGGGCTCCAGTAAACCCACTTAATTCTCCCTAATTCAGCAGTTCTTTATTCAAATTCGCTTATTAATTTTCATTGTCACATTTCGGTTGTTCGACTTCCGTATCGGTATGGGTCGTATGCTCAACTAACAATTTGGGTAGAACATATTTCACAACACAAAGTCACCCACCGTCTATCTGAATTGGCATTAAGAATATGTGGGTTCCTTGACGCCCCAGACTTAATGATTCAGCGCCTAAGCATTCCAGGTTGGAGGTAGATGCTCTTCCGAGAGGCAAAATTTGCAGGAGAACGAGACAAAAATGAATGCTGTGCCTACATAGTCTATCTCACTCTGTCGTTAGCACTTCGCGGAGTAATAGATGGGATCAGACTGGCCTCTTTTACCGACTGTGATTACTCAAGTGTGAAGATTACAGGGTGGTGATTAATAGCCCTTGACCGTATCAACATTAATTAATCAAAGGCAATTGTGGACAATTCGTTAGCAGTTGGGTGCAAAGACTTGGCTTCCTATTAGGCAGACCACTACTCTATGAATCACTCTATCGAAGTGGCTATAATGTGCGCCATATAATGCCTGCGATGCGTACCACCGCTTCTGATACAAAGCGTTCAGAAACGAGGCAACTTAGTTCGTAGGTGACAATCATGCAATGGCATCACTGTTATTCTCCCATCAGGACGTAGCTCCTCCTTAAAATGTCGCCTTGAAAAGGCTTAATTACCATAGTCAATTATGTGTTTGGAAATCACCATCTCGACTAATGGTTGCCTTTTCGCTCACTCATTCATTTGCATTCCAACTATTCTGCTCTTCATCTTCAGACGTTTTCACCCTTGCTTAGTGTTTTGAAAGAAGATGTCCATGTGTCCATTTGATACATTTTCTCTTCCACCTTCCTATGCAACTATCACTACCTACTGAAACTGCGATCACCTTCCCGATGGGACGGACGCAGAACGCAGAGCGACCGAAATACCAGGTGAGGCTTAACTCCATTTTCAGGACACCACACTCGTGATGAACCCTAGGTCTAAATTCGTGTATGCATGGTACAATGAGGTCACCCCAGTCTGAGTCATTGCTAGCATTCGGTTCGCTGCTAAACCGGGTTAATCCATAGGTTACCGGGATACATCCACACCACACCACCCCTTGAATACTTTGTCGGCCAGCCTAATCAGTCCAGGCGATTGTTCCAAGCGTACTGACAAACCGTCTTGCGTGAGGTGTCGAATGTGCATTCCTGCCCGGTGGTCTGCTCCACTGATACGCCTTTACCATGCACATCATTATCGTTGCGCTATACTGTGAGACATTAAGCAGCATGTTGTGCTGCTAATTAGCAGGGTTCTTTCAAAAACTTGAATTCATATTTATCCTAGGTTCCACTTTATGACCTGATTGTAAGCACAGTGGCCTAGGTGTAGGGTCATTTGATAGAAGGCGGGTTCAAATGGTATCTTGTGGAATCGGCTCCATGCAACGACGTTGTTTCCTACAGACACTGAAGATTTATACACTGGGACAATATTTTAGTTGTTCTACTACCGCATTGTCGCAAATATAGTTTGGCTTCTGATTACGTGGTCTTCTATTATCAGCAAAGAGGACATCGACGTCGATGTTATTGATGCTGAAAATTCGCACTGCGAATGGAGGATCATAAGTTATTTACTTGGTCATCGCATTCTTGGTAGTAGAGCAAAGCAGAATCATGGAGGCTTCGTGAAGAGGGAATGCTCAGTCTCTACGATAGGGGAGAAACCAATGTGCTGCTATCAAAATGGGAATCATATCGAATTCGCCATCTCTGCATTAAAATCCACCCATGCTAGCATATCGCCTGTTTCTACTGTAAGTCACCACTTCTCACTTTTTGCTCGCCCCTTTATTTCGCTCATCGCATTTCATTTATCCAATTCCCGTGCCAATTAGGATTGTATACTTAGCAATTTTAAAAGAGTATAGCTCCCAGCAGGCTGCTTTATGCCCTCAATTTGGTAAATCTATACATAAGCATTCCAGATTAAAGTTGGAGGCTCTCAACATCCCTATTCGCCATTCTCATGTGTCGTCACACTAAACATTGGACCTGGCCAGGCAAGCGCCCCCGTCAGCTACTCTTCCCATACCCTTCTCCCATCTCTTTTTAAAATGCTCTTTAGGCTATTCAGTATTAGGCGGAGCAAAGCGACTCTCATGAGCGTTTTGTGTTTAGGCCTGTTCGTGGCAAAGCCCCGAGAACTGCTCACTTCAGTATTTCGTCAGATCATAATGTAAGTTACACTGCAGATTAAAGCATCCAACACTCCACCTTTAGGTTGCATTTAAATTATCAAATACCTTTCACTCGTGCTAATTATTGGTACACATGGCTACATTCGTGTTGGTCATTCGGCTGAAAGAAGTAGGAGTTTTATTTTCAGATAGGCAACGTTAACAGGAGAAGAAGGTGAACATGACCGTTGTGAGCATGTAATGTATCTTGCACCTCATTAGCTATTGGCGATTGGAGTCATCGAAATGCAGATTCAGGTGTGTCAAGTGAGATGGGTTGTCTAGTGGGTTTCCGCTGGCTACCGTGCACCGTGCCGACGGATTGGCGGATGCTGTGTTCAAGGAGCAAACAAGGAAACTTTCCCAAATAGTGTGATCCATTGTAGTGGGGCTGTTAAAATTTGATCCCCAAACGACTCGAGAGTATTCGAGATGGCAACTCAGTACCGGCCAATAGGCAGCATAGGTGGTTAGATCTCTAGCGCGTTCAGAAGTGGCGATCCGTTTTATTTTTTGCGTTAGGTGGAATAACTCAGTCAAGAACGGTATGGATTTGGCAAAAAATGGACAAGTCAAAGCAGCTAAGTCCTTGACGAGACTCACATTTTGTCTATGCCATTTAAATTGAGCAGTTCTCTGCTCTCATTCCCTTCAGAACTTGCCTAGCATTAGCGAACGCATTGTTACCTGTTGAAAAGACATTCCTCCTTGGCTGCGAAAATTTATGTCTGTGGTGCCTGAACCACTTCACAGCTAATGTTTCAACATTGTGATGCGATACTGAAAAATATAAGTTTTTGCATGGGTAAGAGTCGGAATAAGTGTGGCTGTTCTTTTTACAATGTGGAATTATGTGTTCTGCTTGACAATAGCAATCAGGACTACCGCATACGCAACGCAACAATAAACGATAGTAGACGATGGGTGCTTATTAGGTAAAATCAGATTAAGGAGAGAAAGGTGAAACTTTATTAGTTACTTGATAATCATGTCAATGTTGGTCAAGCCCACGATATCTTAAATGACGTGGTACACTGCAGTTCATGATGAGGATCATTGATGTGCTGGGGAAAGCCTTGCGGGGCAAAAACAGTCTGGAGACACATTGTAAACTAAAAACCATATTGGATGCTTGCAAGGTTAAAAAAATAAATGGAAGAAGTCCGGAAGTGAAGGCACCGACTCGGTCGTTAACATTTTGTGCAGTCTACAGATAGGATAGGACTGACCTCATTTAGCAACTACGTGACTATACAGATGTAAAAACTGCAAGGCAATTATTGTCAGCGCTTGATCCTTTCAGTATTAATCAAATAAAGGCAGTCATGGGCAATTCTTCTGCAGTTGGCCACGAAGGAAAAGGCTTCGCTTCCTATTAGGCAAATGACCACACTATGATTTACGCCATCAAGTTGGTTACGCTTCAGCACCATGTAATGGTTGCGATAAATGCCCCTGGTTCTGACAAGTGCATTCAAAATAGAGCCAATTAGTTCTTCGGCGACGATCGTTTAGCAATACTGTTAGTTTTCTTCTATTTGGACACCGCAGTTTCTCTAATATACCGCCTGGGAAAGGATTAGTTCCCACCACCAACCACGTGCTTGCAAATCACCATCCCCACCAATGACTTCCTTTTGCTCACTCATCCACTTGTGTTTCAACCATTCTGCTGATCCACATGTTTTGTGCTATGTTTTCCTTAACACCCTCCTATGCAATTTTTACCGTTTATCAAAACGGCAACTGTCTTTCCGATGAGACCGACGCAGAATTAGGAGGGGCTGAATCATCAGGTGAGATTTAACTCCATTTTCAGGACACAACGGTCGCGATTAGCCTATAGTTTTGTATGTGAACACGTGGTACAGTAAGGTCAGCTGTGTCTGAGTCATGACTAATTTTTGAATCGCTGCAACACCTGGTTGTTCTGAGTGTTACCACCACGTACCCACACCATACCACCCCAGTCGAATGTGCACCTATGCCTTAGCTGTCTACACTACTGAGCTGCATTCCTCCTTACGAGTGTGGCATAGGTCTAAGCAAAGGCATCATCCGTTAACCCCGTTCGCGAGCACCATCAGTGTTCTCTAATCCGGTGCAAAATACAGTGTGTTCAGCAACTAACAAGCAGGGTTCTTTTGATAATCCGATTTTATTGCATCATCCCAGGTTCCACTTTGCGGCCTCATCGTAAGCATACTAGTCTGAAAGCAGGGTATCTTGATGAAAGGCGGATTTCAGTAGCCTCATGTTGGTAACACTTCGCACCTGTTCATCCTTGCCAGTTCGTTCTAACTTCTATGCTGTCCAGCTTTATGTCCGTCGATGTCCTATAGAGGCAAAGGCGGGGTGGAGGAGGTATCATGGACTGTACAAATGGGTATTATGCAATTTTTTTTTTGTGTAAAGCAGTCCTGCAGAACACAGGGTTGTGGTATTTGATGATGAAAGGAATCCATTGATTAGCATTCTGCTTGTAGTTTAAACAGATTAACCCATCGGGAACAGATATTTCCTTGGCATCTGATTAAAATTTACCCTTGAACAAGGGGAATCTGAGCAGCTTTTATTGGAGAAGGGTTCGCTTGCAACTGGCGCCACGAGGTATTCCCGTTTTCGTAGAAAGGTTACATGATCGCATCGCCGAGGATGTCACAAGCGTTCAGAAGAAATGGGAAGCTATTAACGCGATCTGGTGGCTAAGCTGAGGCGACTAAGCGGTGCGCATGGTCAAAAGCAGATTTAACTCAACTGCTAAAGCACTGCCATGCCTTTGATGGGCTTCAATCTTAATGTTGCATGCTGAACTTGACTCGGCTTGGAAAATCAAAATTCTTGCCTTGCCTTTGGAATCGTGCAAAAATTCTGAAACATCGTGGCTGTTCCAGTAAAAGTTGCTTTGGATAACTGTATGTTGCGATTCTTAAAGCGGTAGATAAAGAAGACGGCAAGGTTAGCAGCAAGAAGTACCCATTTTACCGTTATTTTATGCAAGAAGTGAAACAGCAGATCTTACTAACTTGAGGTCAGGTACCTGCACATCCATATAAATCTGCTATCCTGATAGATGGTGCATTGCAAAAAAATTTACTTTGCATTGGTTCAATATATTCAAGTAGAGTATGGGGAGATCATAGCCAACTGAATTGGATGGAGAACCGATTCCATGACACGACAAGCGATGTCAGCTTAATCAGATGTGCTATTTCTCATCGGAAAGAAAGTCAGACGTTGTGAATATTACTTCGATCCTCTCGATGTTCATCAAGTAGATACTTATAAAAGGTAGGTATAGGCTTCATTGCAGAACTGAAAGTCATTAGATCTACTGTAAAATTCAATTTGATTCCGTGCAACTAGCGGCACTGGTGCATCCAAGCAAGCCTAACCATTTAACATGTGAATATAAGAGCAATGTGAGTGGCACATAGTAGACCCTGTACACTCACCAACTCCGGCAACCTTGACAGATATTAGTATTGTGTATTTGACACTAGGATTATTGGATTGTCTCTGTTTTACTTCTCTCCTTTATTTCCTCAACATGCCATGCAATGATGACTTCATACTGACCGATTCCCACTTTGGATGGGTCAGTCAGCCAGTGGGCAGTTGGTACTCAACGGATGACTATCACAAAGCTGCATTTGCGTCCAGTTTATGCAACAGATGCTGAAATGAGCACTGCCTATAAGCCAAAGGCTAAAATGTTTCGTGGTCACCTGATCTGTTGGCACAAGTCTGGAGGCACGATCCTGCCTCTAAACTGGTGCCACTTTACTTGACAAATCAAAGTGTAAAATGCACACTACTGATCAAATTGCCAAAGGAAGCTCCAACTTTTGGACACTTATCGGTAGAGGCAACGCGTTGTTTTTGGCGCCCTATGCGAAGCACTCGCTTTGCGGATAAAACAGATTATTTCATTCTTGCAAATCGTTTACTTCAATTTATCCTGATATTTGGGGATAGTCAGAAATTGCTGGACGAATGACGAAAGGGCGTGGAGAAAGCGAGATCAAACGGAAGCCAAACATTTACAGTTCAGTCTGCAAAATTGGATGCTGCTGATGATCATGCCAATGAAAGCGATGCTAGATGCTGGAAGGTGATATGAGATGGGCAAATTCTCTATTCTATTCGGTTCAAGTGCCTCTTTTGATGCAAACCCGGTTCAACTCACATTTCCCTTTTAGGTTAACTCTCCTTTGATTTTAAGAAAGAAAATGTTAAAAAGCATCGAGTAGCGTACAGTTCACCCCGATTTGTTACTTATCCCTTCAAGTACCATTGACAGCGCACTATGACATCACTTTTGGCACGATCCAAACTGCGCGTTCTACAAAACTTCTTTAACGTTCAATTTTAGCCAGTGTCTGATGCTATGGTGGGTCCCTTCGTTGGCCCACAGTAATGGGATGGCGAAATGATCTGCTGTAATTAATTGCGTCATGCACAGTAGTGTCTTGGTACATTGTACTGATCTGAACATTTTAGCAGCACTCCAGCCGCAACCGGGACTGCGGACTCAACACCTTCTCCATTTCTTGTGATCCACAATCATCCCAACATTAGTTTTCCTCCCCTGTATCTGCAACATACCCAAACCTCTACTTTCCACACAAATAAATCTGCCCACCCAATAAGCACCAATATTTCAACCGTCTTCTTCATTTCTATCTTACAATTGGGAAATAGCAACTGATTTGCTTCTGTTTATGGAATCCATATTGACTATTTCAGAAATAACTCTGTCACCTGATGGTTGTACCAAGCATAAGGTGTCTACTCATGCACTGGATCCATAATTACATTCAATCCCTCCCCCCCAGTTTTCCTCCCTCCTCTCCCTTCTTCTTCATCTCACCCACATTTAACACATCCGCCACTTTTCGCCCTTCAGCACCTTCTAACGCATTTTCTCCTTCCTTTGCTTCATTTCTGTTCCCTTCTCCACCCAAAGTCACCATTCTCACATTCTCATCTCTGTATTGCTGCTACTTTTCTTCGTCGCTCTTCCCTTCCGCTTCTTCATCTCTCACTCGCTTCAACCTACCCCCTATCCCTTTCTTTGCTCCAGTTGCCTCCTTTTCATCCCTCTCTTCCCCTTTCGCTTCGTAATTAGTGCCTACTTTATGCACACTCTTCTCTACCCACTCGTCATTAACCTCAACCTCGGTCAAAGAATCCAGTTTCGAACTGCAGCCTTGTCTGCACCATTTAAAGCCTTACGTGAAGAATAGGACATCCTCAATGGTTTGCAACTTATGGATGGTTTCGTTTGTCTTTGCAATCGTGATGCATCGTGCAGCTAGCTTATCTCAAACAGCTCCCTCTTTTTGCCTTTATTACTTCAAATTGTTGGCTTCTATGATGACAGGGTTGACAGCCCACCTTCAAGCCCGCAACAGTGCTCAGAAGACGTCTATACAAACCATCGCATCTTCGTAGACGCTAGATGAGGTCAGTCTACAACCGGTTTCTGATTGCGCGAAATGTATCCGATCGGCTCACGTCACTCGGTCATTACTTACACCTTATGACGCTTTTTCTCCAGTAAAAGCATAAAGCTTGCACTCAATTAATTCCATGTTGCACTCGCAATGTACCTACGAGCTTCTTATTAGCTCCATGAGACAGTTTAGCTACAAATTATAGGTATTCCTAGACCTATAGCAAATTGCGGGGTTTATTTGCTTTCGTGGAAAGAACCGAACATTTGTGCGACTTTCGCCGTGACCTAACCTAATCATCAAATTCTACTCTAGCACACTAGCCACTGGAATGAACACTGGTTGACTTGCATAAGTCAGTGCCTTTGGTGCACCCCATTCTTGGCTCATAGTCAGACTATTACCAGGTGAATGCCATTGCGTCAAATTTATTGCTTCGTCACAACGTAGGAGTAAAGCTCATATCCGGTGTACACACATATGCTTTACGTAGAAGTTCAGGCATCCCGCAACTCCCAATTCGCCTTTTGTACACATTTGGCCGCGATAAAAATATTCCTATTTCGTTGTTATTTCTCATGCGACAAGTTGAAACGACTCATTCGTAAATTTGATTAGATGTATGGCAATCCACTAGATATGAAGCAGGCAATATTCGTTATCGTCCCGTGGCGCTTCATCTCCTCCTACACACATTCGAACAAGGTCTGCAGTTTAATGCTGCATTATTTGCGACCGTGTAAACTCCCAAAATTGGGATGCGATAGGGTGCAATTCGCGCATAGGAATAGAGACAGCGACTCAGTGCTACTGTTATTGGTGTTTGTGCCAGTTCTATTTTCGCATGAAACACACTGCTGATCAGACGGAACTGTTGGATTTACAGCCACGCCGAACAGACAGAGGTCAAGATCATTGAAGTCGTAATGCTCCATAACACGAATGCAAAGCATAAAGCATTTATATGCAGAAGAGCTAGCAAGCAGTTAGCATCAGAGCATTTCCGAAATGCAAATGCAAAATTCGAAGGCAAACAGGTGTGATTGTTGTATCAGTAATGTCATCCCGTTTCACGCGGATTTGGTGATGGATTCAAAATCAATCCCTGATTGAAAGACAGAATTCTTACTCCACACGTTACGCTGTATGCTGTGCGAGTCTTCACAAGATGTCCAAGTGGTAGAAGTAGTTTCGCTATACTGTGTTGCTACTCCATACCAAATGTGCTGATTTTGAAGCTGTTCAATTGCTGTCCAACCAGTATTTGACCCATGTGAAGCATGGCTGACGTTTGAACAGACCAAGTGTTGGTAGTCTGATGGAAACAGCGATATTAGATCTTTGTCATCATTGATAAAGGCAAAACAAATAGAAGACAGCATCTTGCAGCCAATCTACGTCCACAAATTCTTGGAAGGGTGCATTAGCCGAGCGTTACTACTTAGGCAAAGTTGATAAAGACCTAAGCGAGCGAAAGTCACTTAATTGTCAGTGCACAGAGGTGTCAGTCTGTTAGACGTTCAGGCTGGCCAGCAGAAGCACACCTCCTACAATTGAGAACATTTGCAGTTTCAACCGTAAATTCAATTGATACGACTATCTGAAAGGTTAGCTAACTTCGTATTCATAAAATTGGTGCATCGGAAGTGCATTTTATTAATGTGACTTCATTTTAGTAATTATTACAAATGAATATGAAGTATTCACTAAAAGAAAAGTTAAAGTATTGGAGGTTGAAAAGACTCTTCGATGCATTTAGCCGATGTACTAAAGCAAAAATGGATGGGTTGGCCTAATTTTCACCCATTAACTGAGATAAGACTATTCTCATCAGTCACCATGGTGACAGGTGTGTGATGGCTGCTGCATCAACTTGCTAGCAAATTCCACATCGTTGACTTCCTTTAAACGCTGTCGAGATTATCGTTGAAAAGAGTACTCCCCTAAGCGAGTGTTTGAATGCGATCATTCAGCTCCGTGCAGAAAGAACAAAGGCTTCGAAATGCATAAATTGTGTCTGGGCACAAGTTCCACCTCTAAAGACACTAAATGCAGAGTCCTCAATGAGCTATTCCTTCTCTCGCATCTTCTTGAAGTTGCTGCTTTCCCTCTTTGAGCAAATATTACTACAGCATTCCACTGAAGGCTCATGCAGCTGTCGTCCTCCTCAGCCTCCTTGCTTCACTGGTCCAGCCTCTAACGTTGCAAAAAAGGCCTTTCATTCGTATTTTGCTTGGGGTTCACTTCACGTGTTTTGCAGGGTCAGCTCCTCCCCTAGTTGGACACATCTACCCACCTCGTAGCAGCACATTGCAATAAGATGTGGCCAAGCGGCCTCTAAACAAACAGATGGACTAAGTCAACCAAATGCATTCGCCGACCACCCAGGTTACTTTACTTGGCTGCGTAGCGAATTGCATGTATTACGGCTAATCGCCGTTCGTAACATTAAAGTGCGTCTCTACCACGACGCACAATTGATCGAATATGGAGTTGAAATTCACGCACCAGTGAGGGAAGGCATGTGACGGGAACGCTTGTAAGTGGAGAACCAAGAAAGCTGCCGAAAGGGACGCCGAGGTCATGTGATCCTTGTTTGCTTAAATGCACTTGTAGATAGGAAGCTTTTGGCAGATGTGAATCACATAGTGCAAGAGTGTGAGAGGTGCGGAAAATACCTGAGACCCACGAGTGTTTTGAGCGTGCATGCTACCACCTCTGTTCCTTGCTCCGTACATTACCACTTACTCAAATTCCTCTACTTGAATGGAGGTCCACGACGAAGAGACAAGCATCAAAACCCCCAATTAGGATACCATCTGCAAAGCAGTTCAAAGGCCGCATATAGCCTACCCAGTGTAGTCGGCAAATTATGCACTTTCACATAAGGCAAAACAAGCGAGCCCATGCCACATCCTTTCCACAGGTGAGGGTGTAGTTGCTCTACCGTCCACCACGACCTGGCAAGGATTATGAAGCGATTCCATGAACACGATGTTCCCAAACCGGCAGTTGCATAGCCTCGCCAAAGCATTCCTAACTAACTTATCTAACTAACTAATTAAAACACATAAGCAGACACATGCAGCACTACCGCCAACCACTGAAATAACACGATCTCACGCCTCGTCTCCCGCCTGCAACGAAGTCGCCAACCCAATCACTCTCACTTCCCTCGGACATTGCTTCGCCAAGACCCCATTCCATCAACTTGGACCACTTGCCAAATTGTCCACGTAACCCACGTTTCCCAGCACTTATTATGACTGCGATCGCAAATATTTGGTAGGGTGCGAAAGAATTCCATTTGGTTGTAATATCGTACTTGAGGAGTCGTGAAGAACACACCAGATGGATTGGACAATCGCTGCAGTCGAGTTCATCCACTTCGCCTTTCGATGTGATGTTTTGGATAAAATAACTCATACCTCCTTCAGGGGAACAGCAAGGCGGTGGACGCGATCCTCACAACTGATTCTTGGGCAGTGAAATGAGCGATGCTGCCCTGCATGATGCATGCTCTCCGGCCGACATCACACATGCATTACGACTCGGTAAAATACGCAAGCATACAAGTCTGTGGAATTTGCCCTGAGCTGGTGTAAATGGAAAGGGGTCTGAAGGGTCAAGATGCTCCTTCAGGTATCGAATGGCTTCAAAGCATTCTGAAAGGAACGACGCAGGAATTGCAGGAGGAGTAGCTGGCAGGCACGCTCAGCTTATCCAACTAGCTCCATTGGCTAGTATGTTAACGCATGAGGTAAATGAATAGCCGTCTTGAAAGGACCCACATTCAACTTTGGATGGTGATGCAGACACTCACCAAATCAGCGGCTTTGAGAAATTGGCATGTCTTCCAATTTAATTCAGGTGGCAGTGCGGCGATTTAACAAGTTGACCTATTCTTTCCCTAAAATAATAAACTGCAAAACTATAGGCGACATCGAAAGAGAATAAAGGGAATGCGGTAAGAAGCAAATAGTTTAACAAGTCAATAGCGGGAGATGGTGGCAAGGAATTGAAAAGAGAATTTGATAGCCACTGCAATCGAACACTTTTGGGAGATGCTAGAGTTGGAGGTTCGCGATTCGACGTTCACGTTGGCCCTCTCATTTGGCACAGTTGATGCTTCTCCGGAGAAGGCTGGCTGCATAAATCATGTGCTCATGAGTTGAGAAAGCGGAAGAGCACCTTCATAGGTGCATCACCACTTAATCCAGCAGTTATGGTCTCCCGTAAGGGTTTGCGAAATTTGAGTCGGTTTTAGAGGCAAGAATACGTTTTCCGTTGATAAAATGCCGACAAGCACATGCAATAATGATGGAATAGTGCAGTATCCTCCTCTGTCATCCCAATTTATAGCCACATAGAATGCCCCTCAGGTGAATTAGTTTTGCCATTCCGAAGCCTTAAGGTTCATGAGGGGACAGCATTACAAAATATCCACTGCACTAATCAGGCGGGTCGACATCCACGCGTTGTCCTACCACAATCACCATCTCAGTCGAAGCACATACGGAATAGGCCCCCCTCCTCCCCCCAAACAGTCCATGGTGTTGGTGATCGTTGCAAGGCAGGTCTTGGTTCTTGCGCCACTGATGACCGTCATATACTAGATATTTGGCGGAGTTTACAGGAGGCCGAGGCAATTGTTGCACCCTTGTGGACATTCAATAATGCACGTTTAGTGTTTTCCACTAATCGCTTTTCGTATAACATGTCTAACGAAAAAAACCTGGTTTCTCTAAGCTCAGAATGCGGTAGGCATACTATGGGAAGCCTTAGGCGCGACCCGAGAAAATGAAGCATCTTACGCTAATACATTTAAATAAAACTTTAAGATTAAACTAAAATAGCGGCACATTTTATGTTGACTTCGAGATTAATAACTGCGTCTCGCAGTTAGGACTTTATGACAAGCATGTGATTTCAATCCATCTCTCAATTTACTTGTCCTCCATCATTAATTCTTAGGCACTTAAAGATCACATACTTGTCAGACAGTGCTGCACATATTGGCAAGCTTTTCCCACTTGCACGGAGAGATGTTAGCTTGCCTAAAGGCATTTGCCAACCTAATGGCGATTCGGGTGTCATGGTAGCTGTAAATTACTTGGAACTGCCAAATAATGCATGTGAAGGACAAGATGACATCAACGTCGGTGCCCAGTGTTAAGAGCACAGAACCACAAATGACGACAACGAAGCGAGTTTACCTAATTCAGGTGATAGGCAGAAATGAAACAAATTATTAATTTTGCTTCAAACGTCATCGACCGCCAGTGTGACGCATTGGTATCTGCAGCTGTTGGAAGGGTAGTGCATGAGTTAGTGGCATAGAAAGAAGCTAATATGGATAGATGCTAGAAAGCTGTCGTACTGATTTCTCGCAACCCGTTCTCAACAAGTGTAAGATGGTTATCAATGCAGGCAGCAAATTGGCTGGAATTCGACCATTTGCAGCAGTTCTGCATTGACTTCCTACGCTCGCGGTTTTATGAGATGCTTTCGATTACGGCCCTTTCCTCAGATCCTTATGAGTAAGGTGCAAAACAAGAAATCTCAGATCCTATCTCAGTTAACCTATGTCACCTCGAACGTGGGTAGAAGCAGGCCTATAAATGCAACGGCAAAGCATGTTTGGACACTGTCACTGTTACCACTGTTGTGAGGTCCGCCGAGTCAGCGATCTGATGACGTCAACCAAGTCAGTCATTATATCTCCCACTTTGAAAGGGCAATTATGGGTGTTCCGGAGGAACCGATCACCATTATAATTGCCTCTACGTGATCAAAGTAACACATAGCATCCGAAATACATTAACCCAAATGTTAAAAACGTGTTTGACCTTTGAAAGTCAAGAAACGTCTTGCGACAGAGTTGTGCTCTCTCTTACTTCAGGTTATCTAGAATAGTAAATTTTAAGAATTTAAGCCGTATAAATACGCAGCTCTGTTGAATGTGTCCTGCAAACAATCCCTTTTCTTCTAGACAAAACAATGTAAAGATTTGAAATTCCTTAGAAGCTGTCAGGTCATTAGACACAATTGTGGGCAAAACCCAACTGTCGCCTCACCAAACAGCTTGTAGTGCGTCAAAAATGTGCATCCAGTAGAGCTGTTGAGAGACATCTTCGTTAAAGACGCTTTAGACATTGAACGAAAGCTTGTGACACCAACATGGTCTAGCCACATAATACCTACCTTCTTACCGTTGTCATGCCAGTATAGAACAATAATTCACAGCTCCGAGTTGTAATATACTGGGGACCACCTAACTACACCTGACTATCTCTACCCACCCTTCTCTATGCCACATCACTCAATACTTGGAGAGTAAAAATGACGCAGACTATGTCAAGAAAAGTAGGTTGAAGTTGATTCTAGCGGGGTCAAGGTGTCGCGCCTTTCTAGACACCAAACAAAACAGGTGCGGTTACAAATGACCTTTCCCCCCCCTAATTTAACAGCACGGCGGAAGTCAGCAAGTACAAATGCTGACGAGTTTTCCATGAGATGGATCCCACTAACTCACAAACAGCGAGCATCTATCACGCAAGAGGTGATCGCACTTGCAGAATGCGAAGTTGGCATTGAGCGAAAGCTTGTGACACCAACATGGTCTAGTCACATAATACCTTCATTCCCACCATTGTCACGCCAGCATAGAACAAAAATTCACAGCTCCGAGTTGCAATATACTGAGGACCATTAGAGCAGCATGGATAAAGCTAACTGTAGGTGGCGTTTACATTCGCTTTGATATTCATAGTTTCCACTTATCTTGGGGTAACTGGGGGACCGTCCCTTTTCGAAAGCTGCATCTTACACATTTGCCTTAAATGAGGATAGTTTAATGCAGAAGACACAAATGTGGGTTGTGGGGATTATGATTTTGTTCGTAGACGTAACATTTACTCACCATATTTATAGCCAGCGGACGTTTGACCCATGAATGGGTCGATTTGACTAAAACTATTGCTTGAAAAGGCTACTGGCTGATATTTGTGAGCATGAGTAATCCATAGGCCATCATGCTTTTGGTTTGGTTAAAATGGAATTGCTTAGATCGAACTAACCAGTAGGATGAGTTTGCAATATAGGATCCCACAAAGGGACGACAACGATCAAATCGCGTGAAAAAACGGATAAATTTGCTAATGGATGAGTGAATATACTTGTGAGTACTTAGTGACTTCACTGAGGGCATCTGCGATGGTGGGACGGGTAGATAGTAGATGGGTTGAATAGTTATACCCAAGTCAAGAAAAAAAATTGGATAAATAGTTGCGTGGCTGCGGAAGAAATGACTCACGGTTGGCCTGGTTGCGAAATGAGTAATTGGGTAAATAACTCGGGTTTGCGGATTTCCCTCAGCGGTTGCATCACTTATTATTTGTGAGCATCAAATTGTCAATTTGCGTTAGGCCTAATGAGTGTTTTATTCAGACACACATTGGCTGCAACACAAAGTCTAAGTGCCTTTTAATGGAATTCGCCGAAACTGCTGTTTACAATGCTTACTTGAGTGCTACTCATTTCTCAGGCAGGTTACGTATTGTTAACTTCTAAACTGGTTCCCATTAATTAAAAATTATCAAGCAGGTGGGTCCTGGCAAGGGTGCTAGAGCTTGCGGAGCGTTCACATGGAACATATTGCACTGCATTAGTATTGATATGTGTCTCACTAAGGGCCTTAGTGACCCTTAAAGCCAGTGCAAATCATAGCCAACATTGTGAAAAAGACGAACATCCCTACCTATATTCCCTGCCTAAAAATACACAAAGACTTCGCTAGAGGATTCCAACAACTCCAGATAGGGTTGGATTCAAAGTGGCTAAGCACTTCAAAACGGAACAACTATGAAACTGTTGTAACCACACATGAGATCAGCAAAATTGCTCGTGTCGGTCATCATGCCTTCGTGTGATTATGTCACGCCGGATGAGTATGCATGGCGTTCCAGTGGATGCAGTGAGCTTCTCCTGCATAAAAAATCGACTCACATGCTTTGCTTCTCATCCAGACCTCATGGTTTCAAAGAATACAAATCAAACCTTATGCAAATTATGTCATCACCACCTCTTTAGGTCTAAATCCGTATGTAAGAGAGTCGTAACATCGTAGTGTAAAATGCTTGATCCAAAAAGCACTGCTGTAAAACGGTTCGACTTCCACGTCTTTGGTGTCGGTAAGAAATGCGATTCGCTACTCTTTGTACTTGATTGTGTTTACTGCTTCAAGAAAGAAGGTAGTGCAGTGCAGAAACAGTCTTTTAAAGAGCTGATTGTATGAGTGCAGAAATGGCTGCTGAGACTGTGCACTATTACACATTCGCAACAGAGATCTCAGTTCTTCCCCATGCATAGACTTGCGATTGTCTTTGGACCGACCCACCAAGCATGCCGCCATAGTGCAAGCTGTGCTTGGAGTCTGCCGTTCACACGAGCATTGCAGGGCAATCTGCTAGGTCTGTGTTTGCACAAAACGTACTGCACCACCAATATAGCGTCCTGTCTATACGCACACATTACCACAACAGCCTACCATTCTTCTTAACGATAGTTAAGCCAAAGCAAGCAGCGCCATGTGTGATAGCAACTGATGCTGCTCAAAGGTCACAGCCGATTCGCATTGATTCACATCGTAGTTGTGTCACGGTAACGCTTCTTCCAGGTGGCATTGGTGGCTGAATAAGCGCCTTAAGCTGAATGCCAACTCTGCGAGGATTATCGAATAGAGAATCCGTTTGCCCTGGCTTTTTGCGTCGAAGGCCGTCCCTTCTCCCAACTCAGGTGGGTTTATTTGCGAATGCACACATGTGACCACCTTGGCGGCTGGCATCGCTCCCATGTTTGAACGCGCCCACTTCAAGTGCATTCTTCAACGAGATCACTCAATGCGTATCTCCATTTCTACCTCCTTCGCCACCATCGCAATTACTTTGTCAACACTTCATGGCAGCGCCAATAATGCCAAGTGAGAACATTTGACTTCAGTTCTAGGATTGGCGTTTGCTATCATGTGTAATATTTTAAAGCTCAAATAAAATGACCTTTCGGTAGCATCCAAGGCTTCCATCAGGGGCTGATTCCTTCATTCCCACTCTCAAGCCCCTCCCAGTGCGGACAAGGAAGCTCTAGAGGGAGTTCTCATCTTTTTTAGTATCTACATTTGTTGTGCCTTCTGTCTCCTCTACGGACTACCATCTCATCACTTACTCCACTTCAAAGAGCAATTGCAAAGGTCGGAGAAAGTGACGCGTAGTTTAAGGCCCTTACTACTGTAGTAAGCAGTTAGTTGTGCCTTTTGCTTGTTGTGGGAAATGTTTTGCAACAACCGGAAGACAAGGCTGAATCTTATTATTATCATTTGCGAATAATTCCCTACGGATGTTTAACCGAATATAACACGTTCAAAATTTTACTGAAAATGGAATTCGCTTGGGCAGGACCTACTATAAAATAAAACGCAACGTACCACGTCTGAGTGCCGGTATGAAGAAATATCAACCAATTGCACCCTCTTCTCCACTTGGCAAAACTGCAATCGTTTGTACTTTACATTGCTACACTTGTGCACAGATCACATTCATTAAGGTCACAAACGAAGTAGATGTGGACAACCATCCCCTGATCCCTGACCGAGACCATCATGGTTGCCTATCCACCCATGGATCACATGTCTCTATTCTTGTACAAACATCAGCGGCAGCTTTCATTCCTCATCAGAATTACAAAACAATGCCATTTACCACTCTTGGGCAGCCTCACAACCATCATTGCTCTGATTAAGCAAAACTAATTTCCCATCTACCTAATTAGGCTGGCCGTGGCGAATTTGCATGGACTCACTCCATGCCGCCTAATATGGCAGTGGGTGCCTGTACAATAAATTGGCAGTTGCTCTAACGTCCTGTGAATTTGGTAGCGCAGTCATGATGAATAAGTAGCATGACAGATGAATAAGTCAAGTAGGATGAGTTGGCCAGTGAAACCCCTTCAATACCTTGATTACTCCAACAGCTCTATGCTGACTACAGTACAAACGAATTGGCGACCCCGCATGCGTGTACACAAAGAAGCTAGTGAAGTAGGATGAAGCTTCGCAGTAAAGAAAACTTTAATTTACATTCGTTGGCTGCCGATTTAAACGTCCAACAGTTTGCCTAACATTATTTAGAGCTTTGCATCATGTCTATTTTTGAGATGTATCCATTGAATTGAGTAGGCAGATGCTCTCCACTCTCAGTGAAAATTGCAACATCCGTGAACGGTGACACATCCTCATGTCGAATCCTGCAAAGCATTGCCAATACATGTTGAAACCGATGATGTGTTTCTGTAATCGAAGACCTCGATGTGTCCATCACTCCAATGCAATGGCGGTGCACATATTTTTGGGTGATAAGCTAAAACTCTGTGAGATTAATAGCACTTATACATTTCAGTGCAATGTGTGGATCACACTATCAAACAACCTAGTGTTATACATTTTGCGGTGCCTTTTTCACGAAACCCACGTTAGCATGGCAAAATGCAAATTAGCATGTCAGCGTATGGAGTCAATACGAATGACCCGGTCAGATAAAACTGCGTTCATCTCCAGTGCTCCATGTGAGGTAGGCGAGGAGTGAGATAAGCAAAACAGGGAAATGTGTGGAAAGGTGGAAGAATGTGAGGTGGAACAACGATTGGAAGGTCACCACGAGGGCCGTGGTGACAGTTGTGCAAGAAGAAGTCATGCTATAGCACCATGAGTAAAGAGGTAGGAAAATGCGAAAACTCTGTTAAGTGTCCGATAATGCTGAATGGGCGTTGGCATTGGGTAAATAAATTAGCAAGTGGCAGCAGCAGACACAGCCTGATGCTCACAGAGGCAGTAGTAGAAGGAGAGGAAGGAGGGTGGGGTGATGAAAGGCCCGTGAGTGGAAAGTGGTGCTTGTGAAACGTGAATGAAAGAACTGGCTAGTGGGTGATGAAGTGGTTGTGGTGATGAGTCAAATATCTGCAGGTCTACGATGACATTAGGCTCCTTCTTTGCCAGCATATCCTGCCGAAAATCACATCAGCTATGACCCTTTCTGTGGATATTACTGCCTTCATGACAGTTTAGAAGCAGCAGTAGCCATCTTTGCAATGTATTCATTCTTGGTCGTTCACTGCTTTCGCCCATACTATAGTGGATCGTTAGCGTCATTCCCAACCTCACGTCTACTGTTCAGTGAGCCAACATGCTGGCTGCTGATAGGAAGTGAAAAGTGGGACAACTAATCCCTTCTTGCTTCGATGCTTGTAATAACTGCATCAAAAGCCATTCCAACCTTAAGTATTTTAATTTAATCCCATTGGGGTCACTTGTTCTTCCACATGCGACTAAAACAATTCACGCCCAATTGTGACAGTTACTTGAATGAAGCTTCACTAGATGAGTGCACTTCCGATGGGTCATATTCATGCTTACGAAGTAAGCTGCCCTCGTGAATAGTCGTGCCAATTAACTGTGTAGTTGAAATTGCAGTCGTTCTCCTTCGTGGAAGGTGTGCTCCTGCTGACCAGCCTAAATGTCCAATAGACTGACTCCTCTGTGCAATGACGATCAAGCAACCTTCACTTGCTTATGCATTGAATACACCCTGCATCGAGTGGCATTACTCTACTAATACACTCCCTAACAAACTTGTGGACGCGGATTGATGGCAAGATGATGCCTTCTCTTTGGTTCATCTCCATCAACGATGGCAACAATGTAGCATCGCCATCTTCGTCAAGTCATTAACACTTGGCCTGTCCAAATGTCAGCCGTGTTCCACATGGACCAAATGCCGACTCAAGAGCAATCGACTGACCCGACAATCCACCACATTTACCACGTAGTTGCACCACAATGCAACCAAATATGCTTTTTACCACTTGGACACGTTATGGAGCCGCTCGTGAAGAGCAAAGATGAAGTTTCGGCTCTTCTCTAATTAAATTTCATCCTCAGAGCAAATGATTAGGAGCACACCTCCAAATTCATGTGGAGCAAATTGACATTCCTTATGCGTCAATCACACTCGCTAGTGAGATCGAGCACACGACGCAAACATACATAAGTTTATCCTTGCTTTTCAAAAGTCTCAAACAGTATGGGTGGCAATTTGCGCTACTAAGCGTGTGTTTAACGTAAGGCAACGAAAATTTACTGAGAGAGCAGTGCTGATTCCATTGGCGTTGCATTCTTGCAAGATGAGGCTGCCATCAAGTCTTGCTACCCGTATCGTAATTTTGTTGAATCCTTAATGGAACGAAACTCGTACAATCAGTTAATGACCTCATGCACAAAGCCACTCGGCACCGATGTAGTGATTTCTTGCCTGAAGGAATGACGCTTATTTTAGCTGGGATTTTAGCACCAGATATTACCTGTCCTGTCCCTCTCTACCACGTTGATATGTTTAGCAGAGTGCATGGAGAAGTGGACTATACATACTATCCTGTGATCAAAGGCTGCATTAAGTTGTGGTGATCACAGTGCTAGTCGAGATGAGTGTCAAGGACTGCGCACCACTTCATGTTTGTTCGGCCGTACCCCGAACTACGTGATATTATCTGCCTTTGTGATTTGCACTTACATATTAAAAATATGCTAATGCTAATAGGTCGCTAACTCTTATGTAAATGTGGCCTAAGTGCTATAGAGCACTACGACCTCAGTATTCTAGGTCTCGTTGTCACGCGTGACTGCATATTTAATGGTTCCTCTTGACCGACAGTGCGTTTCGTGCAATAACGGAACGGACAAAGTAACAAACAGAAGAAGGTATGCAACATATAGCAGCACCACACATTTCATTTTTCGATTAAGTTTAAATGCCAAAAATCATACGCTGTGATGCTGCAATGCATGGCTGTGGGGTTATAAGCTAATCGGCAAAATTATATGCTAAGGACGTTCAGACAACTTGCAAAAAATCATGTCACCAGAATACACTCGTAAAAATTTTCCTTGTTCGACACAGGCAAAAATCTAAGTTGCATGCTTTTATGCAATGACGAATAGAAGGAACAAGAGGCGAAGGGAGAAGGAAAGCTCTGACCTCATTTAACCACGTGAGCAGCGTGCTTCCCTATAACAGATGTTTTTAAATTTAGTACAGGCTTAAAAGCGTCGGATTGCGAGTTATTAATTAGGGAAGACAGTCGGGACCGTGACTGGAGGACCTAAATGGTTACTGACCCATTAAATGCCTAATCTATCAGTAAATATCTAGCTTCTTGGCCAGCACAAAGAGCAGCCTTGAAACTATCTCCCTGTTTGCCTGTCTGTCGATCGAATGCGGGTAGTTAAGATGGACCGAAATCATTAAGTAAGTAAGTAAGTATATGTCTTCCAGTAGGTCTGGCAATAACTATACAAACAGCTGATTACCTTTTAATCTCTTACGATGTCAAATAGCTGGGTCACCATTCTAAAAATATTACTGAAGGACTTTCTTCTACCCGGTTGCAACTGCTCTTGTGCTGGTATATCACTGAAAGATTGAATCGAGTCTACTGCGCCAAGATTATTTGTTTTCGGATTACCTAACAAACAGCAGATTCCAAAGACAAAGGCTTTCAATGCGCAGGGAGATTTGGCAGATTTATGATGTAACAAGCAGTACTGAGTTAAAAGATTACATTACTAAGTCTCATCCTTGGCTCATTTTCCACCGTCTAAATTCCGCCTCTGTAGTCTAGGCGATATAAATCTATTGCGATGGCAAGGTAACTAAATCGAATGGCACATAATTATGTGGTTTCAAACACTACCAGTGTATGTCGTCTCCTGAACCGTCACCGCTTGCATGGCACTGTTTGTAACATCTTCAAGAGATGCAGGTATGAGGGATTCAAAACTTTCCCTTTTGATTATCATTTCATTAAAAAACCAACCTAGGGCATTGAGCGCATGCCAAGGATTGTCCACGATTATAAATACTGACCATTCGAGGCGCAAACTAGGCTAAGTGAAACGGTTAGCATAAGTTGCCGGAGTTGCCTTACTACACCTTATCTGTTTGCCATCACTGAATAGACCCGATTCCAGATCGAATTAACAAGAATGAATGAGGCAATGTTTGCTAAAACTCTCGCTACTTGAGTTAGCGCTACCAGTGTAGTGCCTCCAAAATAAGCATTGAGATTCTCTGCACAAAACTGATTGTTCCAATAGAACAAATCTTATGCATAAGAGCAAAGTTAGAAACACCTGTGCCCTTGCAGCAGGGGCTACTCTACGGTGGTTGTGAAGGCAAAGTACGCCATGTATTCATCCGCACGAAGGTGGATTGGGTATGACATGGCCACGTCATTGTCATTAGGTCTTGTACAACCTTACTGAATGTGTGGTGTCAAATCGATTTCTAAGTTATTACACGTATAAATTTGTCAATGTACCAAAAATTCGTTGTTAATGAACATAGAAGCAAAGGTGGGAGAACTCCACTACTTTGGTACCGCACCGTATTGCGTCCGTAGACACGGAAGGAGAGATTTTGTGGATCACACAAGAGCTCACAAACTGGTTCGTCACATTTCGGATTGTGTTGGCGCACTGTTCAGTCGATATCTGGTGAATTTGTGCTAGCCACGCCGTCTCCCTCGCCTTCCTTTCATTTCTGTCGAAGTGTTTGATCCAACCGTTTTATCCTCCCTCTTTTCTGGGCAAAAGAATAGGTCAACTTGTTAAATCGCCGCACTGCCACCTGAATTAAATTGGAAGACATGCCAATTTCTCAAAGCCGCTGATTTGGTGAGTGTCTGCATCACCATCCAAAGTTGAATGTGGGTCCTTTCAAGACGGCTATTCATTTACCTCATGCGTTAACATACTAGCCAATGGAGCTAGTTGGATAAGCTGAGCGTGCCTGCCAGCTACTCCTCCTGCAATTCCTGCGTCGTTCCTTTCAGAATGCTTTGAAGCCATTCGATACCTGAAGGAGCATCTTGACCCTTCAGACCCCTTTCCATTTACACCAGCTCAGGGCAAATTCCACAGACTTGTATGCTTGCGTATTTTACCGAGTCGTAATGCATGTGTGATGTCGGCCGGAGAGCATGCATCATGCAGGGCAGCATCGCTCATTTCACTGCCCAAGAATCAGTTGTGAGGATCGCGTCCACCGCCTTGCTGTTCCCCTGAAGGAGGTATGAGTTATTTTATCCAAAACATCACATCGAAAGGCGAAGTGGATGAACTCGACTGCAGCGATTGTCCAATCCATCTGGTGTGTTCTTCACGACTCCTCAAGTACGATATTACAACCAAATGGAATTCTTTCGCACCCTACCAAATATTTGCGATCGCAGTCATAATAAGTGCTGGGAAACGTGGGTTACGTGGACAATTTGGCAAGTGGTCCAAGTTGATGGAATGGGGTCTTGGCGAAGCAATGTCCGAGGGAAGTGAGAGTGATTGGGTTGGCGACTTCGTTGCAGGCGGGAGACGAGGCGTGAGATCGTGTTATTTCAGTGGTTGGCGGTAGTGCTGCATGTGTCTGCTTATGTGTTTTAATTAGTTAGTTAGATAAGTTAGTTAGGAATGCTTTGGCGAGGCTATGCAACTGCCGGTTTGGGAACATCGTGTTCATGGAATCGCTTCATAATCCTTGCCAGGTCGTGGTGGACGGTAGAGCAACTACACCCTCACCTGTGGAAAGGATGTGGCATGGGCTCGCTTGTTTTGCCTTATGTGAAAGTGCATAATTTGCCGACTACACTGGGTAGGCTATATGCGGCCTTTGAACTGCTTTGCAGATGGTATCCTAATTGGGGGTTTTGATGCTTGTCTCTTCGTCGTGGACCTCCATTCAAGTAGAGGAATTTGAGTAAGTGGTAATGTACGGAGCAAGGAACAGAGGTGGTAGCATGCACGCTCAAAACACTCGTGGGTCTCAGGTATTTTCCGCACCTCTCACACTCTTGCACTATGTGATTCACATCTGCCAAAAGCTTCCTATCTACAAGTGCATTTAAGCAAACAAGGATCACATGACCTCGGCGTCCCTTTCGGCAGCTTTCTTGGTTCTCCACTTACAAGCGTTCCCGTCACATGCCTTCCCTCACTGGTGCGTGAATTTCAACTCCATATTCGATCAATTGTGCGTCGTGGTAGAGACGCACTTTAATGTTACGAACGGCGATTAGCCGTAATACATGCAATTCGCTACGCAGCCAAGTAAAGTAACCTGGGTGGTCGGCGAATGCATTTGGTTGACTTAGTCCATCTGTTTGTTTAGAGGCCGCTTGGCCACATCTTATTGCAATGTGCTGCTACGAGGTGGGTAGATGTGTCCAACTAGGGGAGGAGCTGACCCTGCAAAACACGTGAAGTGAACCCCAAGCAAAATACGAATGAAAGGCCTTTTTTGCAACGTTAGAGGCTGGACCAGTGAAGCAAGGAGGCTGAGGAGGACGACAGCTGCATGAGCCTTCAGTGGAATGCTGTAGTAATATTTGCTCAAAGAGGGAAAGCAGCAACTTCAAGAAGATGCGAGAGAAGGAATAGCTCATTGAGGACTCTGCATTTAGTGTCTTTAGAGGTGGAACTTGTGCCCAGACACAATTTATGCATTTCGAAGCCTTTGTTCTTTCTGCACGGAGCTGAATGATCGCATTCAAACACTCGCTTAGGGGAGTACTCTTTTCAACGATAATCTCGACAGCGTTTAAAGGAAGTTAACGATGTGAAATTGTAAGTAAGTCGATGCTACAATGGCCTCGCACCTGCCACTCTGTTAAAAAAGGGCTCCAAACTTGAAATCTATAATGGTTTAAAGAAATGCACGTTAATTGATGTGGAGGCATGGATTTACATTCAATTGCTCACACAAAGCTCTCATTGGATGGTCGTATGTGTTTAGCCATGAGAATGGAGGACAAGGAAGAGGTCCTTTTTGTTTTCTCTGCTGGGGGTTTTATCATTTGGCTCTGAGCGTAGGCTAAATTCTGATGAATAGCTACGCATTTCACACGTAAGCAAACACCACCTGACCTCCAAATGACAACTCCTTTCTTTTAGCAATAAAGAAACATCATCCTAAGTCACAAAAGTTAAAGGCACAATTGTCATCCTTAATGGATTTTAAATATAGAACTGAAGGAGATGCATGGTTTTTGCCTGTAGATGCAGGAGCCACTCAATCATTTACGCACCCTTACTTATTTCACAGAGGTAAGCAGAGGACTGCGAAGCCAAAGTCAGCAAGAAAAAGCAAAATTGTTCTGGTGCCGTCTCAATAAATACTCTGCGCAGAGTTCAAGCTTGCTTTAGGGCGACAAAAGCGTGTGAAGAATATGCTTAGAGGAGGTAGAGATTGACTACCATCTCAGCTCCAATTCACTTGCTATTGGTTCAATCACTGCAAACCTAGGGAACATTAGCCCTCCGAGATGGAGGGCAGTTCTTAAGTTAGGATGCGTAGAAACATCGACTATAATGAGTTGTCGATGGCTTTTCGCATCGGCGTCGTTTAACCACATTCACTTCCTGCGGATAAATGCAAAGGCAAAAGGGAGATAGAGGCCGGTTGAGAACTTGTATGACTACAACATGAACATGTTGAAGTGACACTACATGCAAATACCCCTTCTGTACTGTCACCACGGAAGTTATTTAACTTGGCAGGAAAAAAATCACCTGGGCTTCTGTTAAAATATGGAGCTAAAGCTACTGTTCTGAACAGGTTGTCATGCCAACTTCTATCTTGCACTTAAGCAGCGCTTTCTGAGTCCTAAAGCAACGACCAAAGGGTAAATACTAAAGTGGATCTGCACAGTGCGTTGATGACTATAGTAGTTGATTTCTGAGGCAGACGAGTGAAAATCAAATATGTTCTGGGCAACAATAAGTATTATGTTGCAAGGAAGAAAACTTTGTGGGTCATTTTGAATAGTGCGTGTGCCTAGTCGGGAATAAATAATGTGTGTGAATGACTTCACAAAAAATGCCAGTTTTTGGGGTACACGATACTAAGCGTGTCGAGGGGATCCACTTTCCAAATAATTTATTTGTGTATTTTCCACCAGCGCTTGCGTTTCAGAAAAAGAGTCCTACTTTCATGCAAGCAAGTTTTGTGCAATATACTTTTGTTTAACAACTGTAGAAGCGCATGAAATAGTTCCTCACGTGAGTGCGCGAATGAAAGAAGGAAATAGGAGGCAACATGCGTGTGGTGGGAGTCGCTACCGAATCGACCATTTGGAAGGCAGCCACACCTCACCATACAAGCCTATGCCGCTATCGCATAGGGCACACGCAGTTCACATCTCCTCCTGCACAATTGCTATTCCCACTGCAAGTCATTGATTGTCAAAATTCAACATTTCTTCTTCCACACTCACACATTTCTGCTACCAGGAGGTTGATGCCGATCTCATCGATGGTTTGGTAGTGAACTGACCTTGTCTAAGGTTCTACAATCAAAATGAGACAAATATATGTGCACATTGTTTCGCTCTACCGGATAGAGTCCTAAAGCAGGTGGATTGGAAAGAGACTCCTGTTGCATTGCTGCTCAATAGTGCAAAAGTTCATGTTGTATTCTCGGTGAAGGAGCTGCTACTCACGGCAGCGCTCCTTCTCCATTCCGTACAATGAAGTATTGGTGGGAATTCAAAGTCAGGAATGAGGAAAAGGGAGTTAAATGAGGCTGGTGACCACGTAGAAAAGTTCGGACGAGTAGAGACCAAATTCTGTGGAAGGGTAAGTAGGTGGTGGGTCTTGAATCCTTAGAATCGGTGCAGACAAAACTGCACATAGGTGCCCATTCAAGAAATGAACAGATGACCGGTCTCATGGGCCAACTATGTGCATCCTCGTGTCGTTCAATTGGAGAGACAAAACAATGGTGTGGAACGACGGGAGTCTAGTCCTTGGCTAACCGGTGGCCAGTTACACACACCTGTACACTATGTCCATTTACCACGCACGCAGACCACCATCCACACCTTAGACAAAGAACACATTCATTTGGAGTAGTCTGGCTCTCAGTCATGTCCTGCTGCAATCTCCACGCATCTGGTGCATTGAAGCAGGATCTTCATCCGATAGGTGTGGCCATAGAATTGAAACGTGTTGAGCAGAGTCCACACATTTCTTGCACCTAGTCGTTAAATCGTTCTTATTGACTCATTTTGAGTTTTGATTAAGCACCATTAATTGCATCAAACAGTGGAAGCATTATGCAGTACGACTTGTAAGCCAAATTTGACAAGGAATATCTTCGAAGTTTCACATTGTGGCTTAATATTTACTAAAACTCAAGTTCAAATATGGTAGGCGCGCGTTATATTCTCGTGTGCATTTTTTTCAGGGCGTGGGGCTCGGGGTCAGCATAGGTGGGTGCATATTTATTGTTAATACTGGTTATTGATTTATGCCTCGTTTCCCTCCCATCTTGTGAGCACTAAGTAGCAATTTCATTGCATGTGTTTCCAGCTGAATGTTGTGGGCTAGACTTAGTAGTAATGTAGTGTAAATTATAGTGTGCATTGCCGTTTAAGCAGTGAATTTGGTACGTTCGGTAGTCGATTTTATCAGTCAGCAGCTTACATGGCATTTTTGAGCAGTAAGTACCTTTTCTGCCACTTCAACTTGGCTTGGCCTGAGTGGTGTGCGTGAGTACAGAGGCGGCGGTTCATTGCTAGTTATTCAGTGTGCGGATGTGTTGTGAACTAAATGCTAGGATAAGGAAATGTTCTGTTCCGCTACTCTTTGGCTCACTCTATAGTCTTGATTTTGGCGATTTCAGGTGTTATCTACTCAGTGTTGTCTACTCAGTGCCTTCGGTCCACATATTTCACTTAAGCCTTGTTCACCCAGTGTTGGATTCACATCGAGTATTGCTGGATGTAAAAGGTGGCTTAGGTGTCACAAGGTTTGGTGGAGGTAACTCGTTTTCTAGATGGGCTTAACGTGCTAACAATTTGGGGACTTTTTACTGTTTGCCCCATAGTTGTACGAGGGAGAAGTGGGCAGACGTTGTGATCGCGGGGCTTTGAGACTGGACGACACGAAGAGAACCATTGTGTTAGCCGCAGGGCGTGAATCATAGAACTCTTTGGATCGGCATCACACAATTTGCCCACGCTAGCGCCCTTTGACAATGGTGAGTTGCAGTAGCCTTCAATTGTTTGCCGCATACCTCCATTGCACTCGTTTGATCGTTTATTCATTTATCTCGCAGCACAGTCCCTTCATCCCATTTTCATTTCCAGTCATGATTGGCCACTTGATATTTCAGGCAGAAGAAAGCTCACAGGGTAGGATCACCGATCTTCTGCCTGAATTGGCATTGCGAATATGCGGGTTCCTTGACGTACCGGATTTGGTAAATGTGTGCGAGAGCATTCCAGGTTGGAGATGGATTCTCACAACGTGCCCATTCCCCACTCTTATGCGTCATCACATTAACCAGTGGACTTGGCTAGACAAACGTCTCTGCCAGCTGCTGCTCCAAAGTGCTCCTGAGGCTATTCGATATGAGAAGGAGCAAAGTGACTCTTATGAGCGTTTCATGTCCAGGTCTGCTCGTGGCAAGGCCCCGAGAACTGCACACTTTAGTATTTTGCCGGATCATGATGTAAGTGCGATGTCGGAGGAGGAGTTTGCACTGCGGATGGAAGCATCGAAGATTCCACTTTTTGGCTACATTTCAATGATCAAGTGCCGATCTCACACGCGCATTGTCGGTATGCATGGCTGCATTTACTCGGGTCAATCAGCTGAAAGAGGTAGGAGTGTTATTGTTAGAAAGACAAGGTTTGTAGGGGAAGGAGGTGGACATGACTGCTGTAACTGCATAATCTATTTGGCGGATGCTTCGCGCTTTCTCAGGGATGATTTCACAGCCGTTGTAGAGTCTCTTGCGCCCCATCAGACATTGGCGATTGCAGTGATAATGAATGGGGAGAGGGATGGGTCAAGTGAGATGGATTGTCTCGTGCGATTCATTCGGCGTCTTGGTGGCTTCGACGGCTCCGCGCTGGCAGGTGTATCGGCGAATTGGCGACTGTGGTGCATAAGGCGGCATGAAGGGAGCTTCGCCAACTGGTCGAATTTGCTGGAGTGGGGCTTTTACGACGTGATGCGCAAAAGAGTTGAGAGTGGTCAGGAGCGCGACTGTGTGTAAGGCGAGAGACAAATCATGCGATTTTATTACTTGTATATTTAACGCAGACGATGTCTCCATTTGCTTTCATTACTTATTTTGTTGGGTTGCTGAGCCAAGAATGGTCTGGATAAGGCTTGCAATGACTTGTTTGGAAGGTATTGTAGTCGTTGAGTTGCTGCGCTATTTTTGCTGAGTGGTAAGATAGGGTTGGACCTTTGCGCAACACTCACTGCTATCGGGACAGAGAGTGCATCGGGCCGGTAAATGAAGGAATGGATAAATGAGTTAAGTTGGAGTAAATTGAGGCAAGACATTTGGGAGAGCCTTCCAGGACGGGACTATAGGAAGAGAATGAGAGTTGTGAAGGTGACAAGTACGCGAACCGTTGCGTGAAATATTGCAGCCTCAGTTGTTTAAGGGAGGGAAGGTAAGAGGCGAAGTCAGACATCTTCCGTTAGTATAATAGAGGCCGAGGAAGATTATCAGCCGTGACCGTGACAACGGATAAGTGCAATGCCGAGGGGCGTGAAGATGCGCACTGGCAATGAGCATTAACGGATGGTTGTTCCATTAAGAGCGAACCTATCGTGCAACTTAGTTAAGAATGCCAAAAGGAGGCCGGGGAGCCGCCTGATTGTAAACTGGCTCGGTTGTCGATTCGCACTAGTACCTTCCCTAAGTTATGGGAGCAGGGAAGACCTGTGCACCATTGCTTTTAGAAGTGGCATGGCGGAGGCTAAGCCATTAGTCTTCCCTATTTGACCACACTGAAGTAAGCACTTCAGGTTTGATTTGTCGCATAAAGTGACACCACTTGAGGGGCAGGACCATGCCTTGAGATTTATGCCAAGAGATCCAACGACTGCAATACATTCGGCCTTAAGTTCATAGATAGTGCTTTAGTTTGGTATCCGCTGCACAAACTGAATGCGAACGCAGCTTCGTGGAGGCTACCAGTTGAGTGCTGATAGCTCACTGGCTGATTACACCACCCAAAGTGGGTTTCGACCACTTCCAAGTCACTGCTGTTGGGTATACCAAAGAAATAGAGTGAACTAGAGGCAGCACAAGAAAGCTAGTATCGGGTACTTCGTGTTGACATCTGTCAGGAGTGCTGGCGATGGTAGCCTTACAAGGTCTAATTCGTGCCACTTTCCTCACTTTTGCATTCACTTGCTAAATGGTTGGACTTGCTCACATGCACTAGTGTGGATAGCTGCACTGCATCAGATTGAAATTATGCAGTAGCCTTTCTACTACTCACCTGTGGACTTCGAGTCTGACAAATAGGCCTGTGTCTACCCTTCATTAATATCCGATTGATAGACACCGAGAGGGGTAAAAACACTTTCAGTGTCTACTTTAGCCCAACTTCCTTTCCGATTTGAGAAATGGCGCCTCTGATTATGCTGACATCACTCTTCGAGTCGTGAAATTGGTTTAGTAACCACTGTTGTGGCAAGTGATTTCCTCATTTTCTGCATAAGACGATTGAACTGATACGACGCAAATTGTTTGCAACGCATTATCCATGGGGACGGTAGATTAGTGTGGGTGTGCATGTGCCTGAAGTCGTGTTGGTAAGACTCACCGTCCACCTCAAGCCTGCACAAAAGACTTTCTAATTCTTGACGCTAACTTTGCTGTTTCCCAATTTGTCTATCGTAGTGGTGTCATTCTCGAAAATCCTCCAAGCACGCACTACACGAGCAGTCACCAATGGTTCATAAATATCTACAGGATCCCATGAGCAAGGCCAACAATTCCGATACTCGACGCTGAGCCAAGTTCAGCATGCGCGGCTGCCACTCTGAGGTTTCATTCATTGCCAAAGGTAGACGAATTTGAGATAACTTTCCAACCGTCGAGAGCTCGACTTTTTAAACGATTTCGCCACCAATTGAAGGTTTCATTAAGCATTGATCAAGGGAGCGGGGAGGGGAAAGAACTGTTATGTGCTTTAAACGAAAGTGTGGGGTTAGGTCTAATAGGCATCCATCGACAAATAGCACTAATTTTACCAACAAATTTAAGTGTCCATCAGGAGACACCTGTGACTGTGACACGATGGAGTAAATAGCAATCACAGCATCACTCTACTGACATAACGGTAAAATTGAATTGTTTAATGTAGTCTAAGCCAACTTTTCTGCATTTAATACATTAATCCACTGTCTCACATT
The DNA here is from genome assembly GCA_001923025.3 of Taenia multiceps. NCBI lineage: Eukaryota > Metazoa > Platyhelminthes > Cestoda > Cyclophyllidea > Taeniidae > Taenia > Taenia multiceps. The sequence continues at coordinate 4,926,060 of CM010316.2, forward strand.
AGTCCGACAAAACTCAATTCTTAACCGCTATTCAATGTCTTGCTAAATAAAAAAAAAACATATTTTCGCCCACCTTATAACTGCTTCAGCATTTGGGATGAAATCCGTCGAAGGCATTGCAACTCCTAAGCAGTTGGATTAAAGCTGCACATGATTACGCACATCGCTTAATCTCCACAGCTTAGCCTCCAGATCATGCTAGCAGCCTCTCAGTCCTCCTGAACGCTTGTGATGCATTTTCTGCAACACAACCACTTGACCTTTCTACGACCACGAGGATACGTCGTGGTGCTAGTTGCAACCTGATCCCACCCTAGGAGACAGCTACTTGGGTCCCCAATGTTGGATGCTAAAATTTTAACCATCCGTCCCTGATGGGTAAACCTGTTGAGACTACAAGCGGAAGGTTGATAATGACGTCCGTTCTTCATCAGTTGTCACGTTCTCGTGTTCTGCAGGCTTGTTAATCACAAAGGAGAAACTGCATAACGCCCATGTGTACGACCCATAAGTAAAGACGCCCATCAGGTCATTGCTTGACACCTCCTTGCCTCTCCATTACCGCCAGACAGCATAGATAGATATGTGGCTGGTCAGCACGGAAGTTGGGACAAACTGGCAAGGATGAACAGGCACAGGGCGTTACCTACCTCCCATCAAATGACCCTACTTCTGGGCCATTGTACTTACGACCAGGCCATAAAAATGGAATCTAGAACGAATTTGTAAATGTTGTACTTTGCCTCGACCTATAGAACATTGACGATGCCAGTGGCGTGAGCATATCAGTGAAGCAAACCAATGGGGCAGAAATGCACATCCTTTATCTCACCCTAAGCAGTTAATCAGTAAGCTTGGAACCATCGACCAGACTGATTAGGTTGACCGACAAACTATTTAAGGGTAGTATGGTGTGGATGCATCCTGATAACCCATGGGTCAACTCGGCCTTGTAGCGAATTGAAAGTTAGTAATGACTCAGACCGGCCTCACTTCTTAGTCACGTGCGCATGACATCACAAATGCGGTGTCCTGAAAATGGAGTTAAGCCTTACCTGGTATTTCGGTCGCTCTGTGTCCTGCGTGGTCTCATTTGAAAGGCAATCGCGGTTATAGTAGACGGTATTGATAGCATACGAATGTGGAAGAGAAAATGCATCAAATCAATAGACAGATTCCTTACTTCAAAATACTAGGCGGAGGTGGAAACGCCTCAAGTTTGAGAGCAGAATAGTTGAAGTGCAAATGGAGGAGTGAGCAAATAGCGAACCATGAGTGGAGATGATACAATTCGAAACACGTGGTTGTCAGTCCGATACAAGCCTATTTCAGGCAAAATTTTAGAGCATGAATTCCGTTCTTGTAGGAGAAACACAGTAATGCTATTGCGTGATATCGAATAGCTTCAGAAGTGAAAAGAGCGTCTAGCTTCGAATTGGAATGGTCATGCACAGACCCACCATATCTGGGGTAGCAAGGGACCCGCATATCCTTAATGCCCATTAAGGTAGAAAATCGGCGACTCTGCGTTGTAAAACATTTCCTACCCAAATCGGTAGGCGGATACACGACCCAAGTTGATACGGGAATCGAGCAAGTGAAATGTGGGGATGAAAAGGGATGAGCAGTTCAAAAGAAGGAAACGATGAGAAAGGGAGGAGTAAGTGAGTTTACTAAAACCTACCATTATAGGACGATGCTAGCGCAGATGGGTCACGTGGCAGAGATGGCGAGTTCAAAATACTTCTCGCCTTGATGACAACACATCGTTTCCTTTCGTATGGTCCGGTTTGAACGCCTCCTAATCATGACGCTCTTCCGCTCCTCCCTCCTTCAACTACCAAGAGCGCAATAACCAAACAGGTAAAATTATCATCTGCCATTCGCAGTGCAAACTGGCAGCAGCAATGGCATCAACTTGATTGCCTTCTTTGCTAATAATAAGTAGCTATGTGATCTAAAGCCCAATCATTCCTGAGCGTATCGCTGCTTCAATTTGCTGGACATGTGACATTTACGCAATTAATACATTACTTTATGAAGTAGCCTTCTGAAGTCTGTGGGAAGCAGCAATGTTACATGCAGTCGATTCCATGAGAAGGTACATAACTTGTGGGTTTCGCAAGCCGAAGCGCTAGCATGCCCACCACTTAACAGGACTTGTTAAACTGTTTTCTGACTTCCCATAAGTGGTGCTTAGTAAGGATCCCTTGTCTCAAATATTGTGACGTGGCTCAGCAATGTGACGGTGTTTGTATTGGACCATTCATTACAGCAACCATACACTGTACATGTTTATCACGATTACTTGTGGAGTTAATTTGTAATCACGCGCACAAGGCTTAAATATCAAACGAGCTCTGACACATGAAAATTAATAACCAGTAGATGCATAAAGCTATTGGCATTTGCTTGTCTGTAGTTATTGCTTTAGCCTTGACCTCTCGAGTGTTCAACAGTTGATTTTGCAAGGCGCATTAGAAGGAGTTCATGCATCTGGCATTACAATTACTCCTCGAAAAAAGCTTTGCATTCAAGCGATCCCGCTGTACAATTTCATAGCATTCCAATTTTCTCACTTTTACGACACATAGAACACAAGCGTGGTAAAAAACAGTGAAAAAATCACAATAGAACAAGGCGACTTGCAAAGTGGGTGAAGTGGTGCAAATCAGTGCATGAAGGTTTTGCCGATTCTGCCATGCATCTGCAGCCGCAAATCCTATTGTCGTTGTAGCCACTCCTCAGGACCCAAAAGGCCTAGCGAGCGTGGGAGTTATAATGGAATGGATGCGTGATGGTGGAGAGCCAAGATCCTCACCATAATGAAGAGGCGACGGTAATGTCTGAAGCGCAAGTTTCCATGAACGCATTTTAAAATCTAAATCATTTGACATAGAAGAGACTGTGGTAGGAAGTAATTACAAAAGTGTGCGCATTTTAATCCTCTTCCTGTCTGTAGTTACTGCAATTGTAGAAGAACCGAGCTAGCTTCTTGTTTTAGCCATAGGCGCTTGCGTTATTTACATTAGCCACAAAATTGTATTAAAAAAGGGACAGCTACGTGGACTTTAAAGCACGTGAATCGCACGTCATGACAAGCATTGCGTGCCGTTCCTGCACAATAAGGTCGAGACGAGTTGGAAGAAGGATTTTTTAGTGAACGTGGGGGTGAGAGTCGGTTTGAGTAAATGGCAGCTGGTCGCCGTCAGGGCGTGCCTAGCTTATCATTTCGTGCATTTAAACCGAACATCTGTGAGGATGGCAAAGGCATGCCGGCGACACGTCACGACGATGACCCAATGTTGGCTGTGTGACCTTATGACAGAGGAGGCCCAAGGAACTATGCGCAGGACGTGAGCGTTTCAGTCAACATTGAAGGAGTCAGTAAAATCATGTCGTCATCTTCAAAACGAAGTCACATCATTTATTGCGGCTTAAGATGAATATGAGGGAACAAAAGCTGTTTAAGCTACTGCTGGATTAACTTCATGAGCCGTCTCATTCATGTTAGTTGGGGTTTATGCTGTATAATCCAATTAAATATTCTCGTGGCGTTAATCGGGGGCCTTATGGATCCATGTTCCAAGCTTACAGTGCCGGTTTCCGAGTAACTTTGTAGCTGCCACGAAGCAATGCAAGGGAGAAGAGAGAGAAACGCCATGGGTGTCACCACGGCATTCATTTTGAGAATTCAACGCAGCAAGGCGGACAAAAATACTAAGGGTACAAGGAAGTGGGGAAAAAGAAGATCAGAATCATGGGTGGGAAACGACTAGAGTGCAAATTGACTTGCTCTATTCAAGCGACATCACTCGAGAGTGACTTCTGATCAATAATGAAGCGTCTCAGACTATGTTGTGTTTGAGGATTTACTTCTGTTGTTTGTCAGAATGTTCCAATGGCAGATGTTGAGGTAGAATGCAACATTTCCTGCATGACTAGGTTATAGGTTAGTCTGAACAGAATCTGCCTACATTGTATAATTACTGGTCAGACTGTGCGGAAGTGATGAGCTTAGGCACCTAATGGCGCTTCCAAAAATCAAGCGTCCTCATTTTGCCTCGGGCGTGCGAAATGCGAAGCTGAGAACAAAAGAGCAGGATTCCCTGCTACTCTTTGCATAGAAAGCACCCGCTCAATTATTCAGTGAAGGCTTCTAGTAATAACATAGAATGAAATACCCGTTTTCTCACCACTGTTATGCAATCATGAGTAGAAAGCACTCGCACACCTGACGAACGAGGCTACCGTGTACACCAACATGGAATGATGTCTTAAAATAATGGACAAACAGTCAAGACGGCTTGCAGTATGGGTGATTCGATCAAAGCTGGCCTGTACAAACTTTATCGTTTCTCCCACTCAATTGGAGTTTCCATCTCTTCCACTGGTGAACCACAATCGTAGACAATGCAATGTGTGGCCGATTGGAATGGCAGACATAATGGCACGGAAAGCGATTGTTGTGGAATCATGACTATTGATCCTCTTCGAAGAGTAATGGTGATGTCTAATTCACGAGCTTATTTGATCATTGTACTGTGTTTGTCATTGAGCAGTAGTTCAGTGAAAGCGATAAAAGTGTCTAAAAGATTGCAGGCATCGGCAAAGCTCTTGAATAAGCAGACGTACGAACGTTGAACAACTACGTTAACCGGATTAAGCAGTGGTGACAAATAAGAGTAGAAGCACTAAACTGTAGCTGTGAATGAAGTGATGTGATCAGAATAACAAATGTTGCACTAGGAAGCTAACTACTCTGTAAACATGCGTGACTCCATCCACAACTAGACGGTCATTAGAGCTTTATTGTCGCCTTAGCCTACGAAATCGAAAAAAATACTTGTTTCCTTAGTTTACACCAATCGACTCCCATTTACACACTTCTGGCAATTGATTTACGGGTCAATATTTTGGTCACTCGGAGCCGTTTAAGTTCCAAATTATGCCACCGTGTTCTAGCAGCATGACAGATTATGATTTCTCATGTTAAATCACTGCGTCATTTATCTTCCGGCAAAGGGAGTCATTAGACGAAAACGTGAAAGGACGACGTTGGGATTGGATGGTACGGAACAAACCAATGGGATAACACCAAAGTGAGGCCAATCAACTCCCAAACCCATGGCACCAATATTTAAATTTCAATGTCCCTATCATGCGACCAGTCTACGCTAGCGTCACTCGATGTTGGTAGGTCTAAGTGGTCTCCATTATTTTTCCTTTTGGCTGCACACTTCTCTTTGTTTCTCCCTACTTATTCGTTTACGTAGTTTCAAACTCCAATTTCGCCATTCATATTTCCTACAATTGCAAGCTCTCTTGACAATTTAGACACAGAATACCTCACAACGGAAAATCACGGATCTGCCACCAGAACTGGGACTGAGAATATCCAAATGTCTCGAATTCCGAGACTTGATAATTTTCCTCACGTGTATTCCGAAATGGAGCTGGATTCTTTCGATGCCGCCATTCCTTCCCCGCCTTCATCAGATCATTAACCAATGGACCTGGCTAGATTATCGACTATGCGAGATGCTGTCCCCACAACCCTCACCTGATTTCTTCCGAAATGCTTCTGAAGCTATCCTATACCAGAAGGAGCAAACGAGCTCTTTTCATCGCTTCTTCTCTAGCCTTGAGAAAAAGCCCTATCATAGAACTGTACGCTTTTGCAATATGCTAAATGTAGATGTGATGTTATGTTCGGATTTTAGAAGGAAGGTGAGCCGCCTTCCTACCGGAGCTAAATTCACTGGAAACCGATTATTGGACAAGTTACATTTTTGTGTGCAACATGCAGATGAAGTACAATATTCCCTTCAATTTGATTATTGTGGTAGGAGAATGAAAGACCAATTTTCAGTGTTACGGGGTAACCTTGGTCACTACGACTGCATAATTTACCCCGTAGATCCTCTTCGGTTTAATAAGGATAAGTTGACGGCCATCTTGGAATCGCTTTTTCCCCATGAACTGTTGATTGTTGCGGTCGTTGTGAGTTCGAGAGTTAAGTCAAGCAGGCTGGAGTGCCTTGTGAAGTTTCTGCAGAGCCTTGGAGGCTTCGATGAATCTCCACTGGCTGCTGCACCAGCGAATTGGCGGCTGTGGTGTCTCAACGGCCGCCGAAGAAAATTGGCTAGCCAATGGGCTGAACTCTTACAGTGGTGCTATTATGATGTGATCTCCAAAAAAAATGAGAGTGATGAATTTGGCAGACAAGTACTGAACAGGATACGGCGCACATAATGTAGCACTTATTTGCTCAACAGTAGTGATGTATGTTTTCACTCTTTGTATTTCCTTTTGGCTGGTTGATTTCTTTGCATTGCTAAAGAAGAGCTGTAGGATCGCCAATTTGCGTGGTCCTTGTGTAGGGCTGCGTGTTCGCTAAGTCATGGGAATGGGACTGTGGTCTGCACTCGCCACTTGTACAAGTCGTGCCAACGACTAATGCGTAATGTTTCGGGCAAAAGTGTAGATGATTTGGACTATAATAATCTAGCTGTCAGTGATGCTCAACTACTCTGCAGCTGGCGTTTTGGTATTTTAAGTAAAAAAATAAAAATGCCGTAAAGTTCATATGTAGTCGACATAGATTTAATCGACAGCGATTTTACATGGTGACATTTTTGTAGTCTAGCCTATTGGGACGATGAGGAATCGTTGATGCGTTGTATCATCACAAGCAGCAATGAATGGTGGATCCCCTTATGCAAAGTGAGCCAATGCATAGTAGTTTATAGTATGAATCATAACACCATATTGGGATGCATGTTTTGAAAAAGCCAATTTCTGGAAATTGGCCTGATTACTTCCTTTGCACACGAACACATTCAAAATAAGATAAATCAAGACCTACCAGAAAAGGAGAACATATTACTACTAGCATCCAGGTGTGTTAATGTAGGCAACTACTATTTGTGGGCACTCAGTTCCCTTCACCACTCACAAATTATGTGCCACGGAAAATCTGACCGCTTGCAACGAATCATGTCACCAGAATACACTCGTTGGAAGTGGTCTTGTTCGGCACAGGCAAAAATCTAAGTTCCATGCTTTCAACCAAGTATGATAGGAGATAACACGAGGCGAGGAAAGGGGAAGGCTCTGACCTCATTTAATCACCTGAGCAGTGTGCTCCTCTGTAACATCCGCTCTTAAATGTGGTGCAGACTTGAAAACGCTGGATCGTGAATTATTAATAAGGGAAGACGGTTAAGACCGCGATTAGTTTCCGACTTATTAAGTGCCTAACCTTTCATCGAATATCTAGTTTTCGGTCGGCTCGAAGCGAGACCTTGCAACCATCTCATTCCTTCCCTATCTAGTGATCAAATGTGGGCAGTTAAGACAGACCGAATTTATTGTACAAGCTTCACAAATAAGGAGAACATTGGGTTGGTATATCACCTCTAGTAGACCCGGTGATAATGCTACATAGAGCTGACTGCCTTTTGTCCCTCATGGTGTTGAATAGCTGGAGCACCATCCTGAAGATTGTTCTAACTACCCTTGTGCTAATATATCACTCAATGATCGAGTCGAGGCTAGTACACAAACCGTGCCAACATTATCCGGTTTCGAGTTGCCGATCGAATCGCCAATTCCAAAGACGAAGGCTTTTAACAAGGAAGGAGGTTTGCCAGATATTTTCGCCTCGTTAGTCAAGGTGAGTTAAATCGGTGTACGGGGACGTACAACTACGTGATGCAAGGGATGCGATTTTAAATATTTCACCTGTGCTTACGTACCATCTCCTGTACACTCACCGCCCTCATAGCGAGACCTGCAACATCCGCAAGAGATGCAAGCATAAAAGACTTGTAAATTCTCTTTTTGAGTGCCGTTTCATTAAAGAACCTGATTAGGGCATTGAGCGCATGCCGGTGATTGTTCACGATTATAAATGATGGTAATTCAATGTGCGAACGAGGGTGATGAAACGGTTAGCATAAGGCATTGGAGTTTCCTTCCTACGCTCCATCTGTAAGACATTATTGAGTAGAACCAGATTTAAGCCAAATTGGCAAGGACGAATCAAATAATATTTGCCATAACTTTTGCTATTTGAATGGGGACAGCTAATACAGTGTTTCTAAATTGAACGCCAAGCTTCTTGGCAGAGAACTGATTTCCCCGGTGAAATTGGTCCCACGCATGTTAGCAAAGTTTGAAAAAATACTTTCCTGTCCTCTTGCAACGCGGGCTACCGCTTGGTGTCTGATTGCAGCCATACTTGCCACTTGGCGTGCACATTCCTTGAAGCACTGATCTAGGAGCAACAATTATTTTCCGAAGGCCATCGTTGTGGAGGCAAAGCACGCAATGACTTCATCCGCGCACCATTGTTATTAATTAATGTGCAACCTCTAATGGATGCATTGTTTCAACTCAATTTTTACGTGCGTATAAATTTATCGCTGTAATAAAAATTCGTTGTTAATGATCATAGGAGCAAAGATGAGAGAGCTCCACTACTTTGGTACCGCACCGTATTGCGTCCGTAGGCACGGAAGGAGAGGTGGGGTTGTATGGATCACACGAGAGCTCATAAACTGGTTCGTCACATTTCGGATTATTTTGACGCACTGTTTAGTCGATATTAGGTGAATTCGTGCTACCCACACTGTCTTCCCCACCTTCCCTTTATTTCTGTCGAAATTTTTGTCTAATTGTTTTATTCTCTCTCCTTTCTGGATAAACTCGCTGATTTCCACTTTTATGAGAACTGCAATTTAGTCTCTTCACCTCCTCTATCATCTCGTGGCATCAGTGAGAGAAGTAGTCAGATGTGCCTTCCTCTCTCCGTAGTCACAGCAGTCATCTGAACTCGCAGCTGTTCATATCGACATCGGTGCAGATCTGAAGGACCCATGGATTCATTTATAAGTCCCATCCACGTGCTCCTTAGAGTTGACTTCAATTTCGACTACCTTTATTTTTACGGCCTTTGCAATGACTGACGTCACAGCCATACTTTTAGTCACGAAACCATGGACGAGGGGAGTAAGGAGGGAATCTACTGACTCCATTTTTCCGTTGGACGCGTTTTGCATACACTGTGATTTCCGTGCACCATTTATCCACCTGTCCAAATGTGTGCCTGTGTGTGCACACGTTTCCACCTTCCAGCACGCAACTGGACTCAACACTTGGGCCTTAATGCAGATCTCGGGAGCCTTATGGAAGAGGAAAGGGAGTTGGAAACTGAAGAGTTTGTTGTCGAGATTGTCGGTTGCGGTAATGGGATTTGTGGTTATGTTCGTTTTGATTACTTGCACCTAATTGGATTTTCTTAGGATGCGTTCGTTACTGGTGATGCTTGCTGTTACGACAGTTTTGGATTCATGCACTCACCTCAACTTTCCTCCCCAGCCTGGATGTGCTTTGCAGTGGATCAGTCCGTACGTCTACTTAGTTGTTCTGCTACTGATGGATTTGTAAGTAGTCAGGGAGGAGGAATCTGTGCAGCATCTGTTGGTGGACGATTTTATGTGCTTTTAAGAAACACCTTCAATGTACCTTAGTTCAAGTGTAGACGTTTGGAGAAATGGTCTAATACTAGACACTTGCTATGTCAAAGGGCTCAGAATCTACCTGTGTTAAACCCTACTCATCAGCGTTAAATTTCCAATGCGGTATATCGATGCAGTTGAGGGCGAGTGAAATGTGATGTCATTTACCCGCACAATGACCAACTGCCTATGTAGTTGCTAATTCTCTGTCACAGAGCGAGGATGCGTGGCAAGGCTGCACTGAGAAAAGCACCTCATTAAGGGTAGATTTCGTTTAAGGCAAAAGGGCTTATCTATCGTAAGTACCAGCGTGAGTGGATTCGGAATGTGAAGGGGCTCATCCAGGAATGAGGGATGATGTCTGATGAGGAGGCGCGTTTGAAATATTTTAAAGTGATAGCAGTGCTCCGTCTGACAAGTGAAACAGGAACAAGAGAATGAAGGAACCGTCAGAACAAATTCCATCAAGGGCAAACATAGCTGCGTGTTGTATGAAAGTGAACTGGGACAAACATTGTGACCACAGCTCGATATGCGGTTGGACGCAACAGAAGTCGCATCTGTGAAATCGCAATGGATAAACTTTGTGATGGGTGGATTTTGTGGTAGTGGCATGCTTGTGATCTTAAAAGAAGTGTGTAGACAAATGTGTGGAGTGGCGCCATTCTGAAGTCTAGTCAGAAGCGGATACATCGTGATGCGAAAAGAGGATTTGGCGACCGCAGACGCTAACAAGGATATTTTGCTAACAAAGGCATACGCTCGAAGCCCACACAAAGCGAGAGCACTAGAGAATCCCTTATTTGCATCCAGCTTACCAGCTTGAAAATGGATGTGACATCACAAACGCACTCATATCTGTCACACTAGAGTTTATCACAGATGCTTACCATACTATAAGGCAGACAACTTTACCGGTTGCATTTTAATGCCATCTGCACTATTTTGTACGCAACTTGTAAAAGTGGAAAGTAGATGTTGCCTAAATCGTGTGCTGACCTTCCGCTTCCTCACTTCAATCACACTGCTCATTGTTATTTGCTTCGGTTCACGGTTCATGTGACTACACGTGGCGTGCAAGGAGTAAGTAAAGCAGAGCGTCAGCAAGAAGGAGCAGAAGTAAGTGGGAATGAAATAGGAGCTGGTAGACTGCCATGCAACTGAAGAGTGAGACAGCAAGGATTTGAATGAGAGAGGGAGAGGAGGCTTGGAACAATGAAGAAAGGCGTTGACGTTCACATAGCTAATGCAAATTACCCCTTACTGTTCTTATTTAGCAACATAGGCAGTGGGTGCCAAGATGCAGTCGCCAACGCCACTTTCACTCACCCTCTTCGCTTTGACGACTCACCAACTTCGCATTCTGCAAATACAATCACCTCTTGCGTGATAGATGCCCTCTGTCTGTGAATTAGTGGGATCTATTTTATGGAAAACTCGTCAGCATTGATGCTTGCTGACTTCTGCCGTGCTGTCAAATTAGGGTGAGAAAGGCCATTTGTGACCGCACCTGTTTTTTTTGTGTCTAGACAGGCACGACATCTTGACCTCGCTAGAATCAACTTGAACCAACCCTATCCCGAGGGCCCCAATTAGCTAGTCATGAGCTAGATGAAATGGCCTACTTTTCTTGACATGGTGTGCATCAAATCCACTGTCAAAGTATTGGGCGGTGTGGCATAGAGAAGGGTGGGTAGAAGTGGTGGAGCGGCTCAGGTTATATTGGCGTAGCGTATCGCAGAGTGGCGTTGCATCGCGTAAGGTGGAAAAGGCGGAGTGAGGCAGGAAGAAGTGGGGATGCCCGTTCCCACCGATCTGGAGGACTACAGGCACGAATCGTGATCGATGGGAGCGAGTTGGGGGTGCATGATGGAGCGAAGTGGTCAGCTGGTAAGCGAAAGTCACTATATTCGCAAGCTAAGTACTTTGCAGCAGAAGCACTTAAGTGATTTATGCTTAGTAAGACAACGCTTTTTAACTAATGATTTAATAAAATACCTTCTTTTACCTTACACTGGCTGTTGAGGATCTCATTTCACTACATTTTCCTTTTCCTCTTCTGGCAAATATCCACTTCGGCCTTTGTCTTATGGCATTAGTGTGCTGCAGACACGGACCAGAAGATACCCGCCGAACATTACAGAAAGCACCACGCTTCAAATGCTTGCTACTCAGTGCAAGACTAAGAATATGGATGTGATGCCACGATTCCTCCTGCTGCCACTACAGATGAGCCTTCTATGGCAGCAATGAGACGGAGTGATTTTAATCTGTAAAATGTATCAACTTGTGTATCCTAAACAAATTACCCATATCTGCTGGTGCAACGTTACCAAGTCTGGCTTTAGTTGTGGCATCTATAGCAGGAAATAATCATGCAGTGTCTGCAATCTACCAAATAAGGCGATTAAATTCACCTCGGTTATCCAAAAATATGCAAATTTGTTTTTGTGGTGTAGCGCTTAGTTTTAATGCTGAATTGCTAAGAAAATTAACCTGAGGATGTGATAAAGGCGACTATGTTTTTGCTTTCTGACAATTGCAAAATTTTCGCATACACACGTGCACATCCTATGCTACCTTATTCTCTTTCAGCAACCTTGGTGACGCCACACGCGCACAAGCAGTATCCAAATATGGCCCTCGTACAACGTTTGGAGTGTGCCAACGACGCAACCTGATAAAAAGGATTTAAAAAATTAAAACAGTGTTCTCATCGCTATGTTATTATTCGCAATGCAAAAGCAGCCCACTCATGATTTGCTCCTCTTCCATGCCTTATTGCATCAAAGTGACACGTCTAGGTTACTTAAAGTTGTTTAGTACGCCTTAACAATGCATTGACATGGTCGATGTCCCTGGGGTGTGCTTAGTGAAAATGGCAGGCGGATGCGCTTTGAGGTACTAGTCTCCTATGAAATGATTCATGCTCTGCATATGGTTGGTAAGAGTAGCAAGAAATGTACAAAATATAGGCCCTAAGGATCCTGTTTTTGCTCACAAGTGCGTTCAGTCATGGTCTTTTGGGTTGATTAGGTGATTTTCATAGGCTATCCAGCGTTTCTATTAGCAATAATTATAGCAGTTGATTAAGATTTAATAAGGTTGGTTTCAGCTCATCTAGGTGTTAGTTCGTGATGCCAACCGACATTAGTGGGCATGAAAGTACTCCACTAGTATCTGACGATCTCGTTTAGCTTAAATAAAATTTCCAACGTGGAAGTAGTAGACTGCGATCTCACTAGGGACCGACAGAGGCCACAGTGTCTAAAGAAAAAGACTGTTAGTGTGGATTAGTGTATTAGATCCGTAATGAATATGTCAAGATATTTGTGAAGGTAGGAGATGGTAAGAGAAGGAGAAACTAATAACTAAACCAAGGAAAAATAAGATAACGAGTTGGATAGGTGGATTGATGGGTAAAAGGTTGGATGGATGGATAGGGAGGGAATGGATGAGTGAATGAGTCTTTTAGTAATCTATGAGGCCCATGCAAGTCGAAACTGGGACTGCGATGAAGGTGAACATCCTTACCTACTACATTATGTACGAAGGTAGACCGAGTTTTACCCAAACAACCACCATATCCAAGTGGCGATAACCTGATAAATGTCCACAAATGTGTTAGAACCACCACGAAGATTGCGTGGGATCGGCGATATGCATTCGGAGAAACGAGCCAAGTATCCACGAACGAGCCGTGATCACTTCAAAATGAGGCACTGCACCTCCTTGATAGCGTTTAAACGAACGTATAGCATTCGTAAATGGAAATAAGGAAGTAATATTCTGCTTGTCCTTCAGTTCAACCTACTTAGAAAGCAGTCCTGTCGGCGTCATTTTTAATTTCTCTTTCACAACCGCATCTGATAATTCTAAGATTTTAATCAGGGTAATTAGGAGAACGAGGTGTTCAATGGCAGTGGAAGATCCAGAGGCAGAATCTTGATGGGTTCAGCCCTGTAGTCCACATTGCGCATCATACACTTTCCTCCAGGTAGTGTGTAATCTATGCTAAAGAACACCAGAGTCTGACCTTGGCCGAATATGTTGCTTCTTTTAGTGTTGAATGCAACCATATTCTGCACATAAGCAGTGCTGGTTTGGCAGCCACATATGCACTCAATGCTAGATTTGATGGAACACCTGCATCTTGTTGCATCCAATCACACAATGTTGATGTTAACACATTGGTTCTTTTCGCATCGGTAAGTCTGAATGTCGTCTAATCACGACGCCTGCCTAATTTTTCATTGTTCTAGGCCTCACGCTCTTTCCCCCACTTGAACTTTCTTTTCGTTTGCCTATCTTTTAGTTTATACAGGGGCTTGCAATATTTGCAAAGCCTTTAACGAAGTGTCGACAGTGGTTTGTCATACCATGAAAACTGCAAAGCTCAGTCTGATTAATTGGTGCTGTGGTAAGTGACCGCCATCCTCCCTGACGAGACCTTATGTCCCAGAAAGATGGTTGAGCGCTAACAAAAACAGGGTCTGTCCCGCGTTTCGCAGACTACCCAGCACCAGTTTCATGTCGGCTTTGTGCTCTTGGATGTCGTTGTCAAAACCAAGAATGCCACCGAGGTGAATTATACGGCGTTTTGCAATCAAGCTAATCAGTGCTCTCTGCATCAGAAGGGCATTGTTCACAATCCATAAAGCCCATTTGACACTAAGATAGCTGCCTTCCGCCTGTCTGTTTCCGTTACTTCCACATACCAGCGGCCACATTTCAATTGGATTTCAATTTATGCAGAAAGTCATATGGATTGTTAATATGGGGAGAGCGCAACGTGTTCTTCTTAGCTACGGCGTTTAACTTCCTATAATTGATGCACATTCGTAAAATGCCTCCTTGTTCCAGGCATAAAAGATGTTTTCCATAAAACTGCAAGCAGATTTAATGCAGCCAGCTTTCTGCATTATTTGTCTTTCAAATCAAATGAGAGAGACACACATGGTAACAGAGTCAGAAGAGTGTGGTGGGTTGTCGTGGATCCTTCGAGCATCCTTCCAAATGTCAACTAGCACTTTCCTGTGGCCAGAAAATCATGCAAGGTTTAAACAGTGGGTGAACACATCGGTAAACTCATCATTATCCGACAATATGCACGTCATCTACCTGCACTCCTTCGAAAAGCCAATATCTGATTCTCCCGAGGAGATTCCTACAATCAAGGCGGCAGACAACTTGCTTAAATTCACTGTTGATAAGACTTGTTTGAAAGAGCTGGCACGAGCACGTCGGTTGGCGAGATGGTATGGCGCATCGAGCCACGTAGCAATAGCTCGCAGTTTCGTCTCCTCGGCGACACCACTGAGTCGTAGAACATTCAGCAGTGCTGTGAGGCCTCCGACTTCGGTGTACTGAAAGAACCTCCTACTGTCACTAAGACCCTCAAAGATGACCGCGATTAGTGGTACACACTCGTCGATAAGGTCCCTGTTTGCAGTCGCGTTCGCGATAAACCATATTTCTTCCAAATTTTCTAACGTTATTCTGAAAGAGAATGTATGAGCATTTCCCTTTTGCTGTTGCAGGTCTTCTCACGCATGTTGTCATGTTAATATGCCCACCTGCTTCTCATATAGTCAACACACCATTTGATCAACTGGGAACATCGAAGATTGTGTGCTAGTAGGTAAAAGCCAGTGACATTGGTGGAGTTCACTATGGCATTGCCAGTGTAAGCATAATCCACTGCGGCCTTCACGATGCTAAGCAGTGTTACATCCAAGGAGTTATTGAGGACCTACTGCGTGGGAAACCTCTTCCATTCAATGCGTTTGCCCTCGTGACTGAGGATTTTGTTGGTAATAAGGGGAAACCGGGTGCATAGGACAAGGCGATGAGCAGCTATTTCGTGGCTTTCCTTCGTCTATAAGCAGTGGTTCGACAATCAAGCGTATCTCACTTACAACTATTGCGATATTCAGCAACAATCCGTGCTGATGCAGATAGTTGATTCGGAAGGGAGGAAGGAAGCGTACCTCGAGATTAATGTATGCTCTTCCCCTTGGGACACGAGAATGATATAATGAAGTACGAGCCATCACTGCCTTACAATATTGATGCTACGACTCGACCATTCCTCCCTTTGCAACACTCAACACCACATTCTGAAAGATTTAGTCAAATTTACATCAGTCCCATAGCAAGTCTAGTTGATCTGTTTCGCCTTTTTATATATTTTTTGGCTTTTACTCTTTAGCATATGTTTTTAATGCAATTTAAGAGAGATTTTGAGAAGTCAGATGATAAGTGAGTCGTGGCATACCCCGTTCTTGTGAAGCAACAGTTCACCTTCTCACTGAGTTGCTGTGCACGTGATCCAAATTTGCCGCCGCATTACAGTGAGAACCGTCCATCATGAGTAACGGACGCAAATTATGTGCTAATGTTTTACAAGTCTTAAAATTCCGCTTGTTGATATCGGCAGTTCTAATTAATGCATTTTGCTGTAGCAGATTTGTTCCGTCAAACTGCAAATCGGCTGATGCCTTTTGCGCCTTCTCTGCCTTTGCTCCCTTATGTCTTTCATGAACTCTGCACGAGTAATATTGCTCGGCCAATGCACTCCTCAACAAAGTTATGGACGTGGATCAATGGCAAGGTACTGTCTTCGCTCTGGTCCGCCTTCATCAATGATGGCAAAGATCTCGCAGTGCCATTTCTGCCACATTACTAACACTTGCTCCGTTTAAATGTCAGCCATATTCTACATGGATCAAATAGTGATTCGGCAGCAATCGAATAACTTCACAAACCACCATGTTTAGTATTTGGTCGCATCACCATGCACCGAAAGCACTCTTACATTTAAGTACCTTGTATAGACACTCGCCAAGTGCAAAGATGAATCGCTGGCCCTTCTGTAAGTAAATTTCATTATCTGAGCAACTGATTTTGAACCCATCACCATTTCATGTGGAAAGAAATGACATCCCTCAAACGGCAATGTTACCTACTAGTCCTTGCATTTCGCACTTTCAGTTCAGAAATACGATAATGCTAATCGACCGCTACATCGATCTCATGTAAACGTTTCATATTTTGCTTAAGTGTTATGGAGCATGACGACTTCATTAATTTGGATTAACGGATTCCTTTAAACAGCGGTGCGTTTCGTGCACTAAGGAACAAACACAAATAACAAGCAGAAGGCAGCTTGCAAAATATCTTTGCTACTACCTTCATAAGCGCAGGAGTTTTGCCAAATAAACAGTTGAAAATGCTTGCCACAGATTAACATGTTTCATAAGAAAAAGCAAATGCATGAATGACTGGGAAGGGAGTCAGTGCAGTTGAACTACCATGTGAACACAACGGAAAGTCGACCTCAAAAGAAGTGCCAAGGCATAATTAACTATTGCTTCGGATGCTCGGGTCTTTCTTTATCCTTATGCTAACCTACCGAGATAACCGCGGCTACATTTCATCGTGAAGTCTGTGCACTAAAAATTGTATGCGAAACATAGGACGGCATTTTCTCACACAGCTGAGTAAAAGACAGACATTGGTTATAATGTTCTTTCACACACAAAGAGCCCTCTTAACAATCTGAATGGACTTTAGTGGAACATATGCTATTTCGTAGAGGCGATACCATTAGTGTGTACTCAAGTGCATATTAGACCGCAAGTCTTCAAGCAGGCAATATTTCGATTCGAATAATGCCACTTTGATCATTTTCCTCTCCTGACTATGTGCTACCAATAGGCGTTTGTGTGAATGCGCTGGAAATCACCCAAAGTTCAAAGCAGAATCTACCAAAAGGTGATTTTGTTATTAGCCACTCGAGAAGAGTGGGCGAAACCCAAACGTTCTGATGTGTCACAATCATTCTCGAGGGTGATTGCCAGAAAAGTGGTCCATGCAGTGTGACTTCTATTGGTTTAGATGCTCTAATGTCTCCTTTGCCTAAACAGAAAACATCAATCAGTTTTCAGTCTGAGAGAAAAAAATGCCGCAACAAAGTGCGTTCCTGCTTGCCCTAGACATCCTTTTAGTGCAGCCATTAACGACTCAGAGAAAAGCTTATTCATGTATAGCCAGCGTACATAGATTAATTTCTAGCCCCATAGTTTTCTTAATTAGGGGTGAGGGAGCCGTTGATCCAAATACACTTCGTTTGCTAAGCAAGGGCATTACTGAATGTAATCTGTATATGTGGCTTTGTAAACAATGTAAATACAAGGAGAATGGTGTTCCTCGCCATAAGCACTTGTAGTTTTTTCCATTGGAGAGGATCGAGGTGAATAGATTTAGTTAGCACATCTTTACACCCGTATCTAAACGTAAAAATAAGGCTGTATTTTATTTTACGATAAGTTGCGTACAAGCGAGTGACATTTTTAGTGAAATTTTTGAAGGTGTTTTAGTCATTTAAGCACTCATTAGGAGTTATTAGCAAATGAGATTAATAAGATGCAGGCATGTCTTCGGATTAGTGCACACCATTTTCTTGCACAAACAAAAGACACGAATCGCTGCTTACTGCAGTAGTAAAAACAAATAGCGCGTCAAATCGGAAAAACGCCGAACTCTACTGAATGTGTGCCTCCAAACTACGCGTCACTTCCTTCAGCCTCTGAAACTATTATTCGATGTTAAGCAACTGATGAGACACTAGCCTGTGGAGGAGGAATTTGATGGCAGAGAGGAATAGAGAATAACTCCAATAAAGGTAGATAATGAAGAAACTGAGAACTCTTTTACAGCGCCATAGCCTGCACTTTGAGGTGCTTGCGAGTGGTAATGAGGGGCTCATTCCTAGACATTGTGGCGAAGAGATGGAAGCCTTGGGTGCGACTGAAGGATGATGCTATTTGAGTAAAAGCCAATGCTACAACTGAAGTCAAACGTTCTCACTTGACATTAATGGCTTTGCCCTGAAGCAAATACCATCAGAAGTGTTGACAATGTAATTGCGACGGTAACCACGCAGGCAGAAAGTGGGACGCGCATTGAGTGATCTCGTTGAAGAAGGCACTTGAAGTGAGCAGATTCAAAAATGGGAGTGACGTCTACCACGAGGGTGGTCAGATGCGTGCACCCACAAAGAATCTCATCTAAATTGGGGGGAGGCACGACCTTCGATGCAAAAAAGCAAGACAACTCACTTCGCCATTCGATTTTCCTTACAGAGTTGGCACTCAGTTCAAGGTGCATATTCAGTCACCTATACTACCTGGAAGAGACCTTACTCGGACACACCTACGACGTGGGTAAATTGGAGTCGGTTGTGGTCTTGAGTAGCACCACTTACTGCCACATCTAGTTCTACTTGGTAAGCTCAACCATCGTTAAGAATAAGGGTAGGTGGTCGTGGTACTGTATGCGTGTGTGCGTGCAAACAGCAGACTCCAAGCTCAGTTTGTACCATAATAAAATTGATACTTGGTGATAGAAGTTTTCACTGCTACATCAGGCTAAAGAGTATAAATTAAGTTGTAAGCATTTGTTAGCTAGCTACAAATTTCCAGAATTGAACACTGCTGGCAACACACATTTGGTGTATCGCTTAAAATAAACTCGTGCATTTTAAGGTGGATATTTTTTTAAGGTCATTTCATTGTAAAATGACTTTAAACTCTTTTGATATGCATTAATATATAAATGGAAATGGCCTCCTGCTAGCACCTAATGGTAGTGCCAGGAAAAATGATCCACAATTCTGCGGATAACCGAGGTGTTCTGCGGATAATTTTTTATTCAGATAGGAATAAGTGGTACTTAATTTAAAGGCGTCTTACAAAATCCTGTCTGGGGTGTTAAGAATAGCATTGCTTTCCGATATTATAAAACAGAACTAGGCATGCTGTGTTGGTGGTTGGATGCGAGTTCCCCAGCCCCTTTCCTCCTCACAAACAATTTGTACGGAGGTCATTAGACTGCTTGCAGTGATCATGTCAATATGTCTTACTGGATCTTTCGTTTTTGCCAACACCTTGGTTTAAAAATCACAAGAGATGAGACTGAAAAAAAACTGACCGCTAACGGTGTATCCCCCTAACCGGGATGTGATTTCCCAGAGGGTCAAAGCATCACCCTTCCAAGACATTCCCATTTACAAATGCATGGATCGTCTCCATAAGCAGAGAACCTTCATTGACAATTGGTAAACTGAGAAGGATATTATTCTTCTTACGCTCAATCTTCTGCATTTCATTAGATCACAACCGCTCAAGCCTCACAGACCTGAATTATTAAAGGAGGTTCAAATGACT
This sequence comes from Taenia multiceps, assembly GCA_001923025.3. Classification (NCBI taxonomy): domain Eukaryota; kingdom Metazoa; phylum Platyhelminthes; class Cestoda; order Cyclophyllidea; family Taeniidae; genus Taenia; species Taenia multiceps. The sequence continues at coordinate 4,945,813 of CM010316.2, forward strand.
ATTACAGCAAACAATCTACAAAACTTTTTTGCTCACCAATATTCCATGAAGGCGTCACAGTATCATGCAGGCAGCGTCATAGACTCCCATTTTGTCACGGATACGTTCATCACGTGCACAGTATGTTAACCAGGGATAGAACTAAGTGGCCACAGTACGCAAATCATATGATTTCCCACACCTTTCCGAGCAATGAAGTTGAATCAGTAGTTTGTTTATATCATGCACATTTTAATGGTTATCACCATACAGGAGCGACATTTTTACCTCTTTCCCACTACTGTTGGGTCCCTAATGCCAGAGGTACCACAAATCAACCACCCGAAATGGCAATCAAATGAAGGACAGTCATGGATTCCGAACTTAACGATATACACTGCGAAAACACCTTGCTCCTCCTCTCCACGTTGCTTTCAAGGATCAGTTAATGCAAGCCACGAAAAGCCTGCTGTATATTTTTACTGCATAGTAGCGTCCTACGTTTATACAAAAACTCACTTTTCTTTTTAATGAGGCTAGTCCAAACTAGACTGGAAGATGTACACATACGCATGTGGAAACAAGATGCAGTGAATTCATCTTCATCTAAGCCATTGCTAGCTTTCGTCTTGCTATCGTTTAGGGTCAATTCTAGAGTCGCCATTAGCCAGTCACATGTTTCCATCATATGATCGCTCTGTCAGCCAGCCTTATCTGCTCAGACGATGTTCACAGGCATGCTGATAAGCTGCCTTAGGTGAGCTCACCGCCAACAGAATTGTGTATTCGTGTCGTGAATTTTAGACGACTAGTTCGCCTTCGCCATTTCTGCTAGTACCTAGCTTTTAGCGAATGGATGAAAAACCAATAATCTAACTCATATTATGAGTTGGGTTTATCCTATCATCCTGTGCTCCAATTTAGGGTTCTTTGTAAGTAATTAGAAAACTTGTGCAAAAAAAGCAGAAGATGGACCACTGAGGGTACTAAAACGATGCTAAATGTGATAACCATGCACTTGCACATTCAGCTACTCAACGCCAGATTCAATGAAACGTTTGTAACTTGTTGCATCGAAATTGAACCAAACAATGCAAGACGACCTAATGATTTTGCGATCTAGATACGACTGAAGACCTGAAGGCTGAAATAGGGTAGTTTTTGAATAAGATAAAATTTGGAGACAGTTCAAGGCAGGGCTTTCAGTCTAAAAGAGGCAGTTGAGTTAAATACAACTGATTTCTAGTGCTCATTTTTGCATTGGCGGAAAACTGAACTTTCCCTTGCTAAATGAATTGCCATTAACTGATGAGCGAATTAATAGAAACTCACAGTCCAAACCTCTCGTTATGCTTAGCCTGGCATGGTAGAATGACGAAAGCAGTATTACGTACGGCGAAGGGGATATAATGGGCCCCAGTAGGCAAATATTGCAAATATTGCAAACATTGCATTGCAAACACTGATCAAGTAAACAGGGACCCAGAGAAGTACCAGAGAAAGAGTCTATGCAATAAGCGTTTGTCTAAGCTATTCAATGCAGAAGAGTGAAACATGTATAAAGCGTTTTACAACCACGCCAGTGATAAGTCTTGGCAAAGATTTGGTGAGGTCAGCGAAATCCTCTATGGCGAGGCGGGGAGAGTAACCGTATCCAAGACGCATAGGTGTGTTGGTCCGCCTCAAACGGATTATTTTGCCTTGTTCATAGCCTCTATACGAAATTATACCATCTATTGTGTCCAATGATGAAATAATGATGGTGATGATGATGCCTTTCCATTATTGGACTGCCTTTAGAAGCATTTTGGTGGTATTTTACATGATTGGTGTCTGAAATGAACTTGTGAGCATTAGTTTACACCAAAACGTACATTGGGTATGGCAGCACGATTCATTTTGTGAATTTACCACGGAGATCAAGAAGACAGAATAAGGCGGCAAAGGCATAGGTGTAATCACCTCACGCTGATCACCATTCACTTTCCATAACTTACATACCACCTGAATGGTCACACCTTGTTACAACTTTTGCATCAAAATCTGAACAGGCAGTGCACTGCGGGAGACACATGAACGAAGGAAAATTTACGCCGTTTTAAAGGACTATCTTATAATGGTAAAAAAATGAACAGATCAGTGTTTAAAGAGGTGTGGTGGGAAGCTACATCGCAATACAGATATTTGCTTTTCTGAGCTTAAAATAGTCCACTTTGACCTTTATTTAGTTTTATCAATTTACAAAAAATAAATGTTAAAATTTGTCTCACTAAAGTCGTGTACTGTTTCTCTCGGTTGCCGACGGCTATTTGTTCTAATTTACGTATCCAATAAAGCTTGGGAGGCCGGACCAAAGTTGCACCAATAAACTGGTATGCAGTAGTCAGTTGAAGATTCCTTTAAGAACGTATACCGTTACGTTTTGGAACATGATTGAAAGCTCGTAATTAAGTCATAAAATGCGAGGCAACGATGAACCAAAGTAAGTGAAGAAGAGAGGGGAGATTGTTGATGGTAAGAAAAAGGCCAGAATGGGATGAGGACAGAAAAGTGAAGGCTTGACGAGTTAAGGCGGTGTTTCAATGAAGTCTAGATTAGAAATTCTCCTTACAGAATTCGTGAATGAATGCAGAGGCTCAAATGGTTAAAAGCGCGTTAGATGATGTAGACACTCAAGCCCGAAGTGAATGTTATGCTATTCGGCGATATTGCCTCAGAGCTGTCATGAATCTTTTAGTCCATCTGCGTGATAGCAATGTATTTACCTACAGCTTCCGTGTAGACTTAAAGCACTGCACGGTTGTTTCCCGTCGTCGATGCTAAAACAGTAGCAGTCCTTGGATTAGTTTGCGGGGTCACTTAAAAGCCTAGATATAATGACTTAAGGCAAATTACACTTAATGAGGGATGCCAACTAACTTACAGAGGCATAGGAAAACTTCCTGTCCCTTGGTTGTTTCTCTTGCCCGACTTCTTACTCTAATAATTTATTTACACTCTATTTAGTAAGTTGGTGAACTGCCATCGAGTCCGACGCTGTCTATGCTCCAGTTTGTCAGTGATTAGTGCATAAATCAAGCCAGTGTACCTTATTCACTTTTAGCGTTCAGTTTAGTTCCCAGTTCGATGCTTGGGAGACTTTTTAGAACTCTCCTGAGGATGCAATATAAATGAAATCAAGCGAGTGCATAGAATGCGGTGATCATTTCGATGTGCTTTGATTAAAATATTTGCTGGAATATGCTGACGGTAAGTTGCTAAAATGCTACATGTTGCCTTTAGCGCTGCAGCGATCAAGAGGGAGTTACATTGGACCGACAAGACTGCCAAACTATCTTCTGACTCCACATTAATCTGTCCATCTTTAGTAGAGGGCAGCATATGATTGCAATATGGCAATATGGTAGCAATTCGAAAGGAAGTAGACAAATGCTTTGAAAAGAGCCTTATTAGCAGGCGTTTATTTGGCCAACCTCGGCACTTTATACTCTAGCTTGAAATGGTTCAGGATAAACAAGTCCATGCGTTCCTTAAATTATCACCAGTGTAGAAAGTAAATTGCTTAGGGGTTCACCTAACAAACAAAGTTTTGTTATAATGTGATGTAGGTTGACCTATCTATCAATGTGCATGTTTTATTCGTTTGGCATACACAATGCTCACTTCACGTAAGCGATAAACGGGAATAGAAGGACTTAGTCTGCTGTATTTATGAATTCATGCAGGTTGATACATAGGCATCATGAGACAACTACCATCATTTTACCCAAAACTCACCGCGAATAGTAGATTATCCATCTAGAACTGAGCCTCTCAATCCCTCACTGTCATCACCTCGGTGAAACATCCTATTTTCTTTGGATCAGCAATAAGATAAAATGCGTAGGGGTAGACGAAATGCTTCCACAACCACCAAATTACTCAGTTCCTGCTGTGAGTCAGCTGTCCTAACGCCAAGTGTGGTTTGCTGTCAAATTCATTTCAAACACAGGCGTATCGCCCGTAATGGAAAGGACCACTCGTAAATACTGTGAAGGTGTTTAGAAGGGCTGGTAAGTCACTGACAGAAAAACTATGAAGCAAAGGCCATCTCATTAAAGCGCGGCAATCACCAACTAAATGGCATGAGGAGTCTACCCAATGTGATGAAGTGTCAGCCAGACATAAATGCGCTTGATATACTGCTAGTTAACAGCAAAGAAGCAGCTTAAAAGTTCCATGCGATTGATCGCCTAGTGGTCTGATGATCGAGAGGGCATAATGGAAGCTCTAAGTAGCTATAGTGGACCGAATTTGGGGGTGCTGACCCACGAAAAAATTGTTCACGATATTCTCATGCATGATATGTTATGCTATCACCGTCTATCACCCATCACAAAATTAGAGGGCGTACCACTTCTTCATTTTTATTGACACAAAGGCCACTACATGCAATGATCGGTGAGCTCCTTAGAGATGACGATAAGTAAATTAGTTTGTTTATGTTAAAAGGCTACAGTAAAGTTATTTGTTATATAGGTGTTGTCTAAGGATGATTGATGCTATGCGGTAAGAACATTTTATGTTGTCAAGGGATGACTATAAGCTGGACTCAGCGGATCATCCTCATCTTAATCCATCGATTTCTACTAAACTCTTCCATGCTGAGGTGCCAGGTCCTCAGGATTATTTCTGCTTTTAAGGTCTTTGGGTAGGTGGTCGACCGCCCAATCGGATGGCTTGTTATAACGGAATAGCCGATGCGATTGCTTAAAATTTCCGCTTGAGCGCTGCGCACTTCCCCCACAACAAGCCACGCGTCATTAAATTCTGTGTCTTATTCAGTCAGCTAAAAGCTGTAGAAGTAGGAGGACCCTGACGAGAGTGTCAGTGAATGTAAATCTTTTCGGTAGAATGTACCATACTGCATAATATGGACGTCTTAATGTGCTAGACTTAATTGTCCTTCAAGCCATTGCTAATCGTGACCGGGGTTGCGAAAAGAGCGAGCATATTTACTGGTTTTACTACATCTTATGAAACGCAAATTTTGTTAGAATAGACCGTCATTTACACTTTGCGTCGCATTAAAATTAGTTTGGTATACCACAATCAAACAAATGTGAGCTGTGGTACCACATTAATGACATCATGAGGGGCATTATGTGAGGCCTATGGCATTCTCCATATACAGGTGACCCAAGTATCCACAAAGTGTGACGCGGAGATTTTTGATTAATTTCAAGTTAGTCGTTGGACCTTGTTGACGACTTTGCAATAAGGCTATAGCATCCATCGCGACGCAAGGCATAAACATGGAAGCGTTCTATCATCAGTAGCACTTCTAGAATAGCTTCTCAAGTGGCCCTATTTATAACATCCTAATGGAAACCTCTGCGATGTCACTTCCACAGTCCAAAACTATATTCACAATGCGTATCGCTAGTTCAGAAACAAGCACGTGAGTGTAACGCCTCAGTGGAATAGTTTAAGGACACGATAATGATTGTGTGATTCCAGGACAACAAATTAGGAATAAAGTAGCGATGGAATAGAGGACTTTGTCAGGCAAGGTGGTCAGAAGAGTTCGGCGAAAAGAGTCAAAGCCCTTTGGAGATGGATAGTTTTTGTAGCACGAGGTTGGTGGGTCTCCTAAGGAATTAGTAGTTTGGGTCTATTGGTGTAAATAATTCTCCAAGGATTACACGGATAGATGGGCCGCATGGGCGCAAAGAAGGGGCTCGATGTCTCGTGCAAAAGGAATTGGTAACCGTTGCTCGCTCCAGACGTTTTCTGATTCCTGCCGAATCTGGGTCACCCGCAGTAGCTTCAAATGATCTAACCTCAATGCGGTCACACCATTCATACCTATTCCCACATGGTTTCCAAGATGAAAGAGTCGGTACTCACATCATTGATTCGAGACAGAGCCAATGAAGACACAAGACGCTAAAACGACTGCCTAAACCGGTGCATAGAGATCAGGGCGTAAAATTCGCTTTAGCAAACTCTGCAGGACCTTCGGGATTTTCAAGACACGCGCCAAAACCTCAACAACTGAAAGGCAAATGACAAATGGAGGGGACGATTTGCTCCCTACTTAACTTTCTAAAGGCTATCAGTAAGGCTGCACAATCGAAAGACTAGAATAAAAGTCTAGGTCGATCTCTTACAATCTAAAGGGCTATAGTCCATGTAGCAGCAGATATCTCTGCGTCCAACTCGCTCACCGGTTGTACAATGAATGCATTCTGCGATGCATTTTACAAAACACGAAGGTGACAACCACTAATGTCCAGAGTACGTTCTGCGACCAAAAGAAGGCATCAGGCAATCTTGTGACTTATTAAGTGAACACTTACGACTTCAATCTACCAGGCAGCAGAAATATTTATCGAAAGTGCTGGACCAACGTCTAACGAGAAAGGAGACATGATTGAGATGCACAGGCTGGAAGTAATATGCCGGTAATGTCATGTGCAGAGACCACCCATAAGAAGCTGCCATGAACGGTTATCAAAGAGACGAGGAAGTCCTGTAATCCGTGCATGTTCAAAAGCACTTTTAGTTGGGGAGCGATTGGCAGACACGGACCTTGCAAGGGATGAGGCTCTAGAAATTCCCAAGACAGATGAGTGTTCTGGATGTGCAGTTCCCTGACATATATCCTGTGCTCCCAACATCACCAATGAAAATGTCCTTATTCGCTCCTCTTGCTTATTTCACAAGTCTAAATTTTGAATGGAAAAGGTAAAATGTTTGTGAGTTGGTTTAAGCACCACCTCTGCTCTGTCTGTTCTGGCAGCAATGGGCATGCGTAAAGGCCCTCCACTATCACGTAACTTGACAAAATCGTGTAGCGACTGAATAATTACTCTACTTATCAAACTGGCGATTACATAGCTTTCCCAACCACTCATAACTTTACAGTTTAACCAATTGCATCAAAAATAATAGCAAAACAACGTGTTACTACTGCTGAGCATGCTCAAAATGCAATCACGTGTAATGGCGCGGAATTTCAACCTAGGCCACTTTCCATCAGTTTGAAAAGTCACATTACAAAATTCCAATTCCAACAAATTGCTCCAGTTAATTAAACCACGGTCACCGATTTGCTAATAGGGCGACCAACGGAGAGCTCTTGAGGCCATCAAGGCTTTGAAGGAATTTTGCGTGGCAGTGTATCTCACTTGGTACATCTCTCCCCTTATCGATAGTGACTGCAATCAACCAACGCTTGGTGGAGTGCAAGGGACTCCAAATTGGCCATCAAACCATCATTGAGGAGACGCAAAGCATCCATCAGATGGAGTACGCGGTCATATCAGTCATGTTTGTCTTGTCGCACCAATGATGAGATCAATCTGGGCACAACTTATATTTATTTTGGTGGATTAGCTTATAACCGTGCAGACATGCATTGCAGTAGCCATAGCATGCAGTGTAACAGCGCTAAAGCCCAACAGAAAGAGGAAGTGCGAGTAACTTCCGTGCATTGTATATCTTCTTCATCTGACATCGTGCATTGTAACTTGGTGAAATGCAAAATGCGCATTTCCATGGACTCTCTTATGTCAAATCGCTGCGGAATCAATTCAGTAAAAGTGGGTGAGGTCTGTTTGCAAGAATAGCTGGCAGAAATAAGCGTAGATACATTTATCTTTAGTGCTAAGCTTGATCTATGTTTGCTGTGGATCCATAGCAGAGTGGAAAATTTGGCACAGTTTGATATTGAGTGTCACTTATTGATAATAGAGCTATTTGTGAAGCGTGGGAATGCCTTATTGTATAGTATACAGTGATTGTAATCAAAAAGTCCTTAGAAAGCAGAAATTATTTTCCCCCCTAGAATTGGCAGCAAACAGCGTTGCGATTCTTGCATTTTGATAACGGCATTACAAGCCTTGCTAGGCGTGGTCGTCGGCATCATGGTCACATTGGTCGTTTCATCATTGCATAATGACCATAAATAAGGGGAGTGAGCTTGCCTCTTGAGGGACTCCAGAGTAGACGACTTGTTGCATTGAAATTCATGCAAAGTAGGTTAGCTGGCATACTACTGCACAATTCTCGGCCCAGAGACTATTCCTCAAAAGTCAATCAATCTCTCAAAAATTACATTATGCATGTATGTCCAACATTTTCGTTTGTTCGGATATGATGATCAACTCACCCATGAGCGTGATCCATGACTCAACACAGTCTGTACAGCCAACAACATTTGCCTCCATTTTATTAACGTGTGCAATGTGTGCTAGGTAGCATTGATAGACATCGAGTCTACTTAATCATCTCAAATCTTTGACAAGTCAACGGTCTGAAGCCTTAAGTTGTGATGAAGGTGTTAAGTACAAATTAAGAGCAAGTTAAAGCCTCCTCCCAGATTTACCAAATTCTTAGCATTAAAGGCAACGGAGGCTTCGGCTAAGAGGCATCACTGCCTCAGTTTACAATTCTAAATTGCTCTCTACACAAACAACTCTCATAGAGTGCAGAAATGCACTATCAATAACGTTGCCGATCAGGAAGGAGGCTACCGGGTCTAACATATCTAGTCATGCCAAATTTAGAACAGAGGGACAACTCTAACCCTATACAAAAACAGATGTGCAAAACCTTGGAATGGAAATGATATGGGGATCGTAACCATTTGTAGCAACTAATTGGCAGCAGTTGCCTCGTGAGGCAGTTGTCTATCATGAAGTGTTGTTGAAGAAAATCACCCACCCAACAGTTGCTTTTAGAATAGCTCTCTGTTTGGTGTTGTGCTAATCCCGTTTATCACTTCTTATCAATTGTAACCTACAGAAAATACAACTCAGAAAACAATTTACGGATGTTATGATTATTCTTGCAGAGTGTAGATCTTGTTTTCCCGGTAAACGCTTATGTGCATGCTTCGCTTAAAGTCTCATCAATTCTTTGATTGTTGGACATAATCTTAAATAATCAAAGCGCCAGCTTTGCATTCAGCCGACATTGTCAATCTACACGATTTTAAGTGTGAGAGGATCAGTAAATTATTGCTGAATAGACATCTTCAAAAGCGCACACACAACCCTTTCCTCAACAGCTGAAATCCCCTACCTCTATTTCCTGTTAGCAGTCGAGTCTAAACCTACTTTAGTTTGTCAAAACAGGTAAAGATATGGGTGAAGCTATTAGTTATCAAAAGCACAGCTTAAGAGTGTGAGGGAAATAAAAATTAAGGTGCGCAAGTTAATTAGCTGCTCCAACTAAGTTCAAATGGTTTCCTGGAAGCTTGCACAGCTATCACAACTACTTGCAAATTTTCGAAAATAAGGCGCCGAATGCATTTGTAGCTGATGCAGAATGCATCCACTCCCTATGTGTCCACACAGAGCATGATGGATCGAGCATACTTACTGCCAATCACGCACTATCCATACTTTGTCGTAAACGCTTAAGTTAATTAACTACGGACTATGCCGCAGTAAAAGAGTGGAAGAAACAGTAATACGCTTTCACTAGTATTTTATGGGTCACAGCAGTGATCTGGTGTTCACTGGTGGCGTGTGTACAGTTGTACAATGCTTCCGTTTGTTGAATGGTTCTCGAATTACCCCTTTTTTGCATCCTCCTAATTAATGCCAAAGGAATCTTACTTGGTCCAAGGTACGGCACTAAAACTGGTTGTCTGATCATAGCGCAAATCCATATTCGAAGGGTGAAATAGGGTAGATGAGAAAGTTGAATTTAATAGCTCAAAAAACTGTTCCTACACTCTCAAACTCACGTTGAATCAAATGTGCTACTGCTGATTGTGATGGCATTTGTACGGGCAAAACACGCAATTCAAGGCTTATGACTTCAACGTGCGAAACTGGGTGAATTAACTTACCGGCTACACACGGCCCGAATGAGGTCACGGCAGGTTACAGGTAGGCTTCGGAAGTCAATGGATAGTCCACGAATGCCCACGGATGTCTTTTGTGCATATGAAAAGTTTATTTACTCGAATAATTGATGTGAAGCTATGTACATAAGCAGTCACACCTACGCTCCTCGTGCGGAAAACTGGTAGAACAGGCGATGGAAGATCACAATGTGTAATGGAGGTAACAAAGTTCCAAGGCAAATTCAAAGAAGAATCCACTTTTGCAGTGCAAAGATTGAAGATAGTGAAAGGATTGTTTCTCGTTGAACTTAAGTAGAACCTTTACTCAGCCTTCTGGCAATAAGTGTCACGTGGCTGACGTTATTCAGTTTGCCAATCGGGTCCCAAACAAAATCAGACAGCTCCAGCTCCTAAAATACAAGAAATCCCTGCCGCATAACTTTGCTACTTTGTAAACTCATGCCCACTGAAAGATTGAGAGCAGCTTTACTTTGCTGGCTGCTGACTTTCTTAGCTCGTGAATGGTCCCGTTGTCCGCTGAAAGACAAATGGACGCAAGGCGAGAAAGAGCTTCTTTGAAATACCCATTGGGCAAAAGCCTTACAATATCTGCAGCTATATCAGGCAAATAAGGTTCACAAGATTAACTTGACCCTAACTATCTCTTGTCCTTAGCAAAGAATAGCAATCTGAAGGAGGCAAGTCAAATTATAAATTCGTATAATTAACCTACCTGCAAGCAGGAGTCGCCCACTAAAAGCGGCCATTGAAAATGGGTAAGAATCAACCATAAACGATCTAGAAATGAAGGTCCAATGGCCAGAGGCGAGTGCGAGAGCTTCAACGCTGTCATCACCACCTCTGGCAACAAATACTCTGCCATCGAAATAAACTCCTGCTGGCCAGCTTCGTGGCTGTAACATTGGAGTGATTGCGCACCATATCCGTTCGCCCTCAGTGCCCGGCTTACCATCGAGGAGCAGCTCTGCAGTATTCAGTTCTGAAGCTGATTTGCCTATTCCATCATAACCACCTATGACTAATTCACCAACATCGGGAATGTAGACAGCGCCAGTCGCGTATCTGGCCGTAGGCATGTTGGGTAGTGCAGTCCATCTAATAACGAGGGCAAATTGGTAGACCTTGTGTCAGCGTCAGCCTAAGGGTGGAGTTGCATGTTAGGTGAGTTGCAAGCTGTGACACTGCACTTGCCTATCAGCAGTGGGATGGTATTCTTCGCAGGAGGACAGGATGACATTGCGTGATTTGTCGTAACCCCCAAAAACAAGAATAGAGCGATCACTTGCTGTGGCGGAGGCTCCACTTCGCGAACTTGACATCGGTGTTGTGCTGTGGATCTGGCCATTGCACAAATTCACCTTCTCCACCTGAGAGAGCGATTTGCCATTATCATCCTTCCCACCAATTATGTACACGTCATCTGCAAGTAAGAGAAATAATATCCAAGTAGTGAATAATAATAATGGTTTTCCATTCCCTAACCATTCAAGGCGGCAACAGAGCAGTTTCTTCTGTATGGCGCACAGTAGCGGGCATTTTTAACATCCTGAAGTTGCGACAGTGAGGCCAAAATGCCATAGGCTGACTCTTCGTCCCAGGCATGGAAGAAGACACTTTCCACAACACTGCAAGTAGATGTAATCTAGTCACATTTTATGTTATTTTTCTTCCAACTCAAATGAGGGAGGACAAGAAACAAGAAGCCTACTTAGTGGAGTTACACTTGATGACGGATCCAGAGCGATGTAGTGGGTTGTCGTGGATCCTTCGAGCATCCTTCCAAATGTCAACTAGCACTTTCCTGTGGCCAGAAAATCATGCAAGGTTTAAACAGTGGGTGAACACATCGGTAAACTCATCATTATCCGACAATATGCACGTCATCTACCTGCACTCCTTCGAAAAGCCAATATCTGATTCTCCCGAGGAGATTCCTACAATCAAGGCGGCAGACAACTTGCTTAAATTCACTGTTGATAAGACTTGTTTGAAAGAGCTGGCACGAGCACGTCGGTTGGCGAGATGGTATGGCGCATCGAGCCACGTAGCAATAGCTCGCAGTTTCGTCTCCTCGGCGACACCACTGAGTCGTAGAACATTCAGCAGTGCTGTGAGGCCTCCGACTTCGGTGTACTGAAAGAACCTCCTACTGTCACTAAGACCCTCAAAGATGACCGCGATTAGTGGTACACACTCGTCGATAAGGTCCCTGTTTGCAGTCGCGTTCGCGATAAACCATATTTCTTCCAAATTTTCTAACGTTATTCTGAAAGAGAATGTATGAGCATTTCCCTTTTGCTGTTGCAGGTCTTCTCACGCATGTTGTCATGTTAATATGCCCACCTGCTTCTCATATAGTCAACACACCATTTGATCAACTGGGAACATCGAAGATTGTGTGCTAGTAGGTAAAAGCCAGTGACATTGGTGGAGTTCACTATGGCATTGCCAGTGTAAGCATAATCCACTGCGGCCTTCACGATGCTAAGCAGTGTTACATCCAAGGAGTTATTGAGGACCTACTGCGTGGGAAACCTCTTCCATTCAATGTGTTTGCCCTCGTGACTGAGGATTTTGTTGGCAATAAGGGGAAACCGGGTGCATAGGACAAGGCGATGAGCAGCTATTTCGTGGCTTTCCTTCGTCTATAAGCAGTGGTTCGACAATCAAGCGTATCTCACTTACAACTATTACAATATCCAACAACTTTCCCTGTTGTCGCAGGTGATTGAATCGGAAGAGAGGAATGGAGCTCGCTTCGATATTGGTGTAAGTTCGTTCATCCATGAACTGCTTTGCGTTGCGTTATGGGACTGATGCGTTGAAGTAAGAACTTTGCCGCGGCTTGGCTCTTCCTACCTTTACCTCACTCACTACCACATTTAGAAGGATCCAATCAAAGTTGCATCAGTCTTAAATCGAGTCTAATTGGTTTCTTTTACCTTTACCTGTACTTTTGGCTTGCAATGTCTGGTACATGTTTTCGATGCACATCGGGAGAGATTTTAAGAAGTCAGATTATGTGTAAAATCATGAAAAACCTCATTTGTGTGATTGACACAACTGAGTGCTTAATATTGTGAAGCAGCAGTTTACCTTCTCACTGGGTTGTTGTGCATGCGACAGAAATGTGCCAACAACATCTCATCAGGAATCATCTATCATGAGTGACAACTATAATTTATGTGCTGAAATGCAATTAACATGGTATAAGACGCATCGGCTCTAGAATATTTAACTCCTCGAGATGCTTGGACTAAGGTTTTACTGGTCATAAAACCCTAATTGTTTTTATCGCCAAATCTAATTAGTGTGTTTTCTTGCAGCAGACTTTTTCAAGCTGAACACTGGCTTGTGGTTTCCGTTGATACGAAAAAGAATTTGAAATCTCTGAGCAATTAACTGATGTTGCACTGTATGGATTGGTTTTACTGATAAACACCCCAAAATCGTTTCGATTCCGTTCCTCAAACGTTTGATTTTTGCTCGCTCTCTGCGATTAGCCAATAGCAAAGAATCGCTTTTTTGTAGATTCTGGTTTAAACATTAATAACATCAAGCACATCAACGCAAGCGCCTATTCATAGCATGTGGACAAGAGAGAGTATTATCAAAAAGGTATTAACGGAACCAAACCATCGTCTGGCTAAAGATAAAACCTTTTAGTATGCGCTGACGCACATACTAATATATCGCCTCGATCTTGAAATGAGATTACAACCAGTGCCTTCCTCTTTTTCGGTAGTGTGAATAAGTGCAATCCTCTGATTCGTATACAATTTTATGCGCACTGTCTTCCCAGTAAAATGGTGCCGCAGTAAGTTGGTGTCAGGGTTCAGTGTGCTGCCTATTTAAATTCCATTTGCAATAGTTAGTTACGCCTTGGCATTTCTGTTGAGGCTGGCTTTCCACTTTATTCACATGGTAATTCGGTTGCATTGATTCACTTCACAATCAATCACTTACTTGCCCTTTGTAACAAAGTGCATTAATCCTTGGTGAGAAGTTTTTGTTGTTTATTTGACAAAAATTCTACATTTAGAAATGCAGCAGTGGAGTTGTGTTCGCAGGTTGTCTTCCGTCTGTTATTCGAGTCTGGTTCGCTATTGAATTCAGCGCACTGTTGATCAAAAGGAACTGTTGAATAAGTAGCCACGCCGACCACACGGAGATCTAGATTACCGAAGCCGTAATGGCCCATAACACTTAGGCAAATTATGCAACATTTACAAAGGGAAGAGCTAGCAACCTGTTAGTGTTTGCATAGTTCAGAAATGGAAGTGCAAACCACAAATGCTGATACAGCCAAACAAATATGAAGAACCGCATAGTCTTTGGCACTCATCATCACTACCACTGTGATCACCACAACTTAATACAACCTTGGAAAATGTGGCCTTCATTTAAAGGTGCTCATCATAACATCGAGCAGACAAAATGGTCTTTGCTCCAATATATTGTGTTTGAAGTTGAAAGCCTTTGCTAACTGAATTCTAGCACAGGCATTCAGATTACTGACTTCATTTTCTGCAACGATGTAGGATATTCTTCGTTGATGGTAAACTATAGCTTGATTAGTTTTATCCCAAGGTGGGCATGCTTGATGCCTCTTAAGTTTTAGCTATTAAACCCTCTTTGCCGTTACGTTTGCATGGGGTCTGAAGTTAGTTAAGTTGCCTCCACCTTGAATGAGGCAGCTTTAAGCCACGCAGCATAAGTGATTTCAAGTCTAGTTGCCCACAAGACGACATCTCAGATTGCTTCGAGCGCGAACTGATTGTCTTTTGCTTCTTTCTGCATGATTAAAGAAGAATAGGTTGCCCCATACCTCTCCCGCATAATCTCCCAAGATCCTGCCATCTACAGCAATTGGCCTCCTTCTGAGATATTAAGACTCAACAACGTGCCTGTAAAGTCAGCGTAGTTGTTCTTTAAATCTTATTTACTTTCTCTTCCCACGTCCACGTCCTACTCTCATCGTTGCACATCACCAAGTCCTTCAAATCACATAACAGGATAAAGAATGGTGGAAGGGGATTTCTCTTTGACTTGTCAAAAACTGAAACCGAAGTTGGATCAAGATAGTACAAATAAGTCGAGCAATTTAAGGTTTGCATTTAAACATACACAACATCAACACGTTCGCATCTCAGTCACAGGACATCAGATATAGTCCCCTTCATCATGCACTCTGCTAGGCATTTTGGAAAGGTGGAGAAAGACAGGACAAATGATGTCTGGTACCAAAATCTTAGCTAAAATAACTGTCGTCGCTTTGGATAGCAAAGGCTACATCAGAGCTGAGTGTCTGCACATGAGCTCATCAACTGACTATGCGAGTTTCGACACATTAAGGATTTTAACAAAGGTAAAAGTTGTCATTACCAAGAAATCGATGGATTTGATGGTGGATGCTACGATACGGACCTGATGCGATGCAGTGCTGAAATAATCAGTGGAGTTCCCTCAAAAAATTCCGCCACCTTACATTACGCACACGCTTAGTAGTGTGAATTGCTCCTCGTGCTGTTGGAAGCGTTCGAGTCTTGTGTGCACTCTCGCTAGCACATAAATTTGATAATGGACTTCAAAGCAATTGGTCAGAGGAGAAATTTTCCTTGGAAAAGAGTCACAAGTTTATGAAGGCGGAGGGTAGGATGCTTACTCCAAAACGATGCACAACACAAAAGTCTCTACAAGGTGTCCACGGATAAAAATATTTTGGAATATACTGTGATGCGAACTCATACTAAATATGGCGACTTGTAAAGTTGTTCAATTGCTGCCATTATGTGATCCACATGAAGCGTGGCTGACGGTTGGACAGGCCAAGTGTTGGTAGTCTGATGGGAATTTATGCCATCATCGAGGAAAAAATGAGCCAAAAAGAAGTCAGCATTTCGCCACCGATCCATTTCCATGCGTTCGTTAATGAGTGCACTGGTCGGGTAATGCTACTCTTGCAGAGTTCATTAAAGACAAAAGCGAATGCAAATTGCTTGATCTTCATTACACAGGAGAGTTAGTACTTTCGATATTTAGTCTGGCCAGCGGGAGCGCTACTTCCATTTAATTTCATAACTCCGTAACCAAGATTTTGGCGCACCAGAAGTGCATTCACCTGCTGAGGCTTCACTCAATTAATTGCTACAAATAGGCGTGGATTGTTTCAATCACATATGGAAATCATAAGTGATATCACTAGGATTAAAAATAAATTACTAAAGGTTAAAAAGGCTATTCAATGCTTTTGAAATGACCATTAAGGCAAAAAAGGATGAATTCTCCTGCTTTTTACTTGTCACCTAGGAATAGCTTATTCTCACCAGTCAGCAAACATGAAGTAATGAATAGCGCTAACTGCCCACCATAGCAAGGGTGATTGCAGGGAAGAAGGCAGGAATAATTTTACAGGCGATGATTATTGCTCTTTGGAAACTATTAAAAAGCAGCAATATCTGAAAAGTTTGAAGCTACCGCTGATCTAGTTTCCGGTGGGATCTACTTAAGAAGAATGAGTTTGATCTCATGCACAATATACCGACTTTTGACTCATCATAACACGACAACTTTGTTACTACTGTTTCTCCCCCACTAGCCTGTTCTTTCATTCATGCCTTTACCTTCTTCCCTCTCCTTCCACCACTGCCTCTCTGAGCATCAGGTTGTGTCTAGTACTGCAGCATAAGAATTTACTTACTCATTAATACTCGTCTTACTGTCAATGTCTAATCGGCATTATCAAATACTTGACAACGTTTTCGCATTCTCCTACTTCTCCACTAATGACGCTAGAGCGGAACTTCTTGCTAACTGTCAACACGGCCTTACTGGTGACCCTTTAATCAAAACCCCAACTAGCATTCTTAAACATTCCTATCCACCTCCCTACTTTGTTCACCCATCTCCACCTCCTTCTGACATGAGGGATTGGAGACGAATGCAGCTATCATCTAGCTGGGTCATTTGTATTGACTCCATACACTGATCTGCGAATTTGCATTTTGCCATGCTAATGTAGGTTTTATGAAAATACATCGCATAATGTAAAAATCCGAGTCATTTGACAGCATGATCCACAAAATGCACAGAAATACAAAATATGTGTGCAACCACTGCACTGAAATAATGGACATACCAGATTCCTTCACACTGCACCACCGCATCATCCCTTCTAACATGATAAGATAATGATTTCTAGGCATCGGCATAAGGATATGTCACCGTTCACGGATGTTGCAAGGATGGGTCCACTTTTAACTGGGAGTGGAGAGTGCCTCTCTACTCAAATGAATAGGTACATCTTTAAAATATGCATAATATAAAACTGCTCTAAATCATGCCTTAGGCAAAATGCATAACACCACAGTGGATTAAAGGCAGAGAGAAGAATCGAAGATGGCAAGCGACTGCTAATACTCGTTCTCAGCTTCTAGGCATAATTACTTCGATCAAATGTGCATAATGGCCGCCTGCGAGTCTGCGTAAAATGTCTTCTTTATTGCAAATATTCATTATTTACCACAAGTTGTTTTATGTACACGCATGTGAGGTCGCCAACCTGTTTTTACTACAGTCAGCAGAGCTGTTGAAACCACCAAAGCACTGAAGGGATTTCCCTGACCGACTCATTTTAATTGACTTACCTGCTTTTGCATTTATAATGACTGCGCCACCAAGTTTAAAGGACGAAGAAGCAGCTATCAATGTGCTGCACAAGCTTTCACGGATGTATCGGACAGCATAAAATGAGTCCGTGCAAATAAGCCACAGCCCGCCTAATGAGACTAATGAGAAGTTAGCTTTGCTTGATCAAAACGACGATGATTGTGAGGCTGCCCAAGAGTGATAAATGACATTGTTTTGTAAGTCTGATAAGACTTCAAAGCCGCTACTGATGTCTGTACAAGAATAGAGACATGTAATCCATGGGTGGAAAAGAAACCTAGATTCGAAATCGCAGCCACGTGCCCCTGCAATGCAGTAAGGCTTTAATAGTTCATCACCGAGGCCTATCGGCAGTCCTACTGCGAAACACCCACCTGATATTATGCCACCTATGAATTCTTCCTTACAGAGCGCCACGGAAGGGTGGACACGGGTCGGTTGGCATGGTGTACAACAAGGGTGATATGGCGGGTGAAGTGGAGTAGTCACATGCCGACTCAAAATTCATCGTCACTCACCCACTCTGCCTGAGGACATAATATAAACACCTGGATCCCCAGAGATTGTTTTGATCTGATTTCCCACAAGCCCACTTGACAACTTTCCTTCACGCAGTTTAAAAAGTCGTGCTTTAGCACAGTTACTTCTGTTTGCCCTAGACATCCCTTGAGTGAGCTAGTAACTACTCGAAAATAAGCTCAAACATTTACATCCAATGAACATGGATTGATATTTTGTCCCATAAATGTCTTGGTTAGGGATCGGAAGCCGTTATTCCACATTAATTTCGGTTGCTAAGGAAGAACATTGATAACAGTGGCCTGTGTATGCATGCAACTTTGTAAACAATATTATTGCTAGGATTGTGGTGATCCTCGCCATGCACATTTGTAGAGTTCACTAGTGGAGAGGATTAGAGAGAGGTCATTTAGTTAATGTCTCCACGCCGGTATTCAAAGGTTGCACTGCACAATTCAGGTTATATGAAGTTGTATTTTGTTTTACAGTAGATCGTTTTCAGGTGGATTACATTTTTAGTGAAATTTCAAAAATGCTTGATTCAATCCAACACTCTTAGAGAATTATCAGCCCTGTTTCCGATTATTGCAAAACAATTTTTCCACAAGCAAAAGGCACGACTGGCTGTTTGCTACAGTAGTAAGGGCAAGTAGCGCATCAAATCAGAAAAATGGTTAAATCCAATGGGTGTGTACCTAAAACTATGCATCGCTTTCTTTAACCTTTGGAAATGTTCTTCGACGTGGAGCAAGTCATGGGATAGTAGTCTGCAGAGGAGAGATTTGGTAGCAGAGAGGAATAGGAAGAAGATACAACAAAGATATATGCTGACAAAATGGAAACTTTCTTTAGAGCTCCATTGTCCACATTTGGAGGTGTTTGCGAGTGGGGACAAAGGACTAATTCTTAGATGGAAGCCTTGGATGCCACTGAAAGGTCCTTTTATTTGAGCTTAAAATGTTACACATGATAGCAAATGCCAATCCTAGAAATGAAGTCAAATGTTCTCACTTGACTTTAATGGCGCTGCCATGAAGTGTTGACAAAGTAATGCGACGGTGGGGAAGGAGGCAGAAATGGAGACGCACATCGAGTGATCTCGTTGAAGAATGCGCTTGAAGTGAGCGCATTCAAACATCGGAGTGGTCAGATGTGTGCACTGGCAAATAAACTCATCTGAGTTAGGAGAAGAGACGACCTTTGACGCAAGAAGGCAGGACAATTGGATTCGCACTTCTATAATCCCCACAGTGTTGGCAGTCAGTTCAAGGTGCACAGTCAATCACCAATACCACCTAGAAGAGGCGTTACCGTGACATAACTACGATTTGAATCAAGGGGAGTCGGCTGTGACCTTCGAGCAGCATCAGTTGCTATTACACCTGGTGCTGTTTGTTTTAGCTCAACCATCGTTAAGAATAATGTTAGGCCGTTGTGGTTCTGTGTGCGTGTGGACAGGCTGCTCTATGGTGATGCAAAGTATTTCGCTTAAACATAAACCACCACTCTTGATGACAACAGGCTCCAAGCAAAATTTGTGCTATAGCGACATGCTCAGTAGGTCGGTAAAAGGAAACCACGATCGCTGTCATTAAAGGTCCAAAGATAATTTCACATCCGTACGCGCGTAGCCTCAGTTCTTATCTATGTAGTCATGCGACCAGCTCGTTGAACGATTGCCTCTGCACACTGGGTCAGCATTCGATATATGGCATGACGAAATCGCACACCGTGCTATTTTATCGTAGGGGCAGAGAACGCAATCAGGCACAAATAGTGGCGAATTGTGTTTCTTACTGACACCGAATATTCGGGCATCAAACAATTTCAAATTAACGCTTTTTAGGATAAGTATCTTGCATTACGCCATTAGTGCCATCCTACATATGGGTTTGGACATAAAGATGTGATGATGAAATAACTCGTTTAAAGTTTGGTCTGTATTTCTTTGATATTAGCAATGACTTCCAGCATGAACATGAGACTGAATTAAAAGCATGTGAATAGGCTTGCGTGTAGGAGAAACTCATCGTATCTACTGGTACACCATACATCTTCACCCAGCGCGATATAAACACAGGAAGACATAATGACCGGCACGTAAGTAGTCGAGCTATTCTCATGCAATCTTCGCCTGGACTTATCATCGGCGTGATTTCAACAGTATCACAGCTGCCCCATTTCGAAAAAACTTAGCTATTTTCAACCCAACCCTATCTAGAGTTGTTGGAGTTTGCTAGCAAAGTGTTCGTGCATTTTTAGATGTGGTGAAACAAATAGGGGTGTTCGCCTTTTCCAAAATGTTGGCTATGATTTGCACCGGCTTTAATGATTACTAAGTTTTTTTAATACGACACGTATCCATATTAACACAGCGTAATACGTTCCATGTAAACGATTGGGAAGCTCTGACACCCTTGTGGGGACCCACTTGCTTCCATAATGCTCAACCAATTGAAATGGCTCTAGAATTTAACAATACGCAGCTTGTCTAAGAAATGAATAGCACTCAAGTGGGCATTGCAAAAAACGACATTGGCAAGTACCATTTAAAGGTTTGCAGGCCTTGTGTGGGAGCTAATGTATGTCTAAATAAGACACTTATGAAGTCGAATGCAAATTGGCGACTTGGTCCCCACAAGTGACGAGTGATCCAACCGCTAAACAAAATTTGAAAAACCTGTAGTATTTTACCCATTTACCCATTTTGCAACCAGGCCAACCATGAGCCATGCATCCATTTATCCAACTCATTAACTTGACTAGGGTACAGCAATTCAACTCACTCACTATCAACCCATCCCACCATCACAGATGCTCTCAGAGAAGTCACTAAGTACTCGCGAGTACATTAATTCATCCACGAGCAAATTTATCCGTCTATTCAAGTGATTCGACCGTTGTCGCTGTCTTTTGAATCCCATATTGGCAGATCCATTCGATTGATTAGTTCTAGTCAAGAAGTCCATTTTAGCCAAACCAAAAGCATAATGGCCCATTCATGCATCAACTGACTGCTGGGTATAGTGATGGGTGAATTGTGTGCTCACGAACAAAATCATAAACCTTGCGACCCATGTTTGTGTCTTTTGCATTAAATTATCCTCATATGAAGCAAATGTGTAAGATGCAGCTTTCGAAAAGGGACAATTTCCCAGTCACCCCACGATAAGTGGAAACTATGAATATCAAAGCGTATATAAGCATCACTTACAGCTAGCTTTATCCATGTTGCTACGCTGGTCCTCAGCATATTGCGACTCAGTACTGCAGAATATTGTTTCATGTTGACAGGACAACGGCGGGAAGGTAGGTGTTACATGAGTGGATTATGTTAGTATCACAAGCTTTCACTCAATGCCTAAAGCGCCTTTAACGTAGATATCTTTTAACCGCTCTACCAGATGTACATTTTTGGCGCACCACAAGTTCTTTGGTAAGGCAACAGGTAGGTTTTGCCTACAAATATGTTAAATGACTTGACAGTTTCTAAAGAAATTTCAAATATTTACACTGTTTCATTGTTTCAGCAACGTCGTCTAGTCACGCTTTGTCGTAAGTTCTGCCACAAATACAAATCATTTGCAATCTGTTCATCTCTCCCCTCATGAGTAACAGTGCCCGTAATGGGGTAGAGTGGACGAAATTAGAAGACGAGTGCGTAATATCACTAACAGGACTTGCTCCTCACTTTTTGGTGCCGCGATCGTGTTACCTAATTTTGCGCTAGCATCCCAAGACACGTGTTTTTCGATGTGGTGAGTAGTTGGGACTGTCTTTAGTGCATGCTACTTCATTCAGATAGTAGTCAGGTGATCTTAACTGCCCATATTCAAAGTTAACCGCTAAAAAGCATTAGTTTATTAACGCAATTCATATTTTTTTCATTTCACACTGTGATATATTTAGTTCTCATTCAATTTCCGCATCAGGAAAGGTAGATTAAATAGAGTACATAAAATATAAGCATGTCCGTTTTAAGAGGCTAAACAAGTTTTTAAGGCTGTTAAACTTCCTAAACCCTTGAGTGAACCAATTAAGGAGGGTAAACTAACCCTCAAGATGCATAACAGTAAGATGTATTCAACACTAATGGATTGTGAAGAATGAAGTGCTGCCCTGATTGCGCTTGGAAACATTTCTTTTGAGTACAACTCATTATGCTTAATAATACACATTGATCAACTGCATGAAACTTCTGGTTTGGAGAAGAAAATAATTGTGGAAGCTCATATCGATAAAAAGCTGCTTCCTCTTTAAAGTACCGTTCCTTATTTACAGTTGATACGCTATGTGCCTTCCTTTAGAGGAGATCACCTCAGAACAAGTAAGAAGTATTTAGAAAATGGGACGGTAGCAAAAGTGGCACAGTGGGGAGACGATATCACGCCGGCGGTTTTAGTAAGCGTCCAGAATCTAATGGCTGTGTGCAAGTAAAAGTGGCAGCAATACAGGGTTAGCATTTTTGTTGCACTTTCCTGTTGTATCATTAGAATTTTAAGTGTTTAGAGTAGACGCAATGGTTAGCAACATTAAATGTCGCACATTATGTTTTCATGGCTAGTAGCCGACTATCCAAGTGCTCTTTCGCAGTATAATGGACAACCGAATGTAGAGTTCTGAGGCATCCTTGAAGCCGAAATCAATTTTGAGTAGCAATGCGAATATGCAGAGGTGATGAGAGGCTATTCAGCCCCACTCAGGGTCCATGTTGCATAGTGGTAGGATAAGTCACAGAGACTAAAGCACTGCTTGGCTAACAGCTCACTAAAACTACCTGTTCAATGCCCACATTAACGTTATTTATCTATCTTTCCTCAGTGAACCGTGGCATTAATAGCTCATAAAATTATAAAGTAATCTTTCGAGCTATTCATCCAGCTATGTGAGCGAGTTGTAAAGAATTGATGCAAAAGCTGAGTTCTGGGAAGTTTTAATTCTTTATTCGATTCCATACATTTTGTTAATAAGCTTTTAGTTTCGGTAAAGTAGTTTAAATAATGTTGCAGTACAGGCTTCACTGAGGGCCATGGAAATCGCTCATTAATTTAAAGCTTCCTTTTTTCCACTCAAATTCATTCGTCTTTCACATATTGCGATTGGATTTTGCCGGTTGATAGTCCATTATCTTGTGTCATCAAACACATGTGCTGTGTTAGTACGCTATAACTTGCATGATTTTCGTCTCTTCAGCTAGAATCCACAAAGAAATTTTATGAACTCCTGAGTAACATGCCGGCAAAATACTCCTGTGCGTAACTAACATTTTGTACCAACGGCAAGGATGCATAAGGAAAATTGGAGTTCGCGGAGATGTAGGCAGAATAAATTGATCCAGCGTACAACAAAGCAGGATTTCCTGCAAACAATGAGTGGTTTTGTGCTTTTGATTTATGTACTAGTTACAAAATGGAACAGACAACGGCTTTTGCCTGGTCACTCACATCATCTGGCCATGGTGATCAGCAATCCACAGCCTTAGCAGAATGCCCACTGAAGCAAAGGCCTTAGTTTAAAATATTCAAGCGAGTCATTTTTTTAAAATGTTGTAACGATTTTTAAATTTTTAATTACTGAAACTAACACTTGCGTATTGTTCACGTTTGTTACTCAGTTATAAAGTCCTGCTGCCTTTACAGATTTGCAACGCACGGATAATGATGGCCTAAAACACGAAAAAGCAGCAGTAAATCCTCACTTTGTCCTTAAAACAATAATGGGTTCTTTCAGAAAAATTTGCATTTCTGGCCGTTGCAAATCATAGGCCTGCCTGCATACCTTCGGCTACGAATCTATATTCGTGATAACCTCTGGATTTTTTGGTCTAGGACCTAAACTCTTTTAGCGCTGCTTCGCAGTTCCAGTTTTGAACCCTATTTGTAAGAACCTAAGGATAGCTGCAATTAATTTAAAGCAGACATTTAACGGTACCGAGAGCTGATGGTGAGTGTCCAGTCACGCAGATTGGTATCAGCGAATCTTTCACGGACCAAAACATGCAACTCCTGAATGCCTCATTTTTAATTAACTGGTATAATTTATGTCAGAAACTAATTAGGGTCGCAGTTTATGTCTTCTTCTAAGCATCTTTCTGATTCATAAGTCGATGAGAAATTTTACACGATCTGAAATGACTTTGCTCATATGCCCGGCGCAAACACAGATAAGAGGAGAAATGTTGCGCGACATGAACCTAGTATGCTCATATGACTGGTTTGAACATGGATGACGGGGTAAAATGTTGCATGCCATGAAAATGACATGCTCATTCAGCCTCAGTATCACTTTGGAATGCACAGTTTCTTAAGTTATGAACAAAATGGATCAACTTGTAAAATCGCCACTCTTCCACTTGAAGTAACATTGAAAATATGCGAATTTCTCGAAGTCTTGAATCTGATGACTCTCTGCATTACGGCCTCAAGTTGAAAGTGGGTCCTTTCAAGACGACCGTTCTCCACTCTCATGCGTCAGCATATTTGCCAATAAGCCTGGTTGAACAAGCATTCCACAATTC
This sequence comes from Taenia multiceps, assembly GCA_001923025.3. NCBI lineage: Eukaryota > Metazoa > Platyhelminthes > Cestoda > Cyclophyllidea > Taeniidae > Taenia > Taenia multiceps. The sequence continues at coordinate 4,970,358 of CM010316.2, forward strand.
GCATATGTTTCTTTTCAGGATGTTGTTGATGCCATTCAATACCAGAGGGGCAAACGGACTCTTCTTAATGATTTTTAGCTACAATTGTTATAAACAAAATCCGTAGATTGGTATATTTTCGTATTTTACTGGAAGGTAGTGTAAGTATGACGTCAGGTGGAAAACACAGACTATGGAGGGAAGCACCACTCATTTCACTGCTCAAAAGTAAACTGAAAAGTCGTGATTTTTATATATAAATTTCTCCTCAGTAAATAACTCTTTCTCTGGTAGAGGTATGGCTTATTTTACTTAAAGGGTTGCACCTCTAGATGAACCACGTGGACACCGCTACTGTGACCGCGAAATCCTTCACGGTTCCTCAAGGATGACTTCACACCGACCCTGAAATCTCTAGCAGCCCATCAAACACTGGTTATTACAGTCACTTTAAATATCATAACACATGATTCAAGTGAGTTAAGATGGCTGATGAAATTCCTTGAGCATCTTGGTGAATTCGGTAGCTCTTCACTGGCTGCTGTGTCAGCGAATTGACGACTGCGGTGCATCAAGTACCATCAAAGAAATTTATCAACTGGTTGAATTGGTGAAGTGATCTCCGAAAGATTTGAGAGTGGAAGAGTTTGAGTGCGATCATATTGTATGTGTAATTAACAGTGGCAATCTACTTGTTTCCTTTTATTCATTATTTAGTTGGGAAATTTAGTGAGCGGCTGAGGCGACTGACAGCCTGAAGGCCATGCGGCCTAGCAGAAGAGCGATCAGTGAAGACTTAAGTGCCTGTATTACTAAGCACATTACATACGTGTGTTTGCCGTGAGTGGTTGTATGAAACGTGAAATGTTAATGCATTTATGGTGTGATCTAACTCCATGAACTCAATTGGACTGGGGGAGTCACCGTGTCAGATGGGTTAGTTAAGGGGTAGGGAATGGGACGACATGGGTTCCAAGCATGCATAGCAGCACTAAACATCACAATGCAGCGTGGAATGATGAAGATGCATTGATTTTTGGGTAGCTGATGTTGCAAATGAGGAAGTGGGGAAGGAGGAGGGGAGGGTAAACACGTCAAACAGGATGGAACGATGTGTTTGGGACAAAGTTGACTTATTCAGTAAGTGAGAGCTGTAAAAAGGGAAGGGGCAATGCACGTTTGAGGGCAGTAACTAAAAAACGCTTCAAATGAATGCACAAAGGATCCGTTACATTTGGTAGATTTCAAATTGCCTGAATCAAGAGCTGCCAAAATGTTGCTAAAGGTCAAAAAGAGTACTCATTTTAGTTGAGTGGTTATATGGACATAAATAAAACCAACTGCTTGTACAACACTTTGGTTTGGATATGTGTCTGGAGCGACGGACGACCGGAGGACACGAATCACGCGATGGAATGGACGTCACCTACCCACGAGGAAGAACTGCGCCTTGAATGAGCATAGGCCCAATCACTGTGTTACATTAATCACAGGACAAGGTTGAGGAGATGAACACTAGACCTTTTGCACTGTGACAATGAAGTGTGCCACAAAATCGTTAGACTTAATTTCAGTTCCACGCATAACGTCAGAGAACACTTTAGATTCTGTCCACCCTCCCCAAGACTCATTTTCTGTGGTCATAGAGGTCAAAATAATCCCGAAATATATGGTTGAGGGATGGTAGAAGCTCAGCTGCAGAGAATGAAGGTGGATCTACGTTAGTAGAGTGTCTGAGAGACATATCATGTGATTAGAGCCCCGATCCGCCTCCTAGCAATTTTACCCAGGAAACCCTTTCTTCATATGCCTCTCTGATGCTGTTGGATTCACACATACCCTTACTACGCTAACTCGAAATCAACCCCTCATCAACTTTCACCCAAGCAGCACACTTGTCTATACGAGATTATTTACGCTCAACTCGACCACCTCTTCGTTTGAGCCTGTTTTGCTTCCTATTTATCCTATTCCGGTCAACTCACATCCATTCTGCAAATTTTTGGATTTGAAACAAGCAATGTAAGTTGACATAGCAGCTTAATCGCCAAGATACAACTGCATATTAGAGCTAACATTAGCTGAATGCAAGCTCCACAATTCGCTGCGCCGAACGGTGAACGAGATTGTTAATTTAAACGCACAATGCTCCCGAAAATCTTAAACTTTTCATCCAAACTCATCCACCTTCTCAATTAATAAAGTGGTTGCCATGAGAGTACTTGCCAAACGGCACAAATAAAGCCTTAATGGCAACCACAATCGCGCTTTTCGGTTGCCGTTATGATGCTCGTGTCTCTTAAGTTCGTTGGAAAGCATAATGCCATCTCGGTGTTATAAAAAGAAAAGATGGACAACCAAAAATGGCAGTGTTTCTTTATAACTAAATCGTTTTGGAAGTGGTTGGGCTTTTGAGATTTCCATTCCGGAGTTTTGCAAAAAAATAATGCTTAAATTCACCCTAGTAAATATGTCCACCATTTCGTTCTGTCCGCATTCCCGTAGGGTGTTCATTTATTGGGTTGGTTTTAATATGTACAGTCAATGTTGGCCTATGCTTCTCCTTCCCGCCTTAGTTCTTCTGGCATAACTCATATTTAATTTGATTTTTTGCAATGATTATTAGTGTTTAATTGGTTGTGTACTAACTATTCCGTGAATTTGCATCGCAGGTTGATGCTGGCACTTTTACAGGAAAGACCTCATTTACTATTCAGCTACCCGTAAGGAAGGAGATTCATTTAAAAGGTCGTGCCATGAGTTGGCTCATGTTGGATAGCCAGTTTATACTGTATGCGGATCGCATTTCGGAATAGGCATTCGCCTACAAGCATGGCAAGAGATTGGTGTGTGCTGTATTCTTCACGGCGTTTCGATAAGGTATTCAACATGGATGTTAATTGTAAGGTTTTGTGTTTGCGTACATCCATCACCAATGCAAAACACGCAATGAGCTGTAACATTAGGAGTATGTAAGGCAGCCCAATTTTTGCTCAAATATCCCATTACCTGTGCCCTATGCTATCCTCATTACCACTTTGCACATGCCGTCAACTTCAATGTAAAACTGGGTCCTTGAAAGCGATGCACTTTGCTTCGACGATACCACATTACAAGTGGTCCATTGTTTTCCTTTATATTTGTATCTGCACCTACTCTGTGATGCATAAACAGCATGGACACAATGCTCTTGTTGCACGAGTAACACATTAACTGGCCTGAATGATAAGGCAAAGTTATCTTCTTTCCATGTTGAGCGCAATCGATTAAAATAAATGCTTCTTTTTAAAGGGTAATTGAGTACCGCCACAATGTCTTGTAACACGCAAATTTACCTTGCGACCGTTGCGATCCAGAGCGATCTGGTTTGTGGAAGCACAACTTCTGCGACTTTATTGCAATTCACATTTGAGGTGCTCATTGGCACAAATCGTCACGGAAGATTCATAAAGTTGCTTTTGACTTCCCGTGCAGCTTCAAATGTCTAAACACAGCGTTCGTGAATGAAATTTTCCGATGTATTCTCACAGTGCTCAACGAAAACGGAGTCAGAACCACAGCACAATGCTGGGGCAGATCAGCATTTAATCATGAGTTCACAGGTTGACCAGTGTGTTGTGCATTATGTATTCTGGTGTGTCATGTGTTTTTCTCCTCTTTTAGGCATTAGCAGTGTGCAAATGCTAACGTTGATGGATACATTCTCCTTTTGGGAAGAAAAATCAAGTTTCACAGTCAGAAATAGCCACATATTTTATCGCTTTATAGATAAGCTTCTTACTTTTCGGTGTTGCATAGCTGAACCATTCTGAAGGCAATTTAACCAATCCTCTCTTGCCCTAAATGTTTACTCATGAGCCCTTGACCCTTGAATGGCCTCAAATTGGATCGAAACCAAGGGTACAGTGATTCGAAAAACACATGAATAAAGAGACAGGCAGGTGAGGAAATAGGGACAAATTTAAATACTCCTAGGCTCACTTTATAGCAAAAATCCCGCTAGTTAGGTATAATTATTTGCAAACCTTGATGTTGTTAGCATTAAATAACTAGCTGGAAGTTCATGTTTCATAAAGCAAAACTAATGCCAGCGTCGCGGCGAGGCAAAGTCTCCACATCTACCACAAATCACAAACCATGCATCAATAAGAGGCGTCAAGTAAGATTGTTAGATGTTGAGTGCAAGAAATTTGTAGAATTATAGCATTACGAGGGTATGAAGATTAAAGATTAAAGGTGGATAAGGAAGTAATTCCACACATGTAACCATGAAACTAGGGCAAGTGGACGCGAAGAATCGCACCCCTGAAATAAGGAGGTTTCGCTGCAACTGCCATTTGGGCTGCAATCGCAGTGGAGAAAGTCACGATGGCTGTCCGCAGCTTCTCATCCACACTCACTTTCATGACATTACCGTATTGTTCGAAGAGGCTGCGAAGGAGCTGCTCCTCTGTCCGAGGCGGAAGTCCTTCTACAACTAACTTGTGACCCTGTTTGGTTAAACTGGAAGCCATTCCATACCTGCAGTTGGAAAGAAGGTGATTCACTCCCACCAGCACATGGCTCAGAGTGCAGAAGTAACAAGAGAAACCACTTCGGGCCTCGTAGAGGCTAAATACTCTATGCCGAGAAATGGACATCTAATATGCATTGACACAAATTTGTATGAAAGAAGCAAAGGATACAAAGACAGCAATGTCCTTTTTTGCAATAGCCTCTCAAATGGGTGATTTGTGAGATTTTGATAAAAACATAGTCAAACGCATTTTGCCACTATTCTTCCTGTAGATACTGTAAGATACACATGGAGGCGAGGCCAAAAGAGAGCGGCTAAAATGAAGTGCTCGACCGTGCAAAGAGGCTAAGCCGAGAGGTACTGGCAGGTAATATAAATTTATTTATTAAAGCTGATGCCAGCCTCGTGGCATTGGTAATGTGTATATTTCCTCCACAAGCCAAAAACCAGACATTAGGAAGTGTCGTCGAGAGAGTCTTTTAGAAGTTTAAAATTAAAGAGTTACGACATTACGGTATCGCAAGAGGCAGGACAATTGAGAAGTGAAAGTGAATGATCAATTATTTCCACACCTAAATTCATGACTCTCAAACGAGTAAACACGCAGTTGCGCACCCGTGAAGCAACGAGGAGGCGCTGCAACTGCCATTTGGGCCGCATTTGCAGTGCAGAAAGTCACAACGACTGCACTATTAAGTAGATCCACGCTGACTTGAGTGCATGCACCGAACTGTTTGAAGAGATTGAATAAGTAGTTCTTGCGTAGCCGAGGCGGAAGTCCGATAAAAACCACTTGGTAAACGAGCCCATCAACATTGAGAGCGACTTTATTTCTGCAATTGAAAAGAGAAAGCGTTCACACCCACCAAAACATGGCTCAGAGTGCAGCAGTGCTAGGTAAAATTGATTTAAGTCTCGCGGAGATTAAATACTAAGTCTCGAGTAAAGAAAACTTCAAAAGCATGTGACACAAAATTGTATGCAAGGAGCGAAATACACAAAGGCAGCAATGTAGTCTGTTGGATGGGTTTGTGCGATTTTGACAAAGAATCAGACAAACACATTCCGTTACTTTTCATCCTGCAGATACAGTGATGCAGACTTGGAGAGGAAGCCAAAAGGGGCGGCTAAATCAACTTTCTTGTGCATGTAGAGAGGCGCAAGCGAGAAGTACTAGGGGATGATATTTATTTATCTAGGCTAATGCCAACCTCGCGGCAATGGCAAAGCCACAGCTTCCACTATAAGTTACCCAGCGTATTGAAACAGAATAAAGACACTCAAAGGTAGAATGTTAAGGAGTTACAGCATTGCATGAATCCGAGAGGTGGGCCAAATGAAAATCAAAGATAAAGAAGTAAAGGATCCTCGCACCTGCATTCATGAAATCCAGGAAAGTGGACGCATAGCATCTCACCCCTGAGGAAAGGCGGATCTGCTGCCACTGCCATTTGGGCTGCTATTGCAGTGGAGAAAGTCATGACGGCTGTGTGATTGTTTTCATCCACCCTCACTTCTGTGATTTCACCGAATCGTCCAAATAGGCTGCGAAGACGCTTCCCTTTTGTCCTACGCGGAAGGCCATCAATAACAACCATGTGGCGACCGGCCCTGGTGACACTAGAGACTACTTCTTTTCTGCAGTAAGAAAGGAAAGATGTTCACACCCACCAACAAATGGCGCATATTACAGAAGTAGCAATGAATTCCACTTCGGGCCTTGCAAAGTCGGACAATCACCGCCGAGCAACGGATACCCTGCATGTCTAGGGCACAAGGATTGATGGAAGAAGCGAAGGTTACAAAGGAAATAATATAGTTTGTCGCTGCAGCCTCTCAAACGAGTGGATTTATGTGATTTCTGTAAGTACATGGGCAACCATATTTTGCCATTCTTCCTGCCCTAGATGCCATAAGTCGCGCTAGGTGACAAGGCCAAAAGACGCCTCTAAATCAACTTACTTGATCGTGCATACTTGGAAGCCAAGAGACAGTGGTATGTAGTGCAGATCCAACCATCTTAGCTTATGCCAACCCCACAGCACTTGTAAGGTCCCAGTCGCTAACACAAACTAGATACCCAATTACCTGCAGCAAAGTGAAATAAGACTTTCGGAGGTGGAATGTTACGGCATGCGACATTTCAGCATTTCAAGAAGGGAAATAATTGAGCTGTGGAGGTGAAAATCAAGTATAGCCGTACCTGCATTTATGACTCTTGGACAAGTAGATTCGAAGTTTCGCATCCTTGAGCTGAGGAGGAGGCGTTGCTACCGCCATTTGGGCCGCAATTGCTGTCGAGAAAGTCACGATGGCCCTGTGCATTTTCTCATCTATACTCACATCCGTGACTGTGCCGAAGCGATAGAAGTGTCTTCTGACGTCGTTTCGTCTTGCTAAAAGGGGAAGTCCTTCAACGACTATCTGATGGCCATTTCGAATGGCATCCAAAGCTACTCCTTTTCTACAACAAGAAAAAAATAGACCTTTTTACCCACAAACATATGGCTCAGAGTACAGCAATGGCCGTGAACGCTACGGTGAGTTTCGTGGAGATCGAATAATTACTGCCTAGTAACGAACATCACATAGGCATTTGACACAAGGTTCGATGGAAGAAGCGATGGATGCGCTTTGCCACAATAGCCTATCAAATGGGTATATTTGCGCGATTTTTTAAAGACATTGGCGAACGCACTTTGCAACTCAATTTTTCCCTAGGTGCCGTAGGTCGCAGAAGACGACGAGGCCAGAGGGCGCAGATAAATAAAAATGCTTTAATGTGGAGGCAGGAGATCAGAGAGAGGCATGACGTTGACACGGTTCCATCCAGCTAGGCAAATACCAACCTCATGGCAATGGCAATGCCATCGTCGAAGGAGGCTTCCAGAGGTGGCATATTAGGGAGTTACGACATTGGGAGAGGCAGAGCAACCGAGAAGTGGAGATGAACAACTAAATATGACCTCACCTGCAATCGTGACTTCCGGGCAGGTTAACACGCAGCTTTGCACCCCTGAGGTGAGGAGGAGGTACTGCTTCTGCTATTTGGGCCGCATTGGTAGTGGGGAAAGCCTTGATGGCTGTGTGATTGTTTCCTTCCACTCCCACATTGGTGTCTTTATCGTATTGTCCAAAATGTCTGCTAAGCCGCTTTATATTTGGCCGAGTCCGAAGGCCTCTTGCACCCATTTGATGTCCACTTTCAGCGTCATTTGGATTGACCTCTTTCCTGCAATAAGAATTTAACAACCCTCACACCCGCTAACACGTGGCTTAGAGTACAGCTGTGGTGGCAGAATCTACTTCGTATCTTCTGCATTACATAAGGCTTTATTTATAGCTAGCCTTCTTTTGTTTGACTATTTTTTTAAGTTCATTCTCTAAGAGCTTTCACCCTTTATTTTCCTGCATTTTTACCTGTTCTCTGTCTTTTATTTCAATTGGAATTTCTCTCTAGTGATATATTATAACCTTCCTCGATTATTTCAGCTGTTCAATTTTGCCCATCGCCTATCAAATGACTTTGCGTCATAATTTCATTTATGTCTGTTCTTTCCCGGCTTTACAATTACAATATCTGTTGGCGCTGTTATATTCTGTCCTTATGCAATACATAACAAATCTTTTAAGTCTTTCTCTCTCTTGGTTGTTTCATTCTCTTGTTTCTTCCTTAGGTGCTTGACATGTGAATAAGATGCGACATTACGTTCACTTACCCTTCGTCTCTAATGTCGCAGCTGGAAAGGATATGTGGAGGTAATACTGGCCCATCACAAGTGAGGAGATCGAAGTTACTCAAATCTTGCTGAACCTAAATATCCACGGAACAGAAAACTCATTAGATGCAATTTTTATTTCACTTATGGGGTCTAACTCTTAAGCAACACTACAGAAGCACATTCTTCGTTGTATCTTGCCTTCTCTACTATTCATCACGATGTCTTGTTTCACTTCGCTGCCAGTAATAGGGATACACTACAATTCGATTGTCACATTTTTGCTAAAATTATGGTTGAAACAACAGAGATCTGTTTACCATGCGTCCTCCCATTTCTGCTTACCCTGAATAAATCTTGAGATTCAGCCGCGCAAATGCCGAAAACAAACTAATGTGGAAATTCAGGCCTCCGTGTAAGGAATTGAGATATGAATCGTGCCTGGCTCAGACTCTCTGGCTGTCCCTTTTCTATTAACCACAACTCACTCAATTTTGACATGTTAATTTCAACATATTTCACACGCTATGTTTGAAGCTATTTTATAACCCATATTTTACTTCGCTTTAAAGCAACGACTTGGTTTTCTCAATCGGATTCTTGCTGTTCTCTCTCTTAACCCACTGCGAAAGATAAAACCCACGGGTCAGAAGTTGCTCGCGTGTTTGGCAGCTTACTTCAGTAAATTCGTCAGACACTTGCATCTGTGTTATGGGCGTAGTTCTTAGATTTATGATCGTATCCTCCAAAAGTGTAACCTCACGACGGAGCCATTCCAACCACTTTTGATCCTCCAATGCTTCTTGCAAATTCTACAGCGGAGAAAGAGCAAATGAAGAGTGCGATGGAGAAGACAGGAAGGACAGGATGGAAGTGGAGGTTGGGGGGAGTTGGGATAGCTAGAGAGAAGACTTCTCAACACACGACTCAGCATACACTATCACTTACTGCATTCTTCCTCATCAAAGTGAGCGCATCTTGCGTCCTGCTCACTCCTACAAGGAGGCCCGTGAACTGTTGCACAAGTGCGTGCAAGCTCTTGCGGCTGGCCTCATGCGCCTTCGCTACTTTCGCCATGGCAGCATTCAGAGCTGCGCCTGGCGCCGAACACAGCTGCAGCACAGCTCTCTTTAAGACCTTAATAATTTCGGCCTTCGTTTTCTTCTCCATCTTTAGTGTTGTAGATTTCAGTATCAGCAGCTCCTCCAAACGCACCTTTAGTAACGCCCTTTGGTGAGACAGATCACTCAACTTGGCATGCAGCATTAGGTTGCACTACATGATGGGAGGAGAAAGAGCCAGAAGGGTTAAACACAGTTTCGCCAACAATGCTGCACAATTCCATAAGGCATGAGTCGACTACTTCAGCTCCTCATAGTTACGAGAATGTCATCCCACAAGACATAATATGCTTTTACACCTCGCTAACAACCATTCAGCAACATCTCCAGAATTTTAAATCAGTCATTGAGTCACACATCATCTTCCTCAATAACTACATGGGACAGTCGCACGTATTCCATACGCCAAAATGAATCGGTGCGAAACCACCACACGAACGTATCCATTCTAAACAATGAATAATAGGCCACTCCTTGAATCGTATTTAAGCGATGGAAAATGTAATTCTCACCTGATGCCTTAGAACATGCTGTTGTGCACAATCCTCCTTTTCCTCCTCCTGGTTCTGCTCCCCATTCTGCTCCCAAGTGAGTTGCTTCACACTAGTGTGTTTGGAAAGCAGTTCGGCAACGTCAAGCGTCGAATGACAGTGGACATAGTGTGCTGTCTCGGCTCCGGCATGTGACAGCAAACAAGGTAGCGAACCGAATGTGCGTTTGCATGGCAAGCCATAGGGATCACTCATCCTTCTCGATATGATGGAGAGTAAAAATAGGATTTACTGATTTGTTGCGCCGCCATGTATCCATCCTCATTAAGCTGTGCAGTGTGTCCTTGAAATGCAGTGCATACACACACATATTTGGTTGGGAACGCAATGCTCAACAATCTGGCTATTTTGCTCTACTGCTACTGGCACCGCTACAAATGAAGCCTATACGAGAAGGAACCCATAAAGCACTGCAATCTGAAGCATACACCCAGATGATTCACCACTAATGCATGGAGAACTACACCTGCAATCTTTTAGACATTTCTAACTTTGCCTTACCCTGCCTTTCACTCCTCGGATTCCTCAGATTTTACAAGTTTAACTTCCATTCATTAAACCGCATGGCTCCCCTTCCTCTGTGCCTTACATCAGTTTATTCAAATTTGGCTATAAGACGAGTTGACCATCTCTACTGAAAAGTTAGGTTATTTTCTGCATTAAAGGCAGTGCTATTCCCATTACATGGTAACTTGAACGACGCCTTGCAAAACCATACCCCTTTGACTCGCATTTGATGAACTCCTCTGTGTTGTCTCACTTTACTTCAACCAATTAGTGTCACAATAAGTCGTTTGTTAAGTAAATAACTCACAGCCTTTTGCGTACTCCACAAATCAGGTCTGCGCCAGTTGGGTCCATCGCTACGCCACAATTTTCGTCGTTCGAGTGGCTGTGCGCGTCTCACGCAATAATTCCGAACCACAAGGCAATCTTGCCATTTTTATTGCTCAGTTCTTGTGGTAGCGTAACCAATCAGCACAATACGTTATCACACTTTAGACAGCAGTTAGACTCGAATGGTTCGAGTCAGCATATATGATCCACACAAGGCCTCTCCAATCAAGGAATGCGTTGATTTGACTAAGTGCTAGACGTCTCTCTCTTCTCTCGCTCTCTCACTCCAGTGCTTGATGTCAGTTATTGATAACTTGGGTGGAATAAGGTGCATTCGCAAGGGTGCCTTGACTCTTGTGACAATGGCAGCACTCACTGATCATGTGGGGGGTGAAAACCGAAGAAGAGGCAAGGCATGCGTGGATGAAAGAAAAGTATTTGTCTTTACTTCACACCAATGCAACAGTGAATAATGACACTGATTTCCTAATAACCTTAAAACTTCATCTGCCAATGGTGCGGCAACCTATACTATGTTTCTCCTCCTCTGCAACATGACCTACCATCAGCACTTACTTTTCATTTGCCTCCACGGTAGTATCTGTAGTCCTCACCACGGTGCGGTTTGAACTGAGCGTAGCTTCCTTCCAGTCAAAGGCGTTCATTGCTTTCAAACTACTGCACTCACTCTCTCATGCCTCCAAACAAAGCAATGAAGCGGAAAGTTTTCTTATCAAAAGCACCCCAAAACGACGTATGCAAAGCCATTACCATGGATGGAGAACAACGCGGGGAAAAAATGAAAGTCGACACAGGTGCTAGATGCACAGCTAACCGCACAACACCATTGCCAAAGCAGCTACTACTCACGGCAGCATTCTTTCTCCGCTCTGTGCAATGAAGTGTTGGTTTGCACTCAAGGTTTGAGATGGAGTGAGTGAAGGTAAGTGAGAGTCACTGTATGTCCGATGACCAAGTAGAAGAGTATGGAGTGGCAAAGATTTAATTGTGCGAAAGTGTAAGTAAGTGGAGGGTTTTGGAAGCTTAGAATAGGTGCGAATAAAAATGGCAGGTAGGCATCTATTCAAGAAAGTGGGGGATGACTGGTCTCACTGGACGACTGTGTGCTTTTGGAGCTGCTGCCCATTTAACATATGCTTCTTGCCCTCAAAGTAGCACCCACGTATATTACAGTGGCGTTTAATTGGCGAGGAATGGCAATCGTGCAGAAAAACGACAGTCTAGTTATCAGCTGACCGGTGATTAATTGCACACATACCTGTACACCAGGTCCATTTACTAAGCGCACAAGCATTCGCCCTCACCTCAAGTAAAGGACACACTCATTTGGAGTAGTCTGTCTTCCAGCCGTGACTTGTTGCCACTTACGCATTCAGTGCATCGACGAGGATATTCGTCCGACAGATATGGGTATAGGGTAAAAATGCAAAATAAAGTTAATTAGAGGTCTGAATTAAATTTTGCCATTTAAATAAAACAGTCAAGTCAGTCTTCGTGAAGCTCTACCTATTCGGAAAACACATTTTGAACTTTGAGAATTTTCAGTGGTCAAGCACCAATGATCGCTGCAAAAAGGGACAGTGTAATATATTGATGCTTGTAATTTTATTTTGCTTGCAAGAAAACTAGAGAGATCTTTGTTTCACTGCATTGCAAAACATTTTTAGAACGCAGTTTTAAAGATGGAAGGCGCGTGCCCCATTTTCGTGTGTCGCTTGTTGGTGCGTGCGGATCTGTGGTTGGTATGGGTGGGCGCATATTTATTTTTAATACTGATTGTTGATTCATGCCTTGTTTTCTTACCGTCTTGTGGACAGTAAGTGGTAGTTTTGTCACATGGGCTTCTAGCTCAATGTTGTGAACTAGACTTATTGGTAGTGCATTCACTTCTGTGTGTATTATAAATTATAATGTGTACATCCATTTAAGTAGTGAATTTAGCCCCTTAGCTGATCGACTTCATCTGTTTGGAATCCACATGGCATTTTTGAGGATTAAAGTATGCGATTAGTCACCTTTCCTACAATTTTTATAGCCCTCTGATTTAGTCCCAGTGATTAATCATGCCACTTTCCCACTTCACTGGATTACTTATTTATCAAACATAAGTTGTGGCTGCTTTGGTGCATTAGCATAGAGGCAGCTGCTCATTATCATTAATCTTGTGCGTGGATGTTCTGTAAATGAAATGCCTAGATTGGGAATTGGGACTGTTCTGACACTCCTCGTCTCACCCCATACTTTTGGTTTTGGTGACTTTTGGCGTTGTCTGTGGTTATTGATTTGTTGTTGAGCCTACTCAACGCCTTAAGTCCACACGTTTTGCTTAGGATTTATTTGTTTCATATTAGAGTCGCGTCGAGTATCGCTGGGTGTGTAAAAGGTTTGGGTGTCGCGAGGTTTAGTGGAGGAAACTCGTTTTCTAGATAGAGTTAACATGCTAACAATTTGGGGATTTTTGACTGCCGCAACCAATTCTTAGATGTGACTATGCTGAATTAGGCAGGTAGGCTAATAACGTTTCATAGTCTTGATCTACAGACTTTTGAGTGGGTGTTTAGCACGTCGTTGCAACGTGTTGAGGGTTATCGTAGACAAGACGTGAATGCGCTTTGAATTCCCCTGTTGCAATTAGTATTCAGCGGACTGAGGTAGTCGCCTACCTATTTAAGGAAGGTAAACACCTATGCTTATGCCACTGAGTTGGAATGTACATAGGCTTTTTCGTATGAACAGGACTGTTGTATGCACTTGGTGTTGAATGGCTTGAAACAATTGTGAGGGTGTTAGAACCGCACTACTGGTTGCGGAGCAAACTATGTGACTGTTTTTCTTTGTTTAAAATGAGTCGTTGAGCCTCGTTGACGACGTGTAATAGAATTAATGTCAGTCATCGTGTTTACTTTTTTAGCAGCTGGGCCAACTTCAGGAGCACTTTTAATGGTATTACTCACGATTTACCCTACACCATCCCGTTTGCATTTCCGAAGTGTGTATCGATGACTTTACACACTGGCGCTCTTGGATCACAAAGCTGTTTTCTCAGACAAATTTGTAAGAACTTAGTGGATCTGGAAAGTTGTGGATTAAATACGGTAAAGTAGGAGTGAATAGGGGGATTGAAATGGAATGTTTGCTCAGTTGGTTCTTTTTATTTTGGACGAGTTGGTCTTATCCCTATCACGTCAGTTGGTGACGTCACTTATGGGTTACTTTTGACCAAGCAAAGAAGTGGATTCAGGTTAAGGCGAATGATGAAGCCGAAGTGGCTTTTATTGACTTGAATGGGTCGAGACGTTGACTCACACCGACTATTCAACTGTTTGATAGGCGCAGAAGTAAAATTTGAAATTTTCAGTTTGTCTAGGTTTCAAGCGTATTTAAGAAGAGCTGTGTGATTAGGATTCACGCAAACGATTCCCCATAGCTTGCTTGAAAGAAGATGTATTTCGCTTCATCTTATGTGGCCCCTTTGTTCTTGATCGACGTTGTAGATACAGGAGGCAAAACGGGATGCATTAATTCCGAATTCTTTGATTGAGAGACTCACGTGGAAAAGGACCGCTTGCAGTTACCTTAGAAAAGACTAGTTGAGGCGTCCACTTGTGCACCTTCGAGTTTGTACTGCTTACATACGACTTGAATGGCTGCTAATTCGAGTTCTGTGTAATCTGTTTCTGAGGCAATGCGAGGGTCAACCGTCAGTCCAATTTTTCGCTTCTGCTCAAGTTAAGTAAACAGTTATTCCCGTGTGATTGGGGAACCAAACCGTCGAATCGTTCATCTGCTGAGAACAACGCTACCCCTTAAAATGTTTGAGCATTGCGCTAATGTATTATCCTCATTTTCCCTATTTTATGTGCGCAGGCCAGCGTAAGTAATTCACACGTCTGATGGATTAGTTCGCGTAAGCAATGCATGGAAGTTGCATTACTTTTCTCACTTACCCGCGGATTTGAACCCTTTCATTGACAAAGCCGACTTTTGGGTGACGCAACGCATACTGAAAATAAGCAGTCACAAAGGGAGGTTTAGCCGCTTTTGGGGGAAAGAAGGTGCAAATCCTCTTTGGGGACTACCGTTGGTATCCAAATCTCGGAGTTTTCTGACATATTTCGCAATCGTAAGCATTGGGTGCTTGAGCGATAAAAGGGACAGAAATAACTACAAAGTGGTAAATTCTTCAACATCTCTCATGGAACATGCACAAATTGAGGAAAACTAGCGGTTTTGCTCATTGTTCAAGCCTTATGTACGCGACACCGCATATCGAGACTAGGAGCAAGCACAAGTAGTAGTGCAAAGTGGAAGCACCAAATGGCTGCACTTGAGATGAACTACTTATCTGTTGCTTAATGTGTACCAGGGCTATAGGTAAAAACACATTGTCGAGCAGGCGTGAATGGTTCCAATGCGAGAAGAGAGTTAAAACTTTTGATGAGTCCCTGTTATGCTGTCACTTTGGTTTATGGAGTTGACAAATGATGTATATTTATGCAGTTGGTGGCAGGGTTCGCTTGGAATCGACTCCTCATGGCAATGTTGCATCCTGCCTGCTTCAGAAGTACTCTGCAGCGCAATATTTCATTCACGCCTCACAGTTTTCAAGAAAAGAAGCGAATCTATGACGAAACGACCACCAAGGAAATGGTTCGCTGTTAGATGACGTAGCTGTCTACATTTTGTAAGATGCAAAAGCACCAGTGCTATTGTTGCTGCAAGTTGACGCAGCGTAAAGAGGAGCACAGATTGTGATGCTTAATTATTGCTCGCCTCATAGTTGTACAAGGGAGAAGTGGATAGACATTGTGATCACGGGACTTTGACACTGGACGATACGAGAAGGATCAATACGCTGGCTGCAAGGTGTGAATCATAGAACCCTTCGGACCGCTGTTACGCATTTTGCCTATGCTAGCGCCTTTCGATAATGGTGAGTTGCAGCAGCCTTCAGTTGTTTCGCGCATACCTCGATTGTCATTTCTCGCATTGAACTAGTTTAGTTGTTTATTTATCTCGCAGCACAGTCCCTTCATCCCATTTTTATTTCCAGTCATGATTGGCCACTTTCTTGATATTTCAGGAAGAAGAAAGCTCACAGCGTAGAGTCACTGATCTTCTGCCTGAATTGGCGTTGCGAATATGCGGATTCCTTGACGTGCTGGATTTGGTAAATGTGTGCGAGAGCATTCCAGGTTGGAGATGGATTCTCACAACATGCCCATTCCCCACTCTTATGTGTCATCACATTAACCAGTGGACTTGGCTAGACCAACGTCTCTGCCAGCTGCTGTTCCCACAACCCTCACCTACCTCTTTCCAGAGTGCTCCTGAAGCTATTCGATATGAGAAGGAGCAAAGTGACTCTTACGAGCGTTTCATGTCCAGGCCTGCTCGTGGCAAGGCCCCGAGAACTGCACACTTTAGTATTTTGCCGGATCATGATGTAAGTGCGATGTCGGAGGAGGAGTTTGCACTGCGGATGGAAGCATCGAAGATTCCACTTTTTGGCTACATTTCAATGATCAAGTGCCGATCTCACACGCGCATTGTCGGTATGCATGGCTGCATTTACTCGGGTCAATCAGCTGAAAGAGGTAGGAGTGTTATTGTTAGAAAGACAAGGTTTGTAGGGGAAGGAGGTGGACATGACTGCTGTGACTGCATAATCTATTTGGCGGATGCTTCGCGCTTTCTCAGGGATGATTTCACAGCCGTTGTAGAGTCTCTTGCTCCCCATCAGACATTGGCGATTGCAGTGATAATGAATGGGGAGAGGGATGGGTCAAGTGAGATGGATTGTCTCGTGCGATTCATTCGGCGTCTTGGTGGCTTCGACGGCTCCGCGCTGGCAGGTGTATCGGCGAATTGGCGACTGTGGTGCATAAGGCGGCATGAAGGGAGCTTCGCCAACTGGTCGAATTTGCTGGAGTGGGGCTTTTACGACGTGATGCGCAAAAGAGTTGAGAGTGGTCAGGAGCGCGACTGTGTGTAAGGCGAGAGACAAATCATGCGATTTTATTACTTGTATATTTAACGCAGACGATGTCTCCATTTGCTTTCATTACTTATTTTGTTGGGTTGCTGAGCCAAGAATGGTCTGGATAAGGCTTGCAATGACTTGTTTGGAAGGTATTGTAGTCGTTGGGTTGCTACACTGTTTTTGCTGAGCGGTTGGATAAGGGCAGACCTTTGCACTACATTCATTGCTATCGGAATAGAGAGTGTGACGGGAAGGCTTTATAAAACGCCTTTATTGGTTTTCTTTTCAGAGACCAAGAATATAGAACTAAAATGCGACTTAGGAAGATGACAGCTCGATACGTTATTTTTACATCAAAAATGGAAATATTGCGCACTCCAGTTACAGAATTGCCTCATCGCAAACCAGCCTGGTCGTTGATTTGCATTAGTACCTTTCTTGAGTTATGGGTACGGGGAAGGCTTCTACGCTATTGCTTTTAGAAGTGGCAAAGCAAAGGCTATGGGAGTAGTCTTTGGGGGCAAGTGCACACCTCCTGGGTGGGCAGCAGATTTATTTATTTAGAAGAGCTTTGAACATGTCGTAGTTACAGGTAAAGAAAACTGAGGTTAGGCTGATTGTGGACCACAGAGCCAAGAAATGGGGAGGGTGTTGAGCTGGTGGCCGCGCTCTTAACTGGCGGATTGCTAAGATGTTCAGATCCGAAAACCCGTCGGGGCACTTCTGTTCTTGTGGCGAATCGGCAAATCAGCAAATCATTTCGCCACCCATTGCTGTGGACCAAGGGAGAAGACCGAACATAACAGCAGGCAGTGGTCGAATTATACGCAAATGGAAGGGTTGTATGAATGGTTTAGGCAGTAGTTAGACTGACTGAGTGCACAGTCAAGACGACTTGAAAGGAAAAGCAGCACATTGGAGTGAACAGTGCTCCACACAGTGGGTTTTCTCATTCATCCCTCTAAACCAAATGAGAAATTGACATGAAGAGGGGGAGTGGAGTGTTAGAAGCAGAATAAATCATTTTAATCAGATTCGCCTCGCAGGAGGCACTCGATTGGTTGAGGGTACCCACCATTAACTACTCAGTAAAGTGCTACTTAAGAGTAAAGAAATCACCCATTCCTTATCGCTTCCCAGCGTCTAGTATCGCATTCGGCTTCACTGGCATCAGCAGCATCCAATTCGTATACTAAAATGTAAACACGTGGTTGTTATTGTTATTCACAAAAGGAAGACTGCATGACGCTGATATGTACGTTCCATCAGTGAAGATGTCAATCAAGTGACCGCTTGACGCCTCCTCCACCTCTCCATTTTCTCTATACAACATGGATAGGCATATGGCTGAACAGCAGGGAAGTTGGGTCGAACTGATGGGGATGAACAGACGCAAAGCCTTACCTACATGAAACCATTTGGACCAAGCCTTTTATCAATTGACCCTACTTCTAGGCCAACGTACTTACGACCAAACCACAAAGTGGAACTTGGGATAATTGGATGAGATCGGGTTATCGAATGAACCCTGCCTATTAGTAGCAGGACATGGCGCATTTTGCCTCTGAGTAGAGAACACTGATGGCCCTAGAACGCACATTTGCTTTGGCGCTACCGCGCTATCCAACCCAATACAAATCCGAGTGAGTTGAGTGCGGTGGGTGAAAAAGAACTGATAACCCAAGCATCAACCCGGTCTTGCAGCGATTTGAAAGTGAGCAATGGCTTTGACCTGGCTGTCCTCATTGTGCCACGTATCACGTGCATAATCAAAGGCCTATAACGAGTATGGTGTCCTATGAATGGAGTTAAATACCACTTGGTCGCTTTGTTTCCCTGTGGTTTGAGTCACTTGCATCGGAGCGGCAATTGCGGTTGTGTTAAACGATGATAATTGTGTACGGAGGTACACAGACATACGGATATGTGCATTTGGAACACGAGGAACAGGTTAGCGATCTATAAATTTGAGAGGAGAATGACCGAAATGCAGATGGGGAAGTGAGTTAAATGGAAGCCATTAGTGCTGATGGTGAATTTCAAACACGTGGTTGGTGGTGGGAAGTAATCCTTTTCCAGGCAACATTTCAGAGGAAATCCAGCACTACTATGCCATAATAGTCGCCCACAAATGGAGTTAGCTCGATTTTGAACGCATGTATTAGAAGCGGTGGCATGTATGGCAACAGTTATATGATGCCCATGCACAACCGATTTGATGACGTAACTCATTGTGTAGCTGTTTGCCTTCCATCCACAGCCAGACGATAGCTAGTACTCTATGTCGATTTTCGGCCATGACGTCACCCTAGCTTGTGGAATTCAAAAAGTCATAGAGTTACGCATTTTACTGCAGACTTCCTTTGCAATTGATTCCTCACTAAAACTGTATCATACGCGATTCTGACAATTCTTTTAGGCGTCAATGTTTTAGTCACCTCCTGCACCGTTTGGGCGACGAATTAGACCACCATGTTCTGGATGCATGACAGGTGCAGAACGCAGTGGCAACCAAGGGAATAGCCAGTTGTGTTAGCAGTAAACCAGCTGCTGTGGCTGCGCTTATAGAGGATTATGAATTCTCATGTTGAGTTACTGCGTCCTTGATCCATCAACAAAGCGGAATCAGACGGGACGTAAGTAGACGGCGTTGGGAATGGATGATGTGGAACGAGCCAATGTGCTAGCAGCAACGTGAGGTCAGCCTACCCTACCACCATGACCCTACTCACTAAAGCATCAACATCTCCGTCATGCGGTCAGTCTGCACTAGCATTACGCAATAATGGTAGGCCTCAGTAGCCTCCAATTTGTTCCCTTCATCCAATTACCTCCCTTTGTTTCTACCTGCCTATTTGTTTGTTTATTTATTTCTATTTCAAGCACCATTTTTGACATTCATATCACCCATGACTGCAGCCTCTCTTGACAATTTAGCCACAGAATGCGTCACAGACACACAACCGCTCATATGCTGGTATATCACTCAATGATCGAGTCGGGTCGATTACGGGATGTAAGCCAAGGTCCGTAGAATCCGAGTTACCAAGCTGACCACGAATTCTAAAGGCAAAGGCTTTTGATGGGTAAAGAGGTTTGCCAGATTTATGATGTAGCAAACAGCACTACTTTAAGAGACCACATTATTAAAGCCAATTGTTGGTCTACACACGCAATGCGCCCAATTCGGCTGGCGTAAAATTACGTGTTGCAAAAGATGTAGTCGCAAACACGCAACGCGTGCTGATCGTTCCAATCTTGCAAATCGCCTCCGCTATATTCACCACTTTCGTGGCAAGATTTGCAACAACTACTAAAAATGCACATTTGTGCGACCAAATTGATCTCTTTTGGATCATGGTTTCATTAAATAGCCAATTGAAGACGTTGAGGGCATGCCAACGAATGTCCACGATTTTAAGTACTAAGCATATAACGTGCTTGCCGGGGCAGACGAAATGGTTAGCACAAGGTGTGGGAGCTTCCTTCCTTCACTCCATCTGTTTGACATTAATGAACAGAGCCAATTTCAAATCGGATTTGCAAAGACGAATCAACTATCACATTCGTTGTAGGTTTTGCTATTTGAATGAGAGCACCTAATGCAGTGTTCTCGACCTGAGCACTGAGCCTTTTAACGAAAACACTGATTTAATTGCACATGCTGATTGGCCTAATGGGATAAATTCAATGTGGTTGTTGGCAAGATTGAAGGCATTTCACTGTTCTCTTGCAGCAAAGGCCACCACATAGTGTTTGATTGTGGCCGCATTTGCCATTTTTACGTATATTCCTTGAAGCTCTTACTCACGAGCAAGTATCACTTTCCGACAACACTGGTTATGTAAACAAAACGTGTTTTGACATCGGCCGCATGGATGTGAATGTTGGATGGCCTGACATTTACGGTGTGGTGGCATCCTTCAACGTTGCTATGCTAGCCACTTCCCATAAGTAAGTTATGGACCGTGTCACTACAATGCGGGAGGGACAAACTGCCAAGATTTAGAATTGGTGTTTTCCATTGCTTGAGTTAAGGAGAAGTGCATAATTGCAGTAGCACCACCCGTTCTGCAATTTGTGAATGCACGGTTGGAGCACCTATCCCTATCAGAGTAAGCCTTACTTGTATTACTTGTCATTTTTGATTTACAATGCCACAGGTGAATTTTGAAAGCCCTTATATCGACGCAACTCATCCCCAGATTGGTGAGTAGGGAAGGGAGAGCTTATCGAGAATAGTGATCGAAAGGCGTTGGAAGTGAATGTTTCCAATACACTTCTTGTGATTAAAGCACCAAAGATGGATTGGAGGTAACAATGAATGAAATCATTCGCACTTATTTATGAACAACTTGGCTAGCACTGAGGAAAGTTACAAAAGCAAGAAGCGTGCATATTTTTATGCTATTTTTAGCTGACGATGCATGGAGCTTAGCTGAGATAGTCCTGATTGCCCGATCCAATCAAGCCTATGCCTCTCTGTCAGCGTCCTACTCATGGACTACTGTAAACACTTCAGTCGTTGGGTGTCTAAGTACGCAAGAGGCCATTCTTTCTGCAGGACTACAGCTTTATTGTTCCACGAAAGCACAAGCGTTTCTCCTTCAGTGTCGCACATCATGCTGCTGTTGTGATCGCTGGAAGCCGTCGTCCACCCTAGTGAACATGAGGTCGCGGTGAATAATTTAGAGGACTTGAACGGTTGCATTGAAGAGGTCGAAACCAGACATAGGCAAGCTAGAAAATTAATCCTAGGTTACCGGAAGTGAAATGTGCGGTGGACATTTGATAGAGCAATTAGTCCAAAGGAAAGAGACAAAGTCATTAAAAAGTATCACAATCACGACAAAGTTAAGCAAAATTTAAGAGTATACAAGGAGTCAGTGGATAAATATTCGAATAAGCAAGCAAGTCGGGGGGCAAAATCCTTTCTTCATGTTTAAAAAGGGCTAAAAATATGTTAAAACATTGCAGTTGGAAAACACATTGACTGAGAGTACGAAAGCAGCATTCGATCTTTGTGGAACATAGGGATTCACATATCATTTGAAGGATTATGAAATAGAGTTACAGGCATTTGATTTCAGAAGTGGGAAATGCATTTTGATTACTGTGTGGAGTTTACGGAAGGGCAATCTCCTAGTACAGGAGTGGTCCTTAGAATGTCAAAGAAAAATATTGGTGGTGAGACATTCTTTACAAACTTAAACTTTTTTTGTCAGTCCGCGTAGACATTGTTGTTAGGAGCGCGGTAATGTGATATCAGGGAATCGTGATGGGCTTCAATCTCATTGACTACTCTCTGGATGGCACAATTAGCGATGGAAACGCGCAGCATGTGCGACAAGCAGCTTTCATTCAGGTTTTAGTGAATGCACTGTAATTCTGATCGTTTGCAACCAACAAAAAGGTGAACGATTAGATTCTCACACCTCCGTGTTATTTTACGCCACGAATGCCCATTACCTATCGCTTTTACCACTTCGCCTCTCTAGCTGTCGCTGTCGAACATACCAAGTAAAATAATTCATCGCACTCATTCGCACTTTTTCCTCTTCGTATCCGGATTCGCCTTGTTTCAGTCCTGCAATAGAATGTTCAAATTCTACCCGTGCAGTGATTCTGACGCCACAAGCAAAAGTGCACTGTTTTCGTTATTTCTGCCACCTTATATTTTAAAAAGCCATATCATTCTCCAATGTCACAAGGGTGAATAGAGATGCCTTTAGAAAAAGCGCAACTGCTTACTAATTAAACATTAAATGTGTCAATCCGTAGATAAGTGCATTTCCGCTATTCTTACATCAAAGCACCAAAGCGTTGTTACTAGTCATGTTATTTTCATACTGGAGCGAGTTTATCTCAGTGATCCGGGACAAAAACAGTGAGTTATCAGTACATCATCTAGTCGGCAGTTATTGTTCTGTGGTTGAAGGTGCAGAAATTAATTAAAAACGACACTGTAGCGTCCCGAGACTCCCTTTAATGTAGAAGAAGGTATAGTATTGGGGCAGAATATATATCCTGGAAAGAGAGGGCTTGGGGGCTGTTGGCACGGCCCAAAGGCCGGCCAACCGGCTAGTACAATATGGCTACCCAAGTGACCGAAACCGGCAGTTCGAACAAACAAAGTATTACAAACACTGATACTATACTCTGTTATGCCGTATCGTGCCATATTCGCCTTCGTATGTGTGACTTCGGCCACGTTTTCCTCATACTACCATTGCTCTTGGAAAGCATTTGATGCTCATGAATCAATACCTTGTGAAATGGTCACAGTGCCTTTATATTCAAGCAATCTGCAGCCGTTCCCTCTGCGAGGAAATAGGTGTGCTTTACAAATGCTGGGAAGTGCGGTTTGAGTTTGGTAAGGCTTTCACGATGTCAGGTTTTAACTAGTGTTCCTCTCCAAATACTCGCTGTTTACTTATGTGCAGGATTAATGTCCATCCTTTCGTGGAAATGTTTAAAATTGAGAGTTTTGCATTATTTGGCTTCAAATTCAATTGAAGATTGGCCTTCTTTAATAAAATTGCACATGTTGAATGACAAAAAGGAACTGCAGTAACTATTGCTAATCTTCTCCTCTACCCTTCTAGAACAAGGCTAGACGATGACTCTGACAGGTGTTGAATACCTTGAGGTGTATTTTTTAGCGAAACAACAGTAATGCAGTCATTACCGATTTGGGGTGCAAAGTGAAGCATGCAGAATTTGATGTCTAAAGATAGCAGCACTTTTAAAAATATCAGCAACACGACTTTTGCAGAAAGGTGTAATTTTGTGCAGGCAAATCGGTTCAGTGGCCCAATGTCAGCAACGTTCAACATCGTGGAAGAAGTGGGATAGTGAAAGATCAAAGTAAGGTAGGGCATGACCAACATGGCCTCATATTTTAGTACTGCTGCTTCACACATCTAGCAACTTACTGAGCTCACTGGCCCACTAAGTTTCTGGGCGAATTACTACCTTCTTTTGCTGTTATTTCTTCACCTGCTCATCAATCCCTATCATAGCTGTTGTTACAACACTGTGATGCTTTTCCTTCCTTTGTGCTTTGTGGTTTCAATAAGTTTTACTAGCTAACAAAAAGGAAGTATTCCATTTGGCAAAATGGTGTTTAAGGCAAATGCCTTATGCCCTTCTGCCCTTATGCATAAATTTGCTTTTGTGGCATCAGATACCATCGGACATTGTAGCGCATCTAAACTCTTCTAATTATTCCTCACCTCGGTTCCAATCAATTTATGTATTTTCTTTGTAATAAACTTGCTCTTTTCTAAGCCCTTGCAAACTTGGGATCTAGTTCATTTTATGCTGTAACGCATAAGAAAAGGTATTTGAGAACCAAACGAAGCTATGCATTTGCTCCTGTCTGCCGATCATTTGCAATGTGGTGCGCGAAACGAGGTAAGTCCTTCGAACTGATGGAATGGGAAGAATGACATGTGGGATTGGAGATTGCTTTGGTGTTCAATGGAAAATTCCTTGTGTCGACAACAGGGCAAGATTCCAAATGGGCTTCTACGCGCAACTATGCGTCCAATGCGGAGTGACTTTGACCTGGGTTTCCTTGAATTCTGGTTGATCGGCGAGGTCACAGAGTGCATTCATTCATGCATATCTTTGGTGTTTTGATTGGTTTTTATTTTAAATCCATTATCAGCACGCTAATTTTCTTGGCTACACGATGTAGGTTGTTTGTGACACTTGAGCCATCTGGTAGGTGTTTATCTCTCCCTCTTGGGTCTTCATTCCCTTGCAATAAGTTGGGTGACTGGGTGAGTGGATTCTCGTTGGTAATGTTTTGAGCAGGAAAATAGAGGTTAAGCACGCACGTTTGAGCCACTCCCGCCTCAAAAATTTATTACAGCTTTCTCCTTACGAGAATGGCGCCTGTTGAACGCTTCCCACCTACAAGTGCATTTAAGCAAACATGAATTACATGACTTCCTCGACTTTTTGACCTCCTATCCCGAATCTCCACCTATACGGACAAATTTTGCTCCCACGAACGGTGATTGATTGCAATGCATGAGATTCGTTACCAGCCAGGTAGTCCTAGTGGTCGTCAGATGCATTGAGTTGGTATGATCCATCCGTTGCATTGGAGGATGTCTTGGCAGGTCTTGTCACGTTGTTCTGCTACTAGGTGATAAATCAGTCCACCTGGAGGAGAGTCACCTCCCCGAAATGTTTTAAGCAAACCCCATAGAAAAGCCTAATACACCGCCTCAATTTTCAGCTTTGGAGTCTAGGACCATTGAAACAGCGCGACTGAGGAGGACGATAAATTTACTAGCCTCTTTGTGAAGCACTGCAATAATGTTTGCACAAATTAAGGAAAATAGCAAACATCGGAAGGCGTGAGAGAAGAAATAGCTCTTCGAGAACTCTGCTATTGATTTTATTGAAGGTGCTGCTTGTATCTACGTGCACATTATGCTTTCCTAGGCCTTTTTTCTCCCTCCACGGAGATAATGGATCACATTCGAACACTTGCTTAGGGAGAGTACTTGATTCAACAATCACCTCAACAGCAGATTAAGGAGGTCAACGATGTGGAGGTGCAAGTAAGTTGATGCAACAATCGCCACACACCTGTTACCCTGTAGAACAACAACGCATGTGTTGAAATGATTGAAAAGAGAAATGCGCCTAGGTGGATTTGGTAGCATAGAGGGATATTTAACTGAACACACAAAGTTCTCTGTGAATGGTCATGTGCGTGTAGCTATGAAAATGGAGGACAAGAAAAGTGCCACAATCCATGGAATCCGTAAAGGCTGATTAAATAATCCAGTCAATTTTAATTCCCACTGCTGTAGGTTTTATCATCTGGCCATGAGCGAAGGCTAAAAGTTTTGATAAATCGCTGCGCATTCCAAACATAAGCAAACAACAAATCAACGTCCTTGTGATTTGATGATGGATTTGACACTGATGCTTTTGTGCAACTAGTTCATTTAGTAAAATCGGTCTCAGTTGTTGTCTTACTGCCACTTTCCGTTCTGGTGAACACTAAAGTAGTTTACTCGGACGAAGCTTGATGCATGAATGAATGAAGTGGTGCTTTGAAAAAGCCCTCCCATTTCAATTTTTTGTCATTTTGAATAGTGAAAGCTCAAAATGGCAAGAAGGGTGTATAAGGTTTAAAACTTAGAAATTTGGCAATTTTATGAGTAAATTTGAGACCTATTTGCTGATTGCTTTAAATCCTAATATATTGCACAGGGGTGAAGTATAATCTAACGAAGTGACAAATTTCCTCAAGTGGAAATCGTCCTCTGGCTTTGCATAAATTAAGTTCCGTTCAATTTTGCTTAGGTTGTTGCCGCCTTCAAGGAGGGTTGTGAAGGAGCCACCCTTTACAAACCTACCTTTCTAGAGCACGATATTATTCAATTCACGAATGCTATACAGCGGTCAAGTAGGAGCCCGTTCAAGAGCGCATCCAAAGACGCACGCTCGGGGCTTCATAGAGTTCTACCTCCAACTCTTCCATCAAATACTGCTTCGGTTCTTATGGCAACTAGAGTGGAATCGCTAATGACTACTTGACTGCTTGCTAATAATCCACTTAACCACTGATCACTATCTGTTCTTTGTTGATTAGACTTGCTGCCCTTCCATGGACAAGTGGCATTCACGTGCAATTGTTTACTCCGAATAGACTCAGCTAAGCATAATATATTTGACAAGGCATTCATCATGTGAGGGACTTCGTGATTCACACCAGCGGGTTGAATTCACCTCAGTGTCCTTCCTTCCATATGGCGACAAGAAGATCAGTTGTTTAGGCAGTACATACTCTTGCATGTTTCAGAATCACTCTTACTAGTCAGTCTACCACCTGACTAATCTATCAGCCATTGTCTTTAGCATCACATAATCTTTCTAGCAAATTAGCCGTGATACTGAGAAATGCATTACGAATTACTCAGGTGATGTGAATGATGTGAGCGCATGTACGAAGCAGTTGATCCTCAACACCTGGGCAATGGCAGTGTACGACCGACATGAAGACGGTCGTCATGACCATGAAAGGCGCAGCAGGCAATGGTATAAGAACAAAGTCGGCAGTCTGTGCATTCTTCTAGATCATGGAGCCATGCAGCTCTCTGCGTCTTATTCACACCTCTTTTATCATCGGCTGATGGTGATTATCTGTCATGTTATTTTTGGTGTTCAATAACAGCATTAGTTAGCTACCCTTTAAGATCGGCTTTACTTGGTGCAGACCTTCCCAAAGTTATAAGCAGTCACATTTGCAGGGCAAAGAATGTAGCGCTGACGTACGGTGGCGGTATGGCTGTGGTACAGCTGACCTGTTCTGGAAGCCATGCCGCCGTGTGAATGTGCACTTGATGAAAAGTAATGGTCCCACACAATCAAACACAAGATTAAACAAACGACCAAATGGTTACATACTTGCCATCTTCTTTAAATTTTGGCACGAATTTTGTCAGCAGAGTGCATGACTTGAAATATGGTGCCTGTAACTCCCCAGCTTGACTTTAACATTATGTTTCTTTTTCAATTACAAAGTGAATGAAACAATAGAGAGGTGCGGGAACGAAGAAGGAAGGGAGAAAGCATTCAAACAAGGGTTATCACAATCAAGTGATTAGCTTAAGTCCATGAGACAGAAAGCATATTTATAAGCATGAATGCTAAATGTCGCGAGAAAGGAATGAGAGCGACGCATACTCTAAATGCACGGCTAGCTACGCATCATGAAAGCCAAAGCAGTTGCTACTCACGGCAGCGCTCTTTCTCCATCCGTACAATGAAGTACTGGATGGAATCCAAAGCCTATGATAGAGGGACAGGAATTAAATGGGAGTCTGTAGCGTTCCCAGACTCCCTTTAAGGTAAGAGAAGGCATAGTATTGGGGGTAGAATACATGGATTCTGGAAACAGAGGGCTTGGGGGCTGTTGGCACGGCCCAAAGGCCGACCAACCGGCTCAGTACAATGTGGCCACCCAAGTGACCGAAACCGGCAGTTTAAACAAACAAAGTATTGCAGAGTCATTGCACACCTGGTGACCAAGTAAAGAAGAATAATTGGTATAAGCCGAATTATGCGAAAGCGTAATTTGGTGGGTGGCTTTAAACTCGCACAATTGGTGCAGCCAAAATTGCAGGTTAGTGTCTATTTAAGGAATGAGAAGATGACTGGTCACATTAGGCGACTGTGTGTAATTAGAAACTTCGTCCATTTTACAAATTCTTTTTTAAAGCATTACCCACTAGAATCCCGGTGTAGTTCAATTGGTGAGGCAAGGCAACCGTGCGGGAAAGCGGCAGTTTAGTCATCAGCTAACCGGAGACTAATCGCGCACAGCCCTGTACATTAGATCCATTTACCAAGCACACAAGCTATCACCCTTATCAGACACGTCCATTTGGAGCAGTCTGGCCCCAGCTACGGCTTGCTGCATTTTTGAAGCATCTGGTACACCCATATGGGTCTTCTAACATTAGGCATAGATACAGAATTTAAAAATGCTAATCAGATCCTGTAATAGCTTTGCACCAAAATTTTTCACTGCTCGAATTAATTAGCCAAGTCATTTTCTGTATATTCGGATAGAGCGCTCTGAATTTCGAGAATCACCAGTGCTCGACCATTAGTGATTATGCCAAATGGGGCCAACGCAACATAGTGACATTTGTAAGGTGGATCCATCGTATACCAAAGTGAGGCATATCTGTCTTACAGCATGGATAAATACATATTTAACTCAATTTTAAGGATGGTGGGCGCGCGTTTTATTTCCGTGTGTGTGGATCTGTGGTTAGCATAGGTAAGTGCGTATTTATTCTTGACACCGGTTATTGATTCATGCCTTGTCTTCTTCCTCTTCTTCTTCTCAGCCGAATGTTGCGGACTAGACTTAGTAGTAGTGCATTTATCTTGTGTGTAATGTGATTTCAGGTATATACTTCCGTTTGGGTAATGAATTTAGCACGTAAGGTAGTTAATTTTGTCAGTTTGGAATTTAAATGCCATTTGAGCATTATGGTGAATGATGAATCGCCATTTTTGCTAGTCTGACCTAGTGACTTAGTCTGAGCGGTTAATTGTGCCGCTTTTTCATTCCAATGGGTTACCTGTTTGCCAGGGCTAAGTCGCTGCTGCGGTGACGTAGGAGATTCTGTGCATAAGCGTGGAGGTGGCGGCTCATTGCTAGTTATCTAGTGCAGGAATGTTTTGTGAGCCAAATGTCTGGATTGGAAAATGAGACTGTTCTGACACTCCTCAGCTCACTCCATATTCTTTATTTTGGCAGTTTTTAGCGTTACTCGTGGTTATTTTCTCAATTTGTTCCTCCCTACTTTTTTGGCATTTGTGTTACTTACAATCGCGAACTGCCTTGACACCTGAGATCTAGAGTACCTTGCAACGAAAAATCACAGAGCTAACATCAGAGACTTGGTAAAACTCGTCACGAGTAGAGTTAAAGGTGGGTTTTTGCGACATAGCTGTTCTCCATTCGCCTGTACCAGCTCATTAATAAATGGACCTGGCTGGATAAGCACCCCTACCAGCTGCTCTTCCCACCAACCTCACCTGATTCCTTTCAAAGTGTTTTTAAGGCTACCAGATATCAGAGGGAGCGAGCAGACCCTCATCAGTGCCTCTTCTCCAGAAGTGTATGCTCTCACAGGTTGCCAGACTTTACTCTGAAAAATGCGACGTATTTGGAATGGGATGTACACTAAAGAAGATATGAGCCGATTTTGTCATAAAATTGTTCATTAGACAGATTACACTTTTGCATTCATTGCGGTTACGCAGATAGCTTTAACGAATCGTATAACTGTGTTGGTACCGAAGTGAAATCAGAACAGGGAAGGCTAGGCGATGAACCTGGCTGCTACGACTGCATAATTCACCTCGTAGATCGTTTGCGGTCTCGAAAGAACGACCTCACAGTTACATTTGAATCGCTTACTTCCCATCAATTGTTGGTTGTTGCTGTCGTTGCAAATTTGAGGCGAAATAAGTCAAGTACGTTGAAGTGTGTTGTCAGATTCCTGCAGAGCTCCAGAGGCTTCAACAGCTCTCCACTGGCTGATGTACCGACGAATTGGAAACTGTGGTGTATCAACCATTGATGATTTGAAATAGCCCACCAGCGCATTGAAATATTAAAGTGGTGCTGTTACGATGTGGAGTCCAAAAGAAGTGAGTGGTCCAAATGACAATCATGTACCGACCAGGTAATGCGCGTGCAATGTAAACATTTATGGCCACAACAAAGTTGATGCGAATGAAGTACTTTTCTAACAGAGTATTTTATTTGCTCAGAGATGAAAAATTCGAACTTGTTGCTATAAAAAATAATAAAAGATTACCAACTTGCGCGTTCGCAAAATAACTCTCAGTTTTCGCGCGTCAGAAAAAGAGAGTAGCATCCGCAATAATCACTTCTGCGTAACTCATCACACAAGACATTACGCGAAATTGCGGCGTGAAGACGTTGCATAACAATGGAAGAGAAGGACGTTGGAGAGGGAAGGCGAATGATTAGGTATTAGCGCACCTGCGTTTGTGACTGTCAGGCAAGTGGACGCGAAGATTGGCACCCTTGAGGTGAGGAGGAGGCGCTGCCACTGCCATCTGGGCCGCATTTGCTGTGGAGAAAGTCACGATGCCTCTGTGGGTCTTCTCATCCAAACTTGTCTTTGAGATTGTACCGAATCGACCGAAGAGGCTACGAACGTCGTTCGTTTTTGCCTGAGGTGGAAGACCATCAACGATCACCTGAGGACTGGTGGCGGTGACATTGGAGGACGCCCTTTGCCTGTAATTGGAAAGAAATAGCGTTCACATCCACCAACACATTGCCAAAAGTGCAGCAGTGGCAGTGGAATGGCATTCGCGTGTGGTGGAGGCGGAATACGTAGTGCTGAGTGAAGAACAGCCTGTGCGGTATTGGCACAGACTTAGATGCAGTGAGACACATAGGGAGGCGAGGCGAGGCGAAAAGACGCCGCTAAATCAACCTGCTTGAGCGTGAGGAGCGGAGGAGGCGAGAGGCACTGGTGGATGGTACAGGTGCACCCAGCTTGGGCAACGCCAACCCCACGGCAATGGCGGGGACTCAACATCCACCGCAAACTGCACAGTAGGTGAGAGGGAGTAGAGTCAAGTGGGATTTGCAGTGGTAGGAAGTTACGGCGTGGCAACGTTGCGGGATAAAGGGGAGAGGGGAGTTGGAGAGGGAAGGCGAATGATTAGGTATTAGCGCACCTGCGTTTGTGACTGTCAGGCAAGTGGACGCAAAGATTGGCACCCTTGAGGTGAGGAGGAGGCGCTGCCACTGCCATCTGGGCCGCATTTGCTGTGGAGAAAGTCACGATGCCTCTGTGGGTCTTCTCATCCAAACTTGTCTTTGAGATTGTACCGAATCGACCGAAGAGGCTACGAACGTCGTTCGTTTTTGCCTGAGGTGGAAGACCATCAACGATCACCTGAGGACTGGTGGCGGTGACATTGGAGGACGCCCTTTGCCTGTAATTGGAAAGGAATAGTGATCATATCCACCAACAATTTTCCCAGGTTTGATTTTGGATCTTTTTCTAATTTGTATTTTATGTTTCTATGTATTTTTTTTTGCCTGCTCTTCTTGCCTTAAAGTTATTATTTTTTTATTTTTATTTCCTTTTTAGTAAATTTTAAATATTTTTGTTTAGTTTTGTTTGAATTGTTAACTGCGCCTTTCTCTGCAGTCTTTTGTTCATTGCAGTACTTAATTAATCGCAATTGCGTTAGCGTTGATAATATGATTACCTGCATCCTTTTTTTTGGCTTTCTCATTTTACTTTTCCTTTTGCTGAAGAGATGGACATGTGATTCAGCTGTATCAGCATATTACACTTACCCTTCTTCTTCAAAATTACTGCTGGACCGTATCTGTAAGAGGAAATCCAGTCCTTCAAAGGAGACCAGACCAAAGTCACTCAGATTTTGTTGAATCTAAACATTCCCAGAACAGAGAATCCCTTAAATGTATTTTTTATTTTTATTATGGGGTCCGTTTCCTAAGCAGCAGAAGTAAAACACATTTTTCATTGAATCTTGCCTTCTTTTTGATTATTCATGACATCTGTTACCTCATTTGGCTGCCATTAATAGGGATATGCTAGGATTTTATGTTTACATTGAAGCTGAATTAAGTTTAAATGTTACAGGTCTGCCTAATATATGTCTTCTCCTTTCTGCTTACCCCAGGTTGATCTTGACAATCGGCCACCCAATTGCCAAATCGAGACTCATTGAAAAATTTAAGCCTCTACGCAACGGATGAACTCATGAAACGTGCTTTTTTCACTGACAGAAATTGAGTGCCAACATAAAGTGCAATAGCAAGTCGTTCACTAGCCATTGAATTAGCCGATATCCCTCTTCCAATAACCAAATTTGAGATACCTTGTATACTACTTTTAAAAGCTCATTTATAACCCATATTTTACTTTGCTTGGAAATAACAAGTTCGTTTTCTTAGTCGGATCCTTGCTACCTCCCTCTTAACCTACTGCAAAGAACAAAATCCGCAGGTTAGAATTAATGAGCTAATGCTTACTAGCGTGTTGGGTAACATACCTTAGTGAATCCCTAAGCCAATCGCATCTTTGTAATGGACGTAGGTCTTTGATTTTCCACCTCCTCCTCCAAAAGTGTGGCTTCACGGTGGAGCCATTGTAACCGCTTTCGTTTCGCCAATGCTTCTTGCAAATCCTATGGCAGAGGAGGAGCAAAGAGAACGTGAGATAGAGATGGCAGAAAGGACACTATGAATAGGGAGGAGTTTGAAGAACCAGTCACTATCACTCACTGTAATCCCTCTCAGTGACGCGTAGACATCTTGCGTCTTACTCACTTCTCTAACGAGGGTCGAGCACTTTTGCATTAGTACATTTATGCTCTCTTGGCTGGTCTCATCCGCCTTCTCTACTTTCGCCATGGCAGCATTCAGAGCTGCGCCTGGCGCCGAACACAGCTGCAGCACAGCTCTCTTTAAGACCTTAATAATTTCGGCCTTCGTTTTCTTCTCCATCTTTAGTGTTGAAGATTTCAGTATCAGCAGCTCCTCCAAACGCACCTTTAGTAACGCCCTTTGGTGAGACAGATCATTCAACTTGGCATGCAGCATTAGGTTGCACTACATGATGGGAGGAGAAAGAGCCAGAAGGGTTAAACACAGTTTCGTCAACAATGCTGCACAATTCCATAAGGCATGAGTCGACTACTTCAGCTCCTCATAGTTACGAGAATGTCATCCCACAAGACATAATATGCTTTTACACCTCGCTAACAACCATTCAGCAACATCTCCAGAATTTTAAATTAGTCATTGAGTCACACATCATCCTCCTCAATAACTACATGGGACAGTCACACGTATTCCATACGCCAAAATGAACCGGTGCGAAACCACCACACGAACGTATCCATTCTAAACAATGAATAATAGGCCACTCCTTGATTCGTGTTTAAGCGATGGAAAATGCAATTCTCACCTGATGCCTTAGAACATGCTGTTGTGCACAATCCTCCTTTTCCTCCTCCTGGTTCTGCTCCCCATTCTGCTCCCGAGTGAGTTGCTTCACACTAGTGTGTTTGGAAAGCAGTTCGGCAACGTCAAGCGTCGAATGACAGTGGACATAGTGTGCTGTCTCGGCTCCGGCATGTGACAGCAAACAAGGTAGCGAACCGAATGTGCGTTTGCATGGCAAGCCATAGGGATCACTCATCCTTCTCGATATGATGGAGAGTAAAAATAGGATTTACTGATTTGTTGCGCCGCCATGTATCCATCCTCATTAAGCTGTGCAGTGTGTCCTTGAAATGCAGTGCATACACACACATATTTGGTTGGGAACGCAATGCTCAACAATCTGGCTATTTTGCTCTACTGCTACTGGCACCGCTACAAATGAAGCCTATACGAGAAGGAACCCATAAAGCACTGCAATCTGAAGCATACACCCAGATGATTCGCCAATAGTGTATGAAAAACTACACCCCCAGTCGAATGGACGTTTCTTAATTTGACTTACTCCGATTTTACTCCTTGAATTCCTCAGATTTTATAAGTTTTACTCTTATCAAACCGCTTGGCTTTTCTTCCTCTGTGCTCCACATCACACACCTCTCTATGAGCCCTTCAGTTTACTCAAAGTTGACTACATGGGTTCTTTTCAACACTACCAAGCCCATTGTAAACCGTGGCATTCCCCTTACGTGCTAGCTTGAACGACACCTTGTAAAACTGTACCTCTTTAACTCGCACTCGCTGGTATCCCTCGGTGTTGCCCATATCTTACTTCAACCCATTTGTGTCAATATAAGTCACTTATTACGCAAATAACTCACAGCTTTTTGCATACTCCACAAATGTGATCAGCGTTAGTTGAGTCCATCGCTGCGCCACAATTTTCGCCGTTCAAGTGGCAGTGTGCGTCTCACGCAATAATTCCGAACGACAAAGCACTTTTGCCACTTTAATTGCGCCATTCTTTTGGTAGAGCAGCCAATCAGCATGGTGCGTTGTTTTAGTTCAGCCAATAGTTATGCTCTATGATTAGAATGGGCTTGCATGACGCATACGAGACATCTCTAATGCATAAATGTGTTAGTCTAACTAAGGGTTTTGACTTCTCTCTCTTCATTTCGCTCTCGCTCTGGTGCTCGATGTCAATTATTGAAAACTTGAGTGGAATAAGGTGCGCAGGCAGGTGTGCCTTAACTCTTTCGACAATTGCAGCACTCACTGATAGGGTATCGGTGAAAACCAATGAAGAAGCAGGGCAGATGTCTGTAAAAGGAAAATAATTGTCTTTACTTAGCACGGATGAAAGAGTGGAAGATAATAATGGTTTCTAAACTACCTGGAGGTTTTATGTGTCCACAGTGTGACCACCTGTACTTAGTTTTCCCTCCTCCCTAACACCATACCACCGATAGTTGAATTTCACACACGTCTGCGGTAGCACATGCCGCCCTCACTACGGTATAGGTTGGACTGAGCGTAGACAGATGGTTTATAACTGGCCGTATCAGCTTCCTTCCCAGTCGAAGGTGTTCAGTTACTTCTGAACTCAGTTGCCTTCAAACTACTACGCAGACACACGCGCTTTCTCTCCCTTTCCACTGCTCCACTCTCTCTCACTCATGCCTCCTAACAAAGCCAAGAGCACAATGGATGGCCATAATTTTGCTGTTATGTCACAGCAATGGAGGCCGTTTAATTTTTGGGATAGAGAGGCGAGGAGGTTGCACCGCTTGGTCACTGATCCTCCGTGGTAAGTCAAATCACATCCAGACGACACTCAGTCCTGCCTTTGTTTACGTTATCCAAACCTTTAACGACTTCTGTTGTGTCATTTGTGATAGACTGGCACCAGCCTAACTGCGATAGTGGAAGTCAAAGTTGGGTGCAGCATAGCGCCGACACAGTCAGGCGTTATCCATACTCCCACTTGACTTGCAATACAACGTTGCTTTCTGATCAAGTCTTGTAGATTTCTTTCGTCTCATTCTCTCGACAAATCACAGTAGACGTGCTTGCCCTGATTGACTGTAAAGGATGGTAAATACTCGTCAACAATCATCACTCAACTTCATTTGGCAAGTTAACCACTTTGCTGACATTGTCAGTTGAGTTTGCACTTTTCCAGAGGAAATCTTGGCAACAAATACCGATTGGACTGCATTATATTTTTGTTAAGCATTAGCTGGCTCAAAATATTCCAAAACAAGTTATTTTTTTAGCTTAAGCCTTGACATATTAGGTTCATTTGGACTTAGCGTCTATTACCAGAACCGCTGCTAACTTCTCGCAATGGAGAATATTTATGCCCTCTGTGTTTTTACTTTGGAAATCGCATTCGATTTGGGGCCTCGATGCAAAATCTAATGTCAAGTAACTTGTTCAACAAGGAAAACAAGGGTGGAAATGCAGAGAAGCGGCACCCTTGATCTTCTTATAATCAGCCGCAAACGATCTTGGCTACCATTAGTCAGCAGGAGCCTCTGTGCTTCACTACAACTGGACAATGTGTTGAGGCTCATAACTACTCACAGTGCATAATCGCTCTTCGAATTCTTATTATGCAGCACAGCACACATATCATGGTTCTTGGTTTGTCCACTAGCGACTTGCTTGTAGGAGAGATGACCTTTAGAGATGCATCTATGCTAATCACTACTTCATGCGGTACGATGGAGACATGCGGTATAAAGTGCTTATTCACGAAACCTAATGTGTAGTGCTGTAGTTGTATCTATCTTAGCCTTTGTGACTCCTTCTGTAGTGTCCCGAGGCTCCCCTTAAGGTAAAAGAAGGCGCAGTACTAGGGCAGAATATATATATATATTCCCAGAACAGAGGGCTTGGGGGCTGTTGGCAGGCCCGGAGGCCGACCAACCGGCTAGAACAAGATGGCCACCCAAGTGACCTAAACCGGTAGTTCGAACAAAGTATTACACAGCCTCTCTCTTCTTTCCAGCGTCGTCCCCGACGCTCCTCTTCGTCCGCCGACCAACCGGCTCAGTACAATATGGCCACCCAAGTGACCGAAACCGGCAGTTCAAACAAACAAAAGTATTACGCTTGCTACCACGACTGGAAGGTTTGTTTGGACCGAGTGGTTATAGAGATGATAGTTAGAGCAGTGGGAAAACCCCTTCGATGTAGCTAAGTAGTGGACAATCGATATAAATCAAGCGTTGGTGAAAAGAATCAGCACCAAAGCATCGCAGTTCGTTTTCTATAGAAAAGCTTTGTGGAGCGCTTTTCGCATTTGCATGTGCTCCTTCTGGTGGCATGCAGGCAGTTTGAACCGAATTCCTCAACGTGGAGAAGTAATCACCTTCCAAAATTTGCCGAAATTTTGGTTTGTCTCCTCAAAGTAGTAATTGGTTAAGAGATTCAATAAATAATGCAGTTCGTCAAGCTCCAAAGTGCCTTCGTAATTCTTAGCTGTGAATATTAAAATGCTGTATTTTGTGGGCTATTTTGACAGATATTTGTTGACAGAAATCCGTGCTTCCTATCAGATAGATTATTTTTTATCTGGGGCCAATTCTTTGGTGTACGAAGAATGTTAGACTTGGGGGATTTCCAGTGCTCAAACATCATGAATCACGCAGAGAAATGAAACAATAGTGGTATATTATGTTGTATCTTAAAAAATCTTTTTGTCAAAAGAAATCTTATTTCAGAATAACTTGTTGTATCGCATAAGTAAATATTCGATAGAATTCAAGGAGCGGTGCGTTTTAATTTCTTATGCGGGACTGCAGCAATTATAGGCGAGTGTGTATGCATGTAGGTTGCAATTGCTGTGTCCTCCTCGCATTTAAACTTAATCGACTTGTGGACGTCAAGGAGCAGTTTCACGCTTTGTATTTCTAGGTGAATGGTGCAGATTAGGCCCATTAGTGTTGCAATTGTTTTAATGAGTAATATGGTCAGGCCACAATTATGCCATTATCAGTTGTCTCGCGCTAGATGTTGTACTGGAAAAGGTAGCTAAGTCGAAAGTTGTGCATCCAACAAGCGTCAGAGAGATCTTACAGCTCGGTCACCTGAGGGATGGTTCACTGGCAAACCATGTAGTGTTGATGAGCAGTAAAACTAGTAACACCAGCGATGTTATTGCCGCGGGCAGTTCGCGCTTTGTGAAGGGGATCTTGAGTCATGTGTGTCAGTTCGTTGCATTTCTTACAGATACACTAGGAGGAGGCGAATGGATGCAGTGATTACGTGATTTGGAAGTTGGACATTGGGAAAATAACCAAGGCGCTAACGTGGAATTGAGAATTACTTAACTCTCGATATTTATGTTATGCAATCCTCCCACTCTAAAATCCCAAAGATGGTAGGTTGCAGTAAGCTTCACCTATTTCTTGCATTTTCTGTCACCATTTATCACTTAAATTGTTTGCCTATTTGTCTCTTACCGCATTTCCTAATTTAGGAACAAAATAGCTCAGTCTGCGAATCGATGCCTTCTATTCGAATCAAAACCAAAAATATGCGAATTCCTTGAAGCTCCGGATCTGATGACTCTGCATTACCTTTCCAACGTGGGAGTGGATCCTTTTAAGACGGCCATTCTTCACTCGCGTCAACATATTAGCCAATGGAT
Organism: Taenia multiceps; assembly: GCA_001923025.3. Taxonomy (NCBI): domain Eukaryota; kingdom Metazoa; phylum Platyhelminthes; class Cestoda; order Cyclophyllidea; family Taeniidae; genus Taenia; species Taenia multiceps. The sequence continues at coordinate 5,008,261 of CM010316.2, forward strand.
CTGGTTGGATAAGCGTCTCTTCCAGTCACTCTTCCCATGATTCACACGTAGATCCTTTTAGAATGCTATTAAAGCCGTTTGATGCCAGAGGGAGTAAATGAACTCCTCTCCCCGCTTTTTTATGTACATCTACTATGTTCAAAATCCACAGAGTTGTACAGTTTCGTATTTTGCCGGATAGCAATGTAAGTATGACTTCGGATGGAGAACATAGACTATAGGGGGAAGAACCGCTCATTTCATTGCTGAAAAGTCATTTGAGAAGTTGTAATCTTACTACGGATTTCTATCCATCTATCTAGTGTATCCTTCACGGTTCCTCAATGGTGATTTCACAACCACATGGTAATCTCTCGCGCTCCATCAAACATTGATTATCGCAGCCATTTTAAATGCCACGAGACATAAGTCAAGTGAGTTGGGATGCCTGATCAAATTCCTTGAGCATTTTGGCGAATTCAACAGCTCTTCGCTGGCCGCTGCATTAGCAAACTGGTGATTGTGGTGTATCAAGTACCATCAAGGGAGACTTTTCAACTGGTCTAAGTTGGTGCAATGGGGCCTCGGCGAAGTGATCTGCAAAAGAGTTGAGAGTGATAGGGATTGTGACGCCGTGGAGGGCACGAGATATCGCATGTTGCCTTATTACGTCTGTAATTAACATTTGCAATGTATTTTTCTGCTTGTGTCCTTTGTTTGTTTGGTTGGATAATTTGGTTCAGAATGGCTCAGGGAGGCTATGCAAAGTGCCTACTTTCTCGACTTCGCGGGGTAGGCTGTTTGGAGGTACCTGAGGCGCTTTGCAGATGGTATTCTAGCTGGAGGCTTCGACGCTCGTCTCCTCGCTTTAGACCTTCGTCCCCTTGGAAGAATTGGATTGACTGGGTAAGAGGATTTTGTTGGCAATGTTTGAAGAAGGGGACGTGGGTTGGAGCATGCACCTCTTGAGTCACAGGAGTTGCGTCCATTAAACGCTTACCACTCAGAAGCATCTTTAAATAAACAAGAATGGCACGGATTCTTCGTCCCTTTCATCGCCTCCTTTGGTTCTTTACTTATAGGATGTTTTCTCACATCGAGTTGGCTGGGTCCATCCCTTCACTCGGAAGATGTCTTGTTAGAACTCGTTGCATCGGGCCGCTACGAGGTGAATAAATGAGTCTACCTGGAGTAGGGCATGGAAGCAAACCTTTTAAAAAGCTTCGAATGTTCCGATTTGGAAACTGGGACTATTGAGTTATAGCAAGCACCAAATGGAGTGGGGTGAGAAATAGTACTTTGAAAAGTCTGTGAATCGTTGGAGAGCGTCCATTAATGAAATGAAGACTGAGAAAGGTTATCGTTTGCCTGGCAACCATAACATTGAGTTCCACCTATTGAAGATTCTCGTTTTTTGTGGTATTCAAGGTGCTAGGATGTGTTGTATTCCCAAGTAACTGTGATTCTGGAAGTTTGAGCTAATGTAAAGCACAACAGATTGTAATACGTGCATTATGAGGAGGGAGCCTTAAGGACGCGATTAGAAGGCTTCATCAGTTTCCAGTTCACCAACTCGTTGGTCTGATAAACCTTTAAAGCGACAGACGGCCGGAGGGCACAAATTGGAATGAACGACAACTACCGCTGAGAAAGAACTGTGTTCTGAATGTCCTCATTCCAAGGGAGTTAAGAACAAGATTGAGGCGATAAACACCAGATTTTTTATACTCGAGGCAACGTGGGCGGACCTCCTTATTTTCTACGTTGTTACGACCTCTGAAGTGTGTCTCTACACCGTAAGGTTTCATTCCAATTCTGCGTATAAGGTCATAGAACGCTTTAGACTCTGCTCACCCTTCTGCCAACTCAATTTCGGTCGCCGTGGAGGTCGAAATAATCCCGAACAAATAGTCGAAGGATGGTAGAAGTCCAGACGCATAGAATAAGAGTGTAGTTGCGTTAGAAAAGTGTCTGAGAGGCCTGCAATGTGATCATGGCCCCGACTTACCGTTCAGAAATTTTGGTCAGGTAGTACTTTACATGTCTCTATGATGCTGCCGGATTCAAGTGTTCACTCAATTCGTTAACTCGAAATCAACCACCTATCCACTTCCCTACAACTAGCACACTTGTCCACGCGAGACATTTATATCCATCTCGACCACCTCCCCGTCTGATCCTGTTTCATTTTTTCCATTCCATTTGAGTCCAAGCAATCAGTCCCTCTACTCAACCAACGACCGTACAGTCATCCACTCACTTAGAGAAAACGTTGGTGGTGCAAAACGCACCACCGGTTGTGATTCTAGAGCTGGTGGTTCCTTTTCTCATTCTTCCTGCACAGTCTCAACTTCCTTCATCAATCCATTGCCTCTCCTAATATTTCTGCATCGATCTCAAATCCATGTCTAGCAGGGCCATTGACGACGTCACAATGACTACTTCTCGCTTTGAACTCTTCTTTCTGCCCCTCCCCCCCCCCCCCCTCCACTTCCCATGCCCATCGATCTTTCCTTAAGTAGATGCATTCTTCACATCTCCCGACTGTCTATCTTACGTCCTCCTAGAGGTTTATTTTCGCCTCCTGACTGTCACTTACGATCATATGAGTGCACTCCAAGTAAGCAACGACAGCGATAGTTCAAAAGTCACTTCAATCTGTCTCGTCTCCTTTTGTGTACAAATATAAAATGGATAACAATTCTGTATCCAATTAATCATCCTTACGTGTGAGGCAACGGTTCACCATGCCCTAATTTTCAAATGCCGAGAGGGTGATGTGAGTGGGAAGGGAGGATGCAGCGACTGCAATAGAGGTGTCCAACCACTTTCGGCTGCCGTTGGTGTGATCGTTAATAGCACCCCGATCGGAGATTGACGAATAGAGGACAGGGCGGATAAAAAAGGTGCATCTATCAGTAGGCTCTAGGGAGAGAAAAAAGAAGTGGGAATAATAAGGGAGTACATTCCTCCAAATATCGAAGAGGGTTGGTGAAGTAGATGCATCAAAGCGATGACAGAGAAGTGGTGATACAAAACTCGAGAAAAGCCAGTCCCGGAATGCAAAGTGGGTGGTCAGAAGCACACTTCTTACAACCCACAATGAAACCAGCAGCGACTGAGCCATTGCAGACTTTCAGACCACTACCACAGCCGCTCAGTCGACAGCCTTAGAGACAAACAAATTAGCCGTCTTGAACGGAGACGCTATCAATGCTAATGTGTTCATGTCGCCGCTGACTGGATGACTAGTGGACCACAATTACACCAAGTGACACCCAGCCCTACATAATTTCATTCTTCATGGCATTAATCTTGCAGTGGAGTCAATATTTTGGAAAATGAGACAGACCTGTAACAATTTTAGCAGCGGATAAACTCCCGTTCATCGCAAATTCCGCCTTATGACCCGTCACAAATGATCAGAATACTGCGGAAAGTAAGTAACCACTGAGTACTGGGTAGTATGCGCAATGTAAGCGTACGCTGAACTATACGATAGCAGGTTCGATGAAATGCCTGTGGCACGTTGGATCTAAAACAAGCAATGCAAGGTGACTGAGTAGTTTAGTGTTCGAGTTGCAAATAAAAAAAAGAGAGCTAGCATCTGATGAATGCAATCTCTCTATTTCGTTACATCGAACGATGAACGAGACTCTCGAATATTTTACACCTGGCATTCAACATCATCTACCTTCAATGCTAAACGAGTTGTCATGAGAGCACTTGTCAAATGATACATGCAACTGCAAAGGCAACCACAAGCACGTTTTATTTACCTTGGTAGCGCTCGAGTCCCTCCTGAAGTCGTAGTAAGCCATAGCAGTAGAAAAATGGAATTAGATAGGGTGGAGTGGAAGGCTACTCGTACAATCAGGAGGCCACGCCGCTGAGCGGTAGTATGCGGTGACATGCGTCCGTCTGATCAAATACAGAGTTTCACAAGCTTTAAAAGCATTACATATTCTCTACTTTTGAGCGTCGTTATCGGCAATTTTCTTGGTCGATCGCCCACCACAGCGTAGCTGGTGTTTTGAAAAGTACCCACGAACCAGTCATTGATTCTAGAAGCATCTGAGATATTTGACGTATCTGAAGTTTCATCCTGTTTAGAACTGTAACGGAGAAGGGTGGAAGGCGCCGTCCTCGCAGTGCTGGAGAATGGATGATGCTCTATGACACCGCCCCGTATCCCCGTCGTTGGCGGCAAACATATTGGTCTCAAAGAAGCCGGTGGATAAAGGACAAGTTCTAAGACAGCTTCATGGGGATGCTCTGCGTCTGCACTTCCTTGCGACTTTGACCTATTTTCGACAGTGTGAAGCCGTGCACTTATCCGAATTTCGTAAAGCTAGTAGGAAGGGTGTGAGCACCGCGTGTTCGCTCATTTGACACCATATACCTGCCGCACACAGATCCCGGACCTTCAACGCCCCACGGCCTTTTGTATACGGATGGACTCCATTCCATGGCGTTGAACGCACCACAACCTTGGTGGTTGTCCATGGAAAGCTATTAGTCATCGAGGCACCCAATCGTTGCTCGCTCTGACACATTAAGGCATCTGCAGCTCTGTGAGGAGTATAATATCAAAATGAATTTCGGCGACTAACCCACAGGAACTGGGGTTCCAAGCCTGATGAAGTTACCAATACATAAGCAGGGAGGATAACAAAGCAGTTGTGCTGACAACAAGAAAACCCAGACTTGAAATAATTCCAATTAAATGAAATAACCCACACGCCACACCCACCATAGGGCTTAATTTCTTCAACCTGTCTCCATACCCTAGGACCAACCAATCAAGTTGGACGAGGTACATTCGATTGCACGGCGGCAAAAATCCACGGCCATGCACGTACACAGATTATAATATCCATGTTGCTTTACATGCACTCTCTAAACGCGGATAGAACGAAAATGAAATTCCGTCCTTGGCTAAAACAATAATTTTCCCGAAGCTACTACCAGCGTAGCACTGTCCTCGCTCAACTACCCTGCTATACGGGCGCCCCTAGCACGAAGAGATGAATGTTCAATGAATTGCTGACTACCTCGGATTGAAGAGGAACAACACAGTCCTAAGGAGAAATGGAAGGATCGTTTCTATTAGCTTCGAGAAAATCGACGATCCCGCTAAGCACAAAATTCAAGTTGTGTTCGCGACACTCACCCAAAAGGCACACTGAGAGCAACGCGGCGCCACGAAAGCTGACGCCTCACCAGTTTGGATTTAGTAACTGCCTCTCGTCAAAAGAGTAAATTCAAACAACATAAAAAAAACATAAAATAAGATCATGTTAAGTTCTATACAAGCTTGTGCTCTGTTAAGCAATTTTAAGTTAAAACGAATTTTTTCGTCGATCATGATAAAGAACTGCGTGTAAAGACATTAGGGCAAGATACATAACGCTGTCAGGTCCAAAAGCAACTGCTGACGTACTCATTTGCATTCGTTGCATTAAAAATACAGCGAATGATAAACGAAGAGTAAAATTACATGACTTGAAAAGTAAGTAGGATGTAGGCATTTAATCGGCTTTGGCCTTAAAAATCGTGACTAAACTTGCATAGCGAAAATTATAAATAGTAAATATAAATAGGCAAAATGTTATTATTTTTAAAAGGTTGCAAATAAAGACTTTAGTCTTACTGAAGTTACGTCTCTATGCTACAAGGGGGCCAGTTTGGCAACAAAAAAGATCAGTTTTTCTTTTTGCATAATGCAAAATATTTTATCCCTTTAAGTCTTTGTGGCCCATTCTACAACGAAACCCAATGTTTGAATTCACTTTAATAAATCTGTGTACCGTTTTGTTCTGTCCGCGTTTTTCGTTGGGTGTCCATTCACTGAGTCGGTTTCAATTTGTAGGGTCCATGGTGGCTATAGTGTCCTTGCTCCTGCCTTAGTTTTTCCTGTACAATTCATAACCATTTTGGATTTTTACAATGACACTCAGTGTTCAGTCGGCTGTGTATCAACAATCCGGTGCCCATTCGTCTTTTGACGGTAGTCAACTTGAGCAGGACAGGTTGAACCCCCATCATCAGGAGTATCGCAACAGTGCTACTGTGCAACCCTACTCAGTGCCAGCTCAACACATTCCCTCTGTTAATATTAATGCCGCAATAGCCTCCTCTTTGAAATTGAAAAATTCTAGTCCCCCGTCTCAACAAATGGAATCTTCATTGGGTCTTTTGAATAAGATCATATCCTTCCACAAATCGCCGGCGACACCTTTGGATACTCTCATCATGGCCCATATTGAACATATGCCAAATTCGACTGTCTTGCTGAATACTCGCAGTGAGAAAAGCATGTGTAAGTTTACGTAGATCATGAGAGTCATCCGAACGATTTCAGCGTCACGGTCACTTGTTGTGGGAATGTACTATGTCTCATTTGCTTAAAATGTTCTACTATTGTTTTGTGTAGGTTGTCCCAAGGCTCCGTTACTCTTTTCTGACACGGAACTTATCAAGTGTTGTAAGGGTGCTCAGTCGGCTCTCCCGCGCGTTAATTTGGGCCTTCGAAACGCTGGGAACACTTGTTATCTCAACTCAGTTCTTCAATGCCTCCTGGCAACTGGTGCATTGCTATACTTCGTCAGGGAGAAACACTGCAAACCTGGTGTCTGCATTTACGCAAATAACAAAAACGGCCGACGGTTTTGCGCACTCTGCGCCCTTTTCCGGCTCTTTCAGGAGCATGGGCAGCAAAACAACCACTCTCTAGTGCCTCAGCCAGGCAGTGACTTCCTCAGTCGAACTAGCTTCGGATCCACTACCCCTGCCCTTTTCGCCACGAATGTCCGAGGTAGGCTTATAATTGTTTCTCTTAATCAAAATCTGAGTCTGGTACATATTCACCTGTGGCATCCCTGACAGCTGTTTGTCCAAACCTGCGAGTCTACGCGCAGGAGGATGCCCATGAATATTTGTTGGGGTTGCTCTCACGAATGGAGGAAAGCGTAGTCTCTGGTGTCGGGAAGTTGCCGCGCTCCACACTCGATACAAATGTAATTCGTCGGATTTTTGGCGGTGTAACGCGTTCCGAGGGTGGGTTAATGCTACTATCACTGCCGCAATATTTATTCTTAGCCCTTTGAAATTAATCTAACGCTCTTCCGCTTGTTCTTTTCTTTAAGTAACCTGTAATACCTGTCACAAAGTATCTCTTCGGAACGATCAGTGGTTTAATTTGTCGATGGATATTACGTGCGCCCGCAGTCTGCAGGTATGAAGCCACAAGCGTCTCATGCTCGGTAGTTTTGGTTGACTTAACCTTATCTTTCCTATTTTAGCAATGTCTGGTCAATTACACTCAGACTGAGATACTTCAAGGCACCAACGCTTACAAATGCGAGACTTGTCAGCAGCTGCGGCATGCGAAGCGTTGTTGTCGTGTCTTTCGTGCGCCTCCTATTCTTATAGTCCAATTTAACAGGTTAGTATTTTCGTTTTCCATTTCCTTCACATTAGTTTTTCACATGAGTGAGGTAGGTGAAGTAATTTTGAGCTTGGGCTCTGTTCTACTCAGGGCTGATCAAAATGCGTGGTGTAAATGCGTACTTTGTCAGGAAAGGTGCTACTACTTAGCACGCAATGAAGTGGCTTGAAAGTCCTTGAAAATTCCTTTTATTAGCTATTTTTAAAGAGAAACAATCAATCGAAGGGCGCATATTACTGAGCGTTTCTACTTAAAGACAAAACAACGTTGCGTTCGGTATTGTGGTGCCCTTTGCCTTTACTTCTAGGTTTTCGCGTAGCCAAAAGCTCGACTTTCATGTAGATTTCCCCGCCTCCTTCAATATGCGCCCCCACATGACTCCCTCGAGTGGCCCACCGGTGGTCTACCATCTCTACGCTACCCTCAACCACGAGGGCATCACTTGCCGCTCTGGTCACTATGTAGCATTTAGCAAGCGCAGGAACCAGTGGTTCTTGCACAACGATAACGTGGTGAGTTTGTTGGGACTCTCGGTTCATGAACCATGTGACATAAATTGCTCTGCCATTGAGAATGGTAGATGTGCGGCTGAGTTCAAAAGTGGTATTGGTTTTGCAAGTAATGATGGATGTTATGTTTAATAACTTCCCTCCCTGTTGATCATGGTAAACTGGCCTAATATTGTCGGTGCCCATTTTCCCTTGTGTGCAACATTCTTAATGGTCATCGTTGCATTGTTCGATGTCCTTCGGTGAATAAATATGTTTTGCACCGAGGAGCAGGAATCCGTAATAGAAGCATGCACATAGAGGGGATTTGAATTATGTGTACAATAGAATGTGGCGAAATGCGCGGTGTAAGATTATTGTATTTCCCTTCAGGTGACTTCAACGACCCAGGAGTACGTGCTGCGACAGTCACCCTACTTACTTTTCTATCAGCTGGTACGTTTCAATGTGACTTTCGGCCCTGTTCTACCTATTCGGCTGTTACCTTCCTTGCTCGCCCCTTCCTATAGCCCGATAGTCTGAAAGGCGTTTTTTCTGTGTGCAAGTAGGGAGGAGGGTTAACCTCTGATTTTTGATAAATTAGTACGCTCGTGGAGGTGTGGTTATTTGCTGCACAGTAGGATTTTCTATAAGTGCAAAACCCACCTCCAAAATGGAGGTTAGACAGAATCTCAGGGTCAGCTGCGTTAGTTACTGCTGGTTGACTTCGTTCCATCTGCCACAAGTTTCACGTATTTGTGCAATCGCCTACCTTGTGCATCGCTCAAACCCTTGTTCAAACTAGCATAGGAAACAGATTTTTATTCGCGTGCAAAAATATGGGCGATCGAATTTCACCGGAACAATTTTTACCATTTAGGTTAGGGCGTGTTGATCCGTGGTGCACAATACTCATATTTTCCAGACCATACTAGGCTCCCTTCTATCGTGCTTCTTTGCCTTATGGTATATTAATACTTCTCGTGTTTTAGGCCTCCCCTGAGGCAGTTTTAGGTCTGACTTCTGTTGGTAGCAATGTTGGTCACCTCCGACCGGATACTAAGCCTTTTGGTTCGGCCCCTACGTCGAACTCGCCGCAATCGGGCCCCAGTAGAACTGTATTGTCAGAAGAGAGTATCGACGTAGCGTCGATTCCTTTACCACCTGGTCCCGCCCGGCCCAAACCTGCTTTCATATTTCATCCCCGTGTTCTCGCTAAACCCACTCCACTCCCTCTCCAAGCTTCGTCAGCGCCGTCCGTTGGCGTTCCAGGTGAGAACTTGTTTTCTATCGTCGTACGGTTGTATTAGAGTCTCAAAACGTTCAACGAAGCTGTTCTTTCTGCTTGCGGTTTGCGTAGGCGATGCGCGCCAGGGTCATGTGTTTTGTGCGGATGAGCAGATGCGGCGCGTAGCCGTGAGCATGTTCAGTCGTGCATCTGGCATTACTAACTTGCCTGTGGTATTCACTAAGTGTCCGAACGCGAAAGCTATTAATACTCATTTTGCTGGTTTTCTGGACTGTCGCAATACATTTCACTCTTCAAATTTGATTTTATAGGCACATTTAATAAAAGAGCTTATTGTTGGTAATGTAGTTATTCAAACAGTGGGCAATAGTGGAAGGCTTTTGAGATGATTCTTCGAGTCCCTCACTTTTTGAATGCAAACAGTTAAGCACTTTCATGGTGCAGTAGGCATTAAATTCATCCCATATCAAGCAGTGATGAAATTATTGTTTTCCCAGCCTCCAAGACACCTGAACCCCACGTTTCCACTAATGATGCGAAGTGGATGGAGACAAGGATTAATGGAAAACCAACGGTTAGTGAAGCAATTGTTGCTGCTACCGTATCACCCTCGCACGCAAGTCGGTCTTCCTCAGGCACTACCAATGTAAGTTCAGCTTTGGTTCTGGAAATTTTTCGCCGCAATTTTGTACTAACGGTGAGGGGCAAAGCGCGTGATACCCGAAAGTTGTTTTTTAGTCATATTGTACAAAATTGTTCTTTGGTTTCATTTATTGCAATGGTTTCGTGCTCCAAAAAGGTATGATTTGTATTCATGGGTATTGTCTACGTGATGGTCACTTTTTGCTACGCGTGCGAAGGTAGGGGTTAGTGATTTCTGACGTCGTTGTGATGTCCTTGAAATCTGCTTGACGGCTGGTTTTCGTATTCGTTACAGAAGAATAGGGGTTCGGCCCTTACACATATAAACCGGAAAGCAAAATGCCTAACCTGCTTTCAATGATGGGGATTTATTGGGTTCCTTATGTTGTGCCATCCTGCTTCGCATAATCTTAACTTCGACGGTGTGAATAGTTGAATGGCTTCTGTACTACACCTACTTCAAAAACAAAGGGCTGGTGCAATGTCTGCATTAACTGTATCAGTTTACTCTGTAACATGTGTCTCAAGTTTGTGTGACCAAAAGGGGTATCATTTGCACCCCTACCTATAAGCCGACAGACAAAATGGATTTGCGTCTGTGTGCAAAGGTAGGGGAGATTGAATTCTGTCGTGATTCGATGTTATTTTGTTTCATGACACAGGGGACTTGTCAATCTCACTGGTTCTTAATCTATTTGATTAACCGACTTGTAAAGACTAAGAAATAGAACCATTTAAAGTTGATTATTTGCATGTTCTGAAAGGCGTCACCACCCCAAAAAACGAGGAAGTACAGTTCTCCGAAGCTGGCAAACGGTGGTATCCGTTTCAAACAGGATGCCGAAAACAGTCATCTCGACTCTTCCAGTAACGCGGAGCACAATCGAAGCACAGTTGCTGCTTCTAGCAGTGGTAGCAGCAGCGGTAGCGAAAGCACTGAGACCAGTGTCGAATGGGTTCCAATGACCAAAACAGATATTCTGCAGCAACAGCCCTCTCGTAAACGTACTCATGGTGATTGTTCCAGCGGTAGATCTCCTTCGTCTCCCGATGATGGAAGTTCGGCCCCCCCAAAGATGCCAAAGAAGGATTGCAGCGAAGGGGTTAATATTCTACGGAAATTTCATCACAGTAGAAGGCACAAGAAATTGAGGGGTCACAAGCGCAAGCATCGCCACCATCACAAACATCGACACAAGAGAAGGCGGTCACGCGGTTAAGGGAGTACTTGAGCCTCGTGCATGCGCCCTTGTCCCTGTTTTTTCCTCTATCTCTCTCCTCCCACGTACAGCTTCTCAAGGAGAGCAGTAAGTGTGACTCGGTGTATTCACTGATCGTCTGTATCTGTCCCGTCAGGTGAAGACACGCACAAGAACTTGGTGCCCTTGTTAAAAGCCTTTTTCTCGTCATATTTATAAATACCTGTATGTATGCACTTTGTTGTTTTGCTATCGTATACGTTGCTGTTATCATTAAGACGGTTTGCCACGATTTTGGTTGGCTTAATTTTGCAGCAATCTTTATCTGCCCAACTCTTAGTGAGGTAGTTTTGCATGGAATGCTTGTACCCACTGTTGAAGTAAGAAGGCTTTGAGATGTGCATTGAAGTGTCTTGGATAGTATTTCAAACGAATCCACCATCATTCTCGTGGTGATGGAACGAAATGCTCGAACTGGGCGAAAGTGGTGTCAGTGTCCATGGTATACGTCAAATGATCAAACAAGTGGATACATCGGATCTAGACCCATTGTTTACACTCCCGAAAGCACTATTTACCTGTAGAAAATGTTCTCTCATTCACTTGAACACCACTGATGATGCTGAAGGTTATGAAAGCTTAAAACCAGGTAAGAATCCTTGGAGAATATACTTGCGGTGCGGTTGAGATGAAATTAGACCTTGGAGAGTGAAAAAGGGAACACAAATGTACAGGACGTCTATGCCAGGAACTGGGTGGATCGGATTTTTTGTTTTTGCGGTTTCCTAGGTTAACAAAAAAGTACGATTTTAATGGTCTGTAATCAGAAAAGGAAAGCTCATTCCAAGGCGTGTGTTTGGAAACGCGAAAAAGTTCCAGCTTGGATGGAAATGTGTGTACGTAAGCGGAGCGTTGAATTTGTGTTTCCATGGTTATCCAAGGCGAAGTTACGGTTTCAACAAACTAGCAGGTGTATTTAATGTGGAAAAGGTAACGTTTGATTGTGTTACCTGTATTCATTGGAGGCTGTCACACAATTTTTCACGATTTTCTGTTAGTAAGCTGCACGACGGATGATTGACGGTTAAATTTATTTTTGAAAGTTGTCACAAAGTTCAAAATATTCGATTTTATTCCATGTCCTACGAACTGGTCGTCTTCAAAGGATTGCTTCAAACATGCAAAGTCTGAAGCAAGGCAGGTAAAGTGAGTTGTTGCAATGCATTTTAATAAATCAGTGACTCGACAAGTTTTCCAGTTGCTAGGCGAAGTTTGAATAGCTGTTTATCAACATAGATCTGCCACTCCGATTAATTAGGCCCAAGCTGCCAAAAGGAACACCTTGTATCCCTTTGAATTTGCTTCGCTAACAGGATGGCAAGCAGGTTATGGACGTCAACCAGTAATTTGAGGCGAATACTAAGTTGTTTTTAATGAAAGCAGAACTGTGCTGTTTTGGAAACACAAATGTTTTTGCAGGCAGTGTATATGGAAACCACCTGTACGCACGGACAATCGTGATGAAGATCGACGGGGAAATCAGTCTTGTGAGGTAGCTGAACGGAAAGAATCCATGAGGTCAATCAGAACGTGAGCAGAGACTTACAATTGCGTCATGATTCTGCTAATCGGCAGAGGTTTTAAAATCGCACAGATGTGACGTGTTTTGCGTCCGGTGGGGTTATTCGAGGGTACAGCTAGCCCTCCTCCTCTGGAACGCGGATCATGATGTGTTCGGCATGGCATGTGAGGTCATCTTCACTTTTGCAGTTATACTCTGTACGCCAAATTGCCTCGTCTGTTCATTGTGTTTTATTAATTTGTCAAATGGATGGAAAGATTGTACGCATTTACTTGATTCTGCAAAATCGCTTGGAATTTTTTTGTCTGAAATTCCATTTTTGAGAGATGGCAGGTTCCAGTAGTCGTTCGATTGCTCCTTTTGGCTATCAGTACTTGGTGACAGCCGCAGTTCAAGGATCACCAAAATCTTTTCCGTAGATGGAAACAATGAGTTGGCGGACTCAATAAAGTGGATACGTACGCTATTTGTACAACTCTTCCGAAGTGTATGTGACCAATTCCAACCAGGTGATTCTTCATCCATCCACATTTACAGTTGAACTTGGCTAAACGACCGTCTGTTGCATCTCTACTTTCCGGAATCCGCAGGCTACACCCAAGCACAGCCCTGCATCTGCACAATGCGCGTTCATTGTTTTTTAACCTTTATGGATGGTGGAATTGATGCAAGAATGTGGAATTTGCGAGCACTGCTTCCTGGTAAGAATGGAGCATCTCTGAGCAAGTCTCTATTGTGCATAGATGGCACCACCATACAGGCGGCTCGGTGCATTACTAGCCCCGACATCTGGTTTGCATGTGGTATCCGGAACAGTTGCACCATATGGAACTGAACTGTCCACCCTTTGGCTCTATCCTTCCGACTATTACTTATCCGGAGAATTCGTCACAGTTTGGCAAACCTGACATGACGATTGCCCCGATCTCTTTGATGTCACACCAAACATTGTGGTGGGCATTGGGGAGGCAAAACAGAGTCGGTGACTTTGAAAGGTCATTATAAGTGGTGGTTATCCCACCATCACCTGAGGATCGGGAATTTGGTGTTGTGTATACTTGCGCTGAGGAGGAGAGGGTGTCGACGGAGGTGCTGAATCAGTCTAATCTGCCGTCGTTATACTTGCGGTCACGCAGAACACACCGTAAAGGAATAGCAAATGCGATTGCATGGAAACGATAAAACATTATTTACTTATGAGTGTTTACTATGAATATTTTATTTCAATGTTTAGATATTTAACAAATGTTTGCCAATTTATCTCTTCAATAAGTATAAAAATTATGCGTACCTATTTGACAGAAGACGAAAGCTCTCTTAAGCAGCATTTAATCTCGAAATTTTCTTTCGAAATTTCGACAGTTTTACCAACATTTCTGTTGTCGACTAGTGTAGACTTTAGCGAACACTGAAACTGTAACACCACAATTCCTCCTTCGAAGTCTTAATGAGTCAAAATACCGTGACAGAACATACATCACAAGCCTGCAGACAAACCGGAGGCTATGCAACAGAGCCAACTTGCACCCCAAGGGAATTCAAGTGTCCACGCCCATTTCGTTCCAACAATATGGACTCCAAGCAGTTCAAAAACATTGTGTTTTGTCTAAAAACACTTCTGTGCATGCGAATCAAGGTTCATTCTCACGCCGTTAGGTGTGTCTGCGGACGAGTACAGTCTCCTCACCTCGATTCAATTTCCTTTCAACTGATTACCCTTCAACTCAATGAAGCTGGAACATCTATTGCAGAAGGCAGCTGTTTTTTGACAAATCCTATTTCCACACTGCGTCCTCACTCTTGCCATCTCTTCAGGCCATGAAAGTTGGGTTAGCCACCCTGCAGCTTTCTTGGTAATCGACGACGTGACTCGTCCACGAGATTGCGTTGTGTCTTACGACAATCAATACGCTTTCCGTCATCACAAACAAAGCGATCTGTAAGTCGTGCGTCACTCGTGTCCCATATCGCCATCATCTTGCTCCTCAGCAGTGAAATAATGTCTCATATGATGTAATGAAGATACAGTAGGTCAAATTGTGAGTGAAGGAAATGCGCGAGAGTTGGTCCATCTCCTCATCAACCCAACTTGTGTTTATGCAATCCTAGGCGCGTGTTGATCATGACGCGACCTTAGAGATTAAGAAACGATTGAGCACTTCTAATTTACCAGAGTTAAATCTTTTCAGCTGCTTCTTGGACAGGAATGGGGAAAGATGTTAGCCGCGGAGCTAGTTATTGACACTGCATCAGTGTTTTAATGCTTGGCTTGAATCCGTGGACGCTTTTCACCTTTGAGCATCAAACGTTGAATGAACTAAAGCAAAACGATCGCATTGGCTTTATTCACTTCTATCATGCCTTCATACTGCTCCAGGATGGATGACCAGCCTCTATTCAATCGACCCAAGCTGTGATCTTCTGACTAAGGATTCTACTCACACTTGGTCCTTTGCGTTAGCAACTGCAGAACGAAATCACGAACAGTCAGGGAACCAAAACACAGGGACAAGCTGGTTCTGCTCCTTTGGCTGTCCTAAAGTGTCACGAAAGAAGCTTCTCGGGTGTATCAAAAGAAGTACGGGGATGCAGGAAGCTCCAATGCCCTGATGGATGGGAGGAAAGTTCTCTCGCCTCTCAATTCAGCTCAACCTTCAGTGGAAAACGCTGTTGCTCGTCTAAGCAGTAGTTTCCTCTTTGATGAAAAAACTTAATGTTTTGTGGAGAAAAACTAATGAATAACGGGTAAGAGGTCCTCTTGATGTAGCAATTTTGCGCCTTTATGCTAATAAGTAGTTTGTTCTTTTACATACTACTAAAACATGACAACACTGCGTTAGTTTCAAACAGACTTGGCTCGTCAAATTTTACTTATATTTCCATGCATCTAACGCCAATACTTGTCAAGAACTTCCAAAAGATTGATTGATGATGCCTGAGAATGTGAGCTGCTTCCATTGGCTTTAAAAGCTTTCTTTTCCATAAATATGCTTTAGATAAATTTACTCTTATTAAAATCTTAAATTTAACTACACAGTTGTAAAGTTTATTGCTTTCTTTGTACTCAACGTCTACGATGTAGCCGGGTCTCAATATTCATTTGAAACACTTGCAGTGGCTCAGTTTTTTTGCGGGATTTTGGCTCAAGAACCAATGAGAGACCGTAACTCTGCTCATTATGAAGACCTCAGAAAACAAGGAAAAATGCTTTAATAGTGGCGCTGGAACAATGAGATTCAGAAGTGTCACATCCGTCTAATGAGAGGCATTGACAAAGGGACCCGTTGAGGAGGGGGGACGAGGCGATGCTTGCAGCTCAGCTTTCATCAAATCTACTTTAATCCTACCATTCAGCATTGTATCCATACAGAAAGAGTGGGTGAGTCGAAATGCGCCAAAAATTTGGGTTTTATTGAAGATGAACAGGCGTTAGGGAAGTTTTATTTTCGCCGTGAACAAGAGCTCCACCAGGTGATGACGAGCCAACCCTCAGTAAATGACATCCTCTCAGGTTCAACTAAACAATTAAGTAGTAGCGCTATATAATCAAGGAATTAATTACATGCGCCTCACGATACGTTTCCAACACTACACGGCACTTCACTCAGAAGTTGGCATTTATTCCAGTTATCCTGAATTAGCGATATTGGTCAGACCACTTGTTGACAGGTGAAGAGCTGAGACTATCGCCTGACCATTTCACTTCTGTTTCATCGAATCAGAAGGAGTCAGGTGTTGAGTCCAAGCAACTGTTTATTCACAGCCACTATAATCACAACAAATTTTTATCGCTTCACTGTGCTTCTCGATTCGACTAATCTTATTTTACAACCACCAATTAAACTTCTGTAAACTGCTCTACAATTAAATCCCAAGGACAGTGACAAACCGAAGTGAATGAAAGAGGAAGAGGCGAAGATGAAAGACAAAGTTGCGTCACTGACGTTATGCTTGGCTCTCACTGGTATCATCATTGTAGTTGCGGATTCGTGATGTGCTACGCATGACAGGGATGTGTTGGACGCAAGTTGGGTTAACGAGGAGATGGACCAACTCTCGCGCATTTCCTTCACTCACAATTTGACCTACTGTATCTTCATTACATCATATGAGACATTATTTCACTGCTGAGGAGCAAGATGATGGCGATATGGGACACGAGTGACGCACGACTTACAGATCGCTTTGTTTGTGATGACGGAAAGCGTATTGATTGTCGTAAGACACAACGCAATCTCGTGGACGAGTCACGTCGTCGATTACCAAGAAAGCTGCAGGGTGGCTAACCCAACTTTCATGGCCTGAAGAGATGGCAAGAGTGAGGACGCAGTGTGGAAATAGGATTTGTCAAAAAACAGCTGCCTTCTGCAATAGATGTTCCAGCTTCATTGAGTTGAAGGGTAATCAGTTGAAAGGAAATTGAATCGAGGTGAGGAGACTGTACTCGTCCGCAGACACACCTAACGGCGTGAGAATGAACCTTGATTCGCATGCACAGAAGTGTTTTTAGACAAAACACAATGTTTTTGAACTGCTTGGAGTCCATATTGTTGGAACGAAATGGGCGTGGACACTTGAATTCCCTTGGGGTGCAAGTTGGCTCTGTTGCATAGCCTCCGGTTTGTCTGCAGGCTTGTGATGTATGTTCTGTCACGGTATTTTGACTCATTAAGACTTCGAAGGAGGAATTGTGGTGTTACAGTTTCAGTGTTCGCTAAAGTCTACACTAGTCGACAACAGAAATGTTGGTAAAACTGTCAAAATTTCGAAAGAAAATTAAAAAAATTGAAGCTCGCTTCTGAAAGTTCAATTTGAGACAATGCCAGTCTTGAGTAGTCTTCTGTAGAAGGTTTAAAAAATAAGCAGCCATAGGATGAGTGAAAAGTTTTTGCACTTGCTATGCTGAAGAGTACAACGGTACATGTAGAGGTGTAAAAGACGAAACGCAGCGCATCCCACTTTAGTTTACCGCAACTAAGGGATGAGTGCAAGTGACTGCCAAGTCAACACGATACGAATTAAGGAGTGGAGCTTTGTGAGGCAGACAAGCTTAAAATTGATGCTGGCACTAAGAATTTTGAGCTGGCTATTAGCTATTAATCCATTTAATGTGCATAAGAATGAAGACGCGTCCGCAATTCAAGATTTTGCCGACGCTCGATTACGCCGTTTGAAAAAACCCACCAAAGAGAGAAATTGCATGAAAAAAAGGCTAAGTGAAAGAACTAATGTACATTGTCGGGGCGCACAACCTTCTAATCGTGTAAAGTGCTACAAATAGGTTTTACCCTTTTTAGCAAAGTGAAAAACAGATGGCTCTAAAGGCGATTGGGGAGAGTGATACCACACTAGAAGTTACTCGAAGATGTCTAACATGTAATGTGCTACAAAACCTCGGATTCTTTTTGAACATAAAAGAGAGGCTAAAGTTGGTCTGTCTAAGAATATCCGTGTGGAATACCCTAAAGTAAATCTGAAGTAGTGGTTTCATCATCATCCTGAGGATCCATAGAGAATACAGTCACGAAACCGCTCACCTGGAAAACGCACCTAGTATACGTGTACACTTCTAGGTACCCTAGAGGATAGGCGTAGTTGTAGTCTGGGCAAAACAAATGTTTGCATAAGTAAAGCAGAACCCTGGGTCCCAGTTTAGTGTCGGACCCATGATAGGGTTAGAAATAGGCAATATAATCAAGTAACATGGCATTTAAAATAATATATAATTTTCTTTAAAAATGTAGAAATGAATTGCAATAAAACTACACCAGAAGCCCAAAATAGCTGAGCGTTGTGACTAATCTACTACTATCAACCTCTCTTTTCAGTGTTTAGAACAATACAATTTGTCCAAATTGGATTTTCATGAAAGTGCAAATCTAATTTACTTGAATAAAGTAACCAGGACGAAGTAAGCTTAATATCAGTAGTCATACATGAACGAAGAAGAGTAACATGTATTTAAGTAACGAGTGGTATTAGTTAGTTTTTTTACTATACCTTCAGTGCAACAAGAATTAAGCAGTGTTATTAGGCCTTTGCCGTAATTATTATGGCCTGGTTCAGTGTTTCGTAAACACGACTTTAAGCCTCCTTTGGATGCATTCGATGTCTCTTTTTGCACACCTGTCCACCACTATTCTATCCACATTGTCACACTAATTATGTCATGAACAAGTAAGAGAGGACGTGAAGAATCGGAGAGTGCAGATGTGCTACCTTTTTAAGGCTGTTGATGAATGCTTAAAATGTTTATAAACTCCTGAAACGGTCGAATGCAGGAACTAGCCACACCACCAAGTTGGTAATTCTTCTCTGGGATGAAGAAAGTTGGGAAGCTAAACCCATATGTTATTGAGTCGCCAGACCAATAATTTAAGCTTGTTGATAAGAACCTGTGCCTCCAAACGACGATGGGTACAAATCACCGAAGATTGGGAGAGGTGGTTAAACTCAACACACTCGCATAAACTTATTTACAACATCCACAGTGGTAAATATGGAATTAGTTTATTTTAATATCACCCACCATTTCTGATTCTGTCGGTTTTTGAAGAAATGTCGGAGCTCAATGACTTTGAAGCTGTTGAAGACTTCGACCAGCTTCGGATGAGTTGATAAACCACAGTCGTTTATTAAATAAATTATGTCACACAGTCGCAATGGCCTTCTTTCTAAAACGATTAGGTAGCTCCTCCACTTGTCTAGGTATGATAGTCCACTGGAAATGCTCTCTCAAATGGAGTTGGCTAGTTATGATCATCCCCGAACCTGAATTGGAGAAGAACAGGGCTTCTAGCACCCTATTCCTAAACACAAAAGTGCTAATGTGCAGTGAGTGTCAAATTTGGCTTGGCTTTAGCTTCTGTTCGCAGCATTCCATTCATGCATAAAGTAAATTCCATCTCTTGACTACTTCATGGTCCAATTAATGCCACGTCAAGTGGCGTTTTGGTTTCTCTAAAACCGTAGGAAACGTCTTAGTCATTAATGTAGATCAAATTACAAAACCTCTCTGTAACAATGCAACCACCTCTAAGGATATCTTAAATGCTTACAAATGACATGCTTCTTTTCATTTTGTGACTGCAATTGGATTGGAAAATAAATCACTGATAAATATTTTACAAAAAATGCCATGCGTGAGTGCAAAGTTGTTTCCAGCATTGCTCACAACAGCGCCCTGTTATTACGCGATAAGTTTCGGCTTATTTACTCTCTCTATGACCACTTTTGCAATTTAAAATCACTGTTTTGCCAAGCGAAATTCCTACTTACTTTTCAAATGTCGGTTTGTTATTCCCCAATTCAATGAAAAAATAGTGCTCGCAAGTACTTATAACCTCATATTGCACCAACCCAACGTGTCTCCCCAGAAAATACTAGTAGCTTCTCGAGTACTAGGTAAGGACCGATTCTATTTAACAAATGGCAAAGCGTTATCAAGTTTAGACACGAATATCGCAATAACACACTTTGCTATTTGATTGCGCACAACATCACTGAATTTTTCGACTCATATTTCGACCATTTTGGTTTTGCATTAGACTCATTTGCATCCAGCTTTCTTTCTAAATTATGTCTTGATTACTGAGCCGCTTGTGTATTAGAAAGTTGACACTAGGACGTGAATGAATAAATGCTTGCAATGTCCAAAGCTGTTATAATTCTAGATTGTGTCCAGATCTCCTCGTTTTTTCCGGCTGCTTATGCTACCCATATTGCCTTGTGATGGCTTGGCCAATTTTATTTCGCCCTTCCCTTTTCTCTTGTAGTCGGCGATGAACGAGGTAGTGGAGATGATTCTAGCGCACCTGATCAAGAGGGATTGCATTTGAACGCATTTCTTCGCTGTGGCTCTGTGACTTTCCTGCGAGCAGAACCTACCCATCCCACTTTCTATGGTAATCAAGGCCGTCATTGAGAAATATCACTTCCTCTCTAAGGGTGCTATCTCCTCTCTAGTTGCCTGCTTAACCTCGTGAGCCTCAACCTCCCCACCTGCGCTTTCGTTTGTTTCCCTTCTTGCTTACCTCTCATTCTGTACCCACTCTCAATTATTTTAAATACGTTCATATATCTTTCATGTAATTCCGTATCTATCCACCTAGTCACGTTTGATGTGTTTTCCCATCATCTGTAAAGAATTATCACAAATCGCAGTCCCACCAGGGGGCGGTAGTCTCAAATTCGCTCATTAAACGCTATTAAGTTTAGAAAATTAAATAAGGCTCATATTTTTAATGTATGACATGGGGATGTGTAAATTATGCGGCGAAGATGCTTACGAGCATAGACATGTATTTAGGCTCTTAAGTATGCTGCAAAAAATGACACATCGACGGATAATATGTAGGTATAAAATGCACACAAGGGTATGTTTTCTAAAGAAGATGTGGATATGGACGCAAAGAATGAGTAACTGTTTGGATGTTGATGAGGAACTTATTGAGAATATGTGCTCATGAAGAAGCATAACCCATAGATGAAATTGATGGAAAGCGCACGTATGCATGTATGCTCGTGAATACGCAGGGCATATGTATAAATAAATGTTCATAATGGCAAATATTTATTTCGAGTAGTCTACTAAAAGCGTGTTTATGTGTAGTTGCTCTTAATTACGCATACCTCTTTAGAATCATTTAAAAGGAGCCTATATATGTATGACCGTGAAGGGGTGTATTTACGGAACAAAGTCGGCAAGAGGCTTATTAATAGTCAAATCCTTGCAAAGATGGGTACTTACTTGGAGAAATTCGTTAAAAACTTGTCGGTACCTAGATACCTCGAAGGAAGCATAACTGTTTGGGAGAAAAGATGATGCGCTTCTACATATGGATGTACATGCTCGAGAGGATAAAGACTCATCTTTAGAAGACGACAGAAGGCACATTTATGCATATATGATCCAGAGGCTCTGTATGTATGCGTGCGCACCCTTATGCAAATTACGCAAGAAAATGGAGCCAATTTATAAGTTCATGCTCATAGAGAAAGTCATTAGAGAAAGTCACGAGGTGGAGAATGCTATCATTTAAACTAACTAAAGAGGGGGTCACTACTATATTTATGTTTACAATGATTCATATTTAACTTGCAAAACCGGTGAGAAGACTAGTTGAATAGAGATACTAATGGGGAGTTTAAGAACACATGCTAGAAAAAAATCCTATCTCTTAGAGGGACTTGATGAGGAGCCTGTTTACTAAAGAAAGTAGTGAGGAATCCACATACAAATGCTTGGAGGAATTGCATCCATTTTGAAAAATTCATTAGGAGCCTTTATATTTGATCAGACTTGTGAGAGCGAATGTGCACGTTGGAGAACTTGGTGTGGAGCATATTTGTGTCCACACACTCTCTTGGAAAAAAGAATTATTTACCAATCTGTGCTAGTAAAAATGATTAATTTTTGGAAAATATCAATAAGGTACCACCTGCAAGGATGGATTATTAACTGTGGAAGTCGACAGAGAATTTGTTATGCAGAAATGCTTGTTAGCCAATTTTATTATTTAAAGTAATTAATAGATTACATATTTAGATAAATAAGCCTGTAATGATGGATACTTATCGAAAGAATTAGATGGAAAATTTACTCACTTATTCACGTTCTTGAAGGACAGTACCACCTTAGAAGAAGAGAAGAGGGGTGTGCAAATAGTATGCATTTGTAAGGAAATACATTTATTGAAAGAAAGCACTGCTGTGTATGCTTACGCATTCATGCCCGTAAGGAACTTTATTCATCCAAAAAAACTATGATAAAGATATTTATGTAAAGTTGCTTGCAAAATTTTTTATTTAAGCTACGAAAGCACCGAAATGGGTGGTAATGTGAAATAATTTTGAGATTTTATTGAAGAATTGATGTAGCATATGTTCTCTGAAGGATAGGTACTTGCTATAAGAGGTCGATGAGGAGATTTCTAATGCATATAAGATTGTGAGGACTGATAGCAATTCATATCAGTCGTTGGGATAATCACATGTATTCAAGCTCATACTATCGGATAATCATCCGGGAAAACGGATGAAGGCCTTTTACATTCGTGTACTCCTAAGAATAAATGTTTACTCGAGTGAATCTTAAGGGTCTATTTATGCATAGATTCCCGTAAAGATGGATATGTATATACGCTTGCGACGCCAGATGGTTATTTGAAGAAACTGATGGGAATTCTATTAAAGCAGGCAGATTTTGAGGCTAGCTGCTGCTTTGTAGCAATCAATGAGGAGAAGTAGATATTTATTTAGGGACTTTGCTGAGGATCAAATGCTTGGTTACACTTGCTTTTGAGGATTAATAGTCATTTGGTGAATTCAATGAGAGCACATTTACGCATATACGATTTTGAGGATGCGTATTTATAGGAAGGAACGGACCTGGAGCACATATGCGCTCATATGAACTTGTTCTTATGGGGACTTCGATAAAATGCTGAGTAATGCTTCCGAGCTTGTTTGTGTATGCGCTCGTAATGACAAATATTTATTTGGAGAGCTTGACTAGGGCCTACCTACGGAAATATTTATTAAAAAAACGGATAATTATGTGAAGAGGTCGACGGAGAGCATAATTATGCATTTATATTCAAGGAGTTGTACCGCAAGGTCGAGGAATCGGCTGGAAGCCCATTAAAGCAAGCATGATTGCAAAGATTAATACTTATGCGAAGATATCCATGAAAAGTTTGCCTTCATGTGCTCAACAGGATACAAACTCATCTGGAGAAACCAATAAGTCTATTTGGTTTGGTGGGGCGCAATTCACAAATGTATGCTCTAAATGGTAGATATTTGACAAGAAAATCAACGAATGTGGTAAGGAACCAAATGATATATGCAAGTTTGTGGAGATTTATACTGATTAAAGGGAAACATTTGGCGGAAAATTTACGTATTCGTGCGTGAAAATAAATTTGTTTATTGGAACAACCCCAAGCATTCATTAAAATAAGTCAACAAGGAGCATATTTGCGCATATTTGCTTTTAAGGATGGATACCAAAAAGAAGAAAGGGATTTTCGTGCCTTTAAGGGATTTAATAAGGTGCATATTTATTCATACATGTCCGTGAGGATACCATATTTTGTATCAAGCTTCTTTATTTGTGTATGTATGATGGTGGTGACGGATATCTACCCATGTAGGAAAAGCTCGTTGGGATGGATATCCATTAAAAGAGGTAAGCAGGGGTTCATCAATTGCATACTTTGGTGGGGAGAAACTATCGTTCAGTGAGGAGAAGTACTATGGATCATACTTATGTATTTATGCCCATAAAGAATTGTATTCATTGAGGAAAGTGATGAAAAGCTTATTAGTGTACATAGGTCCGTGTGGGTACCCATTCAGTTAGAGAAGTAAATAAGGAGCATTTCCATGTGCATATGCCTAATATGATGGATTTTAATTTGAATAAACCAAAGAGGGTTTTGTTTGTTCAAGTAGGCTTGTAGAAGAAAGATGTTTAACAAGAGGAGCTTATGATAATTTTATTATTATCATATGCATATACTCCAGAGTTTATTGATTTGGGGACGACGATGAGGAGCATATTTGCAATGTTATGTCCATAAGAGTGGAGTTTTATTTTTAGTAGTCGTTGGATAGTCTCTTTTTTTTCACATAACCTCCTAAGGTCCGTAAGAATGTTTATGTGCACAAGCTGATAGAAACGGGCATTCTTAGGAAATGTTGATGTGTAACACATTTCTAAATAACGCCTCATGCGAATTAATATTTATTTGTGGAAGTTAATATGGAGAAGGCAGTGAGGAATGAATGCACGTATTTACAGTCGGAAGGGTGCACATCTAATTGGAGTGCACGATGTGAAGATTGTTTTGATATTCGATCGTGAATGTAAAAATTTAATTAAAAAAAGCAAAAAGGAGGGAATGTGAGTATGTATGCTCCGGAGTATTACACTTGCGAAGTCAATGAGGATTTAATACATGCATTTGGCGCGTAAGCACACACATCCCACTAAAGATGTCGATGTGGAGATCAAATGCGTTTATCAGCGCGAACATTTCAATGCCCCGTGAGGAGCACGCCTAGTTGTTAATGCTCGTAAGAATGAGTATCACTTTGAGAAAGTCAATGGAGAGTGATGCATGCATTTCGCCCAGGAGTTGTACATTAGTTAAAGGAATTGATGAGAAGATTATGAGTGCATATGAATATTAGCATAGACACGTCCTTGTGGAGAAAGTGATGAGGAGCATAGGCATGTACTGCATTGGAGAAGCCGATGAGGAGATTATAAATGCATTTATGCACGTGATACATCACAAACTGCCCTGAACACCTCTCAACTCTACGCGCTGGATGGAACTTTTACATATCACAGTCCTCAAAGAATGACATTTTTACCATGGCATACCTATTCAGCTATCCCTATTTGATTAGCCCTGATAGAATGCATGGCAGGCCACCATTATATAACATTGTCAATATTAAGAGAACTAATAGGACATTCCAACTTCAGAAACTTTTTTCAAATAACTTTCACAGACTCGCTAATGCTGTACCTTTCCTAAAGAAAAGAGACTTTTTCTCTCATAAGTAACTAGAAGATTAAGAACCGAGGCCTGCCACTGCTTCAAACTCACCGAATTTGTCACTGGCCGGAAATATGATCCCTCCTACAAAACATCACTAAATAAACTGAAACCACCTCGTCTATGTGAAGATAATCACCCACAATTCGTTCTATTCCATTCCATTCTACTCAGAAATTGGAAGGGTTCTAACACCATAATTAAACTTCGAACCAACAGTTCTTATTGCTCAACCAAGTACATTCGGTTTACCTCACCCATAGCCCTCCCACATCGCCACCGGTCAAAATACTACGTTAACTGCTACATCGGCTAAAATTGAATGAATAGAACTGTAAAAGACGAATCAACTTATCACTACGGTACCTCCACAAGAAGAGAAAATGGCCAAGTTTCCATTAGCAGTCACGCCACCCATCCATCTGATCAGCAGATTTGATAAGGCTACCAATAGTGGATAGGAAGAGAACCCGGTAGCTGACAGCATGGTTACCTATTTCTCAAGGGGCTGATCCATGATTTGGGGCTGGCCAATCGAGATGTTTATCACTTCGAAGTGCTTTGCAACAGCATGTTTGAAGGCATCGAGAAATCACAAATTTATGGATGGGAAACGTCACGCACTTCAAATTCGACTGTGGACCGGGACCATTTGCCTTCATTTCCCCGTATTCTATGGACTGAATTCCATTTTGGCGGTTAATCAGTCATTCTAACTCCTAACACCACAAAAAACTGGAAAAAAGTAACAGGCGATAAGTGGAAAGAATGAAGCAATGGACGCCGAACAGTAACCAACGACGGAAGTGGACGTGAAGGCGAAAGCGAAAGCATGAGTGTAGGTAAGAGCATAAGTGTGGAATACCTCTATCATCAGACATCCACGGGGGCATTCATCACATAACGGTTGTCCTGTTGGATTACAATTCTCCCATCGCTAAGTAAACCGATTTGTACCAACTCCGTCTCTTCTCCCTGTGTCTTCATGAGCTCTGTATCTATTCCGCCCCATTGACCATTGTTATCAACTTCAATGGACATGGTTCGTTTTCATACCCAGAATCCTTCGCTTTTAAAGTGGTAGAACAGCATGCCTGGTTTTAAGAACACACTCTACATAGCTGAAGCAAATGTGATTCGTATTTCCCATTTTTGTCATCTCAGCCTTTCTAATCCTGCATAAGTCATGCTCACCTCGTCCAGTCATACTTCTGCTCAAATTAGCAATAAAATTTACCTAGGAGAACACTTAAATTACACATTGGAAGATTGCTGCGTGCACACTCCTAATGATCAGGCCGCGGCCATGCCGACATTTTTCGTCAGGACAACACAACAGCATTAATAAAGCAGACAGATTCGCTTTTCACCTAAAACCCTCGTAGATCTCCCTCTTAACAGCTCAGAGAAACAACGAGCTTTGTACTAACAACTTATTAGTAGAACTTATCAGCCACGCATAAAAGAAGCTCAATGTTGTCATCTGCCAATCAGATCAGCGCGGAAATGGCGAATGAATAGGTGGCATCAAGGCTGATCTTGACGTATCCACCCGCAAAGAGGGATCTTTCGACATACAGAAGCATCTACTTCAAGAAAAAGCAAAAAGCATTTGCATCCACTTTGGGCCTTTACTTGTACACAAAGAAATGATTTTTAAAATGGCATTTGTGAAGTTTTTACTTTACAAAACCAAATAATAGACAACGAACAGCCAAGAATAAAGCCAATGTGTGTCCGCAAGTGCCTAAAAATTTCACACACTAAGGAGATTTTTTATCACTTCAACAAATGTGGCAAAGTAGAAACAAACAGACGTCAGAGGTATCCTAACAACTTCTGCTTTCTGAGATTTGACCAATTCATCAGACTGACTCTCGTGGGATGCTGAAGGCTAATATTTATCACCGCAAAGTTCTATTTTATTGATTTCCGCATTTCAGTAGTCTGATGATCGCTTGGCTGATAAAGAAGAAAAAGAAGTGCTAAAACCCATTCATTAATGTTGCTGTAGGAATTTTCTAAGATCCAACCTAATAGGCACATCATGATTCACAAGCTTCTGTACACCTGAAAATAGGAATAACGCAGCACATATAGTAAGTAGTGGTGGGAGATGAAAGTGGTCCATGGACTTCTCTAATACAAGAATTACAGCAGCATGTAAATGGGTCTCCGTGACGCCGTTCCACAGTAATGATATTCATCGTGCCTAGGAATGCTTTAAGACATGGGGTAGTCCATTCAACGATAATTTCCACCTCCATGCGTAAGGGCGATATTTGTGACGGAAAGTGATTAAGCGCAGGAAGTAGTCTTCTAGACATTGCAAGTTTCCACTCAGCAATTAAAGGCGGCTTTCTGCTGGCCTGCTAGAGCATACCAACAGGGAATTTGATTTCTCTCTAACCCATGTAAGGGCTGTAGGGATATTCCTTTGATTAAATAATTTAGCCTACCCACTTTTAGTGCTCTACCAGACACCTGCGGTCCACAGGTTTTATTGCATTTGATTTATATTCTTCGCTTGTTGCGCCTCCCTTTATTCAGTTAGCAATGAGTACCTCATGGTGTGAGCAGAGAAGTGTACAAATGCTTAAAAGGCGTTTAGTACAAGATCACTGTCAGGGAGGCAAAATCCACAGAGTAGCATCCTAAGGAGATTCGCCGAGTTACCCTTGTAGAGATCCAAACGGACGGAAATTGTACGATGTCAGGTGGACTCTATAGGAGATGCATGTTAGTCGACAGCGAGAAAGTGTCTCGGTTAAATGGAATCTGCTGCTTTACGAAGCTGCAGTTTTTTTGTGAAAAGGTAAACTCATCATCTATGCAGAAATATTTATCTCTAGTTTACCTGGAAAGTAAGCACTAAAGGTGACTACAGGTGTAAAGTGGTCGTGAATGCGCCACAGACAAAATCAGCACCAACCGATGTTTGACCGCCAATAAAACATTATATTTAGTCAAATATGCTGCCAAAAACTGCTCAAAATCCAAATACCTCAAATTTATCGCACAGCTCTCTACTGTGATGTGCTTAAAGTCTTCCTTGGGCATGACTGGTAAAGGTTTTTTAAGCCTTATCTACAAAAAGTTATCCCAACATGCAATGCTTCTCGTTCACACAAGTGCACCTCCAGAGCTTCCGACTGGCACCTCTAGCAAGGCGTCTGGATGCACTAGTTTCTCTACTCTGTGGCATATATTAGGCATCCATTACTGACTCCTGCTGTAGCATTGTGCAGTAGGAATGCAAGGTGGCTAGGATCTGGCACAAAGCTCTATTACTTCAAGTTCCTTTTGTGTAGCAGAAAAAAGGAGATTAGTCTTGCTTGCGCTCCCCATCTACTCAAGTTCTGATAGCTTTGCTTTTAATGAAAAGCCACCCCTTTTGTAAAAATGCGTTTGTTGCTAAGCGAGATAAAATATGAGAAGCAAATGAAGTGGTGACGGCGGTTGGCCTTTGTATCTCCGTCACATGGCTGGTTCTATCGCACTGCATTGGCCGATATTGGTACGAAAACGATGGTGGAGAAATTGTTAGAAAAATAACAAGTAAAGGGTAGAATGTAGTCGAAATCGCTGCCACTGGAGAGGAGAGGAAGTCACAAGTGCAGAGACACGAATAGGAAGTAATGTCTCCGGTAGACTCCTTCTTGCTTGCATTGAAGTGTTTTATAAATGATGATAAGTAGCTGGAAAACGATAGAGCGGAACACGTCCGACTTCAATTTATTTGGCATTCACAGCTAATTACCCCTTCTTTTTGGCTGTAGGTAGATCTATTGTGGCGCATAGATGTGAATTGCTCTATTGGTACAGTGATCAACGTTTGCTCAACTCATCGCCATCTTTCCACTGACAACGAAAATGGAAGTTAAATCACAAAGGCAATAAAAATATTACTTGCTACTTTCTTCTGATTTTACATTTGTTTGTTAACTAACTGACCCAACGACCGACAAATCCCATGGCCTCTGGTAGTAAATGAGCAATCAGACCAGCGACGAACAAACTGCACCTGCTCCTGATTCGTACATTTGTGCCACCTCAGGTCAATTCTCAGCTGGCAGATCCACTGACTTTTTCGCTTATTTAAATACCTTCCATTGATTCAATCGTGGCAAATTCTTAATTTCGAAGCGCGAAAAATGAGAAGGTTAATCCATTTTCTTGACCATAGACAGGCGCGCTGACATCTATCTTGCAGAAGACCATTTCATACTCTGTGTGAATTTCAGCCAACCTTCCGAACTGATTATTCTTTGTTTAAAGTGCGAGTAGTCGAATTCTTTTAGTCAAAACACAAATACGAAGCAGTGGACTTCTCGAATTGAGTCCACTAAAAGGCGTGTCAAGACTCTAATAGAGGACATATGTGACATGGGTTAGTTTGAATACCACCAACGCAAACGGCAAGCAACAGATATAGCGCTCTTATGGAACGGCAAAAAAAAGCAATGATCATACTTGAATAGGATAGTCTCATTAAATTCATTGACGTCTGTGGTGATAAAGCTCTCCGCAAATGCAACCAACTAAAACATCTACTAAATTAGAATGAAACCAATTCTCGATCCACTTTGGATGAATATATGGCTAAACAAGGAAAATTTGTTATGCGTTCTCAGAGGCAAGAAGGTTTATTTGCAATCAACGGCGACAGGGACTAATTGATACAGGTCTTTAGTGCATAATCCAATCTCTTCGACTCACGTGTTACCTAAATATGTGTGCTTTAAAGTTGTAAGTGAGACTTCCGACATTGGTCCAAATCACCGATTCGCCTTGCTTCGTATCAAATCAATCCATCTGGACAAGTATCTGCCTCATTGCATGTAATGCTTAAGGGACCGTAGCTGTCAAGTCATTCACGTGCGAAACAACACATTCTCTAGTAAAATTTTTAAGAACAAACGTCGGCAAGTAAGCCTGCGAAGTTGGGAATTCACACGCTTCTTGAATGACATTGGTGGCGATGTCGGATGTTTACCAGGGACCTACAACGGATGACACTTTTCTTACAAAATTACAGTTTCTCCTTCAATTCTCAAGTGAACCGCCTTGTGTTAACCCTGTTTCTTCAACCTACGTCTTCATGAGCACTGCGTCTAGCCCGTTTTATTGACCGATGCTGCCCACTTCAATGGACATGATTAACTTCTATTTCCAGATTCCTTCGTAATCAGAGCCGTAGGTTGGTATACCTAGTGCGTAGGATCACACCTTACACAAATGAAGCACAAATTGTTCGTTTTATCAACCTTTCATCATCGCGGCTTTATTCATTCTGCAAAACAATGTTCTTCGCCTCTGGTCATGCTTCCGCCTCGATAAACAATAAAATTTACCTAGAAAGCACTTCAAATTTGCATAGGTTGACTGCTGCCTGTACATCGCTAATGACCAGACCGCGCTCCATGCCGACATTTTCCGTCAGAACACCACAACGACATAAAGGCAGCAGACAGGTCCACAATTTTTGACAAAAACCCTATAAGTCATACTCTTAACAGCTCACACAAACAACGGGCTTTGTACTAACAGCTTGATAGTAAAACTTACCAACCAAACTGCCTACAAAGGGTCATCTAACTCGATTTCGGTTTGTAGCATAAAATAAGCATATGGTTTCCAACCGCCCATCAGATTAGCTAGGATGTGATAAGTGAAAGGACATCATGAAGGCTGCTCTTCCCTTATCCCTTCCCATCAAGAGTATTAAGAAGAGCACCTCCAAGGAAGAGTACCCCTGATGCACAAAAGTATCCACTTATAATCTCTTAACGCGAATCAAAGTCCACGAATTTTCGGGTAATGCAGCAAAAATATTAGCGAAAGGCGAATAGCGCTTGAATCCGTCCTAAGCCTTTGCACTCACACCTAGAATTATAGCATTAAATTGCGTCTTTAAAGCGTACACCTTGCAAAAACCACATGATGGGCAAGAAGTCGTCGCACATGAAACCTGTGGGAGTCCATATGCATGCGAATCATTTTACCCGTTTAAGAGACATTTCACCACCTAAGTGAGCGTGGCAAAGGTAAAACAGATAGACATCAGAGGACTCCTAATAGTTACTGCATCCTACGAGTTGACCAACTTATCAAACTGACACTTGTGTAAAGCTAAAGGATGATATTAATAGCTACAACGAATTCATTTATCGGCCACAGGCATGCCTCAGATCAAAGCAGCCTTTTCAGTTATTTCTTCTGAAATTCGTCACTTCAGCACTCTACCAATTGTCTGGATGATAAAAGGCGAAGAAATAAGTAAAGAATCCGGGTAGATTTTATCCTGAGATGACAGTTTACCGCTCAATCCCTGATTTTGTCGTAGGACCTTTCCGGAATCCCATATAATAGATGCATTATAAGCCATCTGGGTGTAAGAACAATGTGACATCTACGGCCTACTCTAAAGCTTACCGAGACTTACCTTGGTAGGACCTAAGCCTTCATTTATTCGTAAAGGCGCTTGCAGCCAACTTTGGCAAATGAAGACGCATTGTCAGATCTGCAAATTTTGATCTGTGAAAAAGATCACCATAAAATGGTCACTCACCTCAATCAGTTAAGCGCAGTTTGTAGATAACAGTCTCATTGGGGGGATATTTGTGACTCACAATTGAAAACATGATATGAACTTACCGGCAGCAGAAATAATGACCCACTGTCAAAATTCTCCACTTTGATATGCCTTGAAGATAACAATGAAATCTGAATATGGGCTAAGTTGTACAATTAAAAAACAAAGGAACTAAGAAGAGCGCATTTACTAAAAACCCGAGGAAACACCATTAGCAATGCACTAAGTAGCGTTCAAATAAACTTTGGTACAAGTTACCAATTAATTTATTTCCGACAAAATTACTACACATCATCGCTGAGTGCATAAGGTATGAATCAAGCAATTGCGCTGGTCCACGTCCTTTCTAGTTCATCTATAATCATGATGGAAGCTTAAAGTAAAACGGGACGCACATGCTATAAGGCATAATCTAAAACAAGCCTCTGGTCGAGGTATCATAATAGCACGAGATAAGCAACAAAGGCTTCAATTTTGCCTGAAATATCTTATCCACAGAGATCTTATGAACCATTCAGCAGTGTTAACTTAGGATAGAGCTGAGCAGTACCAGTGCGGTCTGCATACGATTTCCTTTATTGTTCTGGGTTCTAAAGGAATTCAATCAAATTCCTTAAAATTAACATCATTAAGCCTCATCCCTCCGCTTTCTTAGGACGATAGTATCAACGAGTCTGTCAATCAACACAGATGCTTCTTTACAACGTTACTGTTGTGGAATTAAGTGGAGAGAAGATTGTTAATTGGCATGAGCTTGCTATTCAAGGTTGTCTGAGCTTTGACACAACGGCCTTCGCATCTCTGGTGAGGCCGTCCTAAGGCTGTATGAAATCAACTCGCTAGAGAGGGTTGTACAATACTTAGAGAATTTAAAAATGTGATAAACCATTGTTTCAAGTGCATGCGTGCATGGTGCCCATGGATCAGCTGTATATAAATCATTGTCAACTGAGAGGAGACACCACTAACATCCTAGTAGCAACTTTCATCTCTCCAAATAGTGCCCAACCAAAAGGGTGTTTACCATTCTGTACTCGATCTATTCCTAAAGAACGCTGTGAAGCTAGCAAAACTAAGGTCCCAACGAGTGTTTTAATCATACGCTTTAGCGAGCTGCAAACCAGACCTAAAAAGGTGTTAGCAGCGACTAAGCCTCTTCGGAGAAGCCAAAATAACAGGATTGCTTAGCTGAAAAGGATGAAGTAGTGGCACAGCGGGCGAAAAAGAAGAGAGGAGGGAGAAAAATGTTGAAGGAAAGTAGAATAGGAGAGTATGGTGGTAGATCGAGGTTAACTAAGCCAGTGTATGATGCTTTGATAAATCGTGCTTAATGCCTTCTTAGTCGTTCGTTGTAACATGCCTTATTCAATCAAACATCTAGCCATACAGCCGAACAACTGAGCTTAACGGCACGGAGGAAGAGGCTACTCGTAGTTTTCCCTTGGCGTGGGCTGTTAAGTAAGTCAATGTCTCAACGACGCATAGGAGGAAGAATGAAAGAGAAAAGTGGTATTCAAACTTACCCCTAATATCTGCTGTTTCCGGTTGCTTTAGCCCCTTGATGTCTTCAGAAAAGCGGAGTGGAAAGCGGATGGAAGTCAACACCGGATAAAGAAGCGGCGGAAGTATCGACCGAGAAACAGACCGATGGCGAGAACGGGATGAATCAGGGAAGAGTCGCTTATGATGAATTAAATGGTAAAAACGACATCGCAAAGAAGTATGATGAGCAGTGGAAGGCGGTGAAAAGCGTTCAATATAGTGGTTGGCAGAACCAATTTCTGTCAGTGAACAGGAAACTTTCCTTGAGCGTCAATGGTTTTTAAAATAACCAGTGCTTGATATTCGCCAGACCTCCATCTTCGGATCACCAATTCGTCGCATTTCCCGGTCTAACCAAAGGAGGCTATTCACCAACTCACCCCTTTATGGACCACAACTCAGCAGTTGCTACTAGAGGTGAATTCAAGACGAAATCACTGGTTGTGTCAAAATAGTGGTGTTTCCTAAGACTATTTAAGATAGGTAACATAGACTATTACCATCAGAAACATTTTAAGATTATCCTTTCAGTTCTTTTACTTTTTCCCTCCTTTCCTACAAAGCAACTTCAGTCCCGCTTCCGTTAGGTGAAATCCCCAGGCCCACTCTAATATTGGTCTAAAAGCATGAATATCGAGTGCATTTTATCCATTCGAGTTCTCTGTGTCTGCCAATGAGACCCAGTCCACATCAATAACATGCACGGTAACATATCACGTGGCAGTTTCGCATTAGGCAGCCAATAGGGGCAAGGTTAAGAAAAAAATTATTAGTCAAGAATTTAATTACAACAGCGTATATTAATTTGTTTAGCTACGATATAAGTACCCCACATTACTTTGCTACGGATGCATGAATCAAAATTAATCATTTGAAACTATGTTGCTGATTGATTTCCCAAATAGAGTGTGGAAAACATTGGGATCGAATCATAGGCATAAATTCCTTCGTTGTGATCGACATTTATTTAACCTTAATTTTCAGACCATATTATTGCGAAATCCTTTTGCGAATGCCAATGAAATTTGATGATAAAAACACAAATAGAATTGAATTTTTTTTCCATGATTTATTGAAAAATGGAGAAATGTGGTGTATTTTTGAACTAATGAAATTCTGAAGGTCCAATGACAACACATCCTATGCAAAGGAAAGTCTTTTCTACTCTCCGCTTTTTCTTTGAGAAGTTGCCAACATGAACACGCAAAATAAGCAGGGCATCTAATGAAGTGACTTGTGTCCATCCTTTTAAATGAGGACCTCTCAAGCTCAAAAAGTCGCTGGGCATTGTCTCCCCTCGTATAGGAAAACGATCGCATACTAAATACATGCTGTTTGTAGGGAAGAGCAGAAAAAACAGCGCGCAAAAGGCCAATTGCTATGCGTATGGATGAGTTCCGTGATCTCTCAGTTTTAGGACTGATGGAAAGATGTCTGTGAGAGCATTGAAATAAGGTTTAATACAGATTGTTAATGAATGTCGATCCGATCAAATTACCACACAGCACCGTTGAGCATATGCCGCATGAATGAACCACTTACGCAAATCCTCACTCAGTCCATATTTGCAACCACAAGCGAGAAGTAATTTAAACATTGCATAAAGGGAGGCTACGTACATCGTTGGAACACTGATAACGATGCCATGCATCGAAACAAAATGACGACGAATTCAACAGCATTTGCTAGATGCAAGGTGGTCCTCAATAGGCTCATGAGTGCAGAGTTACATTCGTGATCGTAGTATGCTCATTCCCACGAAAAGTGGATATTTTACTAAAACCGCTGAGCAAGTGAATTCTTAACATTGTGTTTAGGTGTGAGTTCGCAGATTCTCCCACTGCGAAAAGTATATAGTGGACTGGAGTGTTCCTCTTGTAAAAGACAAACAATTCGTCGGTTGATGGCGGAGGTTAACGAGGTGCTAGCACATTGGAGGACCGGAAAGCTATGGGTCTAAGCCAAAAGCCACAAAGCACTGCGGTATTCGGCTTGCGAGAAGTAGAATCCTAGTGTAGTCCAACACGCAGAAAACAGCATTTACATTGAGCAACTAGAAAGGAATCGTGGTGTCGAGTCATCACTAAGGAGACGTTCACATTCCACTCGGAACAATGCACGGTGGGCAACTGCAGGCTAATGCGAAACCCTTCCATCTACTTCACTTCTATCAGTAAAGCCTTCACCATCTTTAATAACTAACCGGCACAGTGAAAGAATGCATAATTGCAAAGCAATTTGTCCCGATTATTTCACCTAACATAACTCGCAACATCTCTTGATGACAATAGCACTAGAGACGATTTAGTGTCGACCACTACAAAGGAAACCTATGCGATCAAATCTTGTTCGTTGCCGTTAGCGCATGTGTTGGAAATTGCGACAATTAAGGTCTCAGTCAGTGACTTCATCCCAAGTCCATTCAATGCATTAGAGGCAACAAAGTGCCGCTCAGTTTAAAGCACCTGCCCTGCCTAAGATCCGGATCCATTACGATTTGTGCCTCATTAGTGAAATTTGAGTAATACTTAAAGTGGGATCGACTTCAGGAACGGCAGAAATGTTACGAAACGTTTTCCAGAAGACCTGAACGTGATAGCAATTGTTAGACTAAAAGGGAAGCAGTCCGTCCCCAATTCTCTTTGTAACCGGTCCCTTAGTAATAAGATAGTGGATTAGACAGACCTGTACACGCTTGTGTTGGTTAAGAGAGCCAATTTTGGCAGCATCATCGTTGACATCGTCAACGCTGCCTCTGTCAACGCCTTTTGGATAGTAATCTTGCAAGAAGGGTGAGATAACTAAGTGCTTCCGCCTATTCAGTTTGTCATCATTTTACCATTTACCCACCTAGCCTTCCAAACACATTCTTTGACCCCATTTTTCTCATACCGCTGCTCTTTTCCTTCGTTTTGATTAAAACGGGCACCTTTTGATAAATGAGAGAAGTACTTAAATGCCTAAAAGGAGTCCGAAGACAGGCAATCTCAGTAATGCCGCACATTTCAATGGAAGAACATTAGCAATAGTAGACTCTTTCCTTCCCTCCTGCCCTTCAGGCATGCAATATACTGCACGAAAATCAGCCTAAGTGAAGAACCACGAAGGCGAGTGATGCCTGCTTCCAAGAAGCCACCACGCGACTCGTGTAACCGAGTGAGTCAGAGAAAGCTGATCACTCAACTAACCACCACACATACTCAGGTACACATTCCATCGCCTTCTATCATTCATCCTGCCTCTCTACCCTATCACCGTTTCCATCATTCACTTCTTCGTCAGTGCCTCGGTCCCACTCCGCCACAAGGTCACACACCGTCACACTTCCCATCGGTTGATCGTGTCCAGCATGCTCCAGTGTTGATTGCACACCGTCCTGCACGTGCATTTCAAAGCGTCGTCTTTGATCCATTAAAGCAATTTACGTATTTCGGCAGCAGTTCATCAACACGTTCCTTTGGAACGAGAAGGAAGAGAGCAGGTAGGGGACAATTCTCACTGGTAGTGCTGAGGTTGATGCTCGCTTAGAGAGTGTATTCCTTCTCTGAAAATAGACAACGACACTCTCAATCACCCTCGGATTCATCATTATTATTATTATCATAATGCTTGTAACTATGACCGGTTAGGCGTAAACAACAGCGGTCAACTCAGCGTCTCTGTGTGCAGTGCTGTCTTGAAGTAAGGAAGATTAGTTGTCACTGTAATAGTGGAATGCGTCCTCAAAAATGCTCTGCTCTCTACATCTTTTCAGACAAGTCTGTGCCTGTCCACCTCGATGGGAAGAGCTCACTGCTAGCTCTCACCCCACCTGTTCGAGAGAAAAATGAAGAAGGGATGTGCTGATTCACTCGGAGTCTCGAACCGCAAGAGGAGAAAGCGTGTTGTTGCGTCGATGTGGAATTTATGGATTTACTTCAACTTGCGACTCAAAGATCGGGCAGCAATGATTTGGCCCTCATCTCGTTCAACATATTTAAAAGAATGAAAGGGCCATAGTCAAAAACATAATCCTTTTTTAAGTGTTCTGATGTTCCTACATACCGGTAGGCCGTGTAGGTCAAGTCGTTTTCTCCGTCTTTCTATCTTACTTGCTACCTGCACTCCAACTCACCGCCTCTCAGCAACTTCACTTTTTCACCTACCTAACTGCCTACCTCAATCCCCTCCTCCCCTCCACAGTTTTCTGTTCAGCACACTACTTCTCTTTCGTCCACCTCGCCGTCGCAATTCCCAATCTTTAATCATCCATCCATGCATGAGGTTAAACTTCTGCGTATAGGCTTCTCCTTCTTAGAAGTAGTAATAGGCCCTTCACTTTCCCCATAACCCTCTTAACGTCAAGTTACGATGGCTGTTGATGGTGACGCATAACACGATCACATTTGACTTACCACGTAGACGAGTACAAGACAAGTACTCACGACCCTCTACAACCCATTACATGCAGCTACAACCACCTACGCTTAACACAGACAAGTTACCCAACCGCTCAGTCCCTTCCCAAATCAACAACAACAACGGAGCCGCAGATGTCCTTTATCACCTTTATTATTTAAACGCAAACACTCCTCTTGTTGGAGAACACATCTCGTGCGTATGTGGCCTGAGTAAGAGCATGGGAAAACTGCAGCCATGTTAGTCTAGTGTTAGTAGATACAGGAGCGAAGAGAAAGTTCTTGATGAGCGTGATTTATTGCCCTTATAGGTATGTACAGTTGAATTAAACCCGTCGACGCTGTGTGCTGCACCGAGTCAACATGTTGACGGTGAGTTTACAATTGAGCAGCGTCAGCGGCACCGATATCACTGTCCACTTCAGAGGAGGGCCAACCAGGCGCAATTGAGGAGGTGCAGGAGGAGGAAGAGGAGGCAGATGAGGGGACGTCAATGCCATCATCAGCGTCTCAATCGTCGTTGGCCCCACCCACCTTGCCACAGTCCTCTTCATCCCAGTCGTCGATAGCTACCAGTAGGTTGAATGCACGTTGTCAATCTTATTCTACCTCTCTTATGTCCACTCTCTCCTTCCACCATCTTCTCCTTCTCTTCGCTCACCTCCGTGCCTCCAGAGAAGGAGGAAGAGGCGTAGCAGTTAGTACCCACCAACTACTGCGCCACGTAGTCAGGATTACATCCCCCACATTCCTTCTGCCTTCGTGTCCACGTGCAACGTCGACGGCGTGGAATGGAGAAAGGCTAAGGCTTGACGCTGGTAAGTGTGCATCCGACTAACACGATTAGGTCGAGACGCTAGAATCAGTATCGTCGTCGCCACCAACGCAGGCCTGGCCTTAGCCATTATTGGTGTGTATTCGTTATATTTGACAAATGGGAACTCATTTACTTTGGCCCTTCCTCAGCCCAAAAACCTATCACCCAAAAAACTACCAAGGCATAACGAACGAATGCAAAAGATGCTAATCTTGCAAAACGAAAGCCTGTCCCATTGCCTCCCTACATCGCATTCAATAAAACACTTAATGGCAGTACAACCTAACACACACAAAGGCACACGCAACTGTAAACAAATAGGTTTCATGTGTTATACATTATCAGTGTAGGGAATAGCACAGCAACAACAGAACCGTGCATTTGTATGCAATGTAAAAATAAGTAAATAGCAAGATTGGGAGCAGATATTTTGAGCTGCGAAACTAAACAAACTCGAATTCACGGATAGGACCCCACTGGGCCTGGATTTGTGATACTCCTCCTCATTCCCGCATTCCTAACTTCGAAGCAGTCGCCAATGAAATTCACTATTCTTTCTCAACACAACAATAAGCTTGCCTATCGGTTCAACTCCAATCCCGAACTCGTCTCGTCTGCTCAGCATGCACCCATGCCATCACCTTATGCTTGTGCCACAAACGTGACACTCATCGCATCGCAACGTCATCTACTACACAGGTGTTGTACATGTCTACATTGTAGGACGAATGGGAGCCCTGCACGAGCGACTCGAAAATCTCTCACTGTCTACCATTCCACAGATTCATTATGGCCTGCTTCACCACAACACTAAGTTCTCAGCATCTCAAAAGGGCAAAAACACAAAGTGGAAAATCCCGTGCATGAATGTCTAATTCACTGCAAAACTACAACACACGAGTGTGAACAAGAAAACAACTAAGGAAGAAAAAAGCCAAGACCGCTACGAGTTGCGGTCTGTGCAGTAATGCAAAACACGTTCCGCGAAGATGATATTGGCAGAACATCGCAGCCAAATCGGTCGCTGGGACCGTCAAGTGAGTCTTGCTCTCTTCTTTTTCCCCAGCCCATTTTCTACTCATTTTCCTCAAATCGCATTATAGATGCTAGATAACCGCTCTAGCTGAAGATCTAGTTCATGTATTTGTGCTGTAGCAGTTGATTCACACCTTCTTGCCTGTTCACATGCAGGCGCGCACGTCTCAATTCAGGTCTGGCGGCTTGAGAAATGGTAGCTTGTTAACTCCATCCACTTCGTTAATGAATGCTTCTCAAGTAATTGACGTCCAATTCTTTTGAGCCAACTAAACAAGCAGGCGACTGTTAGGGTCCTGTTTGAAAAGGGCTCGCATGTGTGGTCCCACTCGCCTCCGTGCTAGCACTCTCACTCACTTCGATTTAAAAACTCAGGCAATCGTTAGCCTACTAGCTGCAGAAATTAGTGCTTAGCGCAATAAATTTCAGTGAAATTTTGCTTAAAGGAGTGATTTAAGTGCTCTTACGAAACCTACCTTCTTTCGGATTCTAACTCTCCTGGTTACGAAGATGCAACCTTGCTAGTGAGTTTAAGTAGCGCAAAACGCACATGCAAGAATCACCAGCAGTGGAAGATCCAAGGTGGTGTTGACTGTCTTGGTCATTTGCGATTTGGTGAAACAGTCGTTAATTTCATTCACGAAGTGGATGTGAATGACCACCCTTTGGAACCTACGGCGTGATAATTAAAGTGGAAGGACACTGTCCAAGTAGCGGTTGCAAACAAATGCACTTGCCGTAACCGATTGGATGATGCCCTAACTATCCACCAGTAAATGCACGACTATCCTAAAAATAAAAACCGCAGATGGTTCTGCTTTGCGTCTTCGCATTTGGGCTGAATTTCCATTCTGCCCATAAAGTTCACGGATTGCCGAGGCTGCTCTGCTGAAAGTGAGGGTCGATCGGTAAGGCTCGTTTTCAATGTGGCGTGCATATTACACTCAGAACTGAACCCAACAGCTTGTGTGAATGGCAACGGTTCATAAATAAAGTGATCCAAGAACTGAACCAACCGAAGACATTGAAAACCGTTAAAAGTAAACCATTCTAGGTGGCAAATGCACTTAGCATATTTTACTCCTTAAGGAATTAAAAACAATTTTTGAATAATTCAAGTGCTTTGAATGGATAGATGATCATCCTAGCAAACATCAAAGAAGATGAGAGGGAAAAGTCGACACCATGATAGCAGTCAAATAACTTGAGACAATTGCATTCCATATCCTTCCGCTTGGCGTCCCACAGCCTTTGAAATCTCATCTTCTACGCATTGCTCCCTTCCATCCGCCAGATACCACGTTTCCACCGGGAGCATCAGGGAGCAATTCAATGCATTGAATTAGGGTGTCTTCTTGTTCAGAAACGGTTGATCTTCATTCCAATTATCCCATCTGTTTGGTAAACAGTCCCTGCTGTAGTGAGGAACGAAATCGTTTATTACATCTGCACATATCATTCATCGTTAAGTCTCGTCTCCAGCACACCCTTGCATACATGACAAATATCTCGACGCAACGAAGCGAGTGCTAGTAACTGAGTACTCTTGACCTTCGAGCAACTGTCAGCAGAGGTAAAATCGAGTGAGATTGTGGGCAATTCACACTTGCAACATTCAGCACTAATGTTGGTTTCCTTACCATCCGCTGCAATGTGGAACAAAATCGTACATTCCAACTACAAATAGCGTCCATTTGAAAAGCCTACTTCTTCCTACATGTGTCATAGGAAAATGGAAGTCCCACACTGACTGGTGACGGACTCTGTTGCAGCAGTTCATTGAAGCAGTGGGGACCTGGGATATGATTCGCAGGAAGTTAACGGCAGACCAGCTTGGGGTGCTCGTCACAGAT
Organism: Taenia multiceps; assembly: GCA_001923025.3. NCBI lineage: Eukaryota > Metazoa > Platyhelminthes > Cestoda > Cyclophyllidea > Taeniidae > Taenia > Taenia multiceps. The sequence goes on from CM010316.2 coordinate 5,049,661, forward strand.
CGAGGAGGAGAAGGAGGAGGAAGAAAAGGAGAGGGGTTTGCCTGTTTTTAATCAAACTGTTATTTTTTATAAACATCAGCTGTAACAAAAGTTTTATCTGATTCCTGACCTTTTGTTCTAACTGCATCAGGTAAAAATTTGTTTCATATAGGCTCAATGCGAGTGTTTGAAGTGTCCCATTATGCAGAGAGGCTCCGGTAGGCAGTCCCACGTACACCCACAACAATGGAACCCATCTCATACCTTCTACCGCGACACAATGATGATACAACTTCTGCACACGTTCATAAAATCATTGTGCCTTCGTTTCGTTAATTTCAAATATGTCTTTGAGGCGGTGGAGGCAGGAGTGAGAGCATGGCCACCATTAAAGGCAGCATAACGATTAATTTAATTCCAATGGCTTCTCCCAATTCACCAAACTTCGTGACACCTTCGTCACCTCCACTAGTGCTTCATCGCGTGTGGGTGACTGTTGATTCTCACGCAATATTGAAGGCCGTGAGGACACATGGAGATTCCACTGCAAGTTGACTGCAGGCTGGTGAGGGCGTTGGGTGGCAGAAGGAACAAACACTACTACTGTGTTAGAATTTCCCACAAATGAGCAGCTTGCATCTATCTCAGTCGGCTCTAAACGCTCTGGTTATTTTTCTTGCTTGTTGGAATGACGCTTCCGCTTCAGCTTCTTCTCTATTCTTCGCTTCAAGCCATCATTCATGTTTTTCTATCCTTCCCTATTCAATTCTACTTTGATGCATCAGCTATGATACCGTTCTCTACTTACTTGACGTGACATCTCTTGTTATCACACAGTTACACACCATCAGGACCGTTTACTTTCCAACAATTTTGCCAACATCTCAAGTGCTCGAGCCTCCCTCTTTGGTTCTCTAGCATGGAATATCTCCCACACAGTCTACAACTCTACTTTCTGCACTTAACTTGATTCAGTCGTGCTTTTAGAGAGGCTCCAAATTATCAAAGAAGACGCGCGTGTGTGGGCATAGCCCACATCTAATTGAAATGCCTCCTTCCGCTAAATCAAGGCACTCAATCTGTAGCAACCACCACACTCACCGAATAAGCCACGGTGTTACATCGAAATCAGGTAGTCAACAGTCTAACTCTCCAACTATTGCTTACTTCTCTTCCTTCTGCATAGGCGAGGTGGAGGAGGTCAGTCACCATCTGTGAACTCTTCCATCATGATTTGCATCTTGGCTTCAACGAGGACACACAACGAATTGATGCTGTCATTATGGACGTCGATCTTAAGCAAAATGACCAGGTGAAAGCAGCATTCGGTTTTGATTGCATTCGCTAGAAAATTCCTCACAAAATCTACTTTTTCTGCACTACTGTCACCGTTTGCTCGGTGTCTGGTTTATTCCAGATAAAATTTTGTTGGAGCTGCGGTACTTCTCTATCGAGTCCAATGTGCTTTTACTTTATGCTATCAGTTTCATTGTTGCATATTTCCGATCACATCTGCTAATCACTTCTAGTTCGTGGCTGGAAGATGCTACTGAAGCCGGTGATTTTGGTAAGAATACAGCTAGGCAGTATTTTTCATTAGAAATAGGACGCATTTTTTCTTTGTGTGTTCTGCTGATTCCATAAATGGCGCTTTGGAAATTAACAAAGTAAAGTGCATTGCATCGACTTGCTCCCCTTCGCCATGCCAAAATTCAAAGCGTAGTCTACCACGTACTGCTCATCAGTTTCCACCTTTGCTTTATCTTTGAAATGGTCGAAATCGAGGGAAGCGTGGAAGATCTCATTACCCACATCGTCATCCTCGAAGTGTTGTGACTTCTTGTTGAAGTCCAGATGTTGAACCTATTAAGAGCTGGATGGGCTCACATTAGGGCATGCTTTGTCCGCTTTCAGCCACAACGTGAAAAGCAGAGCTGATTGGCAGTAGTTATGGCTGATAGACTACTTTTCTTCGTATCAAGTCGACTCATGCGGATGAGTGAGAAGACGGCAGCAGATTGCGAGCCCTGATTCGGCAAAATGGACGTCCTTTCTGCTTCCATTTACGCACACACCCTCGTGCACGCAGAGAAGTGCGAATGCACACATCGGCCACGTCGATAGAGAGCCCTTCCCAGTAACGATTTAGTTCTGGCTCGAGTACTCCTTTTGCAGATCGCACAAGCGACATTCCTTGCACGAGCTTTAATGAAATGAGCTTCAAGCACCAGTCAGAAAATCACACATCATCGCAAATCATTGCGAGGTACTGATAGATGAGCACTGCCAGTCAAACTAAACAGCTTTGTAGTTCTGCTCATGCATTACAAGGATAAGAAAGGGAATGGGAAGGGAGTCGGATTGAGTGATTGAAGAGACGAGGAGGATAAGCGCTGTCAGAGTGATGGAGCAGAATGAGTGGTGAAGAAGGATGAAGCGAACAACGTGATGGGTGCACAAGGCAGTACTGTACAAGACGATATGGCAACCCTGATTTGTGGTCTGGAATGGCTTACGTTGCCGAGATTTTCATTATGAATTAATGCCCAGCCATTGTTAATCCCCTTTTCACTGACGATCCATCCACATCCAAATTAACGACTTTGAGGCAGGTGTTACTACGTCTACAAAAGGCTGCACCATTAATGCCTAGGCATGCGCGTGCGAATCTCTGCTGATCGACTTCTTAACTACGAATAAATACCTCGGTAAGGATTAGACCAATTTTAGACTGAGACTTACTGTTTCGACATGATGAATCAGCACAAACACATTTTGACACAAGGTCCGGATCACCAGTGGTAATGCAACAGTAGTAACATAGCTGACTTTCTTACTCTGATGACACGAACGACTTTTGCCTACCTCAGCGACCTTAATGCCATCATTTACCGCCCTTTTTTCCAATTATCTAGCACTGCTCTACTTATTTAAGCATAAGTAGAAGGTGAGTGGATCAAGTGTTATCTCAAGCATTTGGAAGCACTAATTGAATTTCCATCAAAGTTAGGCTCCTGATCCAGTAGACAACCAGACACCTGAAACTTCCGTCTTCTTAATGATTTTTTCCCAACTAGCTAGTGAAATACACGATCGACTAACGATGGAGAAAAGGAACTAGAAACGACGATGATACGTCATGCCAAGCTACAGCTATGCGCAGAATGAGTCCGTGAAGATGTTACAGGAATGTCAAATATAAGTCGTGTCTGTGTCTTGGTTTCCGGTAGCCCTAATATTAATGGTATGTGCGTTTGTGTGTGCATCAAGTGCAGTGGGTAATTCAATTACCATGTGTGCATGGGAAATTATGTTCAGGTTGGTAAGAGAAAGGTGGCTACAGCTGAAGGTAAACAAGGTGATGGAGGCTTTTGAATTTCCCTTACAACATTTATACATGATACAATGACAGCTGTCAGTGTCACATATGGATGACACGTTGATTGCAATGGCCGGTTGTCCCTCAACTTCCAGGTAATGAGCTCAGTTAGTACACTCTTCATAGCCCCAATCCGCGTAGCTCTTGCAATCAGTATGAGATGTTTACCAAGGACATTTAAAAGCCTTAATCCACTTAAAATGAAAAAATGTCATTATCCAGATGCACATTCGTGTTGGTAGTGTCTCCTCTTAAGACATCAAATCAGCACACATGCTACCACGGAATGAGTAGATTCGACCGCTCCACATAAAACCTCTTAGGAGGTGTGATGCAATTTGATCGCAGGGAACTAGAGACTGACCATTTTCGGGTGGTTATTCATAGTTTGGAAACCGATCAGACACGACTGACCTGACAGTACCACTTGCTGATTAACATGAGTCACAGGATCATCCACCACCAAAATCTTATAGGCAGAGTGCAGCCTTATCTGCCCACTTGACTCCACTCAGTCGTAGGCCAGCCCCATCAAATGATGCTGTGTTAAACGTTCGACGACTTCATATAGCATACGCATACTACAAACCCATCACTAATCGCAGCCTTTTCTTAAGAGGCATATCATGGTTTCTGTGATGTACAAGTAGATGTGTGGCTGTCTTCCCTTTTCCACCAAGTCAAATGTTGATTCATTCACTTACACACGCATTTGACAATATAGCTGAAAGAGGTATGAATGAATCGACACTGTTGAGTGGAATATGAATTTCCCTTTACCTGCATTCTCTTGACGTTTGAAATTGACGACAAATATTTGGGGTGTTGCTGAAATGACCCAAGCGAATGAAGTGCTGGAGGTAGTAAGAGGATGGGGAAGAGAAGAAAGGCATGATTCTATGCTTTACCCCCAACTTCTAAGATTCCCATTGGATTGGCCCCTTGAAATCCTTGTGAATGGAGAGCGGGATGCATGGAGAGGAGCTCGTAGGAGTAGAGACTGAGGAGAAGAGCAGAGGAGAGAAGGAAGCGAAGCTGAAGCAAAGTGTTGAAAATGGGCACATTGGTAGAATCGATGAACAGACGAAAAGTTGGTGCGACGGTTAGGTGAGCAGGCCTGGTGGTTGGTTGTGTGATTGACGTCTTCACATCTGACGTGTGTGCGTGTGTGTGAGTCGATTACTACTACGCGACTCATGGTTAGCATCTTTGCCTCGACTGAGCATCGTGCATTGCTGTGAATGAGGAGGGGAAGAAGAACGAGATGTGCTTCGAGATGCGTTATCTCGTGCCACATGCCGAGCTCTGGCTTTTGCCTCCTCGATTACGCCTTCGGGTGGGATGCCTTTAAGGCGTTTGCACACCTTTTCGGTCACACCGCAAGGCACCCTTTGCTATTCGAATGAAGGAGGGCAGCAACAGGCGAGGAATTGTGTCAAATCGAATGAAGCGAGTGAACGGTGGGTGTGTGGCGGAGCATTGGTACAGCAGAGATGTTAGCTTGATTTGTCAGACGACTCCCTTGGCAGTGCACCAATCAGATACAGAAAAGTTCAACTTCCCTGCAAGACTTCCCTAGCAGGTTTGCAGAAACGCCTTGTTTGTGTGCATCATTGATGGCAGGACTTGTATTCCACTCACAGAGGCAATGTCAGCGGTAGCGTCAACGGTGCCACCAACGACACCGACACAAATGTGGTCGAATGCCTTCACCATAGACTGGAAATAGCCATTGTAACTAGACCTGGTGTGCCAGTTTTGCTGGCCTCTTACTAGAAAGACTACCAAAATCATGTAGGCTGTGCACCGCTACTCTGAATATAGAGATGGACTCCAGTCTCTGTCTTCCCTGATAAATGCACCTCAACATTTCCATGCCTGGTGACGTTGCATCAAAATCAGCTGCACGGAGAAATGTACAGCTTAGAGGTTAATCAACCTTCATGTTCCTCATTTGGCCAACTGACCCCGAGCATTCCATCAGGCGACATGACACACTGTTGTCTGACACGTGCGATGGCCAGTGATTTGAACACGATGACAACGAAACCCGCTGCAGGTTATCCAGGTCACGGCTCATAGCTGTGGTCTGTCGGGGCAGTTTGCTAGCACCAACAACCGCAGGGGCAGGACACAAGGAAAGGGTAGAAGTTGCACTACTCATGCATTCGTTGTCCTTCTGGTGCATTGCTTGAATAAAGGAGCACGTACATTTGCCATATGACTCGAGGGACATTCTCTTTGTCTTTCAGCACATGTGATTGCTGGCACTGTAATTCATTCCTTCCGGGCAGGTGAATCGGTCTATAATTGTGATGGCTGGGGAAGTCAGATGGAGGCACAAGTGGAAGGCGTGCAGTGGAGGCACTCACAAAAACGCCTCGTTATACACAACTGGGCACATTGCGGCATGGTGATGCACAGCGCTTGCAAGTGAAGGCAGAATTCTGGTCCCTATCCTGATGCTTTCATTGGGGTGACCAACTTGCAGGAAATTTGACGTACTGATACAATGCAGACGGCCTCTAATCACATCCACATATCTACAGCGTTAGCGTGGCCACGCTTGCGCTAGCTCCGTTCTGCGCTCTCCTTGTAACTACGACATTATTATTGTTCAATGCAGTTTATTGCGACCGACGAAACGCCTATTTATATGCCACCGTGAGTGGTGAGCCGCCACAGAATGAGGCAACTTTACGTTGGGTAAACACGAGGTAACACCTGGGCGTTAATGACTTGCGCAATTTTCAGTGCTTAGCGCTGGCCGATCCCACATATGCCATGCCCTATCTCGCTGCACTCCACAATGTCAATCATTCTGGAGGAGATTCCTTCGTGTCGTGCTCCACCGTAATCCACAATTTGTTGTTGTGACTGGAGTAGGACGTGTTGAAGGCGAAGTCGAGAGGAACACACTGACCTTACCGAAGGAGCGGTGTTGCGTAGAAAGGCATTCAAAATAAGCAGCAGAGTTCACTACCATTACTAGCGCATTTTAGGTTGTCCATTCATTTGTGTTTTTGTTCTTAGCTACGTATTTTTACGTAAAAGTGGTTGGACTAGCTCTAACATCGGTCCAGATGACTGAAACGGAGACCCGCTTATGCCGAAACCAGAGCAGCCGCTTTAGTTTTGTGCAACACGGTAACACATCGCGTAGGGCCTCTGCATTGTGTAGGCAACGGAGGCGAAGTCCGTAAGGCTAGCCTTCGGTAGGGAGTTGTTTACAGCGGTGACTACGGGCTTAATATAGCTGGGATGTAGTTGACCTGACCTCATTTGTAGTGTGCCTTGTGGTATTTTAGGGGTGAAGTGCCAGTAAGGGGCAGAACAGGTCCTTCAAACTAAATGGCACTTTGCTGACTACTGCACTGAACAGACTTGAGATAAAGTCACTGACTGAGGCCTTTCTCATCGCACATTGTCACCTCAACCATGAAATGCACCGAAGGCATTTTGGCCGCAGCGTTTTCCTCTGCAGCGGTCGACAATGGATTGTCTCTTGGGTGCCATTGTCATCAAGAGGTGTTGCGAATTATGTTAGGTGAAATGATCGGGACAAATGTGTGTGCGAATGTGCACTCTTCCACCGTGCCCGTTAGTTACTGAGGCTGGTGAAGGCTTTACTGGTAACAGTAAAGTAGATGAATAAGTTGGCGTTAGCCTGCAGTTACCTACTGTACGTTGTTCTGAATGGAAAATGAACGTCCCCACGGCGATTACTTGACACCACGATTCCCTTCTGCTTGCTTGCTGCAAGTGTTACCTCCTGTGTGTTGGACTACAATTAGGTTCTACTTCTCGCGACCTGATCTATCCTCACTTTGTGGCCCTTGACTTAGGCGCATAGCTTAGCCTCCCAGTTCTCCAACGTGCTAGCACCTCGTCATACCTCTGCCATCAACCTACGAATGTTTAACCTTTACAAGGGTAACACTTCAGTCCACCCTCTATTTTTTCGCAGTGAGGGGCTCTGCGACCTCGAACCCAAACATGATGCTGAGGATTTACTTGCTCATTGGATCTAATAAAGTGCACACTTTGGATAGGAATGAGCATGCTACAACCACAGCTGCAAATCTGCACTCACGAGCCTCTTGTAGGTCATCTTGCATCCAGCGAATGCTGTCGGATTCGTCGCCACATCGTGCTTTGATGCAAGGCATCAATGTCAATGTTCCTACAATGTGCAAACTGTCTTTTGTACAGTGGTTTCATTTGTTCCAGCCAGCGGTTGAAAATACGGACTGGATGAGAACCAGCGTAAGTGCATCTTTTATGCCGCATGTGCTTAACGGTTCTGTGAAGCAGTTTGATCGGAGCTACATTCATTGACAATTTGCACAGTGTGTGCGTGTGTGTGTGTTTAGATTGGTTTGCTCAAGCTATATGTTAATGCACTGTTGCGAACCCCTTAATTGCCTATTGTACAGATTTTGTCTCACACAGAACTTGTTGCTATCTTCAAGGGGCTCGCAACGAAAGGCTCTGATGATGCGCCACTTTTTGCTCTCGACATTCCCAAACTACCTTTTTACGCCACAGTTATTCACTAGTGCAGCGCTTGTTCACAAGCTACTTTTAAATGGGTGGTATTTGTGTCGCTACCGGTTTGATGCTCCATTTCCGAGAACAGGATTTGCAAGTCTACCAGTGCGTCTTGGCATAGTTTGGAGAAGATCGTGGATGCCGCGTTGTTCGTATTTCCAGCTGAGCTGAAGTTCATTGATCACGATGCACCTATCATGCGTGATTTTGGGAAAGTCGTACAGCACAATCAAGGCAGAGGAAGTAGCCCGCTTCTTTCCCTGCCTCCTTCTCTTATTCAGCCAGACAATCATCAGGGTGCTGCAATGGTAGATTTGGAAAGAGTTGGCCGGCAAGACTCCTCTGACTGATGGCATACGTGTGGTCAGCAAACGAAGTCTCCGCATGATGAATATTATCCTTCATCCTCTCCCATGCTTCAGTTTTAGGGGTTGGCCAGGTCTTAACTTAGAAACTGTCAGGGATCCCCCAACGTCTATTTGCTTCTACGACGCAACAGTCGTTAGAGTGGAAATAATCCCCTTGAGGTGCGAGGTGTTTTGAGTACACGTGGGCACCCGCTGATGTTATGCACACCCGCTTACTGTCACCGCGAATTTTTGTCAAGTGCACAATTTAGGCATGCTATTTTCTGTTTGAGTAAATGCAAAGCGGGCTTCAATGCTTTCGCATTTGCTTGAATGCTTGCCTTGCAATCCGGCCACTTCTGGACTTCACGATGCACGTCACTTACGCATTAGGATGTCTCCAGCAGCCACTTTGCTGCATTGAGTAGAGTCTTTATCAAAATGCCCTTCTAAGTGACCCTGGTAGAAGTTTGAATGCATGTTCAAGTAGCAAGTTCTCAGCACAAAGTCCGTTGCTTACATAAGCTTTTGGTAAAGCATGAATCTACTTGTTTAGCATGGCAGCTAGACGGACATAGCAGAAATGGTTGGGACCCTCCCTATACGATGAGGCTTTATTGTACCAGGAAGGCGCCGCATCTTCCAAGCGCCTAGTCTACCCAGCCCAGATGACACAGGCTGTTCTCCACAAGTTGCATGAGCGACTGAATCATGTGAGTGTTTCGAAGCTCGTAGGCACCTGAAACAAGGGATCCTGCTTGACCTCGCCACTGATATGCTAGATTTCTGTCGAGGTAACACTGCGTGCAGCAGTCTCCAGAGGTGCTCTCCCGCCCATGCCTGGGGATTGTCAAGCGAAAGAGTGGGCGTGGAGATCATGACCACTTGCCTGATCATGTATTCATCAGAATATTTTCTCTTCGCCCAACATTTGCATCATTCGCCCTACCATCTGAACACGTGGTCACGTGGTTGGCCTCATTTTGCTCCTCCTTATATCTTCTTAGCTGGGAGTGAGCGGGATGGGGGGAGGATGTGAATCTGATCAAAATATTTATAAGTTGGGCGCGCTATTTAGCTGTGCTCTTCAGCATCACCTGCGAATCTAGAGGAAGCGTGGCCATGGAATCCAAATGAAGAATTGTCGGAAAAGCTAAAATTTCAATTAATTCACAACATTCTCTCCACTGAGCACGAACGATCGTTTCCACTCCTTTCATGGCTGCTCTATTCCCGTTAATGAAAAGGTGAAGCCACGACAATTCGCAATGCAGCGAATCGAATCCACCCTCCTCCGTAAGGGCCTCTCAAGCTCAAATCATCGCCGTCACGGGTTGTCTCCCGTCACAATCACAGGTCCTCGCGACTAAACCATGTCAGCCACAGGCAACATTCCGCGTTATCCCCGCCATCACTGTGCCTCCGTCCTATTATCTTCAACAACATTGCCGGCACGCTGGCAACCCACCGGCAACTCAAATAACCCTCCTAGCGAAATGGTGAACCGTTAACAGGTAAATGCAGAGGAGGCGAGCAATGAGGATGGTAGGCATAGTTGATCTCAGGCCGACGGCTATGCTCAAGGATGAATCGATGCGTGCTCGCATTCCGCGAGTGGCGACAAAAGATGTGTACTGGTTGAATTACTTCTTCCAGAGAGAGATCTTGGTGGTGGAACAGCTGGAATACCAGGTGACCCCTAAAGCGCGTCAATGCTATTCGCCTGGCTGGTGTATAGTACACATTACAGTTCCCTATGTGAAGCTGTGCAACCGAAATGGAAGAAAGCGGGTCAAATGAACAAGTGGAGTGCAGAGCATACAAAGGGGTGAGTACAAGGTGAATGAATTCGGTGGAGGTGAGGCGAGTTATGGATGACCGGATAAAGCACGGGTAGGCAAACAGATACAAAACGAATGGAGGGGCCCAAGTGACAGGGTGAATAAACACCTTTAAAATGGAAGGAAATAGGTACGGACAATAAGTGAGCACGAACAGAGCAAATGATTGTACAAGTAAGGAGTGTTTCATGAGTCGGAGTGGACGAAGAGTTGAGTGATAGGGTTCTCTGATATGAGGTGGAATTTGTTGGGGATGACTTCGATCACCATGAACTTAAGATGAAGAAGTCCTTCTCACGGATACGACTCAGAGTTTCTGCAGAGAAATGCGCTAGACAGAGGAATACTTAGTGCTGATTGCCATCTTCATGCCGCTCATCCCAACTGCGAAAATGAAGCTCGAAGCGGGATGAATTTGGCCACACAGCTGTACGCTGAAAGGTGACAGATTCGTGCAATTGGGATGAAAACGAAATGCTTACAAGCACAGACGAGTAAAGAGGGAGAAGCCTGGAACCAATTCAAATGTACAATTCCACCAAATGCAATAAATCCGCACCCATGCATTGAGACAGCTTCTTCGCAGCAGCACAATAACGAACGACTACTGATGCAAAACACCTCGATGACTAAGGGGTGTGTAGGCAACATCAGACAGTAAATAGTGACCATTTGCATTAAGAGGGTTTTGTGGCATCACTTGGACAATCGCTCCATTGCAGAGGCGCAAGCTAAAATTAAAATTAATTGCTGGAACGCTTGCTTGTTGCTGAGGGTGCGACATGACCTCGCACCGAATTTTAGCAAACCTGCGCACAAGGCAAGACAAGTGCAACAAGGGAAGAGCATATAAATCAACTACCCACCATCCATGGATAGAACAGACCAGCTGAACGGTAATAAATAGGGTAAAGGAGGCGGCTACTACAAATACGTCATTGCAAACCTAAGTGTGTAGACAGCCCTCATGGAGGCCAAAACCAAGCCAAGCCCGACAGTGCACAGCTAACAACATAATCGTCAACCACTGACTATTAGCATCAAAGGACTTTGGGTAAGAAGCGCAAAGAAATGCCCGAACGCCTGCCTTTGGAGCAATTATGGGCAGGATCAATAGACTTCAGCTTAGAAAGCATTTCTGGCAAACCATCATGCTCGCACAAGCGCAGGAGAAATTCAATTGCGTAAGGAAGAGAATCAGCACAATAATGCGAAATTATGAATTATGACAGGCCAATGTGGTTCTCCGATTCATTTCAGCATCTCCACGTAGTCGTTGATGACTACTAGGCAATCGAGATCAAGAAAGCTGCAACTGTGTTTAAACTTCCTGCCAAAATGCAAGGCGTAATCGCCAAGCACCAGATTCACCACAAGGAATGTCCTGTTGCTTCGTAAACGAGATCGTTGCTACGTCTGCAAACCTCCCCTATTCACAATGCTACAAAGACTTTATCACCAGCAAAGAGAAACGCATCCTTGCCGATGCTGCCCGATTTCTCCAATAGCATAGTATCACCTGGATGCAGCTTCTCAACCTTACGCTTCGCAAAAGTAAACGCAAGTGAGGAAATCTACTCGAAGCGGGACAAGACCATTTTCTTCAGTCTGCTGCTTCGGGGGCATGTGCAGGCATTGTCTGAAACGCACTTCAATAGCCCCATCGTAAAGAGGGCATTAAGGGAAACTTCGCGGTTGTGTTACCCAATTTCTCGCACTGTCTCCCTGTCAAACACAGCAGTGTGAACAGCATGAATGCGGACAGGTAGGCTAGAGGAGCCAGTAAATGCATCCGTTGGCACGTTGAAAGCACGGTTGGAACTTATTGGTAAGGTTCAAATTAATCAAATTAGTTCAAAAAAGAGACCAAAGTGTGCCGTCGCCATATGTGAACCGAGAGCTGAGGGAGCAACTCAAGTCTCGTGCTTGAGGAGAAGGTCGATTTCCCCGAAGGTAAGATAAATCATTCTACCAGTCTGCATTAAGACTGCATTGGTGCTCTTTGATATGAGACAATAAATATGCTGCACTGCAATAAGTCCTCTCCTGTCAGGAATAGTGGCAGAGAAGTGGAGGTGATCAGAAGGAATGCTGCATTCGTGGAAGCGCGTCCTGGCTCTACTCCTTGGAAAGCCGGATCACAAATTCTAGCCTCCATCTACGTCCTCAATGGCTACAATCCTCCCCCCTCCTTCGAGATCTCCCAAAGCGTTTGGTCTCAAACGCAATAGGCGTAAGGATCTGTCACGTCTCCCACAATGACCTCTGCCGCGAGATCTTGGGCCATCTCGTCATCGACTATTGGAAGCAGACCCTAACCAGGAACTCCTCCTTTGCTACCAACAACGTGGCGAGGGTGATGAGCAATGTGCTGGACACCTGCAGCATCTAGATACTCGTCCTATTCGAAGGGCACTGCTCGCCAGGATTGTTAGCCAGGTAGTCGTTCGCAATTCTCAGATGCCTCCCAACTGTCCATCCTGGTTGAGTGACCTTGCGCCACAAAGATCAACAAGCTCAGTCACCTGGTCAGTTGGCTATCGAAAGCAGTAGGAACACAAGTGACTTTGCCTATCATGTATCCAGCAGATGGTCAAACCCTACATCTTTATGGCAGACTCACCCGTAGCACGTTCCAAGGATATGCTGTCCCACCTGTTCCTTCTTCTGTCTGCCCCCAAATGGCTTCCACTCATTTATGCGAGTTCCAGATGAACCAGAAGGACGTTCATTCAGCCAAGTCCATGACAAACCTGCGAGATTTTCCAAGCCTTAGAAACAAGATTTCAATTGTGTCGATTATCGCAAGACTAGGTTTAGTAGGAGGGAGGGCGACTAGTGCACAATGAACGAATTCTAGGTGATGGAGTTCACTGAGTGCCCCCATCGAGCTTGGGGCTCTGTACTCGGCGCTGAATCTCTTCACGACGCCCAAACGGTCCTCACATTCGCACAAGATGCTCTTCCCACCCAGCAAAGCAACGAAGCCAACGCAGTTGTTTTACGACCAAATTAGATGAACGTTGCTCACATTCACTCATAACACCGAAAACGAGGAAAAGTACGCGCATTGCTGAACAAATATGGGAACATGCTTGGATAGCGAGATGTGAAACTGGAACATGCAGACATTCCTAGGCCTAAGGTAGACACTGGCGAAGCCGAATCCATTTGGCGATCGTCCAGATGTCTAACGCCCCTCCTGGTGGCTGAAGTAACCTATCCAGTTGATGAGATAATCCAGGATGAAATTATAAACCACTCCATCTCAGTGCACCCTCCGATAGCTCTACAAAAGCAAAGATGTGGTAGTCCACGATTAGGCATTGATCATGGCATGCCGTAACTGAGAGGGACGTGTTGTCATCACACTGCATAAGAGATTTGTTGCAATCCCAGCATGGATCGTACTGGCTATCCATCCTGCACTCGACTCGCGGGTGCTGGAAGTGGAAGTGATGGAAACAGACGGACAGGGAGCTGCTTTCATAGTGCCAGATGGACTATGTGAATTTCGGACAGTTGCCATCGGATTCTGAAACGCAGCGGCTACCCTTCAAATGCTCGTCGAGATGGAATTGATTAGAAGACTCCTAGTGCTAAACAGCCTGCAATCGGAGGGGTGTCACGGGAATGGTCAGAACTAGTCCTAGCGATTGAAGATTGTGGGCCACTAATGGGTCTCAGGCTCGTTGCTGCATGCTGTTAACCAAGAGCTGCACGACCAACCAGCTCATGTGAGAGCAAAGAATATGCGCAATGCCCAAGCAAATGATGTCCGTGGCCCTCACTTAGCCCAGACGTGAGAGGTTTCTGTTGGAACTGCGTTACTTGTAGCAATTTCAAGAAGTCCATGGTCGTGCAAATATTCCCTGGCAGAGCCCAGTATTATACTGAAACCAGTCCCTCTGATGCAATGAAAAGGCCTTCATAAAAGTACTCCTAGTCGGAGTAACTAATGCTGCATTCCTTTTAATAAGATCCAAATGTTTTGCAGCAGTCTTTGTGTTGGGCGCCTTCATGCTACATCTGATACGAGGCACCACGTTTCCTGTTCCCTCTTCAATCTGCTTGTGCACTCTTATTCACTTGGCAGCTTGTGCCCAATGCCGAGGCACATTGCTTCCTTCTCCTCGCATTCGTTCCTATGTGCTTACCTTTCTTAGTGGTCCTGTCAAATCGTGCAAGCAGAAGTCTGCGTCACTTCGTGTTTACTCGACAAAGCGTGATCTCCTTCCGTCGGCGTTCATCCTTAATGCTGGCATGGAAGTAGCCAATTCCGTCGCCTCAATGCATGCACTGCATCGACCAACTTCGACGCTGCAGTGACTGAAGGCACAGGAACTGAAGCTGCAGAAAGCATGGCTACACAAACGACGCCAGCATATGGGCTGGGTGGAATGCCGTTTGCATAATATCGAAGCAAGCTCTCCAATGCTGCCTCTATTTGATATCCTCCACCGCCACATAGCTTAGTGAATTCAGTCAAGAGTAGGGTGTGCTCCACACTAATGATAGCCTGCCACATTGTGAGTAAGGAACGCATATTTACTGCCTTGCAGTTGGTGGAACTGGCAAATGCGCAGCAAATTCTGCTTGCATCGCGTCCACTCCGTTGAACAATGCGCGCGTCAGGCAACAGTGTGTCATGTCGACCTGGTAACGTGATCAGGGTCATTGGACAAATGCGACGGGGTGAGTTGGATTAGCTCATGTGTTACTAAGCCCTATGTGTCCTTAGCGTGGAATAGGCTTAACTGATGAAGGGAATGTTGAGGTGCGTTTATTGGGAAGTAAGGAGGTGATGCCAGTCACTAGAGGAATATTAGCGATGCGTGCTCTGCCTTATCAGAGGGTGGATTTTAGGAATTGGGGAGGGAAGCATTCGGTGCAAAGCGCACCAAAACTAGCTAAGACATCTACCCCCAAGTGTTATTGGAATCGCTTGAGCGTATCTTTGCGGTATCGCCAATGTGCCACCGACACTAGTTATGATGTTGTCCTCGTGAACGGAGCACATTTCTAGCCCTCGATAGCGCATCTATGGTCCACATGCTTCATTCTGTTTGACACATTTTACTCGGCTGTTGCTCTTCTTCTTCATTCGACTAGCAGTGATTGCCTCGTGGTGTGATGAGACAAGTGCACGAATGTCTAAGGGGCATCCAACACAAGGGCACCATTGGGTAGGCGAAATCCAAAGAGTGACGGGCGAAACTGGGCAACTCATCTCAATGCGCACCTCCGAGCTACCCTTGCAGAGATCCAAACAGACGAAATCACACGAAGTCAGGTATACTGATCTCTGCTTGCGCAACCTTTCGCCATCACTCTGCTGGCAACGAGTAATGGATGCCAAGTCACGAAGTCTATCAACACGTTACTCACTGCTTTCATGCACGTTGGCTGAAATTTATCAAAAGTTGCATTTGTTTGTTAACTCACTGACCCAACGGCCGACAAATCCTGTGAGCTGTGGTGGCAGACGCGCATTCGGGCCAACTACCGACGCACTGCATCCGTCTCTCAGCTGTGCATTTGCGCCTTCCCAGGTCAATTCTCAGATGGCGCTCAGGTAAATTCTCTCCATTGCTTCGACTGAGGGGAATTCTTAATGCCACAGCGCAATTGCTGGTGAGGGAATGCATTGCCTTAACTACAGGCAGGAGCGCCGACGTCTGCCTCTTATGTGCCATTTCACGTTGTGTGTGAATTTCAGTCCCACTCCAATGTCCCCTGCTCTTTGGTTTAACTGCGAGTGGCTAAGTTCTCCAACATTATACAAGTCGACACACAACCCTAATTATGGCACTTTCGACGCGATGGGCAACTCACGTTGAGTACACTGCAAAGTGTGTCGCGAGTCAAATGGGCGACCCATGTGACATGGACGGCTTAGTCACTACTAGCCCAAACGACGCACAGCATGTGTGGTGTGCATCTGGCACAACAAATAGTACTGTGGTCATTCTTGAACAAGATGACACCGTGATACACAAAATTATCGGTGATGGAAAATGCTGCGCAAATGCAACTAAACGAAGCTTTTGTTGGAATGTAGATGGTGGAACAGAGCGAAGATGTTTCATATTCTGCGCGGCAAGAAGGGCTGGTCGCAATCAACTTCGATGGAGGCTATTAAAGACATGTCTTTGGTGCATAACCCAATCTCCTCGGCTCACGTATTGCTTGAGTGTGCATGCTTTCGAGTTGTACGCAAGGCCTCTGCTAGGAATTCTGCGTTTTCCACGTTGGTCAGAGCCACGGATTCTCCTTGCATCGCATCCACTCACTCCATCTGCACGCCAGCCACCTTAGTGCGACTAGAACATAATATGCTCAGTTAATCGCATGTGATGCCTAAAGGAACGTTGCTGTTACAGCATTATTGGGTGCGATGCCACACATTATCCTGCAATATTTCTAAGAATGAAACGACATGAAAGCACCACCGTCTGCCTGTTGGCTAACCCACATGCTGTGTGGACGAGTCTATCGTGCACATCGACAAGAATTAAGCGCTTGCAATAAATGCGTGGAAGGATAAGGCCATCTGCAATGTGCGTGACGCTATCGAAGACATCCTCAAGAAATGCGGCTGTGTTGACGGAATCTCACAAAAATAATCAGATATGCACGGCTAAAACAGACCTTCGTTAAAATCGATGCCTCACCTACACCATGGTAATTTAGGGGATAATGAGAGAGCAATCGGGCAGCGTCGCCCCGATTACTGGTTGTGTGTCAGGTCATGTGGGCGGCTGCGGTTACTGAAATGGTACCGTAGCTACGCCTCTCTTGCAGCGAGTCTTGTCCACCCATTGAAGATCATGAACTTTGTGAGTCGTCTCACTTTGTTGTTAAACAAGATGGATTTACCACATTTTACATTGGACGGCACGAAGACGACCAATGTGCTGGCATCAAGGCGAGGCGACTCCGACCTCTGACCCGAAGTGCAGACCATATAAAACTCGACTCCACGCCACACTGTCAACCTCTGCTAAGACCTCCGAATTATGGTAGACCTCAGTGCACTCTGCCTGTTTCTCTTGTTCGCTTATGCTCATGTGTCACTAACTACAAACTCTTTTCTATTTCGCTCTCACATCTCCCACGGGTGATTGTCATGCCACCCAAGATCTCATGAATTGTTCTAATACTTTAGGCACAAGAAAACAAAGGTCGGACAATCACAGAACTCCCGTTTGAATTGCCACTGAGAATATGCGAATACCTCGATGCTGCAGACTTGGTAAACATCTGCACCGCTCTTCCGAATTGGAAGTCAATTCTCTCCACTCGACGGTCCTCCACTGTCATGGCTCAGCACATTAAGCAGTGGACCTGGCTCGATGGACATCTGTGCCAGCTGCTATTCCCGCTCTCCCCACAAATCTCCTTCGACAGGGCTTCCGACGCCATTCGATACCACACCCAGCAGACTCACTCCTGTCAATCCCTACTGTCCGCGTTGCCTCATGACCAAGCGCGCAGAACAATACGCTTTCGTCTGCTGCCCTTCTTCAACATCGACAAGATGGCTTATTGCGAGTGCATTTGGATGTTGGAATCACCACGCGTCGGAGCTGGCAGGGACATTCCTCTCAGCAGGTATCCATTGAACGTACGGTTTGCCAGGAGAAGTAACCTCACCATCATTGGAGATCGCCACGACAGTGGCTTGGATTACCTAGTGGTAAGAAATGCAGATGCAGACAACGACGAGGAGTCCGATGACTTTGACTGCATTATCTACGTTGTGTACCGCTTTCTAGTCCTCGGGGATGAGATAAAAGCCATCATGGACGCCCTAGAACCGCACCAAACACTAGTCATCGCACTCGCTGTCAATGCGAAGAAGGACAAATCAAGTGAGATGGAGTGCTTCGCAAGATTCATCGACAAAATTGGTGGCGTCTGCAATAGTGTGCTGTCTGCTGCATCGCCGAACTGGAGACTGTGGTGCATCAGACGCGAAGGGGAGGACTTTATCAACTGGTCCGATCTATTGGAGTGGGCATGTTACGACGTGATCGCCAAGAGAATGTAGGGACTCTCGTGACGACTACCTCGACGTTTGCGCTAAATTAACTGACATCGATCAGACCTCTTCTGTAATCGACATTACTTCTCTTATTCTACTCCCACAGTTGATTTGAATAGCTGAGTCTTTCATTGCAAAATGTCCTTCGGAATCTGTGCAAAGTCCCAGTTGGAGGGTAGAGTGATCTTAGGCGAACTTTGCATTCACTTTGGACTACACATTGCAAAGTCTGACACCACGTGTCTCTGATTTCATCGGCACCATATATTGCCTTTCGTTCGTGAGTAAAAACGGCTCCCTTAACCCCACAGCTAACTTTTCGCATTTCGTCTGAGTGCAACGGCCCAAATCCTACTTTTATATTCGTAGGAAAGGGTTAAGATGAAATTAGGAAGCAATGCTCTGAAGAATGATCTAAAACAAGGCTCCAGTCAAGGCATCGTCATATGACGACACCAGTACCTAAGCGCTTCAAAGTTGTCTAAAATATCTCATTCACAGGGCTATTGTGAACTATTCAACGGTGTTAACTCAGGACTGAGCTTAGCAGTGTCAGTGCAGTGCGCATGCAGTTTCCTTAATTGTGTTAAGCAGTGAGGGGGAAAGGAGTATGCGCTTGAGTCGTTGCTAAGGGACGGAACAGCCAGCGTTGGGTGGTGTGAGGATTGGGCTGACACGCAGGTCTTGTGGCGACACCACAACTGCCGTCTAGAGAAGGCAACGAAAATGTTTTCCTCCCGCCATACCAAGTACGATATCACCCAGTGTTCGAAATACGAGCACTGTTTACAAAACCACCTTCCCTCGTCCCAATCTGACTTCAAGCGTGAGGTTGCGTGAGAGTAGTCAGCCTTAAGACACTGAATGTTTGGCTGCAACTACCCGCCACTTTATGTGTTTGGGATTTCAGTTTTCGTTCTGTTCGACGAATTTTCTTGTTCCGTGTCCGCAGAGGCAACTTGGTATCCCGACGACACGAAAGATGATCCACCTACATCCAGCGTGTGTGAGATAGGACTGACGGTCCCGTCATCCAGAGGGTGAAGTTTGGAACATGTGCGAGATAAATGTGCCTGCAATTCACATGCATTCACACACTCCCGTAGTCTTGTCCTTTCCCACATGACGTCAATTGATGCGACTCTACCAGGCGCAAGTGGGACATGAACACTGACACACACACACGCACACACACACACACGTTTAGGCCGCCAGACACTGGCACACACGGTGCAAGGGGTGCGGGTGGAAGAAGGAAGGCATTTCCTGCTCCCGTCCGCTACTGTGTGGCACCAGGTGGGGCAGTTGTCTAGAAGCGCAAGGGAGGTAGGTGGTGGCATATGCAACATAAAAGCTGAAGGCAGGATGTTGGAGCAACACGCTCAACCCAGTTCTCAAAGAGATGAATGGCACAAGTGGAAGAGGCGGAATTGGTGCGAGGCAGCTAGATGCATCGAATCGAAGGAGAGTAAGAAGATGAAACTGCTGAAGGCAATGCATTTGATCCGAACAAGTCTACAATGAGTCTCAGTCACTAGCAAAACTTGGTCCGCAATGGTCCAGTCTGGTGGGAGTTATTCGTTAAATGGTCTCTGACATGATAACAGCAACCGTTTGATCAATGCTTGATGAGAGCTTGGGGAGGTGGAGTAATGAGAGAGCATTATTGAGTTGGCGCGGGTGGAGGGCTTGGTAGGAGAAGATGCGGAATGGTAATGAGGAACGAAGCATTCTGGCGTAGGCAAAATGAATGTTCGATGTTCTCCACTGGCTGAGCAAAATGTGCTGGAGGTGAACTCGTGAGCGACTCACCCACTCCATCGAAAATGGCGTTGCTGATAAAGCATTGAGAATAAGCAACGCAGATTGCTACCAATGGCGACGGCTTTACAATTTGCTTCCAGTTCCTCCGTTTTAATCTTTCCTTTCTCACACAGCAACTTCAGACTGGCTTTGGTCGGGTTAGTTTTGCGTAGAATTCCTAAGCTCGCTCTAGTAGAAGCGTCGGTGCAAAAGGCGGGATAACGTTTGCTCAAACCATGACTGCGTCTTTGAATTTCAAGTGCAGTTCATCCGTTTAAGCCTTCTGCGGGCATTACTGAGGCCGAATCCACGTCACCAATGCGCACGGTAACACATCACTCAGCAGTTCTGCATTAGGCGGCCAATAGGATCAAGGTCACGAATGAAAGAATCCTCAGCCGAGTGAGCCCTTACAACAGCGCCTATTAAGTGATTCAGCTAAGATGCAAATGCTCCAAATTATTTTGTATTAGATGCTTAAATTATAAACGATCATCTATGGTAGCATATATAATGTGGAAACTATCATGGTGGGATCATGCGCGCAGTTTCATTCGTTATGGCCGACATGTATGCAAACCTGATTTGTAGAAGATACTTTTGTGTGAGCATTCCGGAGACACTGGTGGACTCTAACTTGAAATATTGATAAAGTCACTCAGAACGAATTTATTCCACGATTTATTCACGAATAGCCTTAAAGGATACCTCCCTGATTCCCGAACTATAAATTGGGGTCCGGATGTGGTTATGCTCTCAAAACAGTATAGATTTGGAGGCAATAACATTTCAAAGCATCCATGGCACCACATTCTATTAAACGGAAGAAGTCTATTCTGCCACACTCGTTCTACGGGAGGAGGACAGCAGCACAAACAGACAACCAATAGTGACCCACACCTATCACCCTCGAGGAGGACCTCGCAAATTCAAAACGTCCCTGCTACACATCGCCCCCCTCAACTAAGAAACGATCGCAAAATAAACGCATGCTGTCTGCAGAGAAGTGCTGAAGGAACAAAACGTGGAGATGTAGGGCACAGGCTATGTCAGAGCGATGATGGTTTAGGAGTGGGGAAAGGATGATCGTGACGACGAGAGAGGCGTGCCAGCTGCTCCCGCTCCTCCGGCCAGATCCATACGTGGTGGAACACAGGAGAGGACAGGCGACTCTTGTGTGAATGACACTAGGAAGTTTGTTTTGTCAAACCTGTGCAAAGGAAGTAGAAGAAAGTTGGACTGCATCTGCGTATAGGATGGAGACCATAAATATGAGCGAGTGCAGAATAACCAAATGCGGCAGAGATGAGGCGGGTGATAGAAAAACAGAATAGGCCCGAGTAAATGAGCAGGTGCGCAACAACCGGAAGGATACCAAATGGTAGGACAAATAAACAGCACCAGAACGGAAGGAGAATAGGCAGACGTGAAAGGAGCAAACGATTGTTATAGTGAAGAGGAGCGGTCTACGACGCGAAGTAGGCGAATAGGCGGCCGACAGCGACATCCGATTGCACGAACAGCGCACTAGAACCAGGTAAAATTGAACAAAATGCGTGGCATTGGAAGAAGAAATAACACATAAATGACCTCTCAGTTATTCGCAGTGGAAACTTCAAGAACACGGTGTGAGGAGACGATCGAATCTCGAACATCCTCACACACAAACTTCCATTCCATGCTATGTCGTTAAACGCAAAGTCAGCAAACAGTTCTTATGCAAGCTAAGGCTAAATTAAACTTGACAGTGTAGAACCAACATAATATTCATCGACCACCACCTATCACTGTCATAGTGCTTTGAAATAATGCGCACTGAAATGCCTCGTCTCCTCGTTTTGAAGTTAAATTTCGGTAGTGCTAGAACAAGTACGAGTACTCCACTTCAGTGGAGAAAGCGTTTCTACAGCATCATCATACCTGGACAAGTGCAGGAGCAATTCGGTTGCTCAAGGAGGACGCCCACTGTGATAGCGCGTCAAGACGGGCTTCGGCAGGCGGATGGGATTCTCCAACTCATCCAGTAGCTCCCCGAATTCGTCAGCAACTTTGAGGCAGTCGAGTGCCGGTAAGCTGTAACAAATATTCAAGCATTTCTAGCATCATTTCAAGGTAGAAATGGCAACCTACAAACAACAGATATAGCACAAGTCTGGTCTCGTCGATTGGGTGGATGGGATTATTTGGCTGCACAAACAGCTAATTAGACACACACGTGGATTACAGCAGTCCCCACCCTGGACTTGCAATCCTATGCTAGCGATTGAGAGCGATGGAAACAGACGGAAGGAAGACGGCTCTGACAGTGTCAAATGGGTATCATAATTTTCAGACGGTGTTCCTCGGCCTCTGTAACGCTGCGATTGCCTTCCAACGCCTAACGCAACGCCCAACGCAGACAGCACTAATTAGTCTGGTCCCACCACACCCTATACCCCACTTCATCCACATTCTCGCATTTAGTGTAGACATGCGAGAACAGAAGACCAAGCTAACATTGGTGTTGCATCACCAGTGAGACGCAGAATTGGCCCTGAATCCAAGGGAATCCCGCTTTCTTCAACGATCATTCGCCCTCCTGGCACATGTAGTCTCGTCAAATCAGACGACAGTTGCCGAAAACCGTGCGAAACAAGTGACATGACACACTATCAAGGGCCGCCCGTTAATATTTTTGCCAATACCACCACCTCGCCGCATTGACTAATTGGAATGCAGACAAAGTTACAGTCCAGTGGCAGAGGAAGCATGAGGGGCGCAGCGTACGGACACCAACACGGCTTTCGCATGGGCGACGTTCGTGGCATCCTCTTGTAGAGCCACAACGGAAGACATGATCTCGCTTAGCAAGGTACTTTGACGGATATAGCGGAAACGGTGAGAACTCTTCCGAGACGATGTCGTGCTTCCCAAAATTCCGATGACGAAAATCTCGCTAATGCAAGCTGTTCTCCAAGGCGCATCGGGCAAAAGATACTGGCGTCGCTCACTTACCCAGTCGTGCTCAAGTCCTGCCAAATTGGCACTACTTACGGCAGTTGAAAGAAGCCTCACCCCACCGCGATCGCATCACTGCTACCTGTGCCCACGATATGGGCTCGCTGTCACTCGTCGTGAAGGGAAAACGACTCATCCTAGTCATGTTTGACTTCTGCACGAATTGATTCCAGGCAGAACTCATGAAGCCACAAGACGCCAAAACGCTCCTTTTACTTTCCTTCAATGGGTGAATTTGGCAACGTGGGGTACTTGAATCAGTCCTTTGCGATCAGGGTCCTAACTTCGATTGCCGAACTTTGCCAAAGTGGGCGAGATGCTCAGGACCTCAATGACACCCATAACAGCCGAACACTCGCAAGGTAGCAGACAGGCAGAAAGGATGAATCGCTCTCCTACCGGAATGCCAAAAGCTTTTCTTAATGATGCAAAACCAGGAGACTGAGAGTTAAGCTTGAGACTCACTCACCTCGCACACAGGGATACGGTCCACACATCAACTGGTGTTGCGCCGATCATGATCACTGCGGATCACAGAATGAGAAGTCCTTCCGAAGTAACAACCAGCACTACCCAGAGTACGTGCTGCATAAGATCTTTCCACACTGCAGGTAGACATGCACGGATGTCCTGTGCTTGATGCGAAGGTCGATTTCAGCGACACTGAGAGAAGCCGCCTCTCCAGTCAGCATCAAGGCAGCATTCAATCCCTTTGTTCTGAGACAACAAAGCTGTCGCAACACAATCCGACTTCTCGCGCCTGGAGTGTCCGCGGGGAAGAGGAGGTGAACGAGTAGGGTGCTACATTGCGAAGCACCTTGCGCAATAACAGTTGTACAAAATAAATAAACGAAGATAGCTCAATGTTCAAATGCATGCAACGCATATGAAGAACGCAATTTTAGCCTGAGGGTGCATTTGATACCTAGGTTCTACTGCTTGAGTTGCAATCGCTTGCCTACCTGCTGCGCTCCTTCAGTAAATTAGCATTCCCTTGAAATTCAGTTAATGCGGTTGGTTTCAGTGATATCCAAAACAAGGGCACGCACTCGAAGATTAATTGCAGTGTTTACCAGTTGCACCCCCTTTACAATTTTTGTAATTTCTTTGCTACCTTCTGCCTTACAATTATCGCACTCTTTGACTGCGCAGCACATTTTGTCCGTTACACCCATAACGCTGGGTTGCAAAAACAAGATTCCACCTCATTGAAATCACGCCTGTTTTGCTACTAGTCGAGATGGGCCTCGTCTTTTGTGCAGGTTGGGGGAGTGGAGAGCTGTTTATTTGGTTGATTCCCCAGGTGGATGAGGTAATGAAAACATTCTTAACAAGATCAGAGGATGATGCTGGGGCCAACTATGCAGATGTGGTACAAGTTGCACCGCACAGATATTCTCGGTCAAACTAAACTTTCCCTCTTCTCATATTTGACAAGATCCGAAGTTGTTTTTACATTTTTGTGCCGGGCATCTTTATTCACCTCCAGTAGGCGACACCACGCTTCCTGCTACATCTTAACTCCGATTTCGCAATTCAGCTAATTCACAATTGTGCTCATTGGCGAAATGCACGACTTCCTCCTTTACATTTAACTCCACGTGCTTGCCGATCTCGGTGGTCCTGTCAAGCATTGTGAGGAAATGTCTAGGCATCCAAATTTGGGACTGCATTTTGTCTTTGCAAATGCTTGTGCTCTTGAGATGCTGACGATATTGGCAGCAATCGGGGCTGTGTAATGCCAGCGTCAATTTGTGGTCTTGGTTAGTTTGGTATCGCAGAGCTCTCATTTGTCTCCTCCTCTCCACTCTTCACTTCATTGTGCTGGTTTGGTATTCACTTGCATTAGTTCCTTATGCGCGGTGACTTGAAGTGAAAAGTCATTGATTTCGTCCTTTTAATGCCCAGCCGCAGCGATTGCGTCCGGCGCTCCTGCCGCTGCTTGGTTATATGCATGCTGCAGAAGTTTACCTAAGCTGTGCTTCATTCCAATCAAAATACATATTAACGCCCACCAAGATCTGAGCGCAGTTTGAATGATAACAGTTCGCTCGTCTTTTCTGCCTTCATCTAATTCGCGCGTTGGTGGGGTTAAAGCGTGCAGTATTCCATGTCCTCTCTAGAGGTTACGATGAGCCGAATTGCCTAGGGGAGACATGCATCGGTAGTCTACCGAGGAAGCTTATCAATGGTAGCATGGGTTGAGGGCTGTGTAGCAGAGCGGAGACGGATAAGAACGAGGAGAGGCTTTGGATGAGGCGCTTTAATTGCTGCATGCTGTACTGCAGGCGTCATGTAGAGTTGCCACAATGATCAGGACGTCAATCAACACACGGCGATGTGGCAATTTGACTTTGGATGACATGCGGAGTTGGGAGTTGAATGCTAATGTTGTGCATGAAGAAGATGACACGGAAGAGCCACCACCTTCAGAGCATGAGCGGATTATCGACACAAACTGTAAAGCAAAGCGCCCCAAAGCACCATTTTACAATGCATGAGTAGTCAATTGTGGCTAATGCTTGAGGCTTTGGTAATGCGATCTTTGTTTAATTGTTCGTTGTGAATGTCACGTGGAATGATTTTTCCAGTTCTGCGATCCTATGCTGACTTCAAATTAGTAAGTCGGTCAGGACTACTTCACTTCTTCAAAGGAACTTGAATGGCTAGTCGCAAGCAATTGAAGTCGTGCACCCCAAGGTGCCGAGAAGCCTAACACGGAAGGCAAGAGCAGGGTTGGAAATACAATTTCGCCGTCTCCGATGCTGCTGTTAACGTTTTGCTAGCGAGAGATTACCGTTAGCAGAAGAAATTCACGTCATTTATGGCTTGTGTCTTAGAAAGATGGAGAACAACTTCATCGAATCAAAACCCTTTGTTTAGTCATCAGGTTAAATCTTCATCTAAAATTCAATGCACAATGCTCATTTTAGCGGTCTATGGATTTCTAACAGGTTTATTCGCAAACTTACGATAGCAGAGGATTTTTGCTGTGGAAAATTTACTTCCACACCTTGTTTGATACGTGGATTAAAGCGTTTGGCAAGTATCACAACGGAATTCAATTAAGAAACGTATCGTTTCGAGGCTTTATTAAGGACGCATCAAACCAAGGTAGTTTGGATAGATCGAAATCGATGCCGCAGCAAGAGTAGGTCAGGAATCATTGTCACTTATGCTGCATTTATTCTCGATGAAGAGTGGCCATGATGAGCAGAGGTGCGCCGCGTTTGGGTGGGGGCGGGTGAATTATTGCTCAACCGAAGTGGCCATAATGAAGTTCAGTGTCTGCGACTTGAGACAAGTGGTCAGCAAGGGGAAGGGAACTCTGCACTGCGGTGGCGAGTGCAAACGGCATAACTTCTTGCAGTACGTGAAAACAGCTTAATAAATGTAGCCGTAGTGTGTGAATCGGAGATGCCTCTAAGGCCAGACAACAGTTGCTAGGCTTTGCAGAGGTCCATACTTTCGTGGCTACCATTGCGGACGCTTTAGAATGGGCAACTCGATCGGTCTACCACGACTGGTTGAGTGCGTCTTGAATGCATTAACGCGCTTGGGAATCATGATCATACTTTGTGTGATGTGCGTAAACAAGAGGATCCAGCACCTTGGAAACAGACTCGCTAGCCTCCACCGTCAAGCCGCTAGGAGCGTGGACAGCCGTAGCACCTCTCCCCCAGCCCATGCGCGTCGGTCAGTCAAGATATGAGCACTGCAGTCGGCCTGCCGCTTAGCCGGTCGACATTGCAAGGAGATCAGGACCACACGTAGGGAAGCATTTTAGATTGCAAAGGTCCTTAGTCCAGTCTACAATACTCGGCGACCCACCGTAGGAAAATATGTAAGCAACGCAATGCAGCATGCTCGCTGACGACAGTGGAAGCCATTGACGATAGTTGTTGTTTGTCTTGACTCCCACTTACTGCAAAGGCCTCTTCCAAATCGGTCACTGGCCACACTCAGCCTTCGTGAGGGAACGAGTGGCAGAGCTAAAGGAGGCTCAACCACTAAGAAGTTGGCACTCATTGGCTGAGTGGCTCATCATATTGCAGATTAGACTCTTTACCCATGGTTGATAATGTGTGTGGACAAGAGTAGTGCGGGAATGTAAGCATTTTCTCTCTCTGAACGTCTTTTGCTGAACAGAAAGCAGGAGAGTTTTATTGCGCTGAAAGGTCAGACATAAATAGCGAACAGCATTGAAGCACACTAACAAGGGAACAAATAACGAGTGTGTTAGGTAGCAGAGGTGGACTATCACTTAGCAGCAGACTTTTGGGATCTGGTCTGCAGCCATATCCACCAACATTGAGAGCAATGTGGGAGCGCTTTCGTCCGGCAGTACTCTAACCCTTTTCAGTTGTCACAGTGTTGATCTGATGAAAATGCACAATTAGTGTTAGGGGATGAGAAGGACCTGAAAACTTGTTTAACGCTCAAATTGCAGCGGAATACTTGTACATCTCCACGCACAGTTAGGCAATAATGCCATGCATTGTGTTTGGGAGTGAACCAGGGGAGATGCCAAACATAGGCCGCAAGAATCTGTTTTCCCACAGTCCCTCAGATGGGCCAATCCTAATGAGTTTGACGAATTGCATCTGAGGATGGGCATCTTTTGCATTGATCTTGAGAAAACCTCCGAGCCTACGAAGCGATTAACCAAGCCGTCGTTCCCCTGATATTCTGCGTACGCTCCAACTACGGAGCGTGTAGTTCATGTCTGGCAGTTGAAGTTGTGACTGACATCTTCGCACCGGCTGCGTGCGTGATTCGACCAGTGGCACGTGCGGTGCGGTGTTTCACGGTGTCCTATGGTGTCGGCTCTGAACAGCATTCCTTGTCGATGTTTTCGTGGGGGTTGGTGTTACTCACCTTAGTGCCCCTCCACTTTGGCTCCATATTCTGCATAACAGTGGATTCGGGGTGGGTAAAGAAGGATGTGAAGCGCAACATCGACTTGCTTGCCTCTATTGGCATTTGACCTTCTTTGTGCGGGACGTCGTTTTGGCATTTGGGCACTTCGCTCTTCCCACCACTTCGTGTGCACTTAAATTCGGAGGAAGGGGAAGAGCATGGGTAGAGAAAACTGGCTGAAATAAATGATGTGACTAGGAAGATTGATACGATCAAACAGCGGACAGACTGACAATGCAGTACCTCACGTGTCAAAGTAGGACAGCACTCCCTGCTAGTGTGCTCCATTGGGTTTTCTAAAACGCCATGGTGAAGTACACCAGCAATGGTAGGAATTAGATGCCAAATGAAAGCATCGCACTCACTTTTGTGGTGTGGGGAACAAGTGGAATGTGAGCAATCGGGACACGCAACTTCACGCCACAGTGTCAACAACTGGGCGGTTTGTGGTTAACCGATACACTGGGCATGGAATGGAGGGTGGATTCTGGTCTAGATCACTAATGATTTTGAGTCCTGCACACATGGTTTGACCAAAGTAGTGGGTCCTCGATCTCCATGCATCTTGGTCTCGCCCTTCTTCCTTATCTGTGTGCTCAAATCACTTGCGCAGCCATTCCTCCCTATGACTCCTTCGTTGTGCCCTTACTCTTACCACGGCCATAATGTGCATCGTAATGCTTGGCAGGAGAGCAGAATGACGACTTCCATGCCAACGGTGGCAACGGGTGCCAACCAGAGGCTACTTTTAGCTTTGTGAGCAGGAACTTGCCCTTGCACGTTGGTGGTCTTGGAAATTATTAGCTTTTGGCACTTGCTAACCCTGCGTCTGCAGATCGCCCCATTGTGATCCACAGCTCAGTAGGTGATACTGGAGTAAAGCAGGCGGTGAGGAATTTGAGGAGGACACGCTAGCTTTGCTAAAGGAATGTTTCCCTAATCAGCTGTCCAAAATAAGCACCGCAACTTGCTTCTATTCGCAAGTGGTTTAAGTCTGTCCTTTTGAACATCCTGTCACCTTCCTGCTTTTCCACAACGCTGCCTCAGTTTCACTTCTAATGTCAGTCTAGATGCATAGACACGGACTCGTTTGCTCAAGTCAGGGTATCGCTTTTGAAGCTTAAGCACAGTTAATCAGTTTGGGTTCTCTGTGGCTGCTAATGAGAGTGGATGCACATCAGTAACACGCATGCAAACACATCGCTTAGTAGTTCTGCCCTACGCAGACAAAAGAGGCGGGGCAATGGAGATTACACCTGTAATTGATGGGATATTTGCAACAGCACTGCTCGACTCGTTTGGCTGGGCGTACGAGCTCTGAGTTATTTGTAGCGAGTTTCTCTTGCTCATGCATGGCACATAGTGATGAGCACACTTTGGTGACCTCCGTCACCTCAATTTGATTTAATATCTGTACAAATATCCACACTGGATAATGATTGTGGCAGAATCAGCAGCACAGCTTTCTTCGTTGTGGTTGAAGCCCATCAAATCTCAAGTTACAAAAGCTGTTTTGCAGAATAATTTGAAGCTCTTGATGGAATCAAAGCAAAACACAACTAGCAGTGACTCAGAGTGTGTCTCGATGACTTAGGCAAGAGGAGTACTTGTGTTAAACAACAAGTTCACGGGTAGCAAATTGCCGGAATCGATGGCAATGAAGTAGAGGCAATGAGTATTCGAAAATAGTGGAATACCGAAGCTTCCACGACAACATTTTGCACATTATGTCAAAATCTGCCCCACTTTCCGCATATTCACTGGGTAGCTGCTAGCTAAAACAGGCGAATCACAGTGGCATCCCGTCAAGTAACTTAAGCTCACCTCCTTCATCGAGGGCCTCTCAAGCTCGAAACATCGCTGATATGCTTCGTCTCCCTCTCCCACGTACTATTGCATGAAAATCACAAGCCTCCGCAAACTACAGAAGGCCAACTAAGCGCAACATTTTCACCGCCACCACCACCATTGCCACAGACCCTGCGCTTATTAATCCCAACACCCTGCATTATCCTACCATCTGCAGTGGCATCCTACCAAGACCCTGTCCTCTTAGCAATAACTTATCCTCTTAGTAATGAAGCGTGCTGTTTCCGGAGAAGCGCGGAGGAGGCGAAAGTTGGAGATGCAAGCCGTAGACAATCTCAGGACCATGACCACGTCAAGATAAGTGCAATGAGCGCTCGCGTTTCTAGAGTGGTGGAGAGATACTCCTGGCGGCGAAAGAGGTGCACTGGTTGCCTCCACTACTGCAGGCGGTTGCGCTCGCTACTAAACACCAGGAAGATTAGACGACACCTGATTCACCCCAGTGATTTTCGCTCCTCTGTTGTGAAGTACATACAAAAGATCGTTTTGTCAAAGCCGTGCAAACAAAGCTGAAAATTAGGCTGCATGAACGACGAGTGGGTGAGACAGCTGCATGGGTGGACGCAAGCTAAATAAATTTGGTGGTGATTGGACGACGCTTGGTTGAATGAACGGCGCACCAGTAAGCGAATGGACGCACAATGAAAGGAATGGTCGCAAATGGCAGGGTACGAAACCAGCATTAAAGCGGTGGGGGATTGATAAGTGAAATAGTTAAGCACTGACCAAGCACAGAGAAGGCGACTCAGAGACGAAGTAGACGAAGAGAGGACGACAGTTCTCTGCTAGGAGGTAGTGTTCACTGGTGATAACCTCACTTACCATGAGTGTGCAATCGAAAAGCACTTCGCAGAGAGGAGGCTCAGGATCACTGCAGGGAAATGCTTTCAAATGAACGGCCGCTTTAGCCGAATCGCCCCCTCAATCCTGCTCATTTTCATCTAAGTAGGAGGAGAAAAGCAAAGTAACATTGGTCACGCAACCACACGTAGAGAGGGATAGCAGAATGCTGTAAGTGTGGTTTGAAATAAGCTACTCGGTTGCGAACATGTGCAGAAGGGAAGGAGCCTGGAGCCGTTTCAGATGCACATCACCATTAAATGCATTAAATCTACACACGAACATGCAAACAGCCAGTTACGCAGCAGTACCGTGATGAATGTCTTGTGACGCAAAAACAGCTCAACAATGGGGACGACGTGTCAGAAACTGACCCAAATGCAAGCCAGATCAGACGGAAAGTAAAGCACACAGAAGGTAAGCCAAACTGTGAACTGGAGTGGGATGCTTTCATACGACAAGCCCAGCCATTATGAGGTTCGAGTGCATGATTGACAACGCTTTGAACCGAATCTCCCAAACACGCTTTCGCTTTCTCTTACCTACACCTGATCGCTTCCCACTTCTCGTGCAGCGATTGATCATTACTGTTTGGAGGCCAAGCGCTGACCATGAGGACATGCAACAAGAGTGTGTTCAGACTCTACTAAAAATCCACAACACTGAAAGTGGGGCTGGAAAGAGCTTTGGGCTCATTCCACAACACATTTGAAGTTACTAGTGGCATTTGGTGACCGCGAGCAATAAAGGTGATTTGCGACATCCATGGAGTGAGCGTTCCATCGCAAGACTCATATTAACTGGAAGAATCTTCTGTCTGCTTTCAAAGCAACAGAGTTAGCCTGAGGTTGGCATGGGGCAAGACAAGCGGGGAGAGAAGTAGGATAGAAATGGACTACCTGTTGTTGACAGATAAAAGGCGGATGGACATTCACATCCGGGAAATAAAGAGACGATCTGATCTTCAAATCAGTAATCGACCCATTTGGACGTTAAAGCCAAGCCGACCTTGACAATGTAGGGCATACGAAGCATTCATTAACTATCGCCTATTGGCCTCACAGCATTTGGAAATGAATGGCGCACTAAATTGCCCGGTGCTCTACTTCCGAAGCAAAACCTTGATGCTGCAAATGGAAGCACAATTAATCTGTTCCAGCAGGAAAAGCACTATTAGCAGATCATCTTACCTGGACAAACGTGGAATTATCTTTATTGTGTGAGCAAGAAAGCCACCACGATAATGCGAGAGGGTGATGTAAAGAAGGTGAATGTGTTCGTTTAACTCGTCTGGCAGCCCCTCGAAGTCGTCAACGCTTCAATACAATTGATATCTGGCAAGCTGCAGCAATATTTCAACACTTCCATGGCATCCTACAAAAATAGAAATTGTATCTGACGAATGCAAGATTTGCCACAAGGTTGGTCTCATCAATACCTTGAAGGAGGTCATTTGGAGAGGCGCCTTTGGCGCTGGGCCGAAAATCTCTTCCAGTCATAAATGTGTGTTTTTCCACCTCCAAGAAAGTGAAGCGGATCCTTGCTGACATTGCTGAAGTTGTCGTGTCACTCATTGGTGCCTGGACTTGACCTTCCAATCTTGCTTCTAGTGCATATGAGCGCATTGGAGGTAAATTACTCTAGCTGGGATGCAATCATTTGCTTCGTTCACTTGTAGCAGAACCTCCTTCCACAGATTTGTCGTGCAAAAGGACAAAAGTGAAACACACACGAGTTTTCTTGCTTTCGACATAGTGAGGGTGACAGTACGAATAAAATAACTGTAGAGCTGTGGGCTAGGATAGCCATTGGTTGTACTCGTTGAAGGGTTGAAAGCATGAGTATGAATTAATGGGGTTTAAAGTTCCTGCTGGATTCTTCTTGAAATACGCCTCCTGAGTTGGAGGAGGTGGGATACCTCATAACTCGTGCTTGGGGCGGAGGTCGATTTCACATCTGCTGACAGTAGCCACCCTCCCTGTCCTCACTAAGAATGCTTTGATCCCCTTTCATCTAAGGCAATAAAGATGTCGCATGCCAATGAGTTTCCTCGTGCAAGCGAGTCGCAGAAGAGAGGAGGGTAGGTGCACAGGGACAGTGCTGCATTGCCAAAGTACATAAGACACTACGCGTTGTCAATTCCAAACACACCGGTGAAGTTCACTCTTCAAACATATTCATTACCTCCAAGGAACGAAAGCGCGTAACTAAATTGCGTTATATAAATAAATTTGTGGTGTTTTGCTGATGGTCATCCCCGTTGAATTTTTCTCTTGCTGGAAATTAAATTGAGAAGATTGACTTCATCTTGAATGCTGGAAACGATTATATGCACTTGGTGATTGGTTGTGGTGATTACCGTTCTGCACTTCCCTCGCAAATATTTGCGAGATCAGGCTAGCTGTCCTTCTCCTCGACAGTCCCTCCAGTCTCTCGACCATTCTTGGATGCGAGGCCCAGGTAAGCCAGAAGAACGTTCATGCTGCTCTCTTCTTGGCTTGGCTTCCGCAAAGTCAATTCCATGCCTGCAAACTTGCTTTAGCCTCCACAGCATGACTTAGATTATTTCTCGCTCGATACGATTGTGTTTGAGGGAAGGAAAAGAAGTGATGTTAAGAGGCAAGACTATTACAAGTCTATGCAACGAAAGAAGCCTGGACGATGGCATCTACTGTGTCCCAAATCGCTTGGTACATGGAACTTGGTCCCGACTTTCTTCCTCGCACCTAGTTGTTCCTGAAATTCGTTCATGACACCTTTTCCTCCAGCAAAGAACCAAAGCCAATGCAGTTGTTGCACAAGCCGAATCAGGTGCAGATGACATCTGCAGAGCCCTCTTTAGAGCCGAAGCCCTCCTCATGGACAAATTCGATGACCTTCGTTCACAGCTCACTGATATCACCAGTGTCCAGGTAAAGGAATCTCGAGCACTGCTGATCAATTCCATGATCATGTTCTCTTTGCGTGTCACAAAACCTGGGCAAACAAAAACCCTCAAGCATAGGAGAGACAACGATGATGTCAAAATCAGTTGAGAACCAGCCACCCGCATACCGCCTCCTCTGGCAGAAGAATTAGACCATCTAACTAAAGTTACTATGAGCGTCTGCGATTGCACTGGTAAAGGGAAGCGACAGTAGCCTGCGACTGCGCTTTAATTGCAGGAAGTCGAGTGGCAAAACTTGGAACAATGCAAATCCATTAATCTTCCAACGGTTTGTCGCTGCGATTCATGCAAGAGAGTACAGCTTTGCCAAGCGTAATTAACCGTAGAAAGTACATATCGGTTTCATCTCTTGGAGGGTAGTAGTGGGTCCACCATCTCCATATCCACTCTTCGGCCTGAAATCCTTGTCAGCATGCTTTGCAGGGGCGCAATTACTATGGAGTGAGGCTTCCTGAAACTACTGCGAGTGATGTATGCCTGACAGAATTTTAGA
This sequence comes from Taenia multiceps, assembly GCA_001923025.3. Taxonomy (NCBI): domain Eukaryota; kingdom Metazoa; phylum Platyhelminthes; class Cestoda; order Cyclophyllidea; family Taeniidae; genus Taenia; species Taenia multiceps. Next base: position 5,083,674 of record CM010316.2, read on the forward strand.
GTGGCTGTGCTAATGACGAAATGAATCCTTTGCTTCACGAACCTACCGTCTTCTCAACACCCACATGATTCAGTCGCTCATGCAACTTCTGAAGAAGAGCCTGTGTTACCCAGCTTGTTTGGCCTAAGTGCTTGGGTGATACAGTGTCTTCTTGGTACGATAAAACCTCATCATCTAGGTGGGTTTTCTGCCACTCTTGCCGTATCCTTCTGACCGCCTTGCTAGACGAGCAGATTAGCGCCCTCACCAAAAGCTTGCACAAACACCACAATTTGTACTAAGGATCTGTTAGTAGAACATACCAACCACACGGGTCCTGCTACAGTTCATCCACCTCAACTCTGCTTTGCACCATTAAAGAAGCACAATGCTATCACCCGCCAGTCAGATTGGCTGGATTTTAGGTAAATGGGCGGCATACAGCCTCTCTTTGCATATCCACTTCTAGCGAAACCATTTGAGCAAGCATCCTCAAAGAAGGGTCTCCCTGCCGCAGAATGGTAAGAATGCTAACAAAAGGCGAATAGCATTGAAATTCGCTTACACTGGTAATTTATTCTAAATTTGGATCCCTCTTTTGTACACTTTACAAAAACCACATTATCGACAATAAACAGCCGGACTTGAAACCACTAAAGTCCACGTGCACGCAAACCATTCCACCCGAGGAGGCAATATGCTGACGTCAGCGGGTTCCCAACAGTTGCTGTGTCCTCAGATTTGACAATCTCATTCAGCTGACTCTTGTGGGGTGTTGAGGATTGATAGTTGCCACTGCAGAGGAGTCGTCTGCTGACCACAACCCCGCCGCTATTTCTTGCCAACTCCATCACTACAGCACCCTGATGACGTTGTGGCTTAGAAGCCTAAAACGAGTTAAGGATTTTGCTGGAATTCGTTTACGCAGGTTGGTCACTATCCGTTCAGTAATTTTTCGGTGCAACTTTATAAAATTCCACGCAATCGGTGCATCATGATTAACTGGCTGCATCCCAACTGGAAATAAGAACAACCTGGCCTCTTCCATCTACCCTAAACCTCACTAAGGAAGTGGACCTACAGGTGCGCCTCTTTTGCCACCACCAACATCTCTACACCACTCCCAAAATGCGAGCGTTCATCAGACTCATCCACAAGCATAGCCTTCTGCCTGACATCGCCTACACCTCACCTCCTATCTTTCGCCTTTCTGCGTTTATTTTTAAGTTGGCGTTGTCCTGCTGGCGTGTCAGCGGAGTTGCTATGGTATTTAGGATGGTGTTTTGCGGTGGCGAGTGTAATGTGGGGTGTAGCGTTTTGCTGGTCTACTTTGGTGAGGCGGAAATGCAAATGTGGCAGCAATGCTTTGTTTAGGAAGGTAGGAAGGCGACCATGGAGAGCAGCAGCGAATTGGACTTGAAACGCCACTGTTAAGGGTGGTGGATTTGAGTCACCTTGCTGGTTACTGCCGTGAACCACCTGTTCCAGTTACTGCATGAGATTCCCTCCTCCAGTTATCGGTAATGTGAGTTAACTGTGAGTGGAGGTCACCTGATTTGTTCATTAGGACAACTTTAGCTTCGGATGGGCTCTGTTGGTGCTGTCAGCTTCTAATTTGGGCCTTGAAACAACAGCATCATCTTTAGTGCTCTGCTGCGTGGAAATGTTTTTTTCGCGCAATTCAGGATCAACTTGTCGTTACATGGGTAGTGAGCACCAAGTGCCACGTCCTTAGCTAGCTCTGGCCTCATAATACAATTCACCGTGTAGAGTTCTTCTCCTCCGCAGACATCTAGCGACATCTCTCATACCTGCAAATATTCCCTCACTTCTTTTGAAGATAAGCCTATAAAAGTAGAAGAAAATCCGATTTGTATTGCAAAGGTTTGCGAAAGCATACGGGTACACATTTGATTCGTCTACATTCGAGGCAAATAGTGAGCAGCATGAACATTCCTCTGGCTTGCCTGGACCTCGCATAATTGAAGGGGAGATATCTGGGAGCAGTGCAAAATTGTAATCAGTCCAACCAATCTTTGAGCACATATCATTGTTTTGGCACTCAACGCAAATCCATGCGTCCTAGTCAAATTTTAGGGGTCACAAATTTGATGGTTAAGAAGGGCAGGTCAAAGAGCACACATTCACGCACCTAATGCACTTTTAGCCCAGTCCAACAGCGAGTACTGCGTGACGTAATTTTTCAATGTGGCACCATCCCTGTCCACCACCTCTCCCATGCGACTATCCTCGGCGTAAGCAAACTGATTAGGGTGCGATATCGTAAATGTCTCTGGCTGAAGAATATTAAGGCAGTCTTAGTGGAGGCTGTAGGGTGACTCCTCTCAATGTCCATCAACACGGTTTTCTCCCCTGGCACGAGACATTTTTAGCCATCTTACTTTGCGTTTAAGGGCACATTCATGCAAACTGGCGACAGACAGCATTGCCTTTCAGACCTCCGACTGAACTACTCTGATTGCATCGATCGACCTCAATAACTTATGGCCATGCTCCCAACTCGTCAACTGGTATAACCAATGGCTATTCTAGCCCATCTGTTCTCAGCTATGCTATCCGCACTGTCACACTTACCATGTTGGGAGTGAGGAGGTTTTGTGTGATGCAGCTGTAAGTTCTCACTTAATGTTGTTTTGCATGATGGGGTTTTCGAAGTGCGCTCCGCAGAATGGTTGCACAAGCTTCTAAAGCACTCGAATGGAAGTGCTCTCCTTCCAGAGTGCGTATTGCTCCTCCAGTGCGTTTACATACGCCAAATGTAGGGTTGAGAAGCCACATGCCATGAAAATGAGTTATTGGACAAACTGGGCACTGTCACCAAGGGATCACTTCTGTTTCACGGCGATGTGAACGACTGTAACTATGAACGGAGGACTTTTGAAGAAGCAATCCTGACTGCAGCCAGTCAAACGATCTCCTCAAAGCATTGATGTGACCAGCCTTGCAGCAAATCTTGTCCCTGTTGGTTGCAATTTCGCTCTTTGTAGGAGGCATGAGAAATGCTAGGGTATGGCCTCCACGCATCTGATCTCGATTGTCTTAAAGCCGTTGATGAATTCGAGAAGGTACTAGATGAATTGACGAAACACATCCGCCTGCTATAACGCGTCTCTTGCACTCGTGTAGTGGTTATCTCCCAGGAACATTCAAAATGCTCCCACTTTTGTCCAGGCGTGATGGTATAATGGAAATGCTCTCTCTAATTGAACGACTTAGTCGTGCCTATCCATCTAGTACCAAGGTGCTCCCTCCAAACGAGAAGACTAGGCTTCCAGTGCGTTATTCATGGTGTGGCACTGGGGTAATAACAGGAGTTGACTCGTGGATGGTTTGTTGGCTCCACATTGTGGAGTTTGCCTTGGCTTTTGCTCCCATGAGAGCCATTCATCGACCCAAGTTTGCAGCGGTACAGTTGGGAATAGACATCTGATTGTGGGATGTTTGAGGCTCAGATCGCCTCCCTATACTGTATTTGTGAATGTTCGTAAGGCCTATTTTACCTGTCAATAATAAGTGGTTCATTTCTCTCCTCTTATTTATTCTGCCTGCCTTGCACTTGTGAAATAAACTCCAATTCTGACGCAATGTCTGGTAAAGTGGTATTGTGGTTTCTTTCAAGCCGAACGAAACATTCCACCACCTAACTTGAATTCCACCTGGGGCGTTTGCAATGGCACGATTATCCTAAAGATGTCGCAAATCACATTCAATGCGCTTTCTAACCAAATGCCACTTAAAACTATATTGCTTTCAGCGGTGCATCATTTCCACCAAAGTCCGAACTATTTGACCTCTTTTTCATAATTTATGTCGTTTTGAACCTCCGCTGTAGGGTTCGCTGTACGCAATTCCCATTATTTTTCCTTCAGATGTTGCCCCGTAATTCCACATTTCGATGGAAGAATATGGATTGTAGGTGCGAACACGCTTTAACTGTACATCCTCAGGGCCAATTCAGGGTTTCCAAACAGCAATGAATAACCGCTTCGGGAGAGGTGGGTAGAGATTATTTCTAATTAACAATCAGCAAAACTGTCTTTGAGGCATTCGAACTAAAGCGCTGTCAATCTTCTATCCGAGATTTCTTTGACAAAGCTTACCACGTGATCGTATTCCATCCCACTACTTTTTGGCTTACCTTCCCCATGTTCCCATTTCCGTTTGATCTTGTTTACATGCGGCTCAATTTCAAGCTTGCCTCCTAAATGTTGAGCTTTTCTGCATTGTAGATATCCGTTATAATACTGCTGCGAATGTAGTCGTCTGCATGCACGAGTGCTGAATTTATGCATTTAATCGAGTTGCGCATTCGAAATGTTCCCAGGATTCTTTCTGTTCGCCCATGTAGGCTTCGTAGTACTACATTTCTCTTCATCACTTACACGAATGTGCTACCCATCCCAGCATGTGGTCTTGTAGTAGAACTTATTTTGCATCTCGTTTTACCCTCATAGTTGGAAATGAGCAGGATCACAGTGGTGAATCTGCCCAACAGCGCAATATTCTACAATGAAAATCGGCCTCACTTGCGAGGAGGACTAGTTCATATCACGTTCATAGCAATCTGAGTCATCATCAACATACACTACCTCTTATCAGAGAACACTGCGATGCGCCGCAGCGTTGCAGACCGCGAAGAGCATTGGCCAAAACTCATGATTCTCTATGAAAGCCTTCCTGTCTCTGCATATTTTCACCTCACCTGTTTGCCGGTGGAGGGTGGGAAACATTGTGATGCATGCATTAGGTTTAACGAACAGTTTATGTGGGGTGACGGGAGCGCGTCCAGCGTAGTAACGGCGTTCGACATCCTGTGATCGGCGCGTTGTCACTGACTGTCGTCGCCTTTCTTTGCTAGTAAGATTAAAGAGACCATCACTGACTTTGGTGGTTCTATAGCCTCATTCAAAATCACCTTCTCGACTGGAGGATTTATTTCTTCCAACGAAGGAGGCGGTAGGCGTCCGGGATGTTGCCAGATGGAGTTGCCTTCGTTTACTCAGTGCTCTGCTGGTAGACCAGCAAAACGCTACACCCCACATTACACTCGCCACCGCAAAACACCATCCTAAATACCATAGCAACTCCGCTGACACGCCAGCAGGACAACGCCAACTTAAAAATAAACGCAGAAAGGCGAAAGATAGGAGGTGAGGTGTAGGCGATGTCAGGCAGAAGGCTATGCTTGTGGATGAGTCTGATGAACGCTCGCATTTTGGGAGTGGTGTAGAGATGTTGGTGGTGGCAAAAGAGGCGCACCTGTAGGTCCACTTCCTTAGTGAGGTTTAGGGTAGATGGAAGAGGCCAGGTTGTTCTTATTTCCAGTTGGGATGCAGCCAGTTAATCATGATGCACCGATTGCGTGGAATTTTATAAAGTTGCACCGAAAAATTACTGAACGGATAGTGACCAACCTGCGTAAACGAATTCCAGCAAAATCCTTAACTCGTTTTAGGCTTCTAAGCCACAACGTCATCAGGGTGCTGTAGTGATGGAGTTGGCAAGAAATAGCGGCGGGGTTGTGGTCAGCAGACGACTCCTCTGCAGTGGCAACTATCAATCCTCAACACCCCACAAGAGTCAGCTGAATGAGATTGTCAAATCTGAGGACACAGCAACTGTTGGGAACCCGCTGACGTCAGCATATTGCCTCCTCGGGTGGAATGGTTTGCGTGCACGTGGACTTTAGTGGTTTCAAGTCCGGCTGTTTATTGTCGATAATGTGGTTTTTGTAAAGTGTACAAAAGAGGGATCCAAATTTAGAATAAATTACCAGTGTAAGCGAATTTCAATGCTATTCGCCTTTTGTTAGCATTCTTACCATTCTGCGGCAGGGAGACCCTTCTTTGAGGATGCTTGCTCAAATGGTTTCGCTAGAAGTGGATATGCAAAGAGAGGCTGTATGCCGCCCATTTACCTAAAATCCAGCCAATCTGACTGGCGGGTGATAGCATTGTGCTTCTTTAATGGTGCAAAGCAGAGTTGAGGTGGATGAACTGTAGCAGGACCCGTGTGGTTGGTATGTTCTACTAACAGATCCTTAGTACAAATTGTGGTGTTTGTGCAAGCTTTTGGTGAGGGCGCTAATCTGCTCGTCTAGCAAGGCGGTCAGAAGGATACGGCAAGAGTGGCAGAAAACCCACCTAGATGATGAGGTTTTATCGTACCAAGAAGACACTGTATCACCCAAGCACTTAGGCCAAACAAGCTGGGTAACACAGGCTCTTCTTCAGAAGTTGCATGAGCGACTGAATCATGTGGGTGTTGAGAAGACGGTAGGTTCGTGAAGCAAAGGATTCATTTCGTCATTAGCACAGCCACTCTAAAATTCTGTCAGGCATACATCACTCGCAGTAGTTTCAGGAAGCCTCACTCCATAGTAATTGCGCCCCTGCAAAGCATGCTGACAAGGATTTCAGGCCGAAGAGTGGATATGGAGATGGTGGACCCACTACTACCCTCCAAGAGATGAAACCGATATGTACTTTCTACGGTTAATTACGCTTGGCAAAGCTGTACTCTCTTGCATGAATCGCAGCGACAAACCGTTGGAAGATTAATGGATTTGCATTGTTCCAAGTTTTGCCACTCGACTTCCTGCAATTAAAGCGCAGTCGCAGGCTACTGTCGCTTCCCTTTACCAGTGCAATCGCAGACGCTCATAGTAACTTTAGTTAGATGGTCTAATTCTTCTGCCAGAGGAGGCGGTATGCGGGTGGCTGGTTCTCAACTGATTTTGACATCATCGTTGTCTCTCCTATGCTTGAGGGTTTTTGTTTGCCCAGGTTTTGTGACACGCAAAGAGAACATGATCATGGAATTGATCAGCAGTGCTCGAGATTCCTTTACCTGGACACTGGTGATATCAGTGAGCTGTGAACGAAGGTCATCGAATTTGTCCATGAGGAGGGCTTCGGCTCTAAAGAGGGCTCTGCAGATGTCATCTGCACCTGATTCGGCTTGTGCAACAACTGCATTGGCTTTGGTTCTTTGCTGGAGGAAAAGGTGTCATGAACGAATTTCAGGAACAACTAGGTGCGAGGAAGAAAGTCGGGACCAAGTTCCATGTACCAAGCGATTTGGGACACAGTAGATGCCATCGTCCAGGCTTCTTTCGTTGCATAGACTTGTAATAGTCTTGCCTCTTAACATCACTTCTTTTCCTTCCCTCAAACACAATCGTATCGAGCGAGAAATAATCTAAGTCATGCTGTGGAGGCTAAAGCAAGTTTGCAGGCATGGAATTGACTTTGCGGAAGCCAAGCCAAGAAGAGAGCAGCATGAACGTTCTTCTGGCTTACCTGGGCCTCGCATCCAAGAATGGTCGAGAGACTGGAGGGACTGTCGAGGAGAAGGACAGCTAGCCTGATCTCGCAAATATTTGCGAGGGAAGTGCAGAACGGTAATCACCACAACCAATCACCAAGTGCATATAATCGTTTCCAGCATTCAAGATGAAGTCAATCTTCTCAATTTAATTTCCAGCAAGAGAAAAATTCAACGGGGATGACCATCAGCAAAACACCACAAATTTATTTATATAACGCAATTTAGTTACGCGCTTTCGTTCCTTGGAGGTAATGAATATGTTTGAAGAGTGAACTTCACCGGTGTGTTTGGAATTGACAACGCGTAGTGTCTTATGTACTTTGGCAATGCAGCACTGTCCCTGTGCACCTACCCTCCTCTCTTCTGCGACTCGCTTGCACGAGGAAACTCATTGGCATGCGACATCTTTATTGCCTTAGATGAAAGGGGATCAAAGCATTCTTAGTGAGGACAGGGAGGGTGGCTACTGTCAGCAGATGTGAAATCGACCTCCGCCCCAAGCACGAGTTATGAGGTATCCCACCTCCTCCAACTCAGGAGGCGTATTTCAAGAAGAATCCAGCAGGAACTTTAAACCCCATTAATTCATACTCATGCTTTCAACCCTTCAACGAGTACAACCAATGGCTATCCTAGCCCACAGCTCTACAGTTATTTTATTCGTACTGTCACCCTCACTATGTCGAAAGCAAGAAAACTCGTGTGTGTTTCACTTTTGTCCTTTTGCACGACAAATCTGTGGAAGGAGGTTCTGCTACAAGTGAACGAAGCAAATGATTGCATCCCAGCTAGAGTAATTTACCTCCAATGCGCTCATATGCACTAGAAGCAAGATTGGAAGGTCAAGTCCAGGCACCAATGAGTGACACGACAACTTCAGCAATGTCAGCAAGGATCCGCTTCACTTTCTTGGAGGTGGAAAAACACACATTTATGACTGGAAGAGATTTTCGGCCCAGCGCCAAAGGCGCCTCTCCAAATGACCTCCTTCAAGGTATTGATGAGACCAACCTTGTGGCAAATCTTGCATTCGTCAGATACAATTTCTATTTTTGTAGGATGCCATGGAAGTGTTGAAATATTGCTGCAGCTTGCCAGATATCAATTGTATTGAAGCGTTGACGACTTCGAGGGGCTGCCAGACGAGTTAAACGAACACATTCACCTTCTTTACATCACCCTCTCGCATTATCGTGGTGGCTTTCTTGCTCACACAATAAAGATAATTCCACGTTTGTCCAGGTAAGATGATCTGCTAATAGTGCTTTTCCTGCTGGAACAGATTAATTGTGCTTCCATTTGCAGCATCAAGGTTTTGCTTCGGAAGTAGAGCACCGGGCAATTTAGTGCGCCATTCATTTCCAAATGCTGTGAGGCCAATAGGCGATAGTTAATGAATGCTTCGTATGCCCTACATTGTCAAGGTCGGCTTGGCTTTAACGTCCAAATGGGTCGATTACTGATTTGAAGATCAGATCGTCTCTTTATTTCCCGGATGTGAATGTCCATCCGCCTTTTATCTGTCAACAACAGGTAGTCCATTTCTATCCTACTTCTCTCCCCGCTTGTCTTGCCCCATGCCAACCTCAGGCTAACTCTGTTGCTTTGAAAGCAGACAGAAGATTCTTCCAGTTAATATGAGTCTTGCGATGGAACGCTCACTCCATGGATGTCGCAAATCACCTTTATTGCTCGCGGTCACCAAATGCCACTAGTAACTTCAAATGTGTTGTGGAATGAGCCCAAAGCTCTTTCCAGCCCCACTTTCAGTGTTGTGGATTTTTAGTAGAGTCTGAACACACTCTTGTTGCATGTCCTCATGGTCAGCGCTTGGCCTCCAAACAGTAATGATCAATCGCTGCACGAGAAGTGGGAAGCGATCAGGTGTAGGTAAGAGAAAGCGAAAGCGTGTTTGGGAGATTCGGTTCAAAGCGTTGTCAATCATGCACTCGAACCTCATAATGGCTGGGCTTGTCGTATGAAAGCATCCCACTCCAGTTCACAGTTTGGCTTACCTTCTGTGTGCTTTACTTTCCGTCTGATCTGGCTTGCATTTGGGTCAGTTTCTGACACGTCGTCCCCATTGTTGAGCTGTTTTTGCGTCACAAGACATTCATCACGGTACTGCTGCGTAACTGGCTGTTTGCATGTTCGTGTGTAGATTTAATGCATTTAATGGTGATGTGCATCTGAAACGGCTCCAGGCTCCTTCCCTTCTGCACATGTTCGCAACCGAGTAGCTTATTTCAAACCACACTTACAGCATTCTGCTATCCCTCTCTACGTGTGGTTGCGTGACCAATGTTACTTTGCTTTTCTCCTCCTACTTAGATGAAAATGAGCAGGATTGAGGGGGCGATTCGGCTAAAGCGGCCGTTCATTTGAAAGCATTTCCCTGCAGTGATCCTGAGCCTCCTCTCTGCGAAGTGCTTTTCGATTGCACACTCATGGTAAGTGAGGTTATCACCAGTGAACACTACCTCCTAGCAGAGAACTGTCGTCCTCTCTTCGTCTACTTCGTCTCTGAGTCGCCTTCTCTGTGCTTGGTCAGTGCTTAACTATTTCACTTATCAATCCCCCACCGCTTTAATGCTGGTTTCGTACCCTGCCATTTGCGACCATTCCTTTCATTGTGCGTCCATTCGCTTACTGGTGCGCCGTTCATTCAACCAAGCGTCGTCCAATCACCACCAAATTTATTTAGCTTGCGTCCACCCATGCAGCTGTCTCACCCACTCGTCGTTCATGCAGCCTAATTTTCAGCTTTGTTTGCACGGCTTTGACAAAACGATCTTTTGTATGTACTTCACAACAGAGGAGCGAAAATCACTGGGGTGAATCAGGTGTCGTCTAATCTTCCTGGTGTTTAGTAGCGAGCGCAACCGCCTGCAGTAGTGGAGGCAACCAGTGCACCTCTTTCGCCGCCAGGAGTATCTCTCCACCACTCTAGAAACGCGAGCGCTCATTGCACTTATCTTGACGTGGTCATGGTCCTGAGATTGTCTACGGCTTGCATCTCCAACTTTCGCCTCCTCCGCGCTTCTCCGGAAACAGCACGCTTCATTACTAAGAGGATAAGTTATTGCTAAGAGGACAGGGTCTTGGTAGGATGCCACTGCAGATGGTAGGATAATGCAGGGTGTTGGGATTAATAAGCGCAGGGTCTGTGGCAATGGTGGTGGTGGCGGTGAAAATGTTGCGCTTAGTTGGCCTTCTGTAGTTTGCGGAGGCTTGTGATTTTCATGCAATAGTACGTGGGAGAGGGAGACGAAGCATATCAGCGATGTTTCGAGCTTGAGAGGCCCTCGATGAAGGAGGTGAGCTTAAGTTACTTGACGGGATGCCACTGTGATTCGCCTGTTTTAGCTAGCAGCTACCCAGTGAATATGCGGAAAGTGGGGCAGATTTTGACATAATGTGCAAAATGTTGTCGTGGAAGCTTCGGTATTCCACTATTTTCGAATACTCATTGCCTCTACTTCATTGCCATCGATTCCGGCAATTTGCTACCCGTGAACTTGTTGTTTAACACAAGTACTCCTCTTGCCTAAGTCATCGAGACACACTCTGAGTCACTGCTAGTTGTGTTTTGCTTTGATTCCATCAAGAGCTTCAAATTATTCTGCAAAACAGCTTTTGTAACTTGAGATTTGATGGGCTTCAACCACAACGAAGAAAGCTGTGCTGCTGATTCTGCCACAATCATTATCCAGTGTGGATATTTGTACAGATATTAAATCAAATTGAGGTGACGGAGGTCACCAAAGTGTGCTCATCACTATGTGCCATGCATGAGCAAGAGAAACTCGCTACAAATAACTCAGAGCTCGTACGCCCAGCCAAACGAGTCGAGCAGTGCTGTTGCAAATATCCCATCAATTACAGGTGTAATCTCCATTGCCCCGCCTCTTTTGTCTGCGTAGGGCAGAACTACTAAGCGATGTGTTTGCATGCGTGTTACTGATGTGCATCCACTCTCATTAGCAGCCACAGAGAACCCAAACTGATTAACTGTGCTTAAGCTTCAAAAGCGATACCCTGACTTGAGCAAACGAGTCCGTGTCTATGCATCTAGACTGACATTAGAAGTGAAACTGAGGCAGCGTTGTGGAAAAGCAGGAAGGTGACAGGATGTTCAAAAGGACAGACTTAAACCACTTGCGAATAGAAGCAAGTTGCGGTGCTTATTTTGGACAGCTGATTAGGGAAACATTCCTTTAGCAAAGCTAGCGTGTCCTCCTCAAATTCCTCACCGCCTGCTTTACTCCAGTATCACCTACTGAGCTGTGGATCACAATGGGGCGATCTGCAGACGCAGGGTTAGCAAGTGCCAAAAGCTAATAATTTCCAAGACCACCAACGTGCAAGGGCAAGTTCCTGCTCACAAAGCTAAAAGTAGCCTCTGGTTGGCACCCGTTGCCACCGTTGGCATGGAAGTCGTCATTCTGCTCTCCTGCCAAGCATTACGATGCACATTATGGCCGTGGTAAGAGTAAGGGCACAACGAAGGAGTCATAGGGAGGAATGGCTGCGCAAGTGATTTGAGCACACAGATAAGGAAGAAGGGCGAGACCAAGATGCATGGAGATCGAGGACCCACTACTTTGGTCAAACCATGTGTGCAGGACTCAAAATCATTAGTGATCTAGACCAGAATCCACCCTCCATTCCATGCCCAGTGTATCGGTTAACCACAAACCGCCCAGTTGTTGACACTGTGGCGTGAAGTTGCGTGTCCCGATTGCTCACATTCCACTTGTTCCCCACACCACAAAAGTGAGTGCGATGCTTTCATTTGGCATCTAATTCCTACCATTGCTGGTGTACTTCACCATGGCGTTTTAGAAAACCCAATGGAGCACACTAGCAGGGAGTGCTGTCCTACTTTGACACGTGAGGTACTGCATTGTCAGTCTGTCCGCTGTTTGATCGTATCAATCTTCCTAGTCACATCATTTATTTCAGCCAGTTTTCTCTACCCATGCTCTTCCCCTTCCTCCGAATTTAAGTGCACACGAAGTGGTGGGAAGAGCGAAGTGCCCAAATGCCAAAACGACGTCCCGCACAAAGAAGGTCAAATGCCAATAGAGGCAAGCAAGTCGATGTTGCGCTTCACATCCTTCTTTACCCACCCCGAATCCACTGTTATGCAGAATATGGAGCCAAAGTGGAGGGGCACTAAGGTGAGTAACACCAACCCCCACGAAAACATCGACAAGGAATGCTGTTCAGAGCCGACACCATAGGACACCGTGAAACACCGCACCGCACGTGCCACTGGTCGAATCACGCACGCAGCCGGTGCGAAGATGTCAGTCACAACTTCAACTGCCAGACATGAACTACACGCTCCGTAGTTGGAGCGTACGCAGAATATCAGGGGAACGACGGCTTGGTTAATCGCTTCGTAGGCTCGGAGGTTTTCTCAAGATCAATGCAAAAGATGCCCATCCTCAGATGCAATTCGTCAAACTCATTAGGATTGGCCCATCTGAGGGACTGTGGGAAAACAGATTCTTGCGGCCTATGTTTGGCATCTCCCCTGGTTCACTCCCAAACACAATGCATGGCATTATTGCCTAACTGTGCGTGGAGATGTACAAGTATTCCGCTGCAATTTGAGCGTTAAACAAGTTTTCAGGTCCTTCTCATCCCCTAACACTAATTGTGCATTTTCATCAGATCAACACTGTGACAACTGAAAAGGGTTAGAGTACTGCCGGACGAAAGCGCTCCCACATTGCTCTCAATGTTGGTGGATATGGCTGCAGACCAGATCCCAAAAGTCTGCTGCTAAGTGATAGTCCACCTCTGCTACCTAACACACTCGTTATTTGTTCCCTTGTTAGTGTGCTTCAATGCTGTTCGCTATTTATGTCTGACCTTTCAGCGCAATAAAACTCTCCTGCTTTCTGTTCAGCAAAAGACGTTCAGAGAGAGAAAATGCTTACATTCCCGCACTACTCTTGTCCACACACATTATCAACCATGGGTAAAGAGTCTAATCTGCAATATGATGAGCCACTCAGCCAATGAGTGCCAACTTCTTAGTGGTTGAGCCTCCTTTAGCTCTGCCACTCGTTCCCTCACGAAGGCTGAGTGTGGCCAGTGACCGATTTGGAAGAGGCCTTTGCAGTAAGTGGGAGTCAAGACAAACAACAACTATCGTCAATGGCTTCCACTGTCGTCAGCGAGCATGCTGCATTGCGTTGCTTACATATTTTCCTACGGTGGGTCGCCGAGTATTGTAGACTGGACTAAGGACCTTTGCAATCTAAAATGCTTCCCTACGTGTGGTCCTGATCTCCTTGCAATGTCGACCGGCTAAGCGGCAGGCCGACTGCAGTGCTCATATCTTGACTGACCGACGCGCATGGGCTGGGGGAGAGGTGCTACGGCTGTCCACGCTCCTAGCGGCTTGACGGTGGAGGCTAGCGAGTCTGTTTCCAAGGTGCTGGATCCTCTTGTTTACGCACATCACACAAAGTATGATCATGATTCCCAAGCGCGTTAATGCATTCAAGACGCACTCAACCAGTCGTGGTAGACCGATCGAGTTGCCCATTCTAAAGCGTCCGCAATGGTAGCCACGAAAGTATGGACCTCTGCAAAGCCTAGCAACTGTTGTCTGGCCTTAGAGGCATCTCCGATTCACACACTACGGCTACATTTATTAAGCTGTTTTCACGTACTGCAAGAAGTTATGCCGTTTGCACTCGCCACCGCAGTGCAGAGTTCCCTTCCCCTTGCTGACCACTTGTCTCAAGTCGCAGACACTGAACTTCATTATGGCCACTTCGGTTGAGCAATAATTCACCCGCCCCCACCCAAACGCGGCGCACCTCTGCTCATCATGGCCACTCTTCATCGAGAATAAATGCAGCATAAGTGACAATGATTCCTGACCTACTCTTGCTGCGGCATCGATTTCGATCTATCCAAACTACCTTGGTTTGATGCGTCCTTAATAAAGCCTCGAAACGATACGTTTCTTAATTGAATTCCGTTGTGATACTTGCCAAACGCTTTAATCCACGTATCAAACAAGGTGTGGAAGTAAATTTTCCACAGCAAAAATCCTCTGCTATCGTAAGTTTGCGAATAAACCTGTTAGAAATCCATAGACCGCTAAAATGAGCATTGTGCATTGAATTTTAGATGAAGATTTAACCTGATGACTAAACAAAGGGTTTTGATTCGATGAAGTTGTTCTCCATCTTTCTAAGACACAAGCCATAAATGACGTGAATTTCTTCTGCTAACGGTAATCTCTCGCTAGCAAAACGTTAACAGCAGCATCGGAGACGGCGAAATTGTATTTCCAACCCTGCTCTTGCCTTCCGTGTTAGGCTTCTCGGCACCTTGGGGTGCACGACTTCAATTGCTTGCGACTAGCCATTCAAGTTCCTTTGAAGAAGTGAAGTAGTCCTGACCGACTTACTAATTTGAAGTCAGCATAGGATCGCAGAACTGGAAAAATCATTCCACGTGACATTCACAACGAACAATTAAACAAAGATCGCATTACCAAAGCCTCAAGCATTAGCCACAATTGACTACTCATGCATTGTAAAATGGTGCTTTGGGGCGCTTTGCTTTACAGTTTGTGTCGATAATCCGCTCATGCTCTGAAGGTGGTGGCTCTTCCGTGTCATCTTCTTCATGCACAACATTAGCATTCAACTCCCAACTCCGCATGTCATCCAAAGTCAAATTGCCACATCGCCGTGTGTTGATTGACGTCCTGATCATTGTGGCAACTCTACATGACGCCTGCAGTACAGCATGCAGCAATTAAAGCGCCTCATCCAAAGCCTCTCCTCGTTCTTATCCGTCTCCGCTCTGCTACACAGCCCTCAACCCATGCTACCATTGATAAGCTTCCTCGGTAGACTACCGATGCATGTCTCCCCTAGGCAATTCGGCTCATCGTAACCTCTAGAGAGGACATGGAATACTGCACGCTTTAACCCCACCAACGCGCGAATTAGATGAAGGCAGAAAAGACGAGCGAACTGTTATCATTCAAACTGCGCTCAGATCTTGGTGGGCGTTAATATGTATTTTGATTGGAATGAAGCACAGCTTAGGTAAACTTCTGCAGCATGCATATAACCAAGCAGCGGCAGGAGCGCCGGACGCAATCGCTGCGGCTGGGCATTAAAAGGACGAAATCAATGACTTTTCACTTCAAGTCACCGCGCATAAGGAACTAATGCAAGTGAATACCAAACCAGCACAATGAAGTGAAGAGTGGAGAGGAGGAGACAAATGAGAGCTCTGCGATACCAAACTAACCAAGACCACAAATTGACGCTGGCATTACACAGCCCCGATTGCTGCCAATATCGTCAGCATCTCAAGAGCACAAGCATTTGCAAAGACAAAATGCAGTCCCAAATTTGGATGCCTAGACATTTCCTCACAATGCTTGACAGGACCACCGAGATCGGCAAGCACGTGGAGTTAAATGTAAAGGAGGAAGTCGTGCATTTCGCCAATGAGCACAATTGTGAATTAGCTGAATTGCGAAATCGGAGTTAAGATGTAGCAGGAAGCGTGGTGTCGCCTACTGGAGGTGAATAAAGATGCCCGGCACAAAAATGTAAAACAACTTCGGATCTTGTCAAATATGAGAAGAGGGAAAGTTTAGTTTGACCGAGAATATCTGTGCGGTGCAACTTGTACCACATCTGCATAGTTGGCCCCAGCATCATCCTCTGATCTTGTTAAGAATGTTTTCATTACCTCATCCACCTGGGGAATCAACCAAATAAACAGCTCTCCACTCCCCCAACCTGCACAAAAGACGAGGCCCATCTCGACTAGTAGCAAAACAGGCGTGATTTCAATGAGGTGGAATCTTGTTTTTGCAACCCAGCGTTATGGGTGTAACGGACAAAATGTGCTGCGCAGTCAAAGAGTGCGATAATTGTAAGGCAGAAGGTAGCAAAGAAATTACAAAAATTGTAAAGGGGGTGCAACTGGTAAACACTGCAATTAATCTTCGAGTGCGTGCCCTTGTTTTGGATATCACTGAAACCAACCGCATTAACTGAATTTCAAGGGAATGCTAATTTACTGAAGGAGCGCAGCAGGTAGGCAAGCGATTGCAACTCAAGCAGTAGAACCTAGGTATCAAATGCACCCTCAGGCTAAAATTGCGTTCTTCATATGCGTTGCATGCATTTGAACATTGAGCTATCTTCGTTTATTTATTTTGTACAACTGTTATTGCGCAAGGTGCTTCGCAATGTAGCACCCTACTCGTTCACCTCCTCTTCCCCGCGGACACTCCAGGCGCGAGAAGTCGGATTGTGTTGCGACAGCTTTGTTGTCTCAGAACAAAGGGATTGAATGCTGCCTTGATGCTGACTGGAGAGGCGGCTTCTCTCAGTGTCGCTGAAATCGACCTTCGCATCAAGCACAGGACATCCGTGCATGTCTACCTGCAGTGTGGAAAGATCTTATGCAGCACGTACTCTGGGTAGTGCTGGTTGTTACTTCGGAAGGACTTCTCATTCTGTGATCCGCAGTGATCATGATCGGCGCAACACCAGTTGATGTGTGGACCGTATCCCTGTGTGCGAGGTGAGTGAGTCTCAAGCTTAACTCTCAGTCTCCTGGTTTTGCATCATTAAGAAAAGCTTTTGGCATTCCGGTAGGAGAGCGATTCATCCTTTCTGCCTGTCTGCTACCTTGCGAGTGTTCGGCTGTTATGGGTGTCATTGAGGTCCTGAGCATCTCGCCCACTTTGGCAAAGTTCGGCAATCGAAGTTAGGACCCTGATCGCAAAGGACTGATTCAAGTACCCCACGTTGCCAAATTCACCCATTGAAGGAAAGTAAAAGGAGCGTTTTGGCGTCTTGTGGCTTCATGAGTTCTGCCTGGAATCAATTCGTGCAGAAGTCAAACATGACTAGGATGAGTCGTTTTCCCTTCACGACGAGTGACAGCGAGCCCATATCGTGGGCACAGGTAGCAGTGATGCGATCGCGGTGGGGTGAGGCTTCTTTCAACTGCCGTAAGTAGTGCCAATTTGGCAGGACTTGAGCACGACTGGGTAAGTGAGCGACGCCAGTATCTTTTGCCCGATGCGCCTTGGAGAACAGCTTGCATTAGCGAGATTTTCGTCATCGGAATTTTGGGAAGCACGACATCGTCTCGGAAGAGTTCTCACCGTTTCCGCTATATCCGTCAAAGTACCTTGCTAAGCGAGATCATGTCTTCCGTTGTGGCTCTACAAGAGGATGCCACGAACGTCGCCCATGCGAAAGCCGTGTTGGTGTCCGTACGCTGCGCCCCTCATGCTTCCTCTGCCACTGGACTGTAACTTTGTCTGCATTCCAATTAGTCAATGCGGCGAGGTGGTGGTATTGGCAAAAATATTAACGGGCGGCCCTTGATAGTGTGTCATGTCACTTGTTTCGCACGGTTTTCGGCAACTGTCGTCTGATTTGACGAGACTACATGTGCCAGGAGGGCGAATGATCGTTGAAGAAAGCGGGATTCCCTTGGATTCAGGGCCAATTCTGCGTCTCACTGGTGATGCAACACCAATGTTAGCTTGGTCTTCTGTTCTCGCATGTCTACACTAAATGCGAGAATGTGGATGAAGTGGGGTATAGGGTGTGGTGGGACCAGACTAATTAGTGCTGTCTGCGTTGGGCGTTGCGTTAGGCGTTGGAAGGCAATCGCAGCGTTACAGAGGCCGAGGAACACCGTCTGAAAATTATGATACCCATTTGACACTGTCAGAGCCGTCTTCCTTCCGTCTGTTTCCATCGCTCTCAATCGCTAGCATAGGATTGCAAGTCCAGGGTGGGGACTGCTGTAATCCACGTGTGTGTCTAATTAGCTGTTTGTGCAGCCAAATAATCCCATCCACCCAATCGACGAGACCAGACTTGTGCTATATCTGTTGTTTGTAGGTTGCCATTTCTACCTTGAAATGATGCTAGAAATGCTTGAATATTTGTTACAGCTTACCGGCACTCGACTGCCTCAAAGTTGCTGACGAATTCGGGGAGCTACTGGATGAGTTGGAGAATCCCATCCGCCTGCCGAAGCCCGTCTTGACGCGCTATCACAGTGGGCGTCCTCCTTGAGCAACCGAATTGCTCCTGCACTTGTCCAGGTATGATGATGCTGTAGAAACGCTTTCTCCACTGAAGTGGAGTACTCGTACTTGTTCTAGCACTACCGAAATTTAACTTCAAAACGAGGAGACGAGGCATTTCAGTGCGCATTATTTCAAAGCACTATGACAGTGATAGGTGGTGGTCGATGAATATTATGTTGGTTCTACACTGTCAAGTTTAATTTAGCCTTAGCTTGCATAAGAACTGTTTGCTGACTTTGCGTTTAACGACATAGCATGGAATGGAAGTTTGTGTGTGAGGATGTTCGAGATTCGATCGTCTCCTCACACCGTGTTCTTGAAGTTTCCACTGCGAATAACTGAGAGGTCATTTATGTGTTATTTCTTCTTCCAATGCCACGCATTTTGTTCAATTTTACCTGGTTCTAGTGCGCTGTTCGTGCAATCGGATGTCGCTGTCGGCCGCCTATTCGCCTACTTCGCGTCGTAGACCGCTCCTCTTCACTATAACAATCGTTTGCTCCTTTCACGTCTGCCTATTCTCCTTCCGTTCTGGTGCTGTTTATTTGTCCTACCATTTGGTATCCTTCCGGTTGTTGCGCACCTGCTCATTTACTCGGGCCTATTCTGTTTTTCTATCACCCGCCTCATCTCTGCCGCATTTGGTTATTCTGCACTCGCTCATATTTATGGTCTCCATCCTATACGCAGATGCAGTCCAACTTTCTTCTACTTCCTTTGCACAGGTTGACAAAACAAACTTCCTAGTGTCATTCACACAAGAGTCGCCTGTCCTCTCCTGTGTTCCACCACGTATGGATCTGGCCGGAGGAGCGGGAGCAGCTGGCACGCCTCTCTCGTCGTCACGATCATCCTTTCCCCACTCCTAAACCATCATCGCTCTGACATAGCCTGTGCCCTACATCTCCACGTTTTGTTCCTTCAGCACTTCTCTGCAGACAGCATGCGTTTATTTTGCGATCGTTTCTTAGTTGAGGGGGCGATGTGTAGCAGGGACGTTTTGAATTTGCGAGGTCCTCCTCGAGGGTGATAGGTGTGGTCACTATTGGTTGTCTGTTTGTGCTGCTGTCCTCCTCCCGTAGAACGAGTGTGGCAGAATAGACTTCTTCCGTTTAATAGAATGTGGTGCCATGGATGCTTTGAAATGTTATTGCCTCCAAATCTATACTGTTTTGAGAGCATAACCACATCCGGACCCCAATTTATAGTTCGGAATCAGGGAGGTATCCTTTAAGGCTATTCGTGAATAAATCGTGGAATAAATTCGTTCTGAGTGACTTTATCAATATTTCAAGTTAGAGTCCACCAGTGTCTCCGGAATGCTCACACAAAAGTATCTTCTACAAATCAGGTTTGCATACATGTCGGCCATAACGAATGAAACTGCGCGCATGATCCCACCATGATAGTTTCCACATTATATATGCTACCATAGATGATCGTTTATAATTTAAGCATCTAATACAAAATAATTTGGAGCATTTGCATCTTAGCTGAATCACTTAATAGGCGCTGTTGTAAGGCTCACTCGGCTGAGGATTCTTTCATTCGTGACCTTGATCCTATTGGCCGCCTAATGCAGAACTGCTGAGTGATGTGTTACCGTGCGCATTGGTGACGTGGATTCGGCCTCAGTAATGCCCGCAGAAGGCTTAAACGGATGAACTGCACTTGAAATTCAAAGACGCAGTCATGGTTTGAGCAAAATCCCGCCTTTTGCACCGACGCTTCTACTAGAGCGAGCTTAGGAATTCTACGCAAAACTAACCCGACCAAAGCCAGTCTGAAGTTGCTGTGTGAGAAAGGAAAGATTAAAACGGAGGAACTGGAAGCAAATTGTAAAGCCGTCGCCATTGGTAGCAATCTGCGTTGCTTATTCTCAATGCTTTATCAGCAACGCCATTTTCGATGGAGTGGGTGAGTCGCTCACGAGTTCACCTCCAGCACATTTTGCTCAGCCAGTGGAGAACATCGAACATTCATTTTGCCTACGCCAGAATGCTTCGTTCCTCATTACCATTCCGCATCTTCTCCTACCAAGCCCTCCACCCGCGCCAACTCAATAATGCTCTCTCATTACTCCACCTCCCCAAGCTCTCATCAAGCATTGATCAAACGGTTGCTGTTATCATGTCAGAGACCATTTAACGAATAACTCCCACCAGACTGGACCATTGCGGACCAAGTTTTGCTAGTGACTGAGACTCATTGTAGACTTGTTCGGATCAAATGCATTGCCTTCAGCAGTTTCATCTTCTTACTCTCCTTCGATTCGATGCATCTAGCTGCCTCGCACCAATTCCGCCTCTTCCACTTGTGCCATTCATCTCTTTGAGAACTGGGTTGAGCGTGTTGCTCCAACATCCTGCCTTCAGCTTTTATGTTGCATATGCCACCACCTCCCTTGCGCTTCTAGACAACTGCCCCACCTGGTGCCACACAGTAGCGGACGGGAGCAGGAAATGCCTTCCTTCTTCCACCCGCACCCCTTGCACCGTGTGTGCCAGTGTCTGGCGGCCTAAACGTGTGTGTGTGTGCGTGTGTGTGTGTCAGTGTTCATGTCCCACTTGCGCCTGGTAGAGTCGCATCAATTGACGTCATGTGGGAAAGGACAAGACTACGGGAGTGTGTGAATGCATGTGAATTGCAGGCACATTTATCTCGCACATGTTCCAAACTTCACCCTCTGGATGACGGGACCGTCAGTCCTATCTCACACACGCTGGATGTAGGTGGATCATCTTTCGTGTCGTCGGGATACCAAGTTGCCTCTGCGGACACGGAACAAGAAAATTCGTCGAACAGAACGAAAACTGAAATCCCAAACACATAAAGTGGCGGGTAGTTGCAGCCAAACATTCAGTGTCTTAAGGCTGACTACTCTCACGCAACCTCACGCTTGAAGTCAGATTGGGACGAGGGAAGGTGGTTTTGTAAACAGTGCTCGTATTTCGAACACTGGGTGATATCGTACTTGGTATGGCGGGAGGAAAACATTTTCGTTGCCTTCTCTAGACGGCAGTTGTGGTGTCGCCACAAGACCTGCGTGTCAGCCCAATCCTCACACCACCCAACGCTGGCTG